>OW569330.1:7105538-8305538 GCA_937595015.1 Polyommatus icarus | reverse complement strand
TAAACTACAGATGATCTAATGAAGTGAAAGGGCTATCTTAAAGACTTTACTTTTACCTTTGACCATAGAAGCGAACACTAATAACAACTGATAATAATAATAATCGAACGTCATAATATTTCAAATTTACTTACAGTACCCGGCGATAAATATTGCACATCGACCTTTCGAAAGAGACAGTCGGCTTATTTCGGTTTTGTAGAGCGTTATCTCTTACGCACGAAATACAAAAAGTCCGGTATATATTAGGAGCTGTTAAAACAATTATGGTTTGCTTCTTTTGACAATTTTATTATTCTTTGTATAAAATACACCAAGTTTTCTATAAGTTATGGCTTTAGGTTCGAGTATAATAAAATAAAAAAGGGTGTTCAAATTATGTTTACGTATTTAAAATTCTTTTGGAAAATTACAGCTGTAGCAAATTTAGGGGTGTTAACAACTCTAGTTATATATTTTGAAGTGGACGCGACTGCACTCTATTGAATTTGAACAACGACTGACATAATGTCAAATAGGTGTGTGCTACAAAGATAACGCTCTATGAAACCGAAATTAGCCGAATGTCTCTTTCCAAAGGTCGATGTGCAATATTTATTGCCGGGTACTGTACCCTACTCTTTAATATATAGGTATAGGTCAATTTCTGCAATAAAGATACGATAAACGTAAAGTTGTAAGAAATGATTTTGTAGCTCAAATAATAATTAGATATAATAGAATAATATAAACTGTAAATAGTAATAACTCACGAATAACTCAGATGTAAAGTTAGACTCAGTAAAGATGCATCAACTAAAGTACATATTTGTGTCAGTTCGAGTAATACTTAATAATAAAACGCTAGTACTGCGAAAATAATGTAAGCCTACCTGAATTTTCAGGGTTCCGTGATCAACAAGGTACCCTTATAGATTCGGTCTAGCCGTCCGTCTCGCGTCTGACTGTCTGTCTGTCCGTCTGTCCGTCCGCGGTTTTGCTCAGAGACTATAGGACCCACAAAGCTGTAATTTGGCATAATAATGATGCCGACAAAATGGTACATAAAATCTAAAAAAACTACTTTTTATGGTACCTCCTACACATCAAGCGGGGATGAATTTTTTTTTCGCGCCCTCCCCATCGTGTGGGGTAGGTTGGATAGGTTTTTTAAAAATATTATGAGAATTCATAGATCATTTTCTGATTTAGGAATATAAACCTTAATATTCCTTTTACCAGCTAAACGGTTTTTCTGGAAATATGAAAAAAAATAACGAGAATAGGAAATATGCTGAATTAAAAAAAAACTATCACGGCTAAGAAGACTTCAAAAGTTATTGAGTAAGAGTCGATCAACTAAAAAAATGTATTCGGCGAAGTATAAAGGAACCTTTCGTTCAAATTCCTTTGAAGGTAGCTAAATGATGTTGTTAGTAAATAGTAATTAAAACACGTTATAAATGTACATTCATCGAAGGTACAAATTTTTTCAAAAACTAGCAACTAGCAGCACTACGAAACCCTATATTGCGCGTGGCCCGACACGCACTTGGCCAGTTTTCATTTATTAAATCGGATTAGTATGTAGTTTAGATGCTACAGAGGAAAAATAATCGGCCAAGTGCGAGTCGGACTCGCGCACGAAGGGTTCCGTACCATTATAGAGCCAAATTAGGCCAAAAATTATGTTTTTTGTATGGGAGCCACCCTTAATTTTTTATTTTATTTTAATATTATTATTAGATATTAAACTATACATATAACTAAGTATTTTGTGAAAAAGTCAAGTACCTACCTGTTGCCATTATTGATATAGAGCAAAAAAGGCCAAAAAAATCACGTTTGTTGCATGGGAGCCCCCCTTAAATATTAATTTTATTTTGTTTTTAGTATTTGTTGTTATAGCGGCTACAGATATACACAATCTGTGAAAATTTCAACTCTCTAGCTATTACCGTTCTCGAGTTACAGCCTGGTGACAGACAGACGGACAGACATCGAAGTCTTAGTAATAGGGTCCCGTTTTTACCCTTTGGGTATGGAACCCTAAAAAGAAACACAGATAAGAGGAAATCATTACTCTTAACCTTAACTCTATATTTTGGCTAACATCATAAATAATGCTGTAAAATGTGAATTGTAAAACAATCTTCGGTAACGTTTGCAAAAAAAAATCCAAAATTGAGACTTTGCAAAAGCTACTCATTTCCAAGTCAATTAGTCTTGGCATTAATTTGGCAAATTGTTTGACGATTATGGCGCGTCTGGGGAGTGTACTTGGAAACATTATCCCATTAAATTGTACCGGGAATTAGCGGAACTGGTTTCAGGGTTGGCAATAAGCAGTTTTTCAGACAAGTGAAATTTTTTTTTTCAGTAGCTACCTAATATGACGTACGTAATATGTAACATATAATTTCATATAATATATAGTAAGTATATCGAAGGATTTAAGTATCAATAAATTAAAAAATCTCAAGATCACCATAATATTGCATTTTTAATTTATCGATAAGTCCAACTATCATTAAATAAAATAGTTTATTGTTTACCCATGAAAACTTGACTAAATACACATAGAGGATTTGCAAAGCGCAACGACGATACATTTTGGCTATTTTCGTCGTCTTAAGCTTATACTTTATAAGCTTTTTTTGGGGTTAATCAATGGTTTAATTCGACATCAAAGTTTACAATTTACATACTTCTATATTAAATCAACAACACCTAAGAATGCAACGAACTATCTGCAAGAAATTGAGGATCTAAGATTAGAACAGTATTAGAAGTTGCTAATTTGCTATTATTTGTATTAGTTATTACCTATTATGACGATTAATCATTACCAGGTTTTCCTCTGGTACAGCCTTTTAAATATTATGTTAAGGGGCCGGGTACCCTCGAAATTCTCATACATACGTAATACCAAAATCATTTTCTCATACGATTATCTAGGTTCCTGCACAAAAATTTTTGTGCAGGAACCTAGGTAATTACTATTTTAAACTGAAAAACAACTCAAACAAGTGTACCCGGCCTCTTAAGTTTGCGTTCTTACTGCCGTACTCACCAAAATAAAGATTTTGACAAACTCTTCATGTAGGTAATTACAATTAAGTAATTTATATTCGTCCCTGAGTGCAGCAGCTACTCAATTTCTACTCTTCATTCTTAAAGAAATATTCGATTTATCTTGTTGTCAACCCTACGCCTGTGTCGAGAATCGTACGATGACGGAATGTCCAGTTCAATAGAAATCTGAACGACAAAAAGTTCTAACAGGTTTCACAATTTAGGTAACCCGCTGAAACGTGCCCCGCCATATTGAAAACGCATTGTCAGACACATTCTGCCTCATCATTCGCAAGGCTTTTTTGCCAGACCTTATTTTCGGATGTCGGTAACACAAAACTTGCTAACAACTTTTTGGGCAACGACGGTTAAGAGACAAAGATGTTTTGGCCTTGTTTCTTTGTGATGGTAGTCTGAGGACATACTCATCTCTAAAATTATATCTAATTTGCATGGAAAAGCAAAACATATTGCTCATATTAGAAAGGTCAGCTTAAGCGGAAAAATACCACAGCCTAGCATAAATCTTATTACTAACTGAATCCATACTTAATATTATATGTAAATGCGAACGTGTGTCTGTCTGTCACCTCTTCACGCCCAAATCACTGAATCGATTTTGCTGAAATTTAGTATGGAGGTACTTTGAGTTCCGGGAAAGAACATAGGATACTTTTATCCCGGAAAGATGTACGGCTTCTGCGTGATAAACAAATTTTCGCAAAACAGGAAAGTATGTTCATGAAACGAGTGTAACTCCTGTGATGCACAGCAGTTGTGAATTTTAATATGCGCAGATAATAATCTGTACTTACATATTATCATCAAGTGTTCCTTTGTTCCAGCTTAATACGTCTGTCTTACAATAATCCATTATTTCGGCCTGCTTATTTCATGTTGGGTCAATAAATATTAGGCCAATAGAATTCCTTCTAAGACTCTAAACGACTTCCACGTTGTTCTATTCAGTTGTTGATATATTTATTTCACAGTCCGACCAATTCACAACAACAATGCATTGCATCACTGCAAGAATGCACCTCATTCACCCACTTCCGTAAAATCGACCTTCAGCCAACGGGAACACTAACGGATAACGCCATTGTTATTATTCTGTGTTAGTTCTAAAACGGAAATACACCAAACAAGGTGGCAAAATAAAGTGTCCATTGTTTTGGACGAAAGAGAATTTATTAGACCAGTCATCGTCCATTCATGCTTATGTAATAACTAGCTGGTGCCCGCGACTTCGACCGCTTTGACATAGTATAATAACAAAGATGGATAGTTTTCCCCTTTTTGTGGTTCCTTATACAAAGGGTAAAAACAGGACCCTATTTAAGCAAACGTCAATAAACTTTCATGTTTCTAGCTCGAGAAATGACGAACTTTCATTGAAACTTTCTACCCCAATTTCACCCCCTTGGGGGTAGAATTACTAGAAACGCTTAAATATGTATCCATTCATTTTTAATCAGTAGCACAAAAATAAAGTTTCATGTTTCTAACTCAAGAAATGACGGACTTTCATACAAACTTTCAACCCCAATTTCACTCCCTTGGGGGTGGAATTTCCAAAAACGCTTAAACACGTATCCAATCCTTTTTAATCAGTAGCCCAAACATAACATTTCATGTTTCTAACTCAAGAAATAACGGACTTTCATTCAAACTTTCAACCCCAATTTCACCCCCTTGGGGGTAGAATTTCCAAAAATGCTTAAATACGTATCCACTTATTTTTAATCAGTAACCCAAAAATAAAGTTTCATGTTTCTAACTCAAGAAATGACGGACTTTCATTCAAAACTTTCAACCCCTATTTCACCCCCTTGTGGTAAAATTTTCAAAATTCCTTCCTTAGTGGGTGTCTACTTAATAAAACAACCCTACTCACCAAATTTCGTGGCTGTAACTTTAACAGTTTTTGCTCAGCGATGATGAATCAGTCAGTCAGTCAATCAATCAGGACATGTAATTTTATAAGTATAGATAGCAGACTTATTTAATGATTCTAGTCATTAATTCGCTTCTTATATTTACTGGCAACAGCTTTGAGAGCTAAAAACCGGCTGGAAGAGCGATTCTCCAGAAAAGTTTGTGTCTGCCGAAACGGCTCACATTCTTCCACGTTTGTAGCTACAACCAGCTAATCGTTAGTTCCTTTATCAGACTCTCAGAGATTTAACAGACTTCTAAAAAATAAGGAGGTTTTATGTTCAGCTGTTTTTGTCTATATTCTATCTCTATACGAATCCTTAGGCACCTGATAAAATCGGATCAGTAGCCTGGCACATACACTATCAAAACTACCCTTCTAGATTTGGCTTAACGTTGTAGGATAATTTACATCATTTTATCTATAATAATAGCTCCCACACCGGTTTCGGTGACGGTGGCCGGTTTCATTGAAACCAGGCCATCTACGCAGGAGTGATTTTATAGTACCTAAGTGTGTGCGCAGTACACAAGAGCACTCTCAGCTATTCCTTTACTCTCATAACCCAGTAGGACGGCAGACCGACACAACCGGCGAGAGATCAGGCGCAGGACCGACTTTTTACATGCCCATCCGACGCATGGATCATCTTACTTGTCAGACAATCAGGTGATCAGCCTGCATTGTCCTAACCAAACTTGGAAATATCATGTTTCCAACGCGGGAATCGAACCCACGACCTCCGAGTCAAGAGCCACGCTCTATACTACTAGACCACGGAGGCGTTCATCATCATTTCATCTACTTAGTCAGAGTCACGCTGGGACGGACAGCGTCAGACCTTCGACTTGACCGGTATTGTCTGTAGCTGCAATTATCGTGTCCATATGGCATTGTTTATGTATTACGTCTATGCGATTAACATTAATCGCTCTAATGATCTTAACGATTCTATGGCTGTAATAATTTGATCTAATGATCCAAATGATACAAAAATATGTTCTGCAAATGCAAAAAGTTTAAAGTCATTATTTTTAGAACGTTTTTTAACGAAAGATCTTGTTACCAGCTTATAAAGTTTTAAAATAGAATAAGGCTCTAGGAGAACATCAGGCCACTATAAAACATTAATTGGCCGATTTCAATAAACGGCCTTGATCTTAACTTATTTGCTTTTACTGTGTCGTGTGTTTCGATCTACTGTTGTTTGCATGATTAGTAGTATTTATTTCATTAATATCTAAAGTCTATTACAATTTAGTGCAATATTCTTCTATACATTGTCTTATTAAGTATTATAATTTCCCTGATTTAACAGCCATTTTATTACTTAAGCAATTAACTAACGATATCAGAGACTCAGAGTAACATTAACAATGTACCTTAACAATAATATCAACATTTTTTTCTTACTTCTGCCACAGAATATATATTAGTAGTACCAACTTCTGCTGTATTTCCAAAATAAAGTACTTATTTGCTGATAAGCAAACCATGACCATAAGGCGCAGCGCAGACGACAGACTATCCGTGACGCACTTTTTGTCTGTGGAAATAGCACCTATGCAATTATAAGCGGACTTTTTGCGCGTCGTGTGCATTACTGCATATAATTATTGCATAGGTCCCACAGACTAGAAAGTGGGTCACGAATAGTCTGTCGTCTGCGCTGCGCCTAAGAGCCTCGCTAGCTTCGAGCCGGAAATCAACTGTTTAAAGTTTAAACCCTCAACATCTGTCAAAATCAGGGCCGGATTTATAATTTTTGTGAGTATAGGCCACTTTAATTTTGCCACCCCTAATTCCTATGTACGAACTCTGCCGCCTTAGGACGCTGCCGCCCGCCCTAGGACGCCACAGGACTATGCCGCCCATAGGCCGTGGCCTATACTGCCTACATATAAATCCAGATCCTGATCAACATGCTTCTTTCTTCCAGTGTTCGTGATCCCCCAACGATGGGTGATGGCCATCATGGGATTCCTGGCGGTGGCAAACGCGTACGCCATGCGGGTCTGCCTTAACCTGGCTATCACGCAGATGGTGCGACGACATGCTCTCACGCCAGGGTATGAAGACGGATCCTGTCCGTCACCTGATGTGGATGAGGCGTTTGAGGATGTTACGGTATGTTATTGGATTGAAAGTATTATCTCATGCTGATCACTGATGACGATTGTTTTATACTATGCATGATGCACCCTTATTTACCTCCTTTAAAATTTCCGTAAATAGACTAGTGCCTAGAGACGCAACATAGTAGGTATGCTTTACCTTTTTAACTAAAATATTATACTAAATAGAGACTAGATACGTTAGGACGCAAACACAGTTATGTCTATTGTCTACCTAATACCTTCATAGCCAATCGTCAGGTAAATATTAATACGGCCGTAGATATTCAATTACATAGAGAATTTATTATTTCTACCGCAATAACCAGATACTACTGCTTCGTATTTTTTAATTTTTATTGAATAAGGGGCAAACGAGCAAACGGGTCACCTGATGGTAAGCAACTACCGTCGGTCGCCCATGGACACTCGCAACATCAGAAGAGCTGCAGGAGCGTTGCCGGCCTTTTAAGAGGGAATACGCTCTTTTCTTGAAGGTTTGCAGGTCGTATAGGTCCGGAAATACTGCTGGTGACAGTTCGTTCTAGAGTTAAGTATGCTATCAATCAGCAATGCTCTTATTTGGGAATTGCAGAAGACAAAAGAAAGAAAGAATTAAACTTCTTCTATCTTCTCTCTTGCTAATAAGAAACCAAAAACGTTATTTAAACCTAATTTCTTTACAATTGTCCCCTTTGAAACAAGCGATAACAGTGGATATGCCGATAAACAGCCATGCTAATAAATAATCACAATATGTCGCTACTTGACTTGAATTTGAATAAATATGATGTGGGTTATTAACATAATATTATTGCAATCTCAATCGAAAGTATATGAACACAACCCTGACATAATAACTCAGCTTAGTATTTTAGATTTCTAGCTTATATATTTAAAAGTAATGACCGGAAACATTAGTGAGATTTCAATCCACATCCTAAAGCGTAAAGATTTTGGTATCGACAAGTTTAGTTAGCGCACTATATGGCTCCCTATGAGACAATTCAAAAATTCTTGATTTCAAAAAAATTTAACCATAATACTTATAGTAATTTAAGTCTGCTGATTAAGTATTTTATAAAATTCATCAATCATGTATTTTTCAATTTGAAAATTTGTACATGAAACTAAGTTGTTCGAATCGTACAGTAGCGTTGTATGAATATTGAATACCTAACCTAGATAGCTACTTGAGGCGACAAGCTGTCTGGCAAGCCATTCTTAGATTTTCTTTCAACTTTGATAAGTTGTGTTGGTGACTCTCACTTCTTCGGATCTTCTTCATTCTAAGCAATATTAATACTCGTATTTTATTCTATTTCTCTTTCTTCTATTATTTTAACTTAAACCAACATTCCAAAACGAGCATGATTAGCACTTTATTCCGGAGCTGGCTTAGATTTAAAAATAAGTTTAGCAACTCAGGAAATCTTAATTACTGGCATACTTATAATTAGTAATGCTTTGGTAAATTCAACGTTTTTAATGATTATAGACATGACGATCTCAACACTTAATCGCTTTCCTAAAATGGTAATACTTACAAAAAATACTATAAAATATAAAATAATCTGGTAAAGTAATAAGAACATGTTTTTTGCAAAATCATAATATTGCGAAAACGCGTCATCAAGTTAATCATAAAAACTACTCTTTTATAAAATATCAAAGAAAGTAGGGCATAAGATGTCACCTTGAGGGACGCCTTGTAATGTTGATCCAAAAAAACAAAGTAGCCTGCTACTGCTTTTTGTGATTTGTAATTTATTTTAAGTGCGGAGTGTCCAAAAGAAAAAAGTGTCGAAATACCGCTATGCTTGCGGCATTGAATAAGCACTAAAAACAAAAAAGTTTAATGCGGGAGCGATGCTTGCTGTTTATTTTTAAGCCAACTTAAAAAAATATCGGAAATTTAAGCATATTCCGTAGTATAGACATTTTTATAGACATTATAAGTATTCGCATAGTGCCGCGGCCGCACACGTCTATCGTCACGAAGCTTCGTGCTATGAGTAGATACCATTGGACGATACACGCAGATCGTCCAACGGTATAGTCTCAAGCACGAAGCACTACCCATATTGTGCGGCATAATTAGTAAACAAAGACATTCTTAACGTTTCTCTTTACTTTAACTCCAGTACTCACCAAACACTACACATTTTGACATTCCACCAATAACTCCAAAATCTTTCCAGGAAATCAACGGCTATAACTGGGATGAGGAAACACAAGGGATCATCCTCAGTTCCTTCTACTACGGGTACATAGTGACGCACTTACCTGGTGGCATGCTGGCTGAGCGGTTCGGTGGAAAGTACTCCCTGGGCTTCGGAGTCCTTAGTACTGCTGTGTTCACGTTGTTCACTCCGTGGGTCGTCAGCGCAGGAGGTGCTACTGGGCTGATCATATTGAGAGTGCTGGAGGGCCTTGGCGAGGTAGGTTGTATACCATTTCTTTTTCTCTATAGTCCATAGGGCCTATTAATTGCCTATTACTAAAAAGACTATTAGAAAGAAGACTACTAGATAGATTTTAATAGGCAAGTACCTATAGTTGAAGAAAGTCAAGGCCTCAAGCTACTTTTCATTGCGGGACATGTGTAATATTTTGGACTGCGGATATTGGGAAACATCTAGATTCTAGTGGATAAATAGCAACGAAAAAGGATACTTGTTGTTGATAGTTCTTTAAAAGTTTTCACTAAAAATATTCGAAGAAAAAATATTCTGCTTCTATTTATCAGAGGCTTCGCTGCTTGAATAATAATGAGTAACTTGCCGTGTCCATTTCTATAACAAAGGTTTATTTTTGCGTGCCGCTACATATTGTCTTTTCTCAATAGAGGAAACATAGCAAACCTAGAGACAAAGCCATGAGTATAAAATCCACACTAATATTATAAATGCGAAAGTGTGTCTGTCTGTAACCTCTTCACGCTCAAACCGCTGAACCAATTTATCCGAAATTTGGTATGGGGATTCTTTGAGTCCCGAGAAAGGACATATGATAACTTTTTATCCCTTAAAATGTACGGTTCCCGCGATAAACGAATTTTGGCGCAACGGAGTTGCGAGCGTCTTCTAGTTTTAGCCATGTTTTTCAGGGCACAACATTTCCCGCTCTCAACGCAATGTTGGCGAGATGGGCACCCATATCTGAAAGAGGTCGTATGGGTTCCCTGGTCTTCGGTGGTGCTCAGATTGGTAACATAGCTGGCACTTACTTTTCTGGCCTGGTGATCAAAGAGACGGGAGAATGGCAGTCCGTCTTCTACCTGTTTGGCAGCATTGGGATTCTGTGGTTCATTTTATGGGTACGTATATACCATTATCATTATCATCATTATTATCATTTATCAGCACCATAACTAAAACAAACGTGTTAAAATATGGGAGCAAGTATTCGTCACACCATCACACCAATGAGTTGCAAATTCTGTTATAGTGTCATACATTCTACCTCTAGCTCTATGATAAGTACAATATAACAGCAAGCATCTACCGTCGACCTCTGTGGGTTGTGGCTTTAATGCATATTATGGGTTAAAATCCAGTCGACAGAAAAAGTTTTCATTGTAGTTTGTACACAACTCCTTCAAGAAAGCACGGAGCCATACTTTTAAGGTGTGAAATGTCCATGAATATTATAATATCTTCATTTTCAGGCTCTTCTTTGCTACAACGACCCTGAATCCCATCCGTTCATCTCAGACAAGGAGAAGAAGTATCTAGAAGAAGCTCTGGGAAGGCACCAGAACACCCAGCCGTCAGCTATACCGTGGAAGGCTATTTTCATGTCCGTACCCTTGTGGGCTCTCGTCTGTGCACAGGTACTTTGCTTTCAATTCAAATAAAGACAAGCGCTTTTTATTAGTAAACGTCAAAACATTAACCAATCAGCAATTGTCATAACCGAAGCGAGTGTTTAGTCAATATTTTTTTTGGTTTCCATCTTAATTCGGAAAGATATGATCAATGAGACAAATAACAAAACTTATCTTATGAATTGTTATTAGCCTTTATTGGACTAAACTTCAACTAAAGTTCCTCTTAGATACTGTTATAATAAATAATTATTGTACAATACCGTAAAATGTTGTAGTGGCACTTGAGATGATCTAAGTCTTTTCTTAAACATTTAACAATTGACTTTTGTTATATTATGCTTTGAATGGTAACTTGTATGTAAAATATATTGTATGGATATAATAAGGTGCTATTCGCGGAACATTCGCACCTGTTTATACAATAATCGTGTCAATACATAGATGTTATGACAATAAGCTGGTTAATCAGTGGAACCATATTTCCAGTTTCGCCTGTTACCACTGTCAATAATTTCAGAACCTTTACTCCTTTTATAACATAATATCTTGGAATCAACCCAATTTTTTCCAACTCGGGAATGGTCTTCGGATCGATAAATAATATACTTACCTACCATTACTCTGTGAATCACTGAAACGCGGAGGCATCAAACCCAATCTCGATTGGATTTCTGTGAATTGACAGAAATCTTGATAAATGGCTTTCGAAAAACATGTTAGCCAACCAACAACGCAATTGAAAATATAAGATACTGGTTGAAACTCCTGCAAACTCTACCAACTCCAACTCAATTTCCAAAATAAAAGTTTTTACACTTACTGACCTCAAAGTTTTATGCGTTCTGTTCCTTTTTCGCTCACATAGGCAAAAATATGAATATAAGATCCACAAATCCTCTTAATTCTACTAAACTTCTCTCTATTCCAGATAGGCCACGACTACGGCTACTTCACCATGGTGACTGATCTACCCAAGTACATGACGGGTGTTCTCAAGTTCGACATCCACCGTACGGGCACCCTGGCTGCTCTACCGTACCTCGTCATGTGGATCAGTTCCATCGTCTTCGGATGGATCTGCGACAAGATGGTGAAGAAGAGTTGGATGAGCGTTACTAATGCTCGGAAGACGTTCACTACTATTGGTAAGCATCCACTTCTTCTAGGTTTACGGGCGTTTCTAGAGCAATGCGGATTAATTTTACAATGGTTATCCATGTCGATATTTATAAATTTGAAAATTTGTCTGTTACCTGAAGAGTAGGACGTAAAACCACTGTGCACGATGACATTTGGTATTGACTTTGAGTCTCGGGAGAGGGCATGACAGTTATCCCAAAAAATAATACGGATTCCACGCGGTATACTCATTCGCCATAATAAAATTGTGGTGATTTGATAGACTGTACCTATTCATACTAGGTATATTACTGGACTGCGTCAATTTTGAGATAACTATGTTTTCCAGTAGAACTCCAACAACTACAGAGTCACTTCTCTACCTACGATGGTAGTATAATTTACTTTCATAGGCAACTTTCTGGCATGACTAACGTACATTCTGCAGATAACTGCATAATCCAAGTCCGGGACGGCCACGTAATCCAAAATTGCTGCTCGGATCACGCTCAAGGGCTGGAATACAAATGACTTTGAAAGTGTGTCATAACACCTGTGATATGTTCCGGCATTTCTCATTAGAATCAACAGGGTTGCCAATATCAGACAAATACTTGATATCCTGGCTAAAGCTTATTACAAATATCTTACGCCCTATTAGGAGTCATGAATTGATTCATAAGCTCATGCGCGACTAAAATATATGCCAGCGCCCAGCCTCAATCTAGGGAGTAATTGGTTAGTGTTGTGTTTGTAGAGCATTTTTAACCAACTTTAAAAAAGATGGAGGTTCTTTGTTCGGCTGTGGGTCTATTTCTGTTTATACGCAAAAAAAACCTGGCCTTCTACTTTTAATATCTGAATACTTTACAAAGACGAATATCTCTTAAAAGGTTCATTAGGGAGTACTTACTGTTCAAGGCTATTTCAAGACGCCTGGCAGCCCTAAAAGCGTGGCACAAATAAAAGTGAAACCAGCATGTTGACACTTATTGTTCGATAATATCCTTTCGTGGTTGACCCACTAACATTGTAAGGTTAGGCTGGGTAATGGGTATTCAGATTTCTATTGTAGACTCGAGTCTATACGTGACTGCGTAGGGTAGGCAATAGACTTAGGTCGATGTGTCAATCGCGATAAGTTTTGCGAAAAGACTGTTTATGCGTGAGAGAAGACGAGAAACACAAATAAAGGCTCAAACCCTGTTTGAGCCATAAGGCTTGCTCAAATCCCACAAAAGAATAAAAATCCATGCCACCCATAACCATCAGTAAGGACGTACTTTTCTTGGAGTTTCGTTTGACGTTTTGGTACGTAAATACTGCTACAGTTCATATTTTCGTCAGCAACGCTCCTCTAGCCCCCTAGTTAGCTACTTTAGACTTTCTAACACCAACATCATCTTCCAGCCTCCGTCGGTCCGGGCATATGCATGATCCTGGCCTCCTACTCCGGCTGCGACACGGAGACCGTGGTCATCCTGTTCACGGCTTCCATGGGTCTGATGGGCGCCTTCTACCCTGGGATGAAGGTCAACGCGCTGGACCTGAGCAGCAACTATGCTGGCACCATCATGGCGATTGTCAACGGCATTGGCGCGATTACTGGCATCATTGCGCCGTATTTAGTTGGACTGCTGACGCCTGATGTAAGTGTACCTGTTTGGTTTTGTTGACGCCAGAGCCTTTAGTCAAGACGTTTTCTTTATCGCTTTTTATTGAAACGCCGATCAAATGTATGGAATTGACATAACATGAGTCAAATATCGACTTTATCGAACGCCTATGTCAATTCCACACATTTTGATCGGCGATTCTATAAGGAAGTGATAAAGAACACGTCTTGGCTAAAGGGCCTGATGTAATTACGTGTGTATGGTTTTGATTGACAGTTAGGGTAAGCGGTCACCTAGTGAGTGCTTGTACTGAATACCTTGTTGTTACAAGTTAGGTGTACTTATTATGTTCCTAGACATATTTTGTAAGCGTTTGGGGACTAAATAATAATTACCTAGGTCTTAAACTTATATCAAAACAGCTTACACCAAAGTCGTTAGATTTATGTTAAGGCCTGAGTATGACGATCAGTACCTATATCAAAATGTGTCAAAACATACCGTTATGTTGGGCCGGACACAACTTTAATGTGTTATTAAATAATACAATAATTATTATTCTGTTGCATTATTATAGATTCAATATGCCACAATAATTATGTAATAATATTAAATACAATAATATTATATAAGTAATTTGATTATGTGTGCCGTATTGCATTAAACAATTCAGTATAATAATTAATAAATGATGTTTCATGCAACAATATCTTTACCAAAATATAATTTTAATCTTTACTGCATTTTTTCTATTCCAGAGCACTTTAGTCCAATGGCGTCTAGTATTCTGGATCACACTGGCCGTATTCATCATCACCAACCTGGTGTACGTAGCCTGGGCGTCAGGTGATGAACAGTGGTGGAACTCATCATCAACAGACCCAAGGAAAGAGGCCCAGGCCAAAACCGACGCAGCCCCAGCAACCACCCCAGTGACGAACGAAGTTAAAGTGTGATAAACCAACTTCAGTGTGCTGGAGTAAACTAAAGTTTCTGTGAAACATCTAGGAATATTTAAGTTTGAACCCAAAAAGGGCCCTTTACACCACTTATGGGCATCTTGTAAAGGTGCGAGGTATAATAAATTTGAACGAGTTCTGTCTGTGTACAAAATGTAGCCATGTATGAATTTGGGTTATGTTGCCTGTAGTTAAGAATTTGATGCTATTCGATAAAATTGGCAGAGGCTCCCAAAGCTTTCTATATCTTGTGAATAAAATATCGGAATACTAACTCGAAACAAGGTAACTTCCGTACTAATAGAAGGAAGAGACCTAAGTTTTCTACAAGGTGTAAGTACAATGCTAAGTTATAGGAATACTGATGAACATTTTAGATCAAAATCATAACCCTCCTTTCGCTAAGCCGTAGTTGGGTATAAATGTCAAACCCCTAACTAATGAAAATACATTTTATGTAGCGTATTCAAGGTCTATTGTATGATGTCTGTCATGACGAAACCTTGTATAATTTCGCTATGCGAATATATATTTTTTTTTGTGGAGTGACAACATAAAATATGTAAAAAAAAGTTAAACACTTGGTTTGACATTTCATGGCCATTTAACTGTTTCATATGAAACGGACGAATTCTTATTGAAGAAGGAACGATGCTGCATTATAATTGTATTTTTTAATTACATTTTTTTGTAGAATCAGTACACTTTTATCAATGCCATTGTAAATATAATTATTAAGAGGATGTAGATTTTGTATCTCTTCCGTGGAATAGTTGTTATGTGTATGTAGGTACTACGTTAGTAGTAAGTATAAACTGTACAGTGAGTTGTGATAGTATTAAATTTACTAAATTATTGTTACAGGTAATTTTATACTTGTTTTTCCTGTAGTTTGATTCTGCAAAATAATCTTATAAAAACACAGTTGCAATTTCATGCAGATTGCAGTCTGTGCTAAACGACACGGTTTTTTCTAAATACATATGACAAACAAAATTGATTATTATGGAAATACTATTGCTGATAAAATTCGGACTAGATCAAAACTGTATTAATGTTGGATTAAAAAAGCGGAATCGAAGTACTTCTGTACACATTGGGCCAACGTATTGAGTCAGAGCATTGAGCCAACATATAGAGGCCTACTTGGCCATAAGTTGGGAGTAACGACACTGATAATACTTTTATAAATAGTGTATGAGTCCCCCTTATTGAGTTCAATGTGAAAGTCAGCGCTGAAAGAGCTTTTTTTTTACTTTTGTAGGGAAAATTCCTGACGAACGGGTGCTTACTACTTGCCCATACAAATCACAAAAAATTCTCTTTTAGCGCTACTTCTTTCGCAGTGAACTCTATATTATAAAAGACACATGCACACCCCTAATGTATTATATCACTTAGTTTTGTTACATCTTGTATATTCTACAAGTCGGCCCAATGCGCTGGCTCTATGCGTTGGCCCAATGTGTACAGCGGGCTTAAGAAAACTTGAAAACATACAATGAAAGCTGTTTATTTGAAACAGTTACATAATGTGAATACAGAGTTGTGTAAAGTATTAATAGTGTGTAAGGGTCTAAACACACTAGGCTGAATTACGCCGGCGTAAATGCTGCCGCGTTTAAATTGCATACAAAATACGGGCCGAATACGAGGGGTGACACACTATTACGTCGCGTTTTGTATGCGTTTGACATTTGCGACGGAAATTACGCCGGCCTAATTCAGCCTAGTGTATTTAGACACTATGATTGTGAGAGTATTTTGTAAATAATTATTAGGTATAGTTGATGTAAGATTAAAAAAGTCAATGCTTTTACTCATGTGGTTGTATTGAGTGAGTACAAACTAAAGTTCAAGTTATAACGCGTCAATCTTATGTAAACAAAACGAAAAAACATAATAACAAATGACCCACCATCATTTTTAACTTACCAACAGAAGGGACTAGCTGTCTTCAATTATTATTATTTATTAGGAGATTCATAATACTTTGTTCACATTTTATCATATGAAATTTTATTAAAATGGCTGTGAACATTTTTGCATTTTTAAGTAATTTTCGTTAAAAAAATCTTTGTAAAATTATTGCGCTAGATCTTAAATTGAGCCAAAATTATACAAAATCTGAATTAACTGATAATAAATAAACATTTTACATACTAACATGTAGTTAGAGGCAGTTTCGTTCATTAAAGTAATCTTACAGGGTATATTTTTTAACAAACTCATTTTCCGAAATATTAACGCTTGTTTGACTTTGAATAATCATTCCTATTGACTGTAAATAGATATTATTTTCATAATTATTTTAAATATTGTCTGAGATAATAGATCATATTTCGTATTGCTGTCGAATTTGATATTATGCTGTTAAATAAAAAGTATTAAAAATAATATGTTTATGATTTTATTTAAACACCAATTTTTCGTAATTTAAATTTTAAATTTATAACACATTATATTTATAATTTTACATTCATGAAATAAAAAAAATTATAAACGATTAAAGCAAATAAAATTTTATAAATAACAACAACATTATATTAATAACAAAATTATCTAAAGATTCATATAAGTATCCAAACATGTCATTCCATTCTCATCTACGAATAATACAAAATTTTTAATAAATGCATTATTTATATACATACACTTTATATTTTAATCGAAGCAATACATTAAGACATTTTACGTAATCGAATATATTCGAATAATGTATTAAATAATCGATTATTCAATTTTTCGTATACCTATACAAGAATATTGCGTAAACTTTATTCCTAACTGGAATGTTATTACGAGTTACTAATTATTGAGAAATTATTAATTTTACATTATTTTTTTATCAGCTGAAGTCTTTTTAAGAGGGATTTAAATGTCAATTTGTATTTTACATTTTACAATTTTTTTTTCAAGCTTTGCCTGGGATAATGTACGAGCGATTAGATGCGTACTTCCTACAATAATAAGATTTAAACTCTACAATCAAGTGTATGACCATTTTTAACAGTCATTTGCTTCTTGCTTCAAGATAATGTTATACTTCAAGTATGTTATGAGGCAAAATTCTACTAATGACTATGATATATACACTTAAAGCAGTATTTCCCAACCCTTTTCAGCCACGGACAAGGAAATCAAGTCCAGTTTTCACGGACTTCCATACATAATATACTCGCGGAACCCCGGGGGTCCACGGACCACATGTTAGGAAACACTGACTAAAGTATATTGCGAGACAAAAAAAATCTAATTACTATTGCAATGCATATTTCCAGAGAAGACGGGAGGTTTACACACCTCCCCCTTCGAAATTTCAGAAAAGCTCCATAACGTACGACGGGGATGCGTTGTCACTCAAGTCTGTGCGTTGGTTGAGGATTCTGAGCGCCTCAGGGGCGGGTAAAGTGATGGAGGCGGCTAGCTCCGCCCCTGGCACCGCCCCTGGGGGGGCCCTTGCGGGCAGGGGGGCTAGCGCGGTGCGAACACGCCGCGCGTCCTCGTAGTCAAAGTTGAGGATTCGGCAGGCTTCTTGTAATCTGAAAGTATGTGATTTTTTATAAGTAGTCCATAGTAAAGGAAACTTTAGGACGCTGTTATACAATAGACTGTTTACACTAGTAGTAGTTTAACGTGATAAATTGTACTTAAAAAAATTAAAGTATGCAAGTGTAAATACACGCGAATAGGACATCAACACACAGTCAAAACAATTTCAGTGACATCTATTACTGAATTGGAAATTTGACTGCGCCGTTCCCAATCATTTTTGCCAAGCGATCTTTTAGTTTTCGCACATCTAAAAGCAAATAGCAAGAGGAAAAAGTCAAAAACGGTATTTTTAAAGTTTTCCTTTTTTAATGCACTATGCGTTAAATAAGTTTGAACGTACCTCGGCAGTATTTTAAGTTTTTGTGCGTTCTTGTTTGGCGGCGCGAAGGCCGGCACGAGGTTTCGTTTGACGTCGTGAGTTAGCTGCAGCGTGCCGCCCGTGTTGAACCAGCTCTCTAGTACCACCTCCTGGGAACAGAAAAGCGTTATAAATGTGAAGTTAATAAGAAATACAACAATATAATTTAAATTTATTTACATTTTATACTCATTACTAGTTAATAATGAGACACGAAAGAGCGCTGCATTTTTAAGATAACAAGTTAAGCCATAACTCTATAAAATATTATAAAGAGGCAATTTTTAATTGCTATCTTATACAAAAAAAATAATAGTTTGATAACAAGAATTTGCGAAAAATCGCGATTCCGTTTGCAACAGTGCAATGATGCGTATTTCGAATCGCTAGTAAAATCGAGTCACGTTTTGTCTCACTAAGAATAAGCGATTACATAAAATTATTATTTTCTATGAACATTATTTTTTCTAGTCGACCCATTTGTACTAGACCTCCTTAGGGGGCGTCCACAAATTACGTGAGGTGTTTTTTTCGAATTTTTTGACCCAAAAATTTTGCAATTTGCAATCTGGATATTCGCTGAACTTTATTACTTACCTCATACAGATGTACGTCGTTGTCGTTTGTAAGCTTTATAGCTTCTTTTATCGATGAGATCTAGCTTGATTTATGTTTTCTTTAAAGCTGCACCATCTTTTAAATCAACCTATTTATACTAAACCTCCTTACCTCATACAAATGTCTATCCACGTGATCAGCTAACAGTGCACGCAGTCGCGCCGCAAGGGGCGGGGCGAGCGCACGCGCGGCGCACGTGGTGCGTGCACACAGCGCCGCCAGCGGTCCGCATAGCGCCGTTGATACGCAGAGAGCAGACTCCTCTACCATCACTATAGTTCAGCAAATATCGAGATTGCATCCAGATATTTGCTGAACTTCACTACTTACCACATACAGATGTACTATGTTGTTGTCGTTTGTTCTTCACGTCTTTTATCGAAGATAGCTTTATTTATATTATTTCCTCTGACGATTGTAGTATATAAAGCCTACCCAATAGTTTTCAACCTCCTTACCTCATACAAATGTCTATCCACGTGATCAGCCAACAGTGCACGCAGTCGCGCTGCAAGGGGCGGGGCGAGCGCACGCGCGGCGCACGTGGTGCGTGCACACAGCGCCGCCAGTGGTCCGCATAGCGCCGTTGATACGCAGAGAGCTGAATCTTCTACCGTTACCATGGCGTGCCATCTGGAATTTAATGAGTGTTGATTTTATTTTTATGTATAAAATTGGGGCCGTCTATGGGCTGTTCGCCCATATCCTTTTTTTGTTATATTATTATTTAGATTTTTCGCACCAAGGGTAATTCAAATAATATTAATAATTTTAAATCATGAGTGTTGGTTAGTAATTACGCCAAGTAAAGACTGTGGTGCAATCACATTTTGTATGCTGGACCATCAATCAGGAAAAGAATATGGATCCGAGCGAACACATTCAAATTGTAATACGGATTTCAAATAAGTGTTATTGATTAATATTATTGTTATTATTGGTATACGAACAAATAACGTGCTAATAAAAGAAGTTGACAATAACGGATGTTTGTCATTTTTCAAGCAAAAAAATACTATCATATCAGAGTCTTTACTACAATAAAAAAAATTGGGGTAAAAATTCCAGTATCAATTTTGCCAAACTTACTCCTGCTTCTCATAATCCCGTATAGTGGCTTTGAACTCCAGTATAATGTGTTCTGCTAGTAGCACCAGGCCGGCGTTTCGGAGATGTGCTAGCAGGCCGCTCACTTCAGCAAACGCGACGTCATCGGATATTAAATTAGTTTAAACTTACTTCTGCTTCTTATAATCCCGTATAGTGGCTTTGAACTCCAGTATAATGTGTTCTGCTAGTAGCGCTAGGCCGGCGTTTCGGAGATGTGCTAGCAGGCCGCTCACTTCAGCAAACGCGACGTCATCGGATATTAAATTAGTTTAAACTTACTTCTGCTTCTTATAATCCCGTATAGTGGCTTTGAACTCCAGTATAATGTGTTCTGCTAGTAGCGCTAGGCCGGCGTTTCGGAGATGTGCTAGCAGGCCGCTCACTTCAGCAAACGCGACGTCATCGGATATTAAATTAGTTTAAACTTACTTCTGCTTCTTATAATCCCGTATAGTGGCTTTGAACTCCAGTATAATGTGTTCTGCTAGTAGCACCAGGCCGGCGTTTCGGAGATGTGCTAGCAGGCCGCTCACTTCAGCAAACGCGACGTCATCGGATATTAAATTAGTTTAAACTTACTTCTGCTTCTTATAATCCCGTATAGTGGCTTTGAACTCCAGTATAATGTGTTCTGCTAGTAGCGCCAGGCCGGCGTTTCGGAGATGTGCTAGCAGACCGCTCACTTCAGCGAACGCGACGTCATCAGATATTAAATATGTATAAACTTACTTCTGCTTCTTATAATCTCGTATAGTGGCTTTGAACTCCAGTATAATGTGTTCTGCTAGTAGCGCCAGGCCGGCGTTTCGGAGATGTGCTAGCAGACCGCTCACTTCAGCGAACGCGACGTCATCAGATATTAAATATGTATAAACTTACTTCTGCTTCTTATAATCCCGTATAGTGGCTTTGAACTCCAGTATGATGTGTTCTGCTAGTAGCGCCAGGCCGGCGTTTCGGAGATGTGCTAGCAGACCGCTCACTTCAGCGAACGCGACGTCATCAGATATTAAATATGTATAAACTTACTTCTGCTTCTTATAATCCCGTATAGTGGCTTTGAACTCCAGTATAATGTGTTCTGCTAGTAGCGCCAGGCCGGCGTTTCGGAGATGTGCTAGCAGACCACTCACTTCAGCGAACGCGACGTCATCAGATATTAAATATGTATAAACTTACTTCTGCTTCTTATAATCTCGTATAGTGGCTTTGAACTCCAGTATAATGTGTTCTGCTAGTAGCGCCAAGCCAGCGTTTCGCAGATGTGCTAGCAGACCGCTCACTTCAGCGAACGCGCCGTGGTCGTCCAAATCGTCTTCAGCTGTAGTGTCCACGTTTAATATCTGCTCCGCTATCAGTCTGTCTGTTGCCCACTGAAATTTTATGAAAACATTTATTTTAGTCCTACAATATATCACCATAGTATCACTAAAACATAATATATTGTCACTATTATAATAATTATATTATGCAAAAAGAGTTAGGTATCTAGTGTTCAAAAAAAACCTGGTAAAGTATGTAGAAGAGCTCCCACGTAATGAACAATTTGCTATGCTACAAATCTGCGTCACAGGCACACACGCAAATGATACGAGTGACTTTACTCTTCGAATTTTAAACATACAGCATGAATCTTCGCATCTTCTCGAATCATCATCTCATCGCAAATCTTCCGTATAAAATTTAGTGAATATTTAAATAGTGAAAAAACTAAAATAGACATACCACGTCGTTCTGTTCATTCTGGTCTTGCATGGTTTCTGGTAAAACAGAACTCCTCCTCGTCACCTCATTCAGAGCTAGCCGCTTCGCCTGTATCTCCACTTCACTCAACGACATGGTTTCTGCTATTTCTGGCTCTGAAAGTTTATTCAAATATTAAAAATATCTATATCTATACATATCATAAAACAAAGTCGCTTTTTTTCCCTCATGTCCTTTTGTTCCCTTTAATCTTTAAAACTACTTTACTTTACGTTAGATAGGCCATTTATCGAGGAAGGCTATAGAGTAGGTATAGGCTATATTTTATCACGCTAAGACTAATAGGAGCGAAGAAATAGAGGAAAATGTCGAAAAAACGGGGAAAATTATTTGAAAGGGCTAACTTGAACACGCTAATCTCAGGAACTACTGGTCCGATTTGAAAAATTATTTCAATGTTAGATAGCCCATTTATTGAGGAAGGCTATAGGCTATATTTTATCACGCTAAGACTAATAGGAGGATGTGGAAAAAACGGGGGAAATTATTTGAAAGGGCTTATCTCACGAACTACTGGAGCAATTTTTATGTTATTTGGCACAGATAAGAAGTAGACTACGTGAAGAATCATAGGCTGTCAATTTTAATCATTTTTTCAGTGGCTATATATTTTATACCCGTGCGACGCCGGGGCGGGTCGCTAGTATATTAAATAAGTCCTACATTGATGTTTATTAAAACTAGGCTTTCAATATTGGCCGCTAGGGAACAGTCCTTATTCATAAAACACTAAGCGCCAATGCTAAAACACAGGCGGACGCGGTCGCGGGCGCACGCGTCGGAAGACCGCCGCGTGCGAGCGGGCACCCGTCGCGAGCGCCCATCTCATTTAGCGCTGCTAATATAATTTTTATCTCGAGCGTGTACAGTTGTGTCCAGTAGATTACCGTGTATTATTTAATAATTTATTATTTGGCAAAAAGACGTCAACGGAAACAACGTCGATTGCGAAAAGCGTGCGCCCGCGCTGTGTGCCCGCCCGTCGAGCGTGCCCGCATCCGTCGCCCGCGTCCGCCCTCCGTCGCACACTCCTGCGCTGCTCATACTATTTTCCGTTTGTACACACGCGAGCGTGCGCCCGCGCGAGTTTTAGCGTTGGCCCTAAGCGCCATCTGATCGCATCATGTTTCTAGAGATGTTAATTTGCTGTCAAACATTAAGATTGACTTCTCTATAATTTGTTGGGTTTTTTGTTACAAGCATATATCTCAGGTGTCCCAAAAAAACTTACTAATATTAGACTAGTTTTAAGCCCAAAAGAAGGAAATATATCGCTATATATTAAATCCTTCGCCAAGATTTTTTTTATGAAATAAAGGGGCAAACGAGCAAACGGGTCACCTGATCGAAAGCAACTTCCTTCGCCTATGGACACTCGCAGCATCAGAAGAGCTGCAAGTGCGTTGCCGGCCTTTTAAAAGGGAATAGGGTAATAGGGGAGGGTAGGGATGGGCAGGTAAGGGAATAGGGGAGGGTAGGAAAGGGAATAGGTTAGGGGATTGGGCCTCCGGTAAAAGCTCACTCACTCGGCGAAACACAGCGCAAGCGCTGTTTCACGCTGATTTTCTGTGAGAACGTGGTATTTCTACGGTCGAGCCGGCCCATTCGTGCCGAAGCCATGGACGTGCGTACCATAAAGGCATAAAAGCACTGCTTACCTAATGATAAATACTTTCTATACACATATTTTAATTTAACTTTCGCGCGTTTTAGATGACGTTAGTTATTATATAAAGTAAAAAATGAATACACTTAAAACGCCTAAATTTATAAAATAGCAAAAACTAATTTGCAAAACTACTTAAACATAAGTCGGTAAGTGGTAACTAGGCGCGCCGTGCGAAGGTACGCACCAATATTATACTACATATCTGTGGTTACAGGCAATCCATGAAACGCAGACCCCACCTATATGTGTGAGTTAAGATTTTCGTATTCGTACACTGTTCGCAAACGTATGTGCGTGTGCGATTTACTAGGCCAGATCCTGCGGCATGAGTTCCGAGAGCCGGCGTAATGGCGCGTTCGGAAGTAATCGGATATGTTCGTTGCCTATAATCCGAGTAAAAATAATAGACGGAAATCTAATTAATCACATATGCACATAGTGCATTTTTGTTTAGTACGGTTTATATTTGTTTACATTACAGAAGTGTTTTGTATTTTGGGAGGCCATTTTTTCATGTGATGAGCACTGTAACATATTATTTATGTTTGCGCCAGTATATTTATAGTTTTCTTAGAAGATTTTTATTATTTTAACATTTAAAAGTTTGTACATTTAACAGTTTATTAGATATTTGTTATTACTGAGTTTCTAATTTATATATTGAGTGCGTTTTTTGATTTCTTAAAAATGTTATTTGATTGTGAGGTTTGTGTTGTGTGAAAATGTGTGTTTATTAAAAATTAAAAATAGGTAACAAGTTTTCACAATTGTCATTCAGTGAAAAGATTCTAATTGTGATTTGTGTCGAAAGGTAGGTACGTGTACATGAGTTACAACAATTAAACCAGCAACAAAAATGAAATGTAAGTACTACTCGAAAGTTTCATGTTATTCATATTCATGTACTAATTTATTTTATCATTTTATAATATTACTAGCTGTCCCGGCAAACGTTTCTTTGCCATATTATAAAGTATATCGCCCGTATTATTTTATTGAAGTGACTAAATAAAGTATATCACCATGGCAACGTCCATCGCTATCATGGTCGTCGTTTTTCTCGAGTTGTATAATTTACTATTATTTATTCAACAAATGCACTTATCAAATAATAAGTACCGAGTAGCCGATTCTCAGACCTACTGAATATGCATATAAAATTTGGTAAAAATCAGTAAAGCCGTTTCGGAGGAGTTCGTGGACTAACATTGTGACACGAGAATTTTATATATTAGATATATTTATATTAAATGCGAAAGTATCTCTGTATGTCAAACTAATGAACCGATTGTAATAAAATTTTGTACACAGTTAGTCTAGAGCCTGAGAAAGGACATAGGCTACATTTTTATAAGACAAAAATATATTATGTATCTAATTTCCATGGAAATATCGATGAAAATGAATTCACATTGCATTTCTAATATATAACAATAGATGGCGTTTTTATTTACTTTAGCTTAGCACACATGTGAACGCAAATGAACTTTCATTGTAGTTCCAACACGTGACAACAGATGGCGTTTTTTTGTTTCTTCATAACAGAACGTACTCATATATTATAATAGTTTAGAAAACATAGTTTTTAATTTATATCCACACTAATATTACAATTTATGCGAAAATATCTCTTTTTGTTTGTCTGTCTGTTTTGCTTTCACGCCAAAACTACTAAACCGATACCGCTGCTTACCCCATGTCAAAAACCTCTGCACGCCTCTGGCCGAAGCATGGCTCTCCCACGTATAAAGATATTATCTAAACATCTCCAATCATACAAAACTATCACTATCACTTTAAAATCAAAATTTTAGCGCCTCCACCGTTTAGAACTTGACGGTTTACCTTCTCTGCCATCTTCTAGAACGACGCTGTCGACGGTGGAGGGCGTGTATTCTGTTCTGTGCTGCTGCTGCGTGAAGTGCTGGAACTGACGCCTGTAGTAGTGCAGCTGGAGGTAATGCTATAAGAAAAAAAGTAGATCACATGTAAGTGCTTAAAAATGTGCACAGTTTATAAGTAGATTTAAACGCCTCAATTAAATAAACGCATTTTTTTTTGTTCAAAAGAGTCACCCACATGAATAGAGGTGCGCGTTGTATAGTCCGTGCAATCCACGAAGACGCCCCACCAATTTTTGGTTGAGCATCTTTCCCTTTGACCGTGACGCTTTTTCTTAATTGGTCTATTTATTGTGGTGTGCGCGTGCACTCATAGGTAATCAGTGTGTACCGATAACACAAACATGGGCGAAAGCTTGCACACAATATATAATATATTATAGACGATTAGGAGGAAAAGTGGGGCGCGTCTTCGTGGATTGCACGGACTATACCGTTCGGGGCACCGTGCTGCAGCGCGGCGCACGGTGACGGCGTCGTGTCGTATGTTTGATGGGGACGCGGCCTTAGGTTAGCTATGGTGACTATCACTGACCTCCATTATACAAGTACGCTGGACCTATGATACCCTTTAAAATGAAAGCTGTTTTTTGTGCCTATTTGAAGCGGAATCAGCGCCCCAAGGCGGGGGAAGAGAACCAAATCTGACGTAAACATGACGTTTAAAAGTCGCCATATTGGCGCTGATAGCAGCAGTGGGAGTACTTGGAACTAATACTACTAACCACCGAAGTGATCATATTCTCTTTGGTTTCTACAACCAATAGCGATTGAGAGGCCATTTGCAAGTTACGTCAGATTTAGTTCTCGCGCATTGGTTGTTGGTAGTTGGTAGTTGATTTCGCTTCAAATAGGGACAAAAAACAGCTGGGCATCATAGGTCCAGCGTACTTGTGAATAGTCACCACTATACAGCGTACTTGTATAGTGGTGACTATTCACAATCACCGTACTCGCGGAGATCTTGATGTTTCCGTGGCTTATTGTCGGTAGTATTGGAGTGGCGGGACTCCAACAGTACCGACCTTGCCGAAGTTTTGTGCCTCCGCTAGCATTACGTCCAATTACCGAAACTCTTCGGGTGCAGACAATCCTACACATGTACGCGGTGGGAGCTCCTAATGCAGAACAGAATTTCGCGGCAAAAAAGCACAGTTACCAGGGAGTGCGCCCACTGCACCAGCACAGCGCGCGTGTGGTGCGCCGCGTTGACGATGGCGGGCAGGGGTGGGGCTCCACCCGCGGCGAGCTCCTGCGCCGCCGCTCCCAGCAGCTGCGTCAGCCGCACGCGCCACTCCTCCACCAGCTCCAACTGGAGCTCCAGGAACTGCAGTCTGTGGGTATAGGTGTGTAGTTACCAGGGAGTGCGCCCACTCCACCAGCACAGCGCGCGTGTGGTGCGCCGCGTTGACGATGGCGGGCAGGGGTGGGGCTCCACCCGCGGCGAGCTCCTGCGCCGCCGCTCCCAGCAGCTGCGTCAGCCGCACGCGCCACTCCTCCACCAGCTCCAACTGGAGCTCCAGGAACTGCAGTCTGTGTGAACAGTTGGTAAAGATAATCAAAGCTAATCAGGGTATGTTGTGTAAATCCAGATAATTCGAGTACATAAACAGTTACAATTCGCACTCGGAGAGATTTTTGGTACCGTATGATTATTACCGAAAAATATCAGTTGTTGGGCAGCTAGTTTTTTTTACAGAAATATCTGTAACAAATTATATTTCGCATAAAAGAAATAGACGTGTATTTGTGCTTATGAATTATTTAACTTTTGATAGATAAACATGAAAATGAGAATGCCAATTTAAATTATATTTTGGTAAAAACTGCAGAGTAAAAACTTCAGATATTGAAAATTAAAAAAAAATGTATTATGATTTGCATTCGATAACCTCTAGAGTCTAGTCCATCGACGCTGCGAACTGCAAAACAGCGCGCCCGGCGGCGAACCGATTTACTGTCTCATCCGCCACAAGACAATGCGTTTTATTGCATCTCGCTCTATTTCTTTTTCGCATTGGTTTCGCAGATATTTCGCAGTTCGCAACGTCCTTAAATATGCATTACTGACCGTAAAAACTTAAATATCCATTACTGACCTATGTCCAGGCTGAGGCAGCGCAGCATACCGGTCTTCTACAGTCTTGAGTAATGTCACAAACCAGTCAGCGCCGCGCGGCACCCACAGTAAAGCGCCCACCGCCGCGCCCACACCCGCTGCCACCGGTTCCGTCCACTGCTCATTGTCCAATATATCGTCCATCTTCGCCAGAGCATCTGTAGGTCAAATCAGAAGGTAAAATATTATTTAACTAGCGACCCGCCCCTTATATCATCACGTTATGTCCTTATTTAATTGGTACTTTTCATAGCGATTTTAATAAAAATATAATGTTGTGTCAAAATAAATGATTCAAGTTCTAAAATCTAAGCGACTTAAATATACCACAAAATTGAACATAACAAATTCAGCCTTTACTCCAGAGCGTAAAGCACACATTTGACATTACTTCTGAGAAGTAAGTTGCTTCAAATATACTAGCAATATACCATAGAATTCGATGGTACTCGTATATTGCTGGTGATATATTGTGACGTGTTGGTCTACAATAAGTCATTATATAGTCTGGACTCTGGTCGAATGCATACGCTTACAAAACATCTTGGGAACGTTGGTCTTCGCAATAGAAAGATTAAAATTCAATATCTGAGCAATATTTTAGCAATACAGTAAAATTGCGTACACTTACCTATCGTTATTAGGTCAATGTATGCAAGTATACACCCTTCTAGAATCTCCATGTAAATATAAACATACTTGAACTACGAAATCGTTATTATTGACAGGGTTTATTCAGTTCACTAAACTTACATTTCCTTTCAATGGCGAGCCAATGCACAAACGTTTCAGCTTTAGTCAGCACAGATAATATATTACTCGCTTCATTGCCCGTCACAGTGATCAATTCTCTATGGAATCCAAGGGTTTCATCTACAGCGTGCGCAAACGCAGCATCAACGTCCACACCAAATTTCGACCCTTGAGTGTGATAGGCTGCGAGCACTGTATGTAACCTCTCAGCCGCTAACGCTATGAGTCCTGTATTGAATTCATTCTGAAAATAAAGTTTTTGTCGTAAAAAACTATGTTAATGCGGACCATTATTTGTATTCAGTTGCAGGCATTCTTTATAGACAATATATTATATCCTAAAGCACTTTTTATATCAAGCAATAACATTCCAATTATAACATACTATAGATTGCTGAGAGATTTAAATACATGGTTTCCTTTTCCGACATCCGACAAAGACCTAAGGTTATATTGTATTTGATAATCTGTACTTAATATAAGGCCGTGTTTCCACCTGCAAGACAACTGTCGCGAGAAGTGTCTGACAGTCTGTCTGACAGCAACTTGCAAGTGTAAGGGCCTGTTTCACCGCTTCCTGATAAGGCTATCCACCACATAACTTGACACATAGAGTATGGAGAATCTGTCAAATAAGCCTATCGGGCACCTTATCAGGAAGCGGTGAAACAGGCCCTAAACCTCGTAGCAAGTGCTGTCCCGATATAATTTGTCAAGCGCTTCCTGCAAGTAGTTGCGAAAGCATGTCTAAATACGTCTGCATGGACTCGCGACAGATCTCGCTGCTATATCTCGCAGCAAGTTATTGCACGCACGGCTTGTGTTTTTGTTTATTATTTTTAACAAAAAATTAAAACCGACTTCCAAGGTAAAAACAATAATAACATTAATATGAACTAAAAAGTATTAAATAATTTTTACTATCTAATAGTGCCTTTTTCCGAATTCGGCTAAACCTCAACTATTTCTGTACTCAATCTTCATTATTTTGAAGTCGGTACCAGATAGCTGAATCTTCAGTCCTCTGACAGAA
The DNA here is from genome assembly GCA_937595015.1 of Polyommatus icarus. NCBI lineage: Eukaryota > Metazoa > Arthropoda > Insecta > Lepidoptera > Lycaenidae > Polyommatus > Polyommatus icarus. The sequence continues at coordinate 8,276,025 of OW569330.1, read as the reverse complement.
TATTTAAAATTTTTGGAACTGGCACCGACTTAAAAATTATGAAGATTGAGTACAGAAATAGTTGAGGTTTAGCCGAATTCGGAAAAAGGCACTATTAGATAGTAAAAATTATTTAATACTTTTTAGTTCATATTAATGTTATTATTGTTTTTACCTTGGAAGTCGGTTTTAATTTTTTGTTAAAAATAATAATAATTTCACTCTTTTTAGTTACACTAGTAGGTAAATCTTCGCGTATATTTTACGTATCTTATTACAATTTGTTAAGAGTCACAACTCACACTCACAAAATAATATAATATTATCAGTGAAGTGAACATATTGTGCTAAGTAATTTAACAATTTTAATACTTCAAGCCCGAAGCGGTCACCGACGATTGCGATAACAATAGAAAGGCTATTGTGTCTTGTTTTTCCACGATCGAAGGATCTATCAGATAAAAAATTGTACAAACTTGCATAGGATGTAGCGTAGCATAATATTTAATATTATCATAATTATTGACAGCTGTTCTTGTAATCAGGAATTCAAATCGATAGGTACTTAGTACACCATCTATCGATTAATAAGTATAACTAATTAAAAAGACACTTAATGACTTTGTTTTGTTTAAATGCTCTTTTTAAAATAACTTTATTTTAATTCTATTTGTCTTTTAAAATTTTATAAAGTAGTAAAGTATTCGATCTGTATATAAAGTAGTTAGTAAAGTATTCGATATTCTGTCTTCTGCCGCCACGCGCCGCCGACCGCCGTGTATTAGAAACAAACAGGTGTTGTTATACAGTACATAATTATTATTATTAGTATATCCATACCTATGCCTTGTGCTATTATCTATTCTGTGTCATGAGACATTGGTGGCCTTAACACGACGTGGTAATGATGATGATGACGATGATGATGATGATTATTATGATGATGAATATTAATTGCATAGTAGTTTATGCTTTCTGTTCTTAAAACAACGCCGAAACTCCCAAAAGTGTATCTATAAGGAGTCAGGAGTTCTCTCAGCATCTTCGAAACCATGGTATACCTTGACCCAATATTTGACTTTTTGGTAGCGTATTCTTAGTACACTTCACATTGTGGGGATATGCGTAGAGGCCATAGGAAGATCTTCCACCGAGCGAGGTGGTATGCCCGGTCAGGCCGAAGCCCACGTGATACATTTCAGCTGTCGTATATATACCGCCGCGCTCAGAAAACTTCGATAGCGCGATGTAGGATTGTTAGGCGAATTGTGGGTACCGCCACATCACTCCCCCCCGAAGACCGGAGGTCGAATCTTGAAGTCTTGTCGCTTGAGTCGCCGGTGCCAGTGAGTTCCAGTGAGTCGGAACTGTTGCAGTGAGTCCCAGTGAGTCGGAACTGTAAGCTGCTGCACGGGATCCAGTGAGTCGGATAAGCTGCCGTGCGGGGCCGATGCTACGTGCTGACCAGGAGAGATGTGCTCTGCTTGCTGACCGGTCGGTGTAGTGAGAAAGCCCGATGATGCCGATGCGGAGTCGCCCAGGCCGCGGTACATTGCGGCTAGTGGACGATGTACCCGATGAGGCGATGCTGGCTGGCGCGGTGCGGAGGGGCGGGGAGTGATGATGATGAAGGAGGCGTGTTCTGTCGAGGGTCACCAATGTGGGGATATGCGTAGAGGCCATAGGAAGATCTTCCACCGAGCGAGGTGGTATGCCCGGTCAGGCCGAAGCCCACGTGATACATTTCAGCTGTCGTATATATACCGCCGCGCTCAGAAAACTTCGATAGCGCGATGTAGGATTGTTAGGCGAATTGTGGGTACCGCCACAACATAAAACCAAAATCACCATATGTTTCCATATAAATTTCGAGGAGTTCCCTCGATTGCTCATGGATCCCATCATCAGGTCACCACTTTTGTGAACATGGTACCAAATTGGAGTGAAACCTAATACAACAAAACAAAAATTTCGAGAATCGGTTCACACACGGCGGAGTAATCGTTGAACATACAAAAAAAAATATATCCACAGCCGAACATATAACCTCATCGTTTTTTGGAAGTCGGTTAAAAATAATGATATAGTTCCTATCGCGACATTCATAAGCTCTCGTGTGTAAATACCTCCGCGATAAGTTGCGATAGTGTTATCCGAGAGATTCTCGCAAGACATTTATTGCAGCAATAAATTGCAGGATTAGTACGAAATGTAAACAATATTGCAAGAAACTCACGTAAGACTTCCGCGAGTTTACTTGCAGGTGGAAACACGGCCTTATGATCCTTAGATCGCGGATTCTTGGAAATCTATTGTTCTCGCGGCCACAAGTGGCTGCTTGAGAGATGAAGCGATAAATGCAAAAGTGTGTCTTTTTATCTGTCTGTCTGTTACCTTTTCATGCCCAAACCACTGAATCGATTTTGCTGAAATTTGGTATGCAAATACCTGGGAAAAGACATAATATAATTTTTATCCCGGAAAATTTTACGGTTCCCGCGCGATAAACTAATTTTGACGCAACGCATCATCTAGTTACGTTTAAAGCGTTATTGTAAATATATCTTACTACAGCATCAATATGTTTCATTTGTAGCTTATCAGCAACTGGCTGGACATTATTTTTGACAAAAGCCTGATGATCCTTTATCCAAGTCAGCGTCTGAGTTAGAAACCATTCCGGCCTGTCTATACGAGCAGTCTGTCTAGAACCAGTGAAATGGAACGCAAATCTCTTCTTTAATGGCCTTAGAAGGATCCTGATTGGCAAGCTCGGGTTTTGATCTGGAAAAAATAGGTAATAACAAATTAATGTAGCGTAGCTGCAGTTTAGTTGTTATCCAGGAAAAAATACAAGATCCAAGCAAACAAATTGTGGCTAGCATTGTACAGAACAAAGTTGCTGTTAACATCCATACTAATATTAAAAAACCTTCCTTCACGTCCAAACCGTTGAACTGATTTTGCTGAAATTAGGTATGGATCATAAAGTTAATATACCTATTGGAATAGAGCAACAATCTCGAGCTGTCAAACGTAACCAAAATTGGTTTTCATCTGTGTGAAAAATATGTGTACGTATACACTTACACAAGCATGATTTAACATGAATTCTATGAGATTATATAGACAACGTGCGGCACGTGCCGACTGGACGTCAAAAAAAGAGTGCTGCTGTCATGTATCACACGTCTCTTTTTACCACGCGGTGTTATTGATAGTGGCATCTCGCTTGCACAGGCCTTTGTTTCTCTATTCCGCTAGGTATATTAACTTTATGGTATGGATACAGTTTGAATCCTGGGAAAGGATATAGGATACCTTTTATTACGGATAAATGTATGGTTCCCACGTGATAAACCGCAACGGAGTTGCGCGCGCCATCTAGTCTATAATAATGCTAAGTACTCACATACGGTTTTGCTCCATCGAGCAATAACGTCAACAAACCCAGCGGCTCGGGCTTTCTTCCACACATTCAGCATTGCTCGATAGTTTTATTCTAAATCGATATATTTCATTCCATCAATCCGGCTTGATCTGGTTCCATTAAGCCTTCAAGCTATCAGTTTTACGGTCCACACAGTGATTATTCGATTTGGAGTAAAACTATCGAGCAAAGCCATATGTGAGTACTTAGCATAATATATTTAATGTTTATGAATTTAAATACAAGTCACCATTAAAATAAATATCCAAAAGTTGAAAAATTACATTGACTACTTACTGCCTCACAATGAATGTCCAAAGTTGGATACTTAAATATATGAATATTTCTTATTTTTACCTTGTGTAATATCAGTGGGTAATGTAGCATTCACATCTTCCGGTTCTTGTATAAGAAACAAGTGTCTTGTAAGATTTGTGAACTTGTTCATAACCTCTTTTGGTAACGGTGAATTCTCTGCTCCAGAAGTAGTTAAAGGCCATTTTATCACTTTCAGATGTTCTTCGTAATGCCTAATAATAGAAATACTTATGATTTAAAAAACAATGTTATGTCATAAGGAGAAAAATACCTAAACATGTTTCTTTAAGAAAAAGAAATAACAATCTAGATCTCAGAGAAATGTATGGCTCCCGCGGGATTAACAAATTTTGACGCAAAGGAGTTGTGGGCATCATCAGCAAGGAAATAGAAGTAAATAGGAACATGCTTTCTTAAGAGCGTTTACACCTATCACGCTCAATTTGGCTTAAAACTGTTCTTTTCAAACGTGAATAAGTCATCAACCACTTATCTTTATAAAAAAATTGATTACTTATTTTTATAGGAAATTTCACTGTCCTTATAGTTAGCAGAGAAAAAAATACGATTTTTAAAGTATTTGTACATTAAATCTCGATACTTTAACAGAGGTTTTCTTAAATTCCGTTTTAGTATCAGTTTCGAAGCTTTTAATTTACGAAACCAGTGACAGATCTAGTTAGAAAAAAATAATATCCTATTGACTAGATCCTCAAGCAAATAGTTAGCAGAAAAAAATATTTCATTTAGGTATTTAACTATAAGTAATTTAAATTCAAAGAATGAGAAATATCAATGATTTAAAACCATATTTTTACCTATTTATCTTACTTATTTCAATATAATAAAAGCTTCATATGATAGAATAACACTTTAATTAAAAACATACTTTTTGAAAATCAACAAATATTTTGTTATTTTTTTTCTACAAATATTTTAAAACTACTATAAATCGCTGCGCGCAAAGCAATTCAAATTAGTCCGCCGCGAGGCTTGCTGGAGGGAGGACGTATCGCTTCGTGCTGCGCATGACCTTTGTTGACCCTTGTCGCGTATACTAGAGTAGTGAACATTTATAGCGCGATCGAAAAATCTTGGTTCTTTGGTAAGAAAAATATTTTATTTTGTTGGTAAGTAATATATTATATTTTATGTACGTATTTTTTATGGCAGAAAATAATTTTATTATTAAATCACATTACATTACAGAACTAATGGGAAACAAAATGAAGTTATTTTTAGCAAAGAAAAGAAAACGCAAAAATGCAGAAAATATGGAAAGTATGGAAAAGGCAAGAGAGGCTAAAAGGTTGCTATAATTATCACTATTATCTTTACTTTAACTTATTTTTTTCATTTACTTACTTACAAATAACATGTTTTGTGTGCTTTCTGTTTTTTTCAGGCAATATAAAAGTAAATGAACTGAAGAAACAATAACGGAAAAAGATGAATGTGAAAACCAACACGCAGAAAAGGTACGTTGAATTAATTGTATTTGACTAGCAGTATTAAGTAAGTCGGTACCAGTCCTAAATATTTCAGATATTCTGACATTTACTGAAGTCATGATTTAATTGGCTGGTACCGACTTCAAAATAGTGAAGATTATAATACCTATATGTACAGAAATAGTTGAGATTTTCACGAATTCTGGAAAATGCACTATTAAATATTTAATACTTTTTTGGTTAATATTCTTTTTATTTTTACCTTGGAAGTCAGTTTAAATTTTTTTGTTAAAAAATAATAATTCTTTACTATGTCGTCATAATATATCAAATAAATTCCTTTCTTTTTTCAGAATCCTATAATGGGCTTATCTGAAACCGTGGAACTATCGAGTTCAGTAATAACTGAAAAAGATGAATGTAAAAACCAACACGAAGTATAGGTACCTTGAATTGAACGTATTTTACTAGCAGTTTTTTCTTCACTTTGCCGTCATTAATCATAATATATATCAAATAAATTCCCTTTTTTCAGAATCCTTTGGGCTTATCTGAAACCGTGGAACTACCGAGTTTGGTAAGTTTTTGAACGAGGTAATACACCCAAAGTACTAGACTTAAGATACTATGAGGTTTTCTATCATAGTAATTCTACAATTTTTTTGTAGTGTTGAGCAACATATTTTTTTATTTGTAGGTTATGGAGGCTGCAATTCCAACAGAAATTAATATGGTTTTTGAAGGCCGTAGAATAATCGATTTTCAAATTCAGGGGCAGTTACATGTAACAAAGAAGAATTTATGTTTATTAGCTGTCTGGACGGGTGAACAATTTCCCTTGAAAATTGAAAAGATCACTCGGGACGATGAATTTTGGCAAAACGAAATGCAAACTAGATTGTATAAATATTACAATGAATGTCTGCTTCCAGAAATTGTAGACCCACGAAAGTCCAGATCGATGCCACTGAGAAGCACTACCTACTAATTTTTGTATTACATCTATCTACAGGGTGTAACAAAAACAAGTGATAATACTTTAGGGTGTGTACGTGTTCCCTGTAGAGAGTTCACTGTGAAAGTGCAGCGCTGAAACACCAAAAATTTTTTCACTTTTGTATGGGGAAACTCGTGACGCTCGGGCCCTTGCCCAAAGTGAAAAAATTTTTTGGTCTTTCAGCGCTGCTACTTTCACAGTAAACTTTCTACAGGGAACACGTACACACCCTAAAGTATTATCACTTGTTTTTGTTACAGCCTGTATATAATATAATATATAATTAAAAAAATATATAAATCTTTTTTTTTCTATAAAATGGATTTTCAATTGTGTTAGTTTTTTACTTTTCTACCAATTAAGTCCTTTCATCTGATATCCATATTGAGGTAGTTGTAAGAAAAATTTGTAATCTGCAATTTTTCTTACAACTAAGTAGTAGATGTGGTATGCGAAGGAAGCTGCCGAAATATCTTGATCGGATCAATAAATTTGGTCTCCTAAGCCTTGAGAAACGAAGACAGATTGCTGATCTTGGTCTTCTGTTTAAAATTGTTAATGGTCTTATGGACACGGGTATTTTAGATCAGTTGTCATTTAAGATCCCTACTCGATCCGTACGTATTCAACAGCTCTTTAGTGTTCCACTAACACATAATAATGTGTCCAAAAATAATCCTTTACATAGAATTTGTAATACGTATAATAAAATATGCCAGGACAAAGATATATTCAATTGTGGCCTGATTGCATTCAAACGAGATCTAGCCAAGGACCCTAGGATCTAAATGCTCAATACGTATGGTATGTGTTGAAAGCCTTTAACAGAGTTTTTTTGTTATGCTTATAGTAAAAAAAAAATATTTTATTTTATATAGTTTAATTTAATCTAAATTAGAATAGTATTACCTACTTTTGGATATAATTGTTAATACTTTGTTATAATAATTATTGTGGCAAGTTTATATCTAGTTAAAGTTCTTAGTTCTTTTTTGTTATATGTTGTTTTTTCCCTGTCTTTCACTATGTAAACCTTATGTTAATATTGTTACTTTAAATGCTGGTTGGTGTAGTTGTAATTGGACCTCAGTCTAAATGCTGTGTGTTGTTAATGTTTTTTTTTTTCTGTATGTTGTTATTCTGTGGTCTGTAACTGTACCGTAATAAATAAATAAATAAATAAATAAACTACCGGCTACGGCGGCGGCCATCTTGGATTTTCACAATGTGTTTATAAATTGTTGCGTGTTATTCTGATGTATAGGTAAGCTATATTGTTGTAAAGTTCCGTTAAAATCCATTCAGTGGTTTTTACATGAAAGAGTAACAAACATCCATGCATACAATCTTTTACATACTTACATAATATTAGTAGGAAAACACTTGAATTAATAATATAAATCCGATTTTTTTTATTTTATTTTAATACAATGATAAACATTTGATAATTATGTCTCAATAGGACAATCACTTATTGTACCTACTTAAAATTACAATTTTGCCCAAAATTTCATATCACTAATTTTATATTTTATAAAATAACATAAAATATTCAACAAAATGCATTAGTCGATATTTAGTAGTAATAGTATGCTAAAATGTAATGGTAAATCAATATTAATAATAAATCGACTCGCATCGACATTGCATCCGCACGGATCAAAATCTTTTGATTTGACTATAATGAACCAACTCACGCACACAGTCGCACTTGCTTCTGTGTGAATAAAAGTTGCACGAATTACCTGAAATTTGAATTTATGCGTTCGATGTAAACGCTCTTAATACAGTCTATAAATTCCTTGATCGTGGATTCTTGGAAATCTATTGTTTACATGGTCAAATTCGGCCCCTTGGAAGTTGAAGCATTAATGTATTATGTAGATACTTACTTAGTAAGGTTTTCTTTTAATATATCGTGCCAGTAGTGTGTGTACTCTTTAATGTATGTGCCCCTGTGTCCATTCTTGTATTTATTGCACATAGCTTTCATTTCTCCATAGAGAACCACAAGTTGTTCATCGTCCTTGCATTGTTTCATTTGTGCACTAAAAAAAATATTGGGATACTTAGGTTTACTGAGTTGTGAATAAAAAATTAATCTGTCAAAGAGAATACTAGAAAAAATGGTGTTGATTAAAAATTTCAGATTGGACCAAGACTTAGTATAATAGGGTATCTATACTAATATTATAAATGCGAAAATATCTCTGTCTGTCTGTCTGTCTGTCTCGCTTTCACGCCAAAACTACTGAACCGATTGTAATGAAATTTTGTACACAGATAGTCTAAAGCCTGAGAAAGGACATAGGCCACTTTTTAACTAGAAAAAGGGGTTGTAAGGGGGCGAAAATGCGTAAATTTGCTATGTATTTAAAAAAACAGCTATGTAAAAACAATCGGCCAAGTGCAAGTTGAACTCGCACACTAAGGGTTAATTATTAATTTTATTTAAATTTTATTATTATAAATTAAAGCATAAATACAGTGAGTATTTTGTGAACATTTCAGGTGCCAATCTGTTGTCATCATTGATACAGAGAAAAATGTTTGAAAAATCATGTTTGTTGTTTGGGTGCCACCCTTAAATATTTAATTTATTTTGTTTTTAGTATATGTTGTTACTTGCTATATAGCAGCAACAGAAATACATAATCTGAAAATTTCAACTCTCTAGCTATTACCATTCTTGAGTTACAGCCTGGATAGACGGACAGACATCAAAGTCTTGGTAATATGGTCCCGCTTTTATCCTTTGGGTAGAGACCTAAAAACAACCTACCATAGTTCTTCAATTCTTGCATATGATTTCAAGTAAGCTAAAACTTCTTCCAATTTAGCCAGGGCTGTAAAACTTTTATCCAACTCTCCCATTATAGGTTCCATTCTTTGAATAAAGTCATCTACTGTTTCTTTCAACAGCACACTCTTTTCTTTGAGTGCTTCAATATACTTTGAATTACTTTCTGCCTTTTCAATAGCGGAGGACAATTTTGTTGGAACTTCATCATTACATGCATGAAGCTGAAATTATAGAAAACAGTATTAGTGTATGATGTATCCAGAGGCCGAGCAAAGTTTAGGCGGTGTGGGCGACCGCCCACGGTGAGTCTAAGAGGCCTCGCTCCCCTTGGACCACAAGGTTTTTTTTTTAAGTTTTACGAGTTGTGATACTCAAATATTCATAAATAAAAAGTTTTATAAATAAAACTTTGAGTAACAAAATTATTTCTCTCAACAAATCCATCATTTAGCATCATTCATCAGAGGGCCTCGCAAAATATTTTTTAGGGGGCCTCGCAAGATATATCTTGCCCAAATAAATTTAGGTCTTGTCCCGCCACTGGATGTATCATGTATGCTATATGCAGTATGTACTGATGTAGGTAATAATCTTGAATATCACTTACACAGCTTTGCAAATGCTTTCTTTGCTCTGACAATTCACTTTCCAAATCCAATGTACTAGTTAAATTGGTAATATCATTTCCAATTCTAAAATTAACATCTTGTATTATGTCTTTCTTAGATTTTTCACACAAGCCTTTCATTTTTATTTATTGTCAATTCAAAAACTGAACAGTGTCTGTTTAGTCACTTCGTATTTTTGTAATAAATCCAACTTGAATTTTTATTCTTTCATTTAAGCCCCATCCCCACTCGCGTGCGAACCGCGCGCGACGCCGCGAAATTTCCGCGAAACGTGAGTGTGGATCCGGTTCGCATATTTTTCGCACTTCGCGGCTGGTTCCCCGGCCGCATCCACACTCGCACGCGGACCGTGCGCGACGCCGCGGCGCCGCGAAATTTCTGCGAAGCATGAGTGTGGATCCGATTCGCATATGTCTCGCACTTCGCGGCCCGTTCCCCGAATGTTGTCGGTTTTCTGTCCCGCGACAAAGGGTTTTTTTTTTAATCTTTATTTTAATAAGGGCTTTTGCCATACAAGACATGCCAGCTTTGTTTAATGAACAGATAATACAGTCTGTCAAGAAAGAGTAGACGCGCGGAATTTTGCTGGGAATACGAAAGAGTGCCGTTGTGTTTTTGTATTTTTTTCCTAAAATTGTGTTATTTCGGTTTTTAATGTGTAATGTTGGTAGAATATTAACCATTACGTATTACGATTTACGTACGTCCTCACAGAAAACCGGCGTTGACGTGGGAGAGCCATGCTTCGGCATGAATGGGCCGGCTCGACCGGAAAAATACCACGTCCTCACAGAAAACCGGCGTGAAACAGCGCTTGCGCTGTGTTTCGCCGAGTGAGTGAGTTTACCGGAGGCCCAATCCCCTACCCTTTTCCCTTCCGTACCCTCCCCTATTCCCTTCCCTACCTTCCCCTATTACCCCTTGCCAGCCTTGGCAACGCACCTGCAGCTCTTCTGATGCTGCGAGTGTCCATGGGCGACGGAAGTTGCTTTCCATCAGGTGACCCGTTTGCTCGTTTGCCCCCTTACTTCATAAAAAAACATTAAAAATTTGATGTCGTGCACAAGTGTGGGCAAGTGATACAACTTCAAGAAACATGCCATTTTGTGTTCCCTCCAAAACTCCGTCGAAAGTTTTAGTAAAGGGTCTACCACTTTACTAAAAAAACTGACTTGACTCGTTGACTTTACTGACTTCTTTTTAACCGACTTCAAAAAAAGGAGGTTATCAATAATTCGACGCGTATGTATGTAATATTTCCAGAACTGTCCAGTTTTTTTATATGTTAATCTATAGCAGCTTCTGAACAAATGTGCCAAATTTCGAAAGTGTATGTATGTATGTATTTGGCATCACACAGCATTATAATATTATGATATTAATGTAACTAGATCACAATAACTGTACCACTCAATACTGTTTATTATTATGATGTTTCGTGTGATGCTGGAAATAAAAGTATTCTTATTCTTATTCTTATGTACGTATGTATGTTTTTATGTTTGTGCGCGCATATCTCTGGAACTACAAGTCCGATTTAAGTGATTCTTTTTTTGTTGTACTAGATATTGTTCAACTTAGGGAATGCTGCAAGTTTCATCAAAATCGGTTAAGTAGTTTTTGAGATAGGGAATTTTAATGCTACGTAATTATTTACGTTGAAGTCGGTTTTATCTTTTTAAAATACTATTTTTAGACTTTTACTAGACTTTTGACTTGACGATCATCTGGAAAAACAACTTTTTGTAAACTTTTCACGATTTTTTTTCCCGCCATATTTTACTTGACACTGGCCATTCTTAAAAAGCCGAGTGCCATAATATTATGAAAAAAGTAGACGCGCGGGAAATTTTTCAAATAAAGAACGCTTAAAGCGCGGACATGTCGCGAACTTTGAGAGGATTTGGTAGTAATGTGCGATCCGCGCCGCGATTTGCGCCGCGATCCGCGCCGCGGTCCGCGGCGTGCCTTCGCGCGCGAGTGTGGATCGGCAGTTAGAATTTGTTTGTATCAATGATAAAATTGATAATTTTTGGATTTTGCAGCTGAGTTCTTTCTTTCTTTTCTTTCTTTCTCTTCTTTTTTTTTTTTTTTTTTTTTTTAATGGCGACTAGCATAAAAACTATTGCCAGTGTCGAGTGTTATAGCCCATTTACATTCGCGTACGAGTCGCGAGGCGAGGGACGAATCGAGGGGCGAGGTGCGAATGTGAACAGACGCTCGTGGCTCGCCTCGTCCCTCGTCTCGTCCCTCGCGGCGCTCGCGTCCGGAGCGGTTTTTAGGGCACGAGTCAAAGGACCTCGCGTCGCACGCGAGTGGGTGTTTACATTCGCCCTCCTGCTTTATTCTGGCTTCTACATCGTGCCGCGCAGGTGGTGATTAGTTTTAAATACGTAAAAACAAAAACGCATCGTATAATCATTATACGATGCGTTTTTGAATATAATGGATTGGTCGCAAGACGAAACATTTAAGTTAATAGAAATATTTTAAAAAGAACGAATAATTTGGGACCCTAAACATAAATGCCACAAGAATGTTTCTTTGCTACTTTCCTTTTATTTAAATTAGTGACGTAGCAGTATAAGCCCAGTATGCACAAACTTGTTGCTGCTAAAACTTCGACGTCCTCCATTGTTGCTAGCTCAAAGACAACTGAACTCGGCACGCGAGTGTAAACAGGCAACTTATTAACCATCGATCAACACGAGCCTCGCACGAGGGCAGTGGCGAGCTACGAGGCGAGGGACGAAGCGCGAGTGTAAAGGCCGTATTAAAGGTTGGGAAACTTATGACGCGGTAAAAAGGTAGGGATATCAGGGACGGAATTTTGGATAGGATCAGGAAAATTTTAGTAGACAAATAAAATATGCTTTTAAATAAATAAAATACTAAACATCAGTAATTACATATTTTATAAACTTAAATTATTACTTAATATAAATTCAGATAAAATACTTAAATATTTTATAGGGTCATCTAATATACACATCATACAAGTAGGAAAAGGAACATGAAGGGAGTGTAAAGAGGATAAAAACGATGTATGATCAAGCAAAGGACACGAGAAAAATATGTGATCTAAAGTTCCCGTGTCCTCCCCACAATCACACATATCATTATTGAATACGCCAATTCTATTTAGATGGCTAGGAATACACGCATGTCCTAATCGCATTCTGATTATAGATGAAATCACTCGTTTTGAACTATTGACTCTATTAAACCAAGACTTTTTTGGTACTAGAGGCTGCAGTTTGTACATTCGGTTACCCTTATGTTGTCCAGTAAATTCCCAATATTTATTCCATTCTCTATATAAAACAATTGCCGGTAAACTCAAAAGGTCACTGGGATAAATTTTAAATGGATACATGTCACCACTCTGTACTGCATCCTTAGCTATTTCATCTGCTTTTTCGTTGCCTAAAATTCCTGAGTGGCTAGGAACCCAAGAAAATGCTACTGTATATCCTTTCTCAATGCATTTATAAAGTTTATATCTGATATCAAAAATAATATGGTGATAGGGTTTGCTGCGAAACGGACATTTTTCAATACCCCGTAATGCACTTTTTGAGTCTGAAAAAATAATGGTCTTTGTTAATTTAAACATTAATACGTATTCTAAAGCTTTAAAAATGGCAAAACATTCTCCGGAATATACTGAACTTTCTATAGGCATTTTAACTTTTTGATGTATTTTATATTGACTGTGATATACACTAACTCCTACATTTCCTGTTTCTTGAAACTTGGAAGAATCAGTAAAAATATGATGCCAATCACTGTATTGGGTGTTTATAAAATTATTTCTATTATTATCTTTAATTACACCTAAATCATATTTTACATCAGGTTCAACCAACAGACTTTCAAAGTTATATGAGAACAAAGGAAGTACATCAGATTGATAAATAGGAGCAGATATTGAAAGAAGTTTACGATAACTTACAATAAGGCATGGCAGAGACCTTTTATAAAAGGGATGTGACTCTAAAACAGTATTCAATTGAGCTACTTTTTCTAACAATGGATGGAATTTGTACTGTTTTAAACGAAAAACAAATCTGTCACATAAATATTGTCTTCTTAGACTCAAAGGTGGCTCAGTGCATTCTACCTGTAAGGCATTAATAGGACTTGACTTCATAGCTCCACCTATTATCCGGAGAGCTTTAGATTGAATTTTATCTAATTTATTCATGACACACAAATTATCACATACTAATAAAAATATACCGTAGTCTAAGACACTTCTAATAACTGCATTATAAATGAGTTTTAAACAGAACGGATGAGCTCCCCACCAAACTCCCGCAAGACATCTTAACATATTCAAATTACGTTCACATTTAGAAATCACATAATCAATATGTGTGTTACCATTTAATTTATTATCAAGATGAACGCCTAAGAATTTTGCACTTTTCTTAACCGGAATAGGTTTATTATCATAGGAGATGTTTACTTTTGGAATAGAAAGTTTTTTGGTAAATACTACTACACTACTTTTCTCTACAGTTAAATCTAGTCCATTATCAAAAAGCCACTGTTTGAGGGCAACAAGACTTTGGTTTAATGAACTGCAAGCGGCATGAATGTCTGCACTGATGGCATAAATAGTTAAATCATCTGCATATTGCAATTTTTTCACAAATTTCACAATTACTGAGGCCAAATCGTACGTATAAATGTTATAAAGTATTGGACTTAAAACCGACCCTTGTGGCAATCCTTTAAATATGGTACGAGTAAGACATTCAATATCGTTAAAAAATACAGAAATTAACCTTTCTTTAATTAAATTAATTATAAACCTAATAAGAATGGGAGGGATATTTAATTTGTACATTTTCTTCGCTAGAATTGATATTATAACATTATCATAGGCAGACTTAATATCTAAAAAGGCAGCCACAACGTATTGTTTATTCACAAAAGCTAATCGAATATCTGTAGTAAATATACTTAAATTGTCCATAGTAGATTTACCTTTTCTAAAACCGAACTGACTGTTTGACAATAATTTATGATGCTCCAGGAACCATTCTAATCTATTTTTAATTAGGTTTTCAGCAACTTTAATTAAAACTGATGATAGGGCTATTGGTCTATATGAAGTAATTTCGTCTGCGGGTTTATTAGGTTTTAAAATTGGTATAACTTCCTGAGATTTCCAAGATTCAGGAATGTTTCCAGAAATCATGACCGTATTAATAAGATGTAGGTAGTAGCCTAATGCTTTATCCCCTAAGTTAGCCAAAAAAGAATACGGAATACCGTCCATACCTGGAGTAGAATCATTGACACTTAATAAAACACCTTTGAGCTCAACCATTGTGAATGGAGAATCTAGCGCAGAATACGAATGTTCTCTTATGTATAAAGATGGAGAAGGGACCGGAAAATATTCTACTACTGAAGATGGAGCTAATTGATCAGCGTAATTACTTAAAAAGTCTTTAGAAAGTACCATGGTCTGTTCTTTGAATACAGAATCTTTTTATACTTTTCCACACTTCAGAAGGACATGTGGATGGGGATAGAGATGAACAGAAATTTTTCCAACCCTGTTGCTTCTTTTGTTTTAAAAAAATCCGAGTCGATTTATTAATTTGCACTAATTTATCAAAATTTTCATTGGACATATTATTAGCATATTCCTTTTCAATGATTTTTCTTTTCTTAACTGCTTCCGAACATTCGGAGTCCCACCACGGGGGGAATGGAACTTTGGTTCCCATTGGTTTCTTTGTAGGGAATTGCTTATCAGCAACTTCAATAATTGTTTTAGCTAACAATTCAGAAGCAGTTACTTCGTTACCTATTCGGATTTCAGGAAGATTTTTAATTTTACAGTCTATTTCATTTTTAAATTTACTCCAATCAACTTTATCTAATTTATATGTATTTCTTATTCTTTTGTTATTTATGCTATTACTCTTGAAAGCCAAAGATAAACGTAAAGGGTAGTGATCACTACCATATGAAGAAGTTAAAGTTTGCCAAGATATATTTGGTGCTAATGATGGAGAACAAATGGAAATATCAACTGCACTTTTGTTTTCATCAATATTCACGACCCGTGTAGGATCCCCCGTGTTAAGCATACATAAATTAAATTTATTTATGATCTCCAATAAATCCTCACCATCCCTATTGGACACATCGCTTCCCCAACACTGATGATGAGCATTAAAGTCGCCCATTACTAACTTTGAGCCAGAAAATGAATTAATCAAATTATTTAAGTCTAGAAATGTGGATGAAGAATTTTGTGCTAACTATATACAATGAGAAAATATACATATTAGGATTTATTAATTGTACACCGACTCTATTGAAATTAGTACTATTACATGTGGCAATGTCAATACTTTAAAAGGTATGGTATTTTTTATCAACATGGCAGCCCCACCATATCCGTCAGGTCTGTCATCTCGTACACAATAATAACCTGGAATACGAAAAGCAAAATATGGTCGTAACCAAGTTTCGGAAAGGGCAATAACTATTGGGTTATATTTATTTATTATGTAAATCAAATCAGTCTTTTTAGTAAGTATACTTCTACAATTCCATTGTATTATGTTGGAATCCATTGTTGATGTTGTTATCAACAGATCTAATCAATTTGTTTAAAGAAGCAACGTTGGACGGTTTTAGAGTATTATTTTGTTGCAAAGCACTAACAAGAGCAGATAATACGTTTAGAATTGTGTTTGTGTCAATCTTTTTGTCTGATAATAATTCCTTTCTTGTTTCAGAGTCAACATATGCACAGCCGTTTTCAGATGAAGGAATTTGATATTCTTTGATAATACTGTTATGAAATTTTTTATCATACCCCTTACCAGCTGGAATTTGTGGAGTACGCTTTGAATAAAAAGTTTTTTTATAAGATCGAACATTATTATCCTGAGTTGTCATAAAAGAATCAGAAAATTGTGCATTGGATGTCAAAACTTCACCATAAGACCTTCTGCTGGTTAGAATAGGAGGCTGCAATTTATTAGCCTCACCGTATGATATATTTTTTTCAGCCATACAAGTTTTTATTGCTTTCTGTCTAGAAAACTCGGGACAGTTTTTATTCGTAGCATAATGATTACCTAAACAATTTATACAGTTTTCTGATTCACTCACACATGAATCTGCTGAATGTTCTTGACCACATTTGAAGCATCGTGGTGTTGATCGACAAATTGTTTTTGTATGACCAAATCTACAACAGTTATAGCACTGAATAGTCGGATATATATACAAATCTACAGGTAATGAATTGTAGCAAATATGAACTTTAGGAGGCAAGATTTGTCCATCAAAAGTAACAACCACAGAACGAGAAGGTTTCCATTCGACAATGTTTTCTACTTTGACCTTATAATTAATCCTCCTAATCTTTAATACTTTGCCAAAACCTACTGGTGTTTCTATATTATCTAATATTTCAGCATCAGTCCATTCTGTTGGGATATTTTTAACTACACCCATTCTGGTTATATTAAAATTAGGAATAAATGCCTTTAACTTAAAAGACTCTAAATTTTTATTAGTAACAAAATTATTGGCATCTATGTATGACTTAAAAGCTACTGTACAACGGTTCCTACCTATTTTCTTAATGCTTCCTGGTACTATATTATTTACATTATTCGTTTTAAAAAATTTGCCTAAAATAAGGGGATGCAGAGTGGTACCATCCTGTAAAGATGATGTAATCCTTTGAACATGTACAACATACGGGTAACTATCACTATTAGTGTACATACGAGGTTTAATAATTTGTGAGTCAGTAGATTCTGATGGTTTTGTTGGCGTATTCGATACTTTATTATCTGTCAGAAAGTCTTGTTTGAAAGTTGTTTTCGGCCTTTTGCGGCTCCCACTCATCTCATGTTCATAGTCCATATCCGTGGTAATAGTTATATTCATGCCTACATCAGGACCGGGCCCCGGGCCCGGCCCCGACGTAGGGTCGGGCGGCTCATTCATTGAACCACCCAAAATAGTTTAATTTTTACAATTTATACAACAGGACCTACTAATATATATAAGAAAAAAAACTTACCAATATATACAGCTAACTACACTAAATTTATTTATAAAAGTAATAAATAATTAAAATACTCAATAATTTACAAATTTAACCCTCCTTATCCTATTTTTAATAATTTTGCAAAAAATTTTCCGAGAAAACACTCCCGCCTACTACGAAGTTTCCCGCGCTTTTTTTTCTTTTTCTTCTTTTTTTTTTTTTTTTTTCTTGTTATGGCTCTCGGCTTGTAAACCATGGCCAGTGTCAAGTAAAGTTTGGCGGGAGAAAAAAATTTTCGTAAAAAATTTACAAAATTTTCAAGTTGTTTTTCCAGATTATCGTCAAGTCGAAAGTCTAGTCAAAGTCTAAAAAGTGGTCGGTAAAGTCAACGAGTCAAGTCAGTTGTTTTAGTAAAGTGGTAGACCCTTTACTAAAACTTTCGATGGAGTTTTGGAGGGAACACAAAATGGCACGTTTCTTGAAGTCGTATCACTTGCCCACACTTGTGCACGACAACGAATATTTAATGGTTAATATTCTACCAACATTACACATTAAAAACCGAAATAACACAATTTTAGGAAAATAATACAAAAACAAAACGTCACTCTTTCGTATACCCGGCAAAACTCCTTTTCTTCTTTTTGTTACGTAGTATACCTAAAACACAGTATAGCAATATTATATCCCTACAGTAACGAAACGCCTTTGATGTCGCACGATGCCGCCACCGGTGTAGGTACCGAGCAGATATGCCAGGGTTGCCACGAAACGGGAAATAAAATAAAAATAAAATATTGTGCTTGTAATGTTATCATATAATATATTATAATCTGTATAAATTTGACGACCTTCGTGGCTCAATGGTTAGAGTGTGTGGCAACTCAAGCCGGGGGTCGCGGGTTCGAATCCCGCCGACGCAACAAAAAAGTTTTTCAATGTTCCTGGGTCATGGATGTGTATTAAATATGTGTATGATATAATAAAAAATCTTAAATACATATATATTGTATAGTATAAAAGTATTAAATATATTTCCTTTGTCTGGTACCTGTAGCACAAGTCCTTGAGGTACTTAGCACGGGGCCAGACTGACGTGGTGTGAAGCGTCCATAGATATTACTAGCTGACCCGGCAAACGTTGTTTTGCCATAGAAATAATTTTTGGTATGAAAAATAGATGTTGGCCGATTCTCAGACCTACTGAATATACATATAAAATTTCATAAAGATCGGTCAAGCCGTTTCGGAGGAGTACGGTAACTAACATTGTGACAGGGAAATTTTATATATGTACATATAAGATTATAATCAGCGTGTTATATTTACATAAGTCGTACTGCCAGATATTTACGTGAAACTTTATTTTTAGATGATTTAGTTCTCTATTTAAAAATTTAATTCACTCATCAAGCCCCATAAGCTCACCGGTGAGCGAGACACAATATAATAACAATAGATTTTCAAGACTCCACTATCGAAGGATTAAAATAATGAAGACGCATTCTATAAAATATCCAATAATTATTTATAAATCACATAATTGATAGGTACGGTAGGCCACCCGCCAGGCCGCCACACATCAGGTGTAACAGAACTCAGAAACGCTTCAAAACGTGCGTGGTAAGGGCGGTCCAAAGGTCAACATGTTACACTTGATGTGTGGCCCTGTGTACCTCGCTAGGTAGGTACTAATTAGTATGTAAGTTGTAACAGGGTATTTGACAAATTTTTAATGTATTCTATATTGTTTCTCTTCAAGTTACACTTTTTACAACGTGAGTTACAATAAAACAGAGATGCAAATAAATGCCGCCAAGATCAACACAATATTAGTGTTAACAGCTGTGAGCCGATATTTATAAAAATTTAAACCCTTTTTGTTTTTTTAATCAGATTTACATCCGTACACTGAAGTCTGAACCCTTATAATATCCCATGTTTATAAGATAAGTTATCGTTTTACAATAATTACAACACAAAATTCGTAGACACGTCACCCCTGCGCGGGCAGGTACACAAACTCCGCGAGTTTGTGTACGCGGGCCCGCGCCGCCCGCTTCCCCGCGGGTACCCCTCCGTTGCTCTGCGCAAGTACATTCGTTTCACTACTGTAGGGATATATTTCTATACTGTGCCTAAAACCCAAAGATCTACAGTAGTGGATTCGAAGTAATTGTCTATGTATAGAATTGATTACGTCAATTCGTCGAGAAAATTATAATCATATATCTATCTCCCTTTTGCCTATGCTTTTTTACGTAAGTGAAAAAAGATAACTGTAAGTTTGAGTGTTTACCATTTTGAAAGAAATATTTGCCAAAATGCCTCTTTGCGACCAAATCGCCATTTTTGTTTTTCAATTTGAGTGGTAGTTGCCCTGTCAACGTATATAAACAAACGGGGTTTATTTAAAAATTTTCGACATTATTCCAGTTCTTTTCGGTAAAAATTATTTGAGGAAGTGAGATTTGGAGTGCCGAAATATGACCACGTGCAGCATAATTGGATGCCGTACTTATATCCGAAAGAAACAACCAGATTTGTCTTTACATAAGTAAGTTTAGTATTTTACTTCGAAATACATCAGATTTTCAAATCCAGACGACTGTGTTTTCTAGAAATGATCCATTACAAAAGGTTCTATTAATTTCACCGCCTGGTTCCTTATATTTTTGATGTTTTCCGTATAAAATACGTGGTAGTACTATTGTATGAACAATAGTGAGGTGGCTTTATCGATAACTTATATTTAAAGTTTTTTTTACCTAATAATTTCATCACTTTTAGAATGTATGTGTTTATTTATACTTTTAGATTACCTAATGATAAAGAAAAAAGAAAATCATGGTTAAATATTATTGGTGAACAAAATATTGACATGACAAAAACAAGGACATTTGTCTGCTCAGTCCATTTTGAAGATTGGTGCTTCAATAAAACAATGGACCAAATGAGACTTAAAGATGATGCTGTACCATCAAAAATGTTATTGGTGAAGTTATTTTACTTCAGGCAAGTGTGCAAATTGCACGAAATTACATAGATAAGTATGATGTATAACGACGATTTGGTTTTTCTTTGATTATTAAATCATTTTATTTATTTGAAAGAAAAAAATACTACCACAGTTCCAGATAACGCTAGAACCATAAAACGGAAAGGAGATTTCTTAACTGAAGATGCTTTTCATGCTGTGGTAAATGGTTCAAGCAATCATATTATTTAAGAAATGCCCTACAATAGATTTGCCATTTGGTGTAATAAAAATATCCTTCGATCGCGGATTCTTGGAAATCTATTGTTATTCTATTATTGTCGCGATCGCCGGTGTCCTTATGGGGGTTGATAGGTTAAGCTAAAAATCTTTTACAAAGTCATTTATATTGCAGCCTCCGGCCAAAGCTTCAAAAGGAGTCATCATGGTAAACAAACAAACAAACAAACAAAAAATTGAGGTTTTTGTATGGAAGCCCTTCTTAAATATTTAGTTTTATTTTATTTTATAATTAATTATCAAAGTACTTATGAAGTCTTTTCTCTTTATATATTTTTTCTTTTGTGGTAGTGTAATGTTAAAGAAATTGGAATAAAGATTTTATTTATTTATTTATTTTATTTACTTACTTACAAATGCACCCCTTGGGAATCTTGGGATCAACAGGAGTTATTGAAATAAAAAGCAGTATGTTGGAAGCCGTCCCAAGATAGTTCGCAATGTTTCGGCACTAAATTAAGTATAATATTCTGTTGACCTAAGTAGACAGTCATCGTTGTTCGTAAAAAGAAAAAAGAAAATAAAGAAAACTAAAATCTGCACCCCTTGGAAATTATTTCTGCCGGTGCCCATGCCTAGAGACATAGATAGACAGACGGACAGACATAGAAGTCTCAGTAGTAGGGTCCCATTTTTACCCTATGGGTTTGACGGAACCCTAATAAATCATCTACTATATTTTTATGCGAGTCTTTTTATAAAAATGAGCAGAGATCACCAGATTTTTATAATTTATGTATGTTATGTCTACTATTATTTGGAAAAGTATCGATATCGATATTTTTTTATTATTCAGTGACATCTCTAGTAAAATCCGCCATTTTTGTTTTGCAAATTTTGAAGGCAGGCTCGTTTCTTTTGTGGTCATTTCGTGTCCTATTAGTTTCTTATGTCAATGCTAAAACCAAGCATCTAGTAGACTTGACACGGGCGTACACCCGTAAGGGATGGATATAAAGTGCCAACTTTGTCTGGTGTTACCAGACTATACAAATCTTATTTATTTTCCCCACACCAAATCATTTTTTTTATCATTTTTTCAGATGGCAAAAACGCTATTACATATTACCATTACTTTTTGTATTTTTATTATTAGCAATCTTCCCGTGAGTTCATCCGCGTGAGGGCTCTTTTCCACCGCGGCGCACGGAGAGACTTCACACGTGCGTCAAGCTTCGCTTTGTAAGAAAATATATGTGACTGTGTCCACTGCAACCCACGGACACGCTACGCACGAATTGACTCAAGTCAAAGAAATAAATCCGTGCACGTCCACGCGTGCGCGTGGCCGTGCACAGCGTGCGCCGCGGTGGAATGGAGCCTTTAATATAATATACCGTATGCATATTTATTGAGCTTCAGAGAACATTCAAAATGTTTAAACTTTGAATGCTCTCTCCATGTTAGGGGTAATTGTTATGGATTTTAATCTTTGTACTTAAATTATAATTTTACTTACTATACTTGCTGTTTGCTAATTACTACTGTACTTACTTGCTATACTATCTTACTAATAATATTAAAAACGGGAAAGTTTGTCAGGATGTATAAATGTTTGGAGTCAGGAGGATAATAATTTAAGGTGGCACATAGACATAAATAATAGACAAAAGAACTAAGAAAAATACATAATATGAATTTAATCAGTACCGTATCATTTATTTACTATAGTCAGAATAATTTAAGGTGGCACTTGCGGTCATTGACCTTTCTAGTACTAGTCTAGGAGCTAAGTGAAAAATACTCGCACTGACTTCTGTTAACTTAAGAATAAAATTCAATTCTTGTATCATAGTAAAACGTCTTGGTTATATTTTCGTATGATAATCTCCAACTATTTATGAGTTTGAAGTGATTTAATTCATACTGTGTTTACATCGTGTATGGAAAATACGATATCACCTAGAAACATCTGTCACTTCATTGTGAACTACAGTTTGTACAGTTCGACAAGGTTTTAAATGAATGTGCCGAGAAAAGGAACTATCGCTTCTATCATACAAAAACGTCATTTTTAACGTGTGTTTGAGTTTTGACAGTTTTCCTTTACCAGCAGCGCCCCGTGAGTCGTGACACATTTAAAGCCTTGGAGCACTGTATAGAAAATGACAACATGACCGCTACAGACAGAATTCCGCGATTTGAGAATAAAACACACAAATTAATGTATACCGATCCTAGACAGTTGATAGACCTACGTCTGGCGAGACCATAGTAACTAATTCTTAATCTGTGGGCGTGGGGCGTGTGCAATGTGCATGGCCGACTCTGAAGAAAAGTGAAGACACAGTTTTGTATATGACAAGACTCCGTCCTCCTTTTTTTCTACGTTCATGCATAGAATGTAAAACATACAATGTAAGTTATAAGTATGTTTTGATCTTACAATAGAAAGATAATAACATTATGTTATCTGAAGAAGTATGTTTAAGTTCATGTTGGATGACAATTGACAATTCAATATATTATTCTTGAATAATTTTTTAAGTATTCAAATTAATTATAATATTTTTTGTTAAAATAATAATTATTAAACATATAACAAATAACAATAATTCTAGGCAATTCTCCAACACTAGCGCTGGCAACCCTTGCAATCGTTTAACGCGACAAAATCAAAGAGTAATAATAAGCTTTGGTTTGCTGTTGAAATAACGACCTATAGAATTTGGTTGTGTATTACTACAATAACATGTTTTTTAAATACTATTTTACGCTGTAATAATGTAATTAACACATCATTCCTCGTGTAATAATATTCTTAGATAATCATACAGTCAATATTACTGCAAACTGAGAAATGTTAAATGCAAAATATCGTACTTACGAATGAAATGTTATGTTTTCATATTTCCGCTCACTACGGCTTTTACAGCCTAAAATGTAACAAATCACCATGTTTTTCAATAAATTTAACACACACTTTAACACCGTCAATATTGTTTTTCGCTAAAAAAACACAGAATCAACGAATATCGCAAAGTACAATATGAGCAAATCTTTTGTTGGTCAAAAGTACGATTCTAGACCAACAAAAAGTGAAACTCTGACAAGGACAAAAAAAATGTTACTGACTCTATTACTCTTATGAGTTTATGTATAGCTGCGTCTTTGTCAATCTCGGTATTATTATTTGCTTGACAAATCCAATGATCCTTCATCCAAGTCAAATCCAAGTAGTATACATCCTCTTTGTTCTTTTTTGGCAACTTTTTTTTCCTTCTTTTTTGGCAACTTGACACAAAGGATGTGTATGTTGTGCCACAGACAAGGTAAAAAGGTAAGGAATATGGCGGGAAAACCATATTCCTCCTATTATATTTTTCATCATCGTTTTCATGTATCGTCAGGTCTAAAGTCTAGTCAAAGTCTAAGTAAAAGTCAATACAGTCAAGGAGTCAAGTCGGTCAATTCAGTAAAGTGGTAGACGCTTTACTGAAACTTTCGATGGAGTTTTGGAGGGAACACAAAATACCTAGCACGTTTCTGGATATTACATAATCTTTCCTACACTTGTGCATGAACACGAATATCTAATGGTTAATATTCTACCAATATTACACATTAAAAACCCAGCTAACACAATTTTAGGAAAATAATATAAAAACACAACAGCACACTTTAACATTCCCGGCAAAACTCCTTGCAGCTGAGTTGTAACTTGTAAATTGTAATTATTATTCTTCTTCTTCTCTCATCTCTGGAGATGTGTCTATGACTTTATAACTTTTTTCACAAATACACTGATCTCTATGTTTGGAGGTCAGTGTCTGAATAAGTACCCAGAACCGCAACAGAACCGTAGAGAACCCAGCCAAGAACCCGTTGAATAAACCAAAGTTGGCACCACTGCTCGCCGGTAAGACGGTCAAATTTTCATAAATCTGATTCATCAATCCGGTCAATATTGACGAAAATTTGATCGTCTAACCCACGGATTGATGGATTGATCATATTTTTAATAGAGGCTCTTCACATGGCTATTTGTATTTGCTATTAGCTATTTGTTGCATTTGCCAAAATTATTGACGTATACACAAACAAGCAAATAGTAATACCAAACTTTTACTCGATTTTGTTTATTTGCCTTAGATATTTTGACACCTTTGATGTGCGTCAAAAACCGACAAAGGTCATATTATAATGTCAAATAGGCAAAATATAAGGTCAATAATTGTCAAATCGAAATACCGTCTACACATAAATGGTGATTGTTTGGCGAAAACATCAAGTACGCAATTATACAAATAGCCACATGAAGTGCCTCCACGATGGAGGCACTAATGAGGGAT
The DNA here is from genome assembly GCA_937595015.1 of Polyommatus icarus. Taxonomy (NCBI): domain Eukaryota; kingdom Metazoa; phylum Arthropoda; class Insecta; order Lepidoptera; family Lycaenidae; genus Polyommatus; species Polyommatus icarus. Next base: position 8,250,808 of record OW569330.1, on the reverse strand, counting down.
TTTCTTATTTTTTAAATTTGATTGTCAAACAGCTTCCATTTTAGTAACTAGATGGCGTGTGGGTAGACAACTATCGGTAATACCAGGGGATACCATCAATACTTACTACAAAACAGGGCAAAAGAATGTAAAACTTGATACATTTCAATTTAAAAAAGACGCAATAATATTCCTATGGATAGAATAATAGAGTTATTTACAATATTTTATATAGTTATTATACAATAATAATATTTTATAGAGTTATTATACAATATTTTATATGACCCTAAGACACCACCCTACTTAAAAGAAAGGTTTACATTTTTAGATGACGATGTTAAAATATTTCGATACTCTAATATATCACTAATACCGCCCACTCGTAATACAAAATTTTATGACTCTTCGTTCACAGCTCGTGCTGTCAGTCTGTGGAACAAATTACCCACATCTTTGAGACGTGCTCAGTCCTCGTATGTTTTTAAAAGTGGGGTTAAGGAACATTTTTTGTCACAATTATTAATCCATAATAACTGATAATAATCGATATATTGTATTATCTCCATTTATTTATGTTTGTATGTATTTATAATGATTTGTATATATTCTTTAGTATGTATGTATAATTATATATTGTATATGTATATGTTATATGTATGTATATTTTATGTATTTGTAATATACTTATATATTAGGAAAAATCACTTTTAGCTGTTTATGTAGTCACCTACCATCTATTACCACTGTTACTATAATATTATAATAGGTTGTCTGGAAGAAATCGCTTGTAGCGATAAGACCGCCTTTTGTACTTTTACTCAATAGTTCATAAGTTCTGTAATATGTCATGGTTGTTTTGGTGCAATAAAGGATTTTCATTCATTCATTCATTATTATAACGATGTTTTAGTTAAAACTCACGGAAGAAATAGCCCTGTTTACCGATATTCACTCCAAATGTCACAGGAAATATACATTTTGGTTTTGACAACATCTTACCTGCACTTGTGCAAGATAACGGATATTTAATCTATACTAATATTATAAATGCGAAAGTATCTCTGTCTGTCTGTCTCGCTTTCACGCCAAAACTACTGAACCGATTGTAATGACAGTAAGCTTGGTGTTCTTAACAGAGGGAGACAGTATTTCGGTCCGGACCAACGCCTACAACTCTACAAGGCGCAGGTTCAGCCTCATATGGAATACCTACTGTTCTCATCCTTGGGCCCCTCGCCAAAATACCATCTGCTCCCTCTGCATCGTATCCAACAAAGGGCCGCTCGAATTGTTGACGTCCATAGTGTTCCAAACAGGCTGGATCCCTTGGAATTACGCCGAGATATAACTTCACTCTGCATACTCTGATGAGTGGCAGTCTCTTTCTGCCGCACACTGTAAAACTCTGGAACGAACTGTCACCAGCAGTATTTCCGATTTCAGTACAAGACGATTTGAAAACCTTCAAAAAGAGAGCGTATTTCCTCTAAAAAAATGCTGTGGGCTTCGCTGCAAAAAGAATTGAGATCTAAATGAGTGCCAAGTTCTATACAAATCGAAATACATATTATGTATTTGTAGAAATAAAATAACATTATAAGCAAGTATTGTCTATTTCTTTGCTTTACCTATTGGATACCTATAATAACAGTTCATGTTATTTAAAATATGTGATAATAATATCTTAACAACTTTAGCTTAAATCCCGGAAATATCGGAAATACCGGATTACCGGTATTGGTCTGGAGCCAATACAGAAAATACCGGTTTTGCTTAAATGATCCGGTATTGCGACCCCTAATTATCACCGGCTCCCATTTTGAGCCCATTTTGAGCCAGTGCCGGCAGCCGTTGTTTTATATCTCGGCTGCCGGCAGTGTACTTACCGCCGGCTCCCATTACTGATATTTTTGGGAGCCGGCGCCGGCAGCGGAGGCACTCCCAAAAAATAATAAAAACCACACCAACAATAAAAAGTAGATCAAGTTTTGAAAGTGACATGCCCGCCAAAACTCTGTCAGTTGTCAGTTTTCAGTTTGTCAATTTGCGTGTTCCTAAACTGTTACCAGTATACTGGCCTAATCGCTTAGGCCAATGATGGCATAGATTTAAGATATTTTGATTTACGTCACACTTGACAGTACACTGATATTTTTTTAAACACTACCAATATGTTGTCAGTGATGCCAACCTGCAGATAATTTCAGATGGGTGGGGAACCAATAGAAAATCTAGAAGTGTCTACCGTCGCGCCATCAGCTGGTGGAGATTTAAAAAAGAAAACTTCCCATTATTCACATGGCTATTTGTATATTTTCTGTATTAATTGATGTATTCACCAAACAATCACCATGTGTAGAGTGTAGACGGTATGCTTGACAAAGTATTGGCCTTGTCTTATCTGCCTATTTGACAAAATATAATGATCATGAATACCAAAAACACGTATCCGTACCTTTGTCGGTTTTTGACGCACATCAAAAGAGTCAAATAGGCAAGTAAACAAAATCCATACAAAGTCAAGTAAAAGTTTGATATTATTTGAAGTCCATATTGTGTGGAAGGCCGTATTTGCCTTTATTTGCTTGTTTGTGTATACGTCAATAATTTGGCAAAATGCAACAAATAGCCAATAGCAAAATATACAAATAGCCATGTGAAGTGCCTCCATATTACGAGTATTTGAACTTTTTATAGCCACCATTCACCAATATTCCGTCAATCAGATTGATGGATCAGATTGATGAAAATTTGACCGTCTAACCGGCGACTTATGTCAATATTTAGAAACTTTTCTTTTAATGTCAAAAAAAATGTTTATGGTTGGGGAGTTTTGACGGGCATGTGAAAGAGTGCTGTTGTGTTTTTGTATTATTTTCCTAAAATTGTGTTAGCTGGGTTTTTAATGTGTAATATTGGTAGAATATTAACCATTAGATATTCGTGTTCATGCACAAGTGTAGGAAAGTGATGTAATATTCAGAAACGTGCTATTTTGTGTTTCCTCCAAAACTCCATCGAAAGTTTCTGTAAAGCGTCTTCCACTTTACTGAATCGACCGACTTGACTCCTTGACTGTATTGACTTTTACTTAGACTTTGACTAGACTTTAGACCTGACGATACATGAAAACGATGATGAAAAACATAGAAATGGCTGTATGGGCAACGCTCCCTCTGCCTGTCCCGACCGGGACGAATTAAAAAAAAATGTTTATGGTTGGCGTAACAAGAGGTCGGACTTAGAAGAAAAAAATTAACATCCGTTATTTTTTTAATTTGAAACTGAAGTTAAAATTTTTAAGTGCAAAACCTTTCGCTCTAAACATACCAAAAATTAAAAAAAATTAAATAAAAAAGAAATGAGCTCAAATAAATGTTTTATTTCATTAAAAATTATTGTACATAGCTAAATAAATAGGCTAATAAGGTAAATTAAACAATAAAACAGATTTAATCCACAAGCTTTTGTTGATTTCTATTATTCAGTATTATAATATTACAGTACAGTTTTATAAATTTTATTTATATAAATATAATAGAATAGCAGTCTATGCTACTCTACTAACTACTTGATTGCCTTATACAGTAAACTCTATATAGGGAGGGGATTAAAGCTGCGCGTCCACCAGGTCGGAATCGGGACGTACGCGACGGTGCGGATGGCGCGTCGTGTCGTCATAATATCATAATGTATTTGTCAGGCGCAGAATGACGTTCCAGCACTTCTAGTGCAGTTCACAGTAGTCATACTGTTTAGAATCCGCTTGTTGTATTGAGGCAAAATAATTACACCTTGATATCAATTCCAAAAGTATAATTTCCAAGGAGCTTAAACATGAACAATTTTAAAAGAGAAAGTGACAATACAAAATCGAAGGCGAAAAACGTCAATGTTATTTTTTTAATATTTAGAACCAGTCCTAAAATGTTCTAAAAGGTTCTAAACACATACCATACATACAAAGCAACAAATCCGCTACGCTCTACGCTCCTACGCTCCGATTCTCCCTCTTCCTCATTCCGATTCTCTCCGATCCAGTGGACGCGCACCTTTATATATACACACTTAAGTATCATTACTTTGTTCTGTTACACCCTGTATACGACAGCTGAAATCTATCACGCGGGTTCAGGCCAGCTGCATACAACCTCACTTGATCAGAGGATTTTTCCTTGGTTGCCGTACCACTCATAATCCCATATCTTCCTTCTTCTCCTAAAATCTCCTTAACAGCTATTGCTTGCAGACTAAAATGTAGCAAACTAGTATAGGGACCTACAAATCTGAAATTAATTAAACATTTTTCATTTACTACATTTCTATACAGTTCACATAAATTATTAAAGTATAGTTAATATAACCTAATGTATTATTACAATAAAACAATATACACATTTCAACATTTTCCAAATTAACTGCATACTGATATACATTATAATATTTTCTATGAAATAATAATATATCTTTTTCATATTATATAGTTTAAGTTGTAAATTAATGTACAAATTGCATAATACAAATAATACTACGACATGTAACTTTGTATTAAAACATCGTATGACATAGTTATGTTTTGCTTCAATTTATCAATTTACGGTTACATGATTTTACAATGGCTTACCTTTCGTTTTTCAATAATTAATCCACATAATTTACAATTTTTGTATGAGTTGCTACAAATAATTTTCACAAAATGAAAATCGAACTTTGAGTTTTAAACTCCTTCTTCGTCTTTTTTCTCATGTAGTTTATATTCTTTATGGTCTTTTTTATCAGCCAATCACAGTCGACCTTGCACAGATCAAGCACAGATTATGTGATTGGGTCCAGTTGCTACGTTTAAATTTGGAACCCAATTTTTTTTTGTTCGGAACCTGCATCCACCTGGTAGTCTGTGTTGGCGTCTCGCCGCTGAGTTGCGATATTGTGTGTTTGGTGAATTTTTTGTATTTAATTGTAGAGTTCAGCTTTGTTTGTGTGATGTGAATACTGAATTGCATGAAAAATCTTCTAGAAATATCCTTTAGGATCTCAGTTAACGAAGGACTATTATTTATAATAAATTGTGACTTAGAAAAATAATCATGCTGGCGTTCATATTAAAAAATAAGAACGATATTATTTATTTGCTGCTACTCCTATTTAGCATTTTTATCGGGCCTGTTTATAGAAATATTAAGACAGTTGATTCTAAGAAATGGATCGGCACAGCGTTGGGTCTTTTATTGATAATCACGGTGTCTGGCTACGATGCCGCACATCCTATCATATCAGGGGCTTTGGGAATGTTCGCTGTGAAAAACTCTCACATTAAGTAAGTTAATTGCCACTTCTTACGCTATACCTATAATTTATGTCTTAGCTTAGCTCTAAAATATATTGTTTTTTGTAATAACAGGTAATAACAGAATAATAATAATAATAGTATCATTGTACTTTATTTTTGTTTTCTTACAGATCTTGTCATGTGGTGGCCTTCTTTTTCATGTTCAGCTACTTATTTGTGTTCCGAATTGGAGAGAAGTTTGGTATGAAGTCTCACTCCGGCCATACAAATCTTGTCGAAATGATCATTGTGCTGAGAGTTGTGGGAGTAGCTTTTGAAATGAATGGCTCTTGGTTAGCCGCTAATCAACGTGACAAAGGAAAGAAGGATGGAAAAGATGTAGAAAAGAAGGATGCAAAAGATGTAGAAAAAAAGGATGTAAAAGATGAGGAGTTTCCGGAATTAATCAATCCAAATTTAGAAGATCTTCTTCACTATTGCTTCAACTACATAGGCTTACTGACTGGTAAATATGATTTGAAAATTGAAACCATTGTATGGTAAATATGCTAATGATTTGGTATAGTCCGCGCTGAACTAGTTGGCCGCACCTTAGGTATGTGAGCGGTGGGACGGAGAGGCGGGGGCTCTTGATTTTGACAGTTCTGGCTAGTTTAGACAAAACGCACAAGAGATTGCAATAGCAAGATAAGTCCGCCGATAAAAAGACAATCTAAGGAAATAATATTTAAAATGCATAGGTTTTTAAAATGCATAGGTTTTTAAAAAAGCCGATGTCAATAGTTTAGAATATAAAACTGATCACTTGTCTTTAATTTATTCTTTTCAATAATTAAATAATATTATTATTCATGATATAGCGAGATTGGTCGTCACTGTCTAATCTCATGTGCGTTGCGAGCAGCAAGCAACCCCCTCACCCCTGTCCCTACCTAAGGCGCGGCCAACTAGTTCCCCAGGGACAATAAATAATATAAAGGAAGTGCTGATACTTACTGAATGAAGATAGTATAAAATGTTAACACAATTCAAATTAACTTTTATATTGAACTTCACAATTAGGGCGAAGCCAAACAAGCATAATTTGTGAGTCGCAGAATTTCTGCTGCATTCAGTTTCATAAAAAAGTCCTGTTTTATTCACACAAGTGTAGTTTTGTGAGTCGTGATTTGTATGAAAAAATATATTTCTGCGACTCACAACTCACAAATTATGCTTGTTTGGCTTCACCCTTACTTAATTTTTTTTTAAAGTAAACTGAGTATTTTTTTTTCAGGTCCATACTATAGATACCGCACATTCGATGACTATTTCTACCGACCGTATAGCAAGTATGCTGACCATATGGGCTTCACTGCTGAGAACTTGAGAATTGTTCCTCTGTATGTCACTTTATATATCACATTGGCAAAATTCTTCCCACTCGAAGTAAGTTACAAAATCAATAGTAAATAATACATCCATTTTTTCTTACTAAAATTAAATATTTACATACAACGCAAAGCGAATGCTAAAATGTTATAATGCTAAGCAATTTGCAAATTATTCTGTGTATAATTTTATATCTATTCAAAATGCCCAATTCAAATGTGCTATTTTTATTTGCTTTCTATTGAGATCAAATTCTGTTTATTTAAGAAAATGATTGAATTGAATTCCTACATGCAGTGCTACGAAACTATAAGATCCAGGGCCAGTGGCAAATTGATGGGGCCCTATCAGTAAAAATCGTCATGTTAATAATAAAACAATGTATAAAATTTTCTGATCTCACGGCCTCTTGGGCCTGGGACCCGTGTTAATTTTGCCAGGCCTGCCACCCTATAGTTACGCCACTGCCTACCTTACGCCACGATAAACAATTTATTATTGTAGCCAAGTAATAGGCTGTCTTCACACTAGCGTTTGTCCAGGGTAGGCGTTCGATGAACGTATGCTCAGCGCAGACGCCGCGACAACGCGGCGCGTACGTTGTCGCCGCTTCTAGCGCCGCGTGTGCGCAACGTATACGGCGCGTTACTGCGGTGTCATGTAATGCCCTGTGCACACGTTGATTCTTTCATTCGCAGACAAGCGCCCGAAGTAATGTGACGTTAAATGAGTTCAACAACAGAAACTACTTTTGACATCGAAATGATTGTACATGACGCCGAAGTAACGCGGCGTATACGTCGCGCACACGCGCGCTAGCGCAGTGTACTGATTGTTCCAGTAGAGAAGCGGTGACAACGCGACGTACGCGCCGCGTTGTTGCGGCGTCTGCGCTGCGCATACGTTCATCGAACGCCTACGCTAGACAAACACTAGGGTGAAGGCAGCCATAGATGTATTATTGTAATTTTTTTGAAGTGAAAACTTCTTTAGCGGCGTTGATCACTTTTGTGGGATGGGTAAAAACTGTGAAACTCGCGTCAGATCGAAAAACCGTAAGAAGGTTAGAGAGTAGTGTTGTAACATCAAAATCGATTAATCGAACAATCAATTGTTTTTTTTCTATTGTCGATATTTTTTAATCGATTGTAAGGGTTTCGATTAATTAAAAAAAACGATTTTTTAAAAAACGATTTTCATAAAAAAATAAGGCTTAAAAAATAATGCTTAAAAAATTTCATAAAAAATGGGTTAAAAAAATTGTAAGGGTTTCGATTAATTAAAAAAATCGATTTTTCAAAAATCGATTTTCATAAATATGGGTTAAAAATTTAATCGATTGTAAGGATTTCGATTAATGAAAAAAACGATTTTTTAAAAATCGATTTTCATAAAAAATGGGTAAAAATGCACAATGTTAATAATCAAGTTTTCACTTCTGCCGGCACTCCCGGAGTGCAACCCGTCTTTTTTTCATTTCAAAAATTCAAAATGAAATATTAAAATAATATTTTGCTTCATTTCAGTATGTATTCTCAGACGAGTATGCGAACAGGACATTCTTTTACCGTATCATGTATCCATGGATGTTATTTGCTACTTTCCGCACCCGTCTCTACTCTGGTATGACACTGGCTGAGTGTGCATGTACTGCATGTGGCTTTGGCGCATATCCTGTTGATGGCAAGAACAGATCTGGCCATGGACCTACAGTTGGATATATGAAGCTTAAGAATATGTAAGTTAATGTTGTTTTATGTTACTTTGGATTATTATTAATTAGGATTATTATGGCATTGTTTCAAAGTGCCAAAAATTTTGGTGATGTAAAATTTGTAAGTTTTATGATGATTTAGATGTTTGTTTGTTTTGGTGACAATCCTAGCATTGTGTTAAATATAAAGGGACTTCGCTATAATTATTATCGGGATATGTCTTCATCGTAAAGTGCTGGTACAAGACAGTGGCGTGGGAAGACGGGCGAGGAGAGAATTTATTTTAGTTTTCACAATGAAACTTCACAGGAACACTTAACACTTTCACTAAATACTTCACAATAATTATCACTTCACAACACACTTTAATCACTTCACTCAGCACAAATAGCACTTGCAACGACACTAGGGACAGTTCCGGAACGTGTTGGCTAGTTGGAAGCCTACATGAGACTGATCTCACTTTCTGGCGACTGCCCAGGAGGGAACGTTTCCCTCTCCATCTCTCACACTCCGACACGCCTCGACTCTGTCAAAGCGCGCTACTAGTTTCATAAAGATGGTGCACTTAAGTTCCGTTTCCGTTTTTGACCGGATGCGACAAATACAATAAACAATTATTTTGTTATTGCATGTTTTACACATTTGTAAACATAATAGGCTTGATGACAATTATTTTTCTTATTGGTAATTGAAAGACCCTTAAAAATAGAAACATCGCTGAAAGAATGACTCTGATAGCTTAAAAATTCACCAAGATATGACAATTCGAACATCTCATAAAATAGACCTGCCCGAAACGCTCCATACAAAGTGCTCCGAAAGACTGACGTCACTCTTTCGTAGTTTGTACGGATCGGGAGAGAACTTTGTTCGATAGGTATATTAAATATTGCGTTTATAAAAGTAGTTTCATAACAAAAGTTGTTTTTAATTGCATAAGTTATCGAATGGTATACAAATATTAAGAAATTTAATTGAAAAAAAAATCGATTTGATTGTCCATTTGTGAAGGCGCTTAACAAAAAAATACAAATGCTATCGAGCTGAAATTTTGGGAACACTTATTTTTTACCGTGCTTTCTTTATTTTATTAACAAAATTCGCTAATCTTTGACCTTATCATCATCCCTATTATTTTGTTATTGCATGTTATACGCATTTGTTTAATCCCTCAAGCCCCGTAAGGCCCATATGGGCCGCGACAACAAAAGATTTCCTGCAATTGGTGATCGAGGGAATAATGTGTCACCCCTGTTAACACAAATATCCCTTTTTTCAGGTCTGATGAAGAAGCAAGAGTTGCTAAATATGACTTCAACACTATTGAGTGTATGGATGTTTGGGGTTGTGAGACAGTAGTAACCCTTCGTGACTCCATGAAAGTGTGGAACAAGGCAGTGCAATACTGGGTCGCTATGGTCGTCTACAAACGGTTCCCTATTGTGCCATTGAAGTAAGTAACCAATTAATAAATACTTATAGACTAAAGTAAACAGTAAGAAGCATGAACTGTGTCAATACTAAATATGTTACATTTGTTGCTCATGTTAGTTTAGTAACATAATATTTATTAACGACAATAATCGTCGTCGTTGCCAGATTTATCCAAGCATACATTACTATTGTTGATAGTAATGTTATATTCAATGCATTGATTTTAATAAATTATTTTTAATTTTCAGAATCCATGCTGCATTGTTTGTCTCAGTGATCTGGCATGGCTTCCACGCTGGCTACTTCTTCTGCATCTATTTCTGTCCGTTCTACCTGATGGCCGAGGATATATTCTACAAGCTGTACTACAAGAATGCTACTGGGATGGTCTGTATTTTTCTACTTGTTTTCTTCATTCGCACATAAATTTTATCTTATGCTCGCATACGTTTGACGACCTCTGTGGACTGTGGCTCAGTTGGTGGCGCGTTGGTAGCGCAAGCCGGGGGTCGCGGGTTCGAATCCTGGGTCTTGGATATGTATTTATTGAATATATATATATATATATATATATATATATATATATATATATATATATATATATATATATATATAATAAAATCTTAGATATACGTATAGTATAAAGTGTTAAATATATTTCCGTTGTCTGGTACCTGTAACACAAGTCCTCCAGGTACTTAGCATGGGGCCAGACTGACGTGGTGTGAAGCGTCCATAGATATTATTATTATACAAAAATATTGGTATCTTGCTTGTTCGGTTCCATTACAAACGAGGTAGCAATTTAAGCTTTTATCGCGGCATACGAATCAAGAAATTTCGTAACGAAAAAACCTAACATAGCCCACGACCGGCACAGCGATGCGGCGTTGCCATAATTTGGCATGTTGTTTGCGTGCGTGCGACTAGTTGTATGCGAATTATAAATGCATAAGTTGATAAAAATGCCATGCAATAAATAGCTTTACCGCGGCGGTCCCGAGTGCCAGACATTTTTTTTTCTCTCTATTTATAGAACAGGGTAGTATGAATTTCTTGATTCTCCGCGACCGTACTTTAGCAGATGTATGTGGTTGCTATTTAATGCTAATGCACATTTTGTTACATAAACTATTTAGAATCATGACATGTTATTATGGATATTTATCGTGTCCATAATTATAACTGGTTTTATTATCGGTTTGACATTGAAGACATAGTAACTTCTTTTACCTTGGATGTTTAAAAGTTTTCATATTGGAAACACTGTATTCTGGAAAAGGAAATAGAAATAATTTACTTGTTTTATCTATGGAGGGTATATGAAAGGAGGAATATCTCTGTATGTAAAAAGTGTCCACTGAAATGCGTTAAATTAGGTTTTAAAAATGTTAATTAGGTGGCGATACAGTAGCAACAATTAAATCATTTAGCAACTTTTATTTCAGCTATTTTAGGTTATATTTTTCAAAATATATTGGTATTAACCCAGTAATTCTAGTAATAATTTATATTCCAGTAATAATTTATATTTTATCACCAACGGCTACATTTCCATAATTCATTCCATACCCTTTGCTGCAGCTAGCGCCACTCGTGGAGGATTTTTCAACTGTTATTTACTGCGTACAGCTGGACACTTTTTCAAATATCCCTCATTTAAGATATTGCTCCTTTCATATACCCTCCATAGTTTCATCTTCTATTTCATAAAATATTAAATTAAGGAATCTAGGTTTGAAGAAATAATAGTTAAAAAAAACTAAAAATAACATGCTTTTTTTCGATTTTTTTGTCATATTTTTTTAACATATTGTTTTGCATTGGCATTGGCTCTTTTCGTTTACGGTTCCAAAACTTTGCGTAAATTCGTTTCGAAGTAGGTTTCGAATTTATGCAAAGTTTTGAATTAGATTACTGGAGATGGGCTAAAATCGTGCTCAAAGATTCTAATACTACATACAGCCCAAGTTTATAAGTGTGTTAAAAATTTGAAATATAACATTGTGAAAATATATATTTTTCTATTGCAGAAAAAGAAGGTCATCGGTTTTATAATGTGGTTCCTGCGTTCCCACTCCGAGTCGTACCAAGCAGCGGCATTCCTGCTTCTGACATTTGACCGTATATGGATATATTATTCTTCATTGTACCACTATTGGTATGGTGTATGGCTTGTTTTCCTCATTCTTGGACTGATTTTGAAGAAAATACACAGGGCTTAAAAGTTAAGTTAAATCTTGTAATTTATAATTATCGTGAGATTTTCTAAGTATATTTTTTTATGAATTTATAACTCGTGTTCAAATGTTGTTAATTTATGTTGTTATTTTTTATTTCAGAGAAATTTCATATATTTTTTTTCATTTTTGTAGCGCTAGTTTTTAATTGTTGATTTTTTATTGCAACAAAATCAATGCAACAAAAATTTACGTGGCCTAACACATTTTTAATGGGTTAAAATCAGGGCACGATTTTGTTTTCTAGTTTTATCCGTGTTCTATGTTATTTATGTAAAAAAAAAATCCATTAGTCATATTTTAATGGTTGATTGGATCCTTTTTGGATTTGCTCAAGGGGACTCTTTCATAGGGCCTACGAATAATAAAACCAGGAAACATAACTCCCATACTAATACAGTTTAGAATTTGGTTCCATTCGAACTGTCATGTAACGCCAGCCTTTATACCGCTCAAGGTCACCAAATGTATGAAAAGTGAACCTAAGGTACACTTTTTTGACAAGTATTTTGGAGCATGTTTTTTGACGGAGTTACTCTTCCTTAGTTTTTTATTATTCGTAGCATAGGGTAGTATTAAGGTGACTTTCCGATCTTTTCCGCAAGCGATTGCGACCGACAAAAATTCAAATAAAATGCAACTTAGGGTCAAGCCAAACGAGCGTTATTTGTGATTTGTGAGTCGCAGAATTTCTGCTGCTTTTGTTTTATACAAAAGTCCTGTTTGATTCACACGAGCGTAATTTTGTGAGTCATGATTTGTATGAAAATATATTTACGCGACTGAAATTCTGCGACTCACAACTCACGAATTACGCTCGTTTGGCTTCACCCTTAATGACATGGCCTAATAGGTTTCATTTCCTACCGACATTGGCCCAGCGACCCATGCCGCCGCTGCATGTAGTTGCGCAGACCAAAATGAAACCTATAGCCTATGAGTTATGACCTATATCCCAGAAAACGTTCAAAATCTTTCCATTAATAAATTTAAAAATGTAGTCAAAGAACGTTTGTGTGCCAAAGCCTATTATAAGGTCAATGATTTCATAAACGACGGCACATCTTGGGAGTAGGATGGCTGCTTGCAAGGCTACTTCTACATTATTTTATGACTTACAATTATGTATGTATGTTGACATTGTATAATTTTAAGTTACAGAATTGTAAACTTTATTTTAAAAGATTAATTTTTTTTCTCACTTTTTTTGGTAAATAAAGTGGGCCCCCTGCGAGTTTCTTACGCCGGTTCTTCTCGCCGGGTTAGTTCCCGAACCGGTGGTAGGCATCATGTAGACTTTCAGAAAATATTTGCAAAAATTTATTCTGAATAAAAAAATTTGAGTTTGAGTTTGAGTTTATACTTATGTCATAAAGTTTTTTTTTTAAAGAAGGCAGGTCACTGTAGCCCTGACGTCAGTGCGACCCATGAGGATCTATTGTGACTCTTTCGCACTAGAGTATCATCCCCAACCGAATACTGCTCATAAATTGAACGATATGGGTGGGGTTGGTACCACGAATTTCCTCTGTGGATGAGTATTCGTGGCGACCAAGGTGCTTGTTCCTGCTCTGTAGTAGAGCAAGACAGTCGAGGAGAAGGTGAATAGGTGTTTCATCCTCCTCCTCACAGAATCTGCAAGTCGTTATGCTACAAATATCCATTCTGTTTAGGTGTTAGTTGAGCATGTCATAAAGTGGCATTTTATTTGAATTTTGTCGGTTGCGGTCGCTTGCCGTGTTGATCGAAGCGGTATGTTAGCATTAGGTTTTAGAAATGGGGTACAATCTCAGTCTGATCGAAACCTTCATGAATAGCCGCGTAATGACCAAGCGAGCAGCCTCGCTGCCTCGCCCGAGCGTGCCGCTGCCCGAGCCGAGAGTTGTCGGTTTTTGTCGATGCTCAAAGGCGCCTCAGTACGTTTGCCGCGCACTAACACGTACTGACCGACCGAGCAACTGCTGCGCGAGGCGGCTCCCTTGGTCAGTACGCGGCTATTTACTGGCAAAAATCATGGGGGCGCTATTAGTACACTAATTATTTTTTGTTCTATACAGATAATACAAGGGTATGCCATAATACCTCTTTCAAGGTCTGTATTTTGTGTAACAAATTCTATATAATAATGTACCAATAAACAATATAAACAACACGCGGGATTATTTATACCTACTATGTTGTCAGAAAATGTAAAACTATTTTATTCGTTATTTGACATAATTTAAGAGTCCGTATACGAAATTTTGCCCATTTCGCCGAAATTGCAAAGGTTCGTTACAGAAATATTGTTAGGTTTTTTCACTTATTAGACTTATAAAAAAAGAAAAAATATATATTAATTATTAGATTTAAAATATATTTAAGCGCGGAAAGCCGACTCGAACTTGCGGCGAGTAAATATAATGTGAGATTTAGGTTGTTTTGAATCGTGTTTTTTTGTCAGAATTTGTTTTTTTTTCTTTTTTCTCGAATTGGATAGAATTTTATCTAAAGATTATTTCTGTCGTTTTCTTTTTATGAATTACAGCTCCAAGTTGCCGAAATAAACAGCAATTCTTTGCCCATTTTCTCTAAAATTTTGCCGAGTTACATATTTTTTACTCTTATTTCATATTAAAGTGGTAAAAAGTAATTCCAACATTTTATAGACGAGTTTCTCAACAGTACATTGTATTTTTTTCATACCGTTAAGACGTCAATACAATCCATAAAAAGGTGATATTCTAAACCTTTTACAGCAAAAAACACAAAACTGGCGCGGGTTTGAGTTGGATTATTTAAAAATACTTAAAAAAATAAAAAATCTAGCTCCAACATTAGATTATAATTGAAATGATCTTACATGTTGTGCATTAAAACTTATAGAAATACTGTATTTTAACTGTTAAATCACGTCTGTAAAAATCAGCGAAATCGGCAAATTTCGTAAACGGACTCTTAATGCCTATGAGTAGTGTACCAAAACATGTATTACGGCTATAAATTTATTGCTTTAAAATTGTTATCATTTTTGAGTCTTGTTGATTTTTTGGTAAGGGATAAAAACTGATCAATATATAAAAATGGAGACGTAAGAATGATTACACGGTAAAATAAGACTAAAGTCTATAAGGCTACATAATTTATGAATTTAGGGTGTTTTTAAATCAATGTTAGTGTTAGGTAGAGCTTGTCTAACTTAAAATGACTTGCCCGTCCCTCGTATTCACAGTACAAAAATGTTTCATTTATATCAACTTTGAAGTGGTGGGGCGCGTCATTTCAAATTAGACAAGCTCTAACAGTATACTTTGTCATACTAAATGTTATAAAAAGGCTCGTGGGGTATTGAGATTTCGATATTTGAAATCTATAAGATTTAGTTAGAGAGACAGAAAAAAGGTTTAGGGTTATAGTAATGTTAAGATAAGAACTTAGGCTGTGTTTCCACTGAAGCGGAGCGGAGCTTAGCGGTGCCGAATTGACCAATCACCATGCTCGAAATCTTCTCTCCGCTTCGCTGTCATTCCGCTGGAATAGCACGATTGGTCAATTCGGGCACCGCTAAGCTCCGCTCCGCTTCAGTGGAACGCAGCCTTACAGCTTGGCCATAAAGTGTTTACAAAAAATGGGGGCGCTAGTGTCTTATCTTAGTATTATTTTTGACATCAAAGTATGGACTAGTTTTACACTTTTTGGCCAAAATAAACCGAATAATTAAAGACATAACTTCATAACATGTAATTTATAATAGCTCTTACTATTTAAAATTATTGCTGAGTTAAAATCAAAACTTGTAACACCTTTTTTGCAGGCATAAAATTTTTTGGTGTTGCCAGTGTAAAATGGCATTTGGGATTGTTTTAGATGTCTATTGAATATTGTCATTTTTATATCTATACTTATATTATAAATGGCGAGTCTCTGTAAAGTTTCGGGTTACATTATTATTACTTGGTGTTACCTGCAACTATTTCCTTAGAAACTAAAGTTTCTCAATTAATGGTAAACGTGCAATTCATATTGTCTGTCTGAACGAAGATATTGTGTATCTTGTATGTATTGTAATATTTTCGTAATATACACTGTCATTTATATAATGCATTTAATGGATCATGACATACTACGTATTTTATAATTTATGTAAGTAAAATAAATGTCAAGATAAATTTTGAAACTTTTATTTACTTATTTTCCTTATTAAATATTCATAATATAACCTAGGTATGTTTTTTGTATTTTTATATTTTTTGCCTGGATCCAGCCAGCTACTGAATATTTTTTAAAATTCTAATCCCAAAAAAACATCAAACCAGGCAAATCATTCATCGATAGCCGCGTACTGACCAAGCGAGCCGCCTCGCCACGGCAGCCTCGCGTGCATTTGCTCGGTCGGTCAGTACGTGTTAGTGCGCGGCAAACGTCCGAGGCGCCTTTGAGTATCGACTAAAAACCGACAACTTTTGGCTCGGCCGCGGCACGCTCGGGCGAGGCAGCGAGGCTGCTCGCTTGGTCAGTACGCGGCTAATCCCCAAGCGGCAGCCGGCTGCCGCATAACAATTGAAAATCTATTACGTCTGCGACATCCACGAGGTGTTAAAGGCTAGTAACAACACTGGTATATAATTATGGTAACATTTATTAGAACAATTGAACAATGTTAAGGCACAATAAATAGTATCAGACGGTAAGACACTGGAAGTACTGTTGTATGAGGTACGTCACAAGCATTGTCACGCTGAAAAAAATACAATATAATGGTATTAGGCATGGCACCTGAGTAACTGGTATTGAGTATTACGATTAAAGCTTTTTACTTAGTATTCTTAGAAAGTAACATGTTTTCTGTGTCACTTTTGCCATGGAAAATAAGGAAGCTACTTACCCCTTACTAATAAAATTATTAACATGTCGGACAAGTTATTCGCTGTCTTTGTAAAATAAGATCACAAGTGTATTAAAAAAAGACAGCCAGATTCAAGGGCGTACCCAAGATTTCAGCTAGGGGGGAGCTCATGCCTGTTTCGGGAAGGTATATTGAAACAAAAAATCACGAAAATTGACTTAGGCCCAATTTCACAAACGACTGTTAAAATTAATGCTTGAATTAGTATCACGTCAGCTCTTTCGTTTTTCATATGAATGACAAAGACGTCATGACATTTTAACAAGCTGTTAACATTAACAGATGTTGGTGAAATTAGGCCTAAATCTGACTGAAAAGATATTTTGTTTACAACACTTCATTTTGCGCAGATAAGGTAGGCAGCTGCCCCCCGGCCCCTACCTGGGTACGCCCATGGCAAGATTATTACTCTCTACTTTACTAGTAAGGACTAAGTTCTTCTTTAGTTGGTAACAAAATTATTTCCATGAAAGCATCTCAAAATTATATTTAATAAATAAAGATCTTATATTCTCTGTTGCACTCTTGAATTAGAACGAAAACAATGTGCTAATATTTGTGACCAGAAATTTTGTGGTTTAAAATAATCTCTTAAATCATGACTCTTAATTAAAATATAAAAATATTCAGAATTTTGTAAATACTACTAGTAAAACATTGTAACAAAATATTCGTGCATATTATTAAAATTATATACAGTGCAGACTTGACAACAACAAAATCTAGCTTTGCAAATAATTGTAAAGTGTAATTTACCTGCAGTGCTTCTACCTTGTTATTAAGAATCTGTACGTAACTGATATTTTTACTTACTATTAAAAGTATACATTATAATTAATATTCATATTAGCATTGCTATATAGGAAAAGACATTGATACTTGTTACTGATTAGTGATTGGTTAGACTTAGAAAATAACTTAGACATAATTATAAACACAGCTAACTTATTTGGCAAGTTACACAAAAAGTAAAATATATATTATTTTTGGTAGCGGTACAAGCTTATTCAAAAATTTTAGATCCTTTGAGATTCATACATAATATTATTACTGTTAAGATATTTTCATATACCTTTACAATATTAGTTTATAAAATCAAAATTATTATATTTGTAACCAGAAGATCCTCCCTGGCCTCCCTGGCCCTTGGCGAATTTGTTAAGCGTGTCCAGGATGCTGTCTACTGGACTCTTGCCTCCGGAGCCTCTAAAACCGAAACCGCCAGTGGAACTGGATCCTCCGTGGTTCGAAAACCCACCGTATGGGGAACTGCCTCCGTAAGGCGAGTTTCCACCGTAGGGGTTGGAGCCTCCGAATGTTGAGCCCCCTGTGCCACCGTACGGGCTGGAGCCTCCAAAAGTGGAGCCACCGCTGCCGCCATAGGGTGAGTTGCCTCCGTATGAAGAATTTCCCCCACTAGAATGACCTCCAGAAGTCCATGTTATTTTGTTATAGTGCTACATAATTACTTGTTACCTTTCACTTCACCAAGTTAGAGTTCATTTAAACAGGCAAGTCGATTGATAGCGAAATGATATTACAGTGTTAAAGATTTTTACATTTCTGTGCGTGATATAAATAAAAAAATAAAACAAAAATAATTACTACATAGATAATAAAGCTAGGTTCGCCATCAGAATACTTGGCTGTCTTAAAATTAGTGGAAAATAAGTCTAAGCAGATCATGCAATGCGTGGATAGAGAAGCCTCGCCATATACACAGGGTATTTACCCAACATTCCAGCCGTAGGAAACCGGCTTATTAGTGGTGGCCCCACTGTGTTGGCCGTAATTCTTGTTGTAATTCTTATTCTGGTTGGGCTGCTGCACCGGCGGGTTGCCTGATGGAGAATTTCGGGGGTTAGAGTATGACGAGTAGTTGGGATTCTCCATGATGGGCCTGGTGTTGAAGAGGCTATTCAGGTTGCCGCTTTTGGACAAATTACCGAGGACGTTGCCGAAGATGCTGGAGAGGGATCCGCCCTGGCCACCTTGGCCCTTGGCGAAGTTGTTCAGCGTGTTCAGGATGCTGTCTACTGGGCTCTTGCCTCCGGAGCCTCCAAAACCGAAACCGCCAGTGGAACTGGAGCCTCCGTGGTTCGAAGATCCGCCGTAGGGGGAACTGCCTCCGTAAGGCGAGTTTCCACTGTAGGGGTTGGAGCCTCCGAATGTTGAGCCCCCCGTGCCACCGTACGGGTTGGAGCCTCCAAAAGTGGAACCGCCCGAGCTGCCGCCATAGGGCGAGCCGCCTCCGTACGGAGAATTTCCCCCACTAGAATGACCTCCATACGGCGAGTTGCCTCCGTAGGGGTTGCTACCACCATACGGGTTGCTTCCGCCATAGGGGTTGGAGCCTCCGAAGGTGCTCCCACCGCTGCCACCATACGGGTTGGAGCCACCGAAAGTGCTCCCACCGCTGCCACCATACGGTGAGTTGTTGTTATTAGTGGGCGGGGCGGGGGCGGGGTAGTGTGGCGGAGAGTCGTCTCTAGTCGGTGACTGCGGCACTGGCTTCGGTTTAGCTGGCTCGGAATGCGATCCTGAAAGTAGGAAAGACCTTATGTATAAAATTTGTAGTTGGCAGATATTTTGTTTAGTTATGATTGCGAGTAAGTAGGGCAGACTACCCCGTACTACCAATACCAACAATAGTATGAAATTGTAGTATGAGAACTCATAAATTGCCAATAATTGGATTTTACCTTAGTAAAAATTTTTCGATTGACCTACTATGGTTAAAGCTTTTGCATCGTATTTCAGTGTTGAACAGATTCATGTTATTGGTTCAAGGGCTCGCCTCACCTCAATAGCCTTTATAACCCACACCCCAAACCATTAGTAATTGAGCTTAGAGCTAACTAGCACATCGCAATTTACTGAATAACACACTCCGTCATCGTTATTTTGTAGAGTTGTTAAATGACACGAACATCACACCTTCATAACAAGCTAGAATGTTTCATAGAATTTGCGGTACTTCAAATTTCAATAGCCTGTTCTAAACTTTATGAGATTAATCCTTATTTATTCAATTTTTTTTATATAAAAGACGGCCCTGTGCGTGCTTCTTACACTCTTCTTGTGCTCTCGCCAATTTGATTGGCGAAAGCACTGTCGCACCACTCTACTCGGGTGTAACAAGGCCTTATCCTGTAGACAGTCTCGAAAGTGTTACGGTCTTACCACAAAAAACTAAATATCAGTTGCACAGTTGTTTTGAGATCATTTTGTACTGAATTTTTCTCTAATCAACTGTTCAACAGGTGTTTAAATCTTCTGTAGTAAGACCGTTAGTTTCTAGCCATTTCGATAATGAAATAAATTTTTTTGAGTCACAAGTTTCTGTTAGAGGTAAGTTAATAACTCTGAACACACGGACTTACAATAAAGTCACCACTTACCTTCCACTTGGGACTTCTTCTTGCAGGTAGGATATGTTCCACAGTTGGAGGTCTGTCCGAAGGAGCATGTGTCCTCTGCTAAGACACACACTTCGCTGTTAAGACACCCAATGTCTCTGCAAGTGCGCCCATATTCTGGAAAAAAAATATACATTAATTAGGTATTTCAACTTTCAAACTTTGTTCCGATTTTATCATTACATGATTATTACACGTTAAAATATTTAATGGTTAGGCTATCTCTCTTGTTCTACGTATTAATGAAAGAAAAGGCATATGAATGTATGTACGGTCTACATTGTACAATGTACATTGTATTGTAGGTACAAGCGGTTGATAGAAACAGACGAGGAAAATTGGCACCTTGGCACAATTTATTAATAATAATTAATAACTTGTTTACAACTAGAATAATATTATGTCCATAGACCATCCTCCCTCAATATGAAAAATTGAATCAAGTTTGCTTTTTGAACAAAAACTTATCACAAGAAATGTTATATTCCAAGAAACGGATCATGAAACCGACGAATCAAAAAGGAAAAATCTCGCAGAATTTCCGATCTCCCCAATAACTCCAATTCTAAATTCCCGTATGCATTTGGATTTCCGAATGTAAAATAGTAATCACATTTGAAACGGATTATTTCCAATAACGTGTTCAGAATAACGGAGATCCACCTTCGGAGTATCATGAATATATTTTATTTCCTGAAAAAAAAATCCTTCGATGCCGTGACTGGGAATTTGTAGGAAAATTTGCATACACCAGATTGGGTTCGCGTCGCGAGTTAATATTACACGAGCAACGAACAGAGGGGCCATTCTGAAAGGATATTTCCAGACCAAATTATAGAGTATCATCAGTATCGATATCGGGAGTATCGATGAAATTAATGCAGAGCCAAGAGACGAAAGATAATTGTCATGATAATAAAATTACGGCTTCATCACTTAATGAAGCGTAAACTTATCTTAAAATCCATACTATATAGTAATAATAAATGCGAAAGTGTGTCTGTCTGTCTGTTACCTCTTCACGCCCAAACCACTGAACCGATTTTGCTGTGGCATGGAGATGTTTTGAGTCCCATAAAATGACATGGGATACTTTTTATCCGAGAAAATGTACGGTTCCCGCGCGATAAACGAATTTTGGCGCTACTGAGTTGCGGGCGTTGCGCGTTGCGGCTCACTGAGTGCGGTAGTGGCAGTCCAAAAAGAAAAAAACAACAGACTTCAATAATAGCTACCGAGACGCAAATTTTTGAAGTTTTTCCGTGCATGTTGCTATGCTTTTGAAATGAAATCCTTTATTTAGCAAAATTCCCCACATTGGAAAACCTACACAAAATCCTCAATATAATATCATAAATGCGAAAGTGTGTCTGTCTGTCTGTCTATCTGTTACCTCTTCACGCCTAAACCCCTGAACTGATTTCGCTGAAATTTGGCATGGAGATACTTTGAGTCCCGGGAAAGGACATAGGATACTTTTTGTCCCGGAAAAATGTACGGTTCCCGCGCGATAAACGAGTTTTGGCGCAAAGGAGTTGCGGGCGTCATCTAATCCTCAATATAATATCAAGTTGCTATCGCCACTTTTTCAAATTCAAGATACTTACTCTTCGTACACATTGGACCAATATCTCTCCCGAACTTAGGAGTTTTCGCCACCAAATTGTTTTTCTCCCTTATCGTTAAACTTGGTATATTACAGAGGTTCCTGTCACAGAACTTGTAAATTACACTCTGCACTCATAATTTAAATGATTGAGGAAACTCAGGGAGGCTAAATAAAAATGTTTCTTTATTATTTTTGCGAGTACAAAAGAACGCTCCTCCAAACTTTGAAAGTAAAACGATTTGCAAGAAGTTAATAAAGCCAGCTGCAAAATGGTATTTATGCTGCCCAATTTTTTTAATTTGTTCAATGACGCAAGCGGCCGTATGTTTTAGGGCGTAAAATTAATGAGCGTAATAAACAAAGTGTACCGTAACATGAGTGATAATATTTAAGGGTCTGTTTGTATTCCTTGTATAGAGCTTACAAAAGTAGCAGAGCATAAAGAGTTTACAAAATACATTATTTAATTATTGGATGGTCAAAATTAAATGTTGGGGCAATTGATTGGGGCAATAATGTTGGGGAGAATTGTAAAAGTAGCAGCGCTGAAAGAGTTTAAATTCTTTAATTATTATTGGATAATTTTTTAAGGGTGAGTTGCACCAGAGACGTGGTTAAAGTTAAAGTTATGGTTACAGTTAAGGCTAACTTAACTTTAACTTTGACCACGGAATTTGACAGATGTCTGTTGCGTTTATTTTTTTGTTAAAGCTACAGTTACAGTATAAAATATGAATTATCGATAAAAATCGACAGGAAAAATATTTGTTATAATAACACTGTGAAACATAGTGAATTTTCACGAAAAAGTTTCGATATAAGAATGAGCGGTTATGGTTATAAGTTATAACTTATAGTTGAATATGGCGTCCTTAACCAAAGATTTGACATTTTGCACTGTAATTAAGTATAGTTAAAGTTACAGTTATAGTTAACTGTTAAAGTAAGATGGTGCAACTCCCCCTAAACCCCTAATCGCAAATTAGCTCAGCTGATTACACTAGCATTACACTACCTTATGTCCAATCCTACGCCGATACTTCGGTCGGTCATAGGACCATGAGTCATGACACTATGAAATACATGACCCTAAAAGACCACTAGAAGACACGTAAAGAGTGGTTGGTGAAAAGGGCATTAGCCAATTAAATCACGCGGAATCCAAAATAATGCCAAAATATTATACTTCGTCGCTTTTAATGCGCAAACGCTCTTACGCCAACAATAAAGACGGGACGTGTCTTTCCAATACACGAAAAATACATAAATGTAAAAAATTCTTTACAGTGTACCCAGCGTGATATATTTCGGGCCTTCAGGAGGGTGAAAACTCAGCAAGTGTCTCGGAAGGCAATAAAATGTTATAAAAAAGTGTCATAAGACGCCATAACTCATTGTTTTGTTCGCGCGCTTTATGTGCCAAGTAATGGCATGGAATGCCTGGGTTTTTGACGTAATCACCTTTTATCATCGGGATTAAAATGATCATTGATTTTATCATTATCATCATCTTCATCTTACGGCCGCACTGAGACATTGATGATGATTAAACTTCAATTTTGACAGATAATGGGGCTTTAAATGCTAAAATTTTCATTTAATTACAGTTAACTAATAATATTCGTCTTTAAGTGCGGCATGGCAGTATGTTATTCTTTTATAGCCCGTGTAACAGGACTTTCATTAGGAAATTGTTTGCTTCAATAAAACCTTTGTAGCGAAAAATGTATGCAGTAAACGTATAGAATTTTCAATCTACAAACTAAGAAAAACCTTGTCATATTATACGAATATTGGATAGAAAACGCTTTTTACCCATCAAGCCCCATAAGGACACCGGTGACCGCCACAACAATAGATTTCCAAGAATCCGCGATCGAAGGTTTAAAAACGATTATGGGAAATTTCGCAGAGATGTAGAGTAGACCACGTGGAACGGTAGAAGGGTTTAGGCAGGTTTAGGAAGAGACCAGACATACATTTCCTTAGTCTATGGTTTAGGCTACTTTTATATCGGAATATGTACCGTACCTGTGGGATTCTATTTATCGGGAACCATTAACCAAGTCATATAGCTATCACATGTACATTTGATTCAAAAGGACAAAGATACCAAAAGGCAATGTTAAATTCGTTCTAAAGGTCATTGTAAAGGTCACAAGGTAATAAACGAGACCACAATACGAGACGCAAGTACATAACAGGAAATATTTATCTACAATCTTCATTGCCGTACGTACATTACATAGGTACGGTATCTATCTTATATATTCTTATATATAAAATTCCCGTGTCACAATGTTAGTCAGCGAACTCCTCCGAAACGGCTTTACCGATTTTTACCAAATTTTATATGCATATTCAGTTGGTCTGAGAATCGGCTACTGGGTACTTTATATATTGACTAGCTGTTTCCCGCGACTTCGTCCGCGTTAACATAGTATACCTATATAATATAGACTAATTTCATTTAAACTTTCAACCCCTATTCCACCCCCTCGGGGGTAGAATTTTCAAAAACGCTTAAATACGTATCCAATCATTTTTAATCAGTAGCCCAAACATAAAAATTCATGTTTCTAACTTAAGAAATAACGGACTTTCATTCAAACTTTCAACCCCAATTTCACCCCCTTGGGGGTAGAATTTCCAAAAACGCTTAAACACGTATCCAATCATTTTTAATCAGTAGCCCAAACACAAAATTTCAAGTTTCTAACTTAAGAAATGACGGACTTTCATACAAACTTTCAACCCCTTTTTCACCAACTTCGGGGTAAAATTTTCAAAATTCCTTCCTTAGTGGGTGTCTACTTACTATAACAATCCTACTCACCAAATTTCGTGGCTGTAACTTCAACAGTTTTTGCTCAGCGATGATGAATCAGTCAGTCAGTCAGGACTTGTAATTTTATAAGTATAAGATAGAAGATAGATAAGTGCATTTGTTGAATAAATAATAGTAAATTATTACAACCTGAGACTGACGGCGACTATTGTTTATGCGACGGTATAGCGATCGACGTTGCCATGGCGGCATACCTATTTAGTCACTTCCATAAAATAATATGGGCGAAATACTTTATAAATATGGCAAAGCAACGTTTGCCGGGACAGCTAGTATTATATAAACTATACAGGCAGTAACATAAAGAAACTCTGCAATGAACTGTCCATTACGACCTGCAAACCTTCAAGAAGAGAGCGTATTCACACTTAAAATACCGGCAACGCATCTGCAACTCTTCTGATGTTGCGAGTATCCATGGACGACGGTAGTTGCTTTCCATCGAGTGACCCACTCACTCGTTAGCTTTTTCGCTCGTTTCAAATTCATGATGTTCTGGCATTTCTCATAGAAACATAGTCAAAAGTAACTTCTTCAGCACTGCTACTTTCACACCAAACCATACACCTTAAGGCTTAAGGCATTATCACTACTCTATGTTACATTCTGTATCTAATCTATACTTACTTAATATTATAAAGCGGAAGAGTTTGTTTGTTAACGCGCTAATCTCAGGAACTACTGGTCCGATTTGAAAAATTCTTTCAGTATTAGATAGCTCATTTATCGGGGAAGGCTATATTTTATCACGCTAAGGCTAATAGGAGCGAAGAAACCGAGGAAAATGTGGAAAAAACGGAGAAAATTATTAGAAAGGGTTAATCTCACGAACTACTGGATGAATTTTTATGTTATTTAGCACAGATAGAAAGTACAGTAGGTGGCCAAATTAATATACTCAGTGTGAGATTTTTACATAGATTTGTATTGGTTGATTGTTTAGCCATTTTGTGTTGTTAGTTTTAGTTTTTTCTTTTATTTTTTGTTACTTTAGGCTGTCTTCTACATTTTGTGAGTCAGTAA
Source organism: Polyommatus icarus (assembly GCA_937595015.1). Classification (NCBI taxonomy): domain Eukaryota; kingdom Metazoa; phylum Arthropoda; class Insecta; order Lepidoptera; family Lycaenidae; genus Polyommatus; species Polyommatus icarus. The sequence continues at coordinate 8,224,989 of OW569330.1, read as the reverse complement.
CATTTATTTTTCAATAATAATCTTGTAATAGTAACACCATTTAGTACGACAGTCACTATTGCCATATTTTCCTGTGCGAAGTGCGTGCAATAGGGAGTTAGACACAGGCGCTAAAAATGTTTTTTGCGTGAAACGTGTTATAAAAAGCAAGTAGTAAGTCTTATCTATTTTATTATAATGTATAAATAATAGGTATTAACACATGATTCTAGTGTTTCTTGGTTATTTTTTGTGATAATGTAATTTTAAGTTAAAATAATAAAAGATGTAGCCATGGGAAAGAATTCAGATATTTCAGCTAGAAATAAATCTAAAATTTAGACACCTTTGAGTCATATCAATCATACCCAGAGAGAAATTGCGAGATTAGTAGGCGTTTCCCAGTCTACACTTTGAAATATAAAAAAGTGATGAATCTAAAAAAATCTTTGTCCCCATAGCGAGTTGATAAATGTTTTTATTGTTGAGAACAGAAGAAAACCCCTGAAAGTCATAAAAGTTTTGAAGAAAACCCCTGAAAGTCATAAAAGTTTTGTTAGATGATGCTGGCGTAGCTTTATCTAACAGAATGCTAAGGCGAAACTGAAGAAACTGAATTTCAGTTGTTTCCGTCCTTCGAAAAACCTAAGTTTACCCCAGATGCATGCATGCTAAGCGATTGGCGTTTGCTATAATGTAATAACACTGGCCTAAGGAATCCTCCTCCTTTCAGAGGCCTCCTCTGAGGAGGCCTCTGAAAGGAGGAAAACAAGTTATTTTAATTTCTTTTTTTTTAATTATGAAGAAAAAGGCGTGACCTTAATATGACCCAATTGATTCAGATCCTCCAGGACAATCCCTAGTTTGTTCACCGAAGGCGACATGAAATTTTTTATAAAAACTGTGTTATTGAACGAGTGAAACCTCCATCATCGGTTACGACATGGGACGAGATTAGCTCAAACGGGAATGGTCTACTACACGTGGTTGAAGGAACCATGCGTTAAGACCAATATCTGCTAGTTTTACAAAGTCATCTCCATCCCCAGATGGCTGAATAGCAGCCAGACGGGACCTGCATATGCATGCAGGACTCTGCACCTTACCATAAGGCTAAAAAAAATATTAACTTTTTTAAAGATAATTTTTTTTCCTTATGAGGCACAAAAACGTATTGTTATTTGTTTTTCAAGTGAGTATAATAATTTGGCCACCGACGGTAGAACACGTGAAGGATCATAAGCTATTTTTTGTGGGCTATTTTGTCTGTGAAATTCCTAATTAATGAGTCCGAAGCCGCGTGGAACGTCTAGTAGTGTATATTATGCTTAGTTAGCTAGTTAGCCTTCTGCCTCATGTGTGTAATTAGTTTCACATATAGCCTGTCTACGAAAATTAAGCCTACGCTATGAGGAAGGGAAAAGTAATGTACAAGGCTGAGCTAAATTTTAAGTCACGATCTTTGCCAACATAAGTAGGCATAAAAATTGTTTATAATATACTAGCTGTTCCGGCAAGTATATTATGTTTCTTTGCCATATTATATAAATAAAGTCGCCCGTATTATTTTATTGAATTAGTGACTAAATAATTATATCACCATGGCTACGTCCATTGCTATCCCGCGACCCGCGTCGCATAAACAATGGTCGCTCTTTATAGACAAATAATTTGCAATAAAATAAAATTGCGACTATAATTAAAGATCTAAGCTATCCTATCTCTCAAGTTGGAAAAAAGCACACATTTTTAAAAAAGAGACATTTAAATCGGTTAAGTAGTTTAGGAATCCATCGCGGACAAACATCGTGACAGGAGATTTATATATATATATATATATATATATATATATATATATATATATATATATATATATATATATATATATATTAGATAATATCTATGGACTAGCGTGACAAAGCAAAACAAAAGCTTGTATCTTCTATTTTTCTACCGTAGTACCAAATATTTTTTGAGTCAAATTAATGTAAGGCCAGGTTCACACGGCACAATATTGCACGTTTTTTGCAGTATACGTCAACGAATAAAATATAGTGGTCTATAGAACCATTCACATGTCGATTGTACTGCACGATTGTAACGATTTGTTGCAATATAAATATTAAAATAATATACTGCAAGAAAAGTGCAGGAGAATGCCGTGTGAACCTGGTCTTAAAGGGATATTCTGCAGAGTGCAGACTGCTTCATTAAAGCACCATTAAAATAGCAAAATCAAGTATGATCAGAATAACATTTAGTAGTTTTATAGGAACCGAACTGAATCGAACGAGGCAAAAGCTGCATCACATTATAACAGTGGAATAGTAGGGGTATTGGTTATAATTTTTAAATAATAGAGGAAGATGCCATATAAAACGCATGCCATATTACTTTGCAAAAAAAAAAAATTGAGTAAATACAAGGCAACAAGGCTTTGATTTTGAGTTTTGGCGGGCATGTGAAAGAGTGCTGTTGTGTTTCTGTATTATTTTCCTAAAATTGTGTTAGCTGGGTTTTTAATGTGTAATATTGGTAGAATATTAACCATTAGATATTCGTGTTCATGCACAAGTGTAGGAAAGTGATGTAATATCCATAAACGTGCTATTTTGTGTTCCCTCCAAAACTCCATCGAAAGTTTCAGTAAAGCGTCTACCACTTTACTCAATCGACCGACTTGACTCCTTGACTGTATTGACTTTTACTTAGACTTTGACTAGACTTTAGACCTGACGATACATGAAAACGATGATGAAAAATATAATAGGAGGAATATGGTTTTCCCGCCATATTCCTTACCTTTTTACCTTGTCTGTGGCACAACATACACATCCTTTGTGTCAAGTTGCCAAAAAAGAAGAAAAAGAAAGAAAGGCTTTGATTAAAAACAAGGTTCTCTATGTTTCCGGTTTCTCTATTTCACAGTATAGCAATATTGAATAATTTGTTTCTTAACTCAAAGGCCTCGGCAGATATGAAATGTGATGTTTAGTGCGAATATTAAGAATTCAGGAAAATGGCATTTATAATCTGGAATTAATTTCATCTGTGGGCTGGTTTTTGGTAGTGGTATACTTGGTAGGTTTTTGATATTTTATAATAGAAGTTTACCTACTCATTACCGTTTTTACTTTTTAGGGTTCCGTACCCAAAGGGTGAAAACGGGACCCTATTCTGCATAAGACTTCGATGTCTGTCTGTCCGTCTGTCTGTCTCCAGGCTGTATCTCAAGAATCGCTATAGCTAGAGTTCTGAAATTTTCATAGATTATGTATTTCCGGTGCCGCTATAACAACAAATACTAAAATCAAAATAAAATTAATATTCAAGGGAGCTCCCATAAATTATGTACCAAAAACGTGTTCTTTTGCCTTTTTTTGTTCGTAATCAATAATGGCAACAGCTAAACATGTTCACAAAATCCTTAATTATATTTGTAATTTAATTATTAATAATAAAATTTAAATAAAATAAATATTAAAGGGGCTCCCATACAAAAAACACAATTTTTTGCATACTTTCTGATTTCTCTCTGTAACGGTACGGAACCCTTCGTGAGCGAGCCCGACTCGCACTTGGCCGATTTTTTTTCTGCTTTATTGAAATGTTAAACAATGAAAAACGCAATCTATTATAAATGCGAAAATTTATCTGTCTGTTTGTCTGTCTGTCTGTTACCACTTCAACCTTAAACCGCTAACGGCTAAACGGCTAAACGGCTAAACAGATTTCGATGAAAATTGGTATATAAAATAATAAAGTATCTGACTGTGAGTTCTAGGAAAGGATAAAGGATAGTTTAATTTATCCCGGAAAATGCACGGTTTACACTACGATAAACTAATTTTGGCGCAACGGATTTGCGGACGCCAATCGTCATTTAGGTGGGATTTCACCAAACACACATAAAACTTCGATTTATAAAACTTAGTTCCCATTGAACGCGTTCATGCAGCGACGTAAATCTCGTTCTCTTTCAAATGGATTTCACAAAATTCTATTGATCGCGATTATTAAATCTAAGTTTACGTGACGTCACGCGATTATTTTACATGTTTTCATCATTTTAAAGCCTTTTCACGTTAATTTAACTACAAATTAGTAAGAAACAATACATAAAGTAACCAAACACATGTGTCAAAACTGTTATTTTGACATTTCTTTTGTCTATGTTTTTCGTTCCGCCATGACAGGGCTTGAACAGGTTTTATGACGTTAAACTTCGGGCGTTCAGAAGATAAAACTCGGATTTGCTGTGAACGCGTTCAGTTTATGTTGGCGAAATGCAAAACGCGTTCCATTTCTTTGATGAAATCGCCCCTAAGTTGAAGAGATAAAGCTCAGTCAAGCAACTTTACTTCAAAAACCTGGCATATTATGTAATACCTCGATCGTGGGAGACACAATAGATTTACAGTTGTTATGCGATAGCTGGCTGCCGCTTGGGGATTAAGGGGCCGGGTACCCTCGAAATTCTCATACATACGTAATTCCAAAATCATTTTCTCATACGAAAATATTTAACATGATTGAGTTGTTTTTCAGTTTAAAATAGTAATTATCTAGGTTCCTGCACAAAAATTTACTTCAAAATATTTAAACATTAAAAAAAATTGTTTTTAATTTTTTTTAGTAAATTTAGTACTTAATATTTAAACACTAAAAAATAGAGTAAAACACTAAAAAATAGAATAAGAATAAGAAACGTTTATTTTGCACATCACACAACACAATATTTACAAACAGACTAAAGAACAAGGGCACAAAACAAATAATCTAGCATTATAATATTGTGTGATGCCAAAAATGAACCCCGCTCAGCATTAGCAGCGAGTTGCTGCACTGATTTTCTGCTGGGACCAAGGTATGACATCACAATAATATAGTACTTAATGGCAATATAATCACAAAACAAGGAGCATACTAAATTAAATTAATAATCTAAAATATACTAAATTAAAATATATAAATAAATAGTAAATTTACTACAAAATATTTAAATACTAAAAAATCTTTTTTAGAGTTTAAATATTTTGTAGTAAATTAACTATTTATTTATATATTTTTTAGTGTTTTACTCTATTTTTAGTGTTTAAATATATAGTAGTAAATTTACTAAAAAAAAATTTAATAAAATAAAATTTAATAAAAAAAAATTTAATAATAAAAATAAAATAAAAAATAAAAAAATAAAATAAAATAAAAAATAAAATTACGTATGTATGAGAAATTCCAAGTGTACCCGGCCTCTTAATGGGTTAATCTGCTCTGCGGTAGTGGCAATTGGCATATTTAAAATGTACGGTATTTCCTTCTTTAACGTAACATACTATGGAGAAACTGGGTTTTTACTCCTAAGTCTACGCAATTTTTTAATACTCACTTGAAAATCCATCAGCGAAGTATATTAACGAGAAGAGAAGTAAGGAAGTCCTCCAGTCCATGTTGTACCTGTAAATAGAAGTATTAAATTAAGTTACAGCAATACTTTATTCGCACTTGTACTCGGCGAAAAATGGCGGTTACGTTCATTGACTCCATGTCAAAAACTTTTCATTTTCTATATAATGAATGAATGTTTCGCCGAGTACAGTATAGATGTTCAAAATTCAATAATACAGGATCCATACATTTTTCTTATCCCCATACTTTCCCGGACTCAGATAATCTCTATAGTCTATAAACAAACTTCATTAAAATCCATTTCAGAGGTTAATTAAACGTGAAGAGGTGACAGACAGACACATTTTCACCTTTATAATATTAGTAATTAGTATGGATGGACTAAGGTGAACGTAAGAGATCAAAAACTTAAAAACTTCAGATGGAATATAATCCTACTAGATGACGCCCGCAACTCCGTTGCGCCAAAACTCGTTTATCGGGCGGGAACCGTACATTTTTCCGGGACAAAAAGTATCCTATGTCCTTTCCCGGGACTCAAAGTATCTCCATGCCAAATTTCAGCAAAATCCGTTCAGCGGTTTGGGCGTGAAGAGGTAACAGACAGACAGACACACTTTCGCATTTATAATATTAAGTATGGATCAACTCCCAAGCGGTCCAAGTGGGCCGCGGACCGCGGCCCGCGGTAACAATAGATTTCCAAGAATCCGCGATCGAAGGAAATAGAACACTTTTAATGACAAGAAAGGGCATAGGATATCTGGGGGCACGGTAGTGCCCCAGCCAAGTCTAAGAGCCTGTTTCACCACTTTCTGATAAAGTGCCGAATAGGCTAATTCACAACTTTTTTGACAATTTCTCTATACTTGATCTGTCAAGTTAAGTGGCAAATAGCCTATTTGTCACTTATCAGGAAGTGGTGAAACAGGCCCTTAGAGTAAAGTATGGAGGGTATATGAAAAGAGCAATATCTTATATGGGGGATATTTGAAAAAGTGTCCAGCTGTACCTGTATCCTCCACGAGTGGCGCTAGCTGCAGCAAAGGGTATGGAATGAATTATGGAGTGTAGGAATTAATGTAGCCGTTGGTGGCAAAATATAAATTATTATTGTAATATAAATTATTACTAGAATTACTGGGTTAATACCAATATATTTTGAAAAATATAACCTAAAATAGCTGAAATAAAAGTTGCTAAATGATTTGATTCTTGCTACTGTAGCGCCACCTAATTAACATTTTAAAAACCCAATTTAACGCATTTCAGTGGACACTTTTTACATACAGAGATATTCCTTCTTTCGTATAGTCTCCATGGAGTAAAGGCACGGCCAGGATAATTTTTTTATCGGATTCCAAAAAAGAAGGAGGTTGTCAATTCGACTGCATTTTTTGTAGCATTAATGTTCCAGCGACACTGTATTTCTTTGCAGCATTCAGTTTCAAGTTTATACAACTGATATTCCATTACGAATTATTGAGACTATTACAATTTTACTTTGACACATAAATTACAAACGAACAAAGTTGGGTTTAATTATCTTAAAATTTCTTTGTCTGGAGAAAAAGTTAGAGAATCCGTCTCTGTTAATTAAAAGCAACGGCCGGATTGAATTTACTGTAAATTGTTAAGTATCAACGGCACTCGGAAATTCCTTGGAGATTTTTCGATATTGGATAGAGTGCTGGGTACAGAAAATATTTAAATAATTAAGAAAGGCAACTGTTAGAGGAAAAAGAAGGGATGTTTAATGCTGTTGAAACATGATCGATGTATTATGCCTCTTTATATTGAAACATGCTCGACAATACAAGACAGATGTAGACTCTACATCTCTCATCTATTGCTCTACAGCAGTGGTTCTTAATGTCTCCGCGGACCACTGGTGGTCCCTGGGGACATTCCAAGTGGTCCGCGAAGCCATCTTAATTATATGTGAGAATTCAGAAGTTAGTAAAGAGTATTCAGTAACTTAGGTAAACCAACTGGGTGGTCCCCGGCAAGATAAGGATTTGGTAAAATGGTCCCTCATGACTAAAAGGTTAAGAACAAAGTATGCTCTACAGTCTACATTTACTCTTAACAATTTGGAAGGACATGTTTGGCTATGTATGGTGGTACTTAATCATGCTAATCAACCATGACACAATGTAGAGAGGTTTTTATATCAAATAACTTATAACGACTGAAATTACGAATACGAAGGGACACAAAATGCACGATGATAAAAAATATTATAATTTATGTAACTTAGGCAGTATTTTTACATCACATCGATTCCATTTTGATACTTATTATAATTTATGTAACTTAGGCAGTATTTTTACATCACATCGATTCCATTTTGATACTTAAATGTAGTAAACAACGATTCGATTTTTATCGGTGTCAGAAGCCATTGTTACATTATGTTTATTATTAGTGTTATCAGCCCATGAAATCAAAAAGTAATTCTCACGCTAATATTAGCATTGGAGTCTACAAAAATGCTATTTTCACGCAAAATAATCCACGCTTCTTACTAATATGTATTATAAATATGCGACAGTGTGTCTGTCTGTCTGCTACCTCTTCAAGCTTAAACCAAAGAACTGATTTTAATAAAATTCGGTATGGAGATACTTTTAGGTCCGGGAAAGGACATATACGAGTACTTTTATCTCGGAAGATGTACGGTTCCCGAGCGATAAACAAATTTCTGCGCAATGGCGTTGAGGGCGTCTTCTGGTATGCAATAAAGCATTGATGTATAAAGGACAACCAGTAGCCCTAGCATGGCCACCAGTAGAAATGCGAAAGTATAGACAAACTGTGGACATAAACTGAAGGTGCCGTTCTGATCTTTACCGTGGCTAATTACGACCGACAAAAATTCAATTAAAATGCCAGTTTCTGACAGACTATAGTATTATATATGTCATAAAGTAGGATATTATTTGAATTTTTAGGACTATAGTCTGTCATAAAGTGACATTTTAATTGAATTTTTCGGAACGAAAAAAGATCGGAACTGCAACTTAAGTTTATCACCACAGTTTGTCTATTACTTTCGCATTTCTACTGGTGGCCATGCTTGGGCTAGTATGCAATAAAGCATTGACGTATAAAGGAAAACCAGCAGCCCTAGCACGGCGACTAGTGGAAATGCGAAGGTATAGACAAACTGAGGAGATAAACTTATGGTGCCGTTACAAAAATTCAATCAAAATGCCACTTTATGACAAGAGTATAGTCACAAACTGTGGACATAAACTTAAGGTGCCGTTCCGATCTTTTTTCGTTCCGAAAAATTTAATTAAAATGCCACTTTATGACAGACTATGGTCTAGAAATTTTTTGTTGAATTCGTCTCTTTGAAGTCGAAGTACTGGTAGTTATGTCTATTGTGCATGTACTATAGTTTGTCATAAAGTGGCAGTTTAATTGAATTTTTGTTAGTCGCGATTAGCCGCGGTAAGGATATCGGAACGGCACGTATGTGCGTACGTTAAGTTTATGTCCACAGTTTGTCTATACTTTTGCATTTCTACTGGTCGCCGTGCTAGGGCTACAGAAAGAGAGAGATAGAGAAAGAGATGGTAATATCAAATGTATGCGGTATCAGGCATGCGGCATCCGTGTAATATAAGACGCCAAGCGCCATATAGCTTCCGGTTACTAGCAATGGTGAAAATGTATCCAGCGAGAGATTTTTCAAATACCAGCCGTAGGTAATGGAAATTCCTCCGCGGCTTATGCCTCAAGTTATAATAGAAGCCTCCGTCGGAATGTGGAATTGAAAAGGCAACTACAATAAAAATGTTTTTCGCATTATAAGAAGCCACAAAAAGGCGGAGTTGTAGATATATATTTGTGTTTTAATAACAATATTTAGCTGTTTTTTCTCAGTTTGTGAGGTGTTTTCACGGGAGTAACTTTTTAAATGTTTAAACTTAAACGACAAATTATTATTATATACTTACCGATCATAAATTTTTGAATAAACGGCTGTCAGCAAAACTCAGTAACAGAGTGTAACGCTATGAAAATGCAATTCATGCATCTATACTTATAAAAAACAAAGTCGCTTTTTTCCCTCATGTCCCTTTGTTCCCTTTAATCTTTAAAACAACGCAACGGATTTCGATGATTCTTTCAGTGTTAGATAGCATATTTATCGAAGATGGTTATAGGCTAGATTTTATCACGCTAAGATTAATAGAAGCGAAGAAATAGAGGAAAATGTGAAAAAAACAGGGAAAATTATTTGAAAGGGCTAACTTGAACGCGCTAATCTCAGGAACTACTGGTCCGATTTGAAAAATTCTTTCCGTGTTAGATATCCCATTTATTGACAAAAGCTATAGGCTATATTTTATCACGCTACGACTAATAGGAGAATGTGGAAAAAACGGGGTAAATTATTATTTGAAAGGGTTTATCTCGCGAACTACTGGAGCAATTTTTATGTTATTTGGCACAGATAAGAAGTAGACCACATGAAGGATCGTGATAGGTTATCGATTTTAATCATTTCTTCAGTGGCTAATGGCTATATTATATTATTTTATACCCGTGCGACGCCGGGGCGGGTCGCTAGTATTATACAAAGCACAAGGCATGAAAAAGGCAAAAAGCGTAGTAAAAAAACAGTTCACAAACGGTGGAGTAGGTACCTACCTAATCATTGAACATACATAAAAAAATCCACAGCCGAACGTATAAACTCCTCCTTTTTGGAAGTCGGTTAAAAAATTGGAGCAATTCGGTGCTGTTTTAAATCAATTTGAAATTTTAAGTGCGAAATGAAGATTTTACGCACATATACTTGCTGCCAAATATCCTTTTTGATAATTTTAAATTAAAGGTTCATTGCAAGAAACCTTATCAAAACTAACGCCTTCAGGTTTTGTGAGGCACAAGGCTTCTGCGTTGGGACTTAGGCTAGAGAACGTGATATCGATTTCCACTTAAACCGGTCTCGCACAAGTCTTGATGTGATATTACCCCCGTTGAGACTCAAAGCGCCGCTACAAAGGAGCCACAGTGTGAACGGCGAATTCAAACCGTGTCTATATTTTTGTTTTCTTATTTTGCATTACAAAAGCAAAAGTTTCACCGGTAAGTGGCTGGAAACCAGAAGCTACGTACGGAACAGAATAGAGACGTAATTTTGGTAACATAGGAGATATTATTATGTGAGCATCGTAAAGAGGGTTTTAATACGGATTACTAAATACATAGTTACCACACAAGTTTACCAATAATTCTTGGAAACATTTGGAACCCATTTCACTGTAAACATCCTTAATTTTTCCTTGAAAATATGTATTGCAAATTGTTGCAAAGTGTAAAAATATTTTTTGCAAAGTTAAAAAAGGATCACATCATCATCTTTACTTAGCTCTTTTGTTTCGTGAGAACGTCGAGAAAAATAACCCATCATCACTTATTTCAGAGATATTTGAACGAAGTACATTTCTGATCGTTCCATGCGTTTGGAAAACAAAACGTCAGCGTCACATAATTGCCGCTCAGCGTTGTACATTCCTCAGTGTCAGATTGGTTCACTTGAATATCGAATCAGCCATTGAGCGATGGCATAGGAATAAATCTACGACCAGCAGAGGGTATAAATCGCTGTGAGCGACGACAGACAGCACTGCCGATGACATAATAAATGTCGCTCCACCACACCAGCAAAAAGTGGCATTATGTGGGAAAATTCCAAGATTAAGGCACAGGCAACATTACGTCCGACCTAACGTCACGTGTACCTAGATAATGCGGAGACGCGAGATAAAAATTATGCACAGAGGAAAATAATACACGGAATTATGGTTGTTATGAATATAGAGTGGAAGTAAAACGCATCTATCGTAAAGGTGTTTGTTATAGTAATTTATAATAAGCATTTACTAGAACTTGAATTTACCTATAATATATAAAATATATAAAATGCCTATAGCATTAATCAAAAATGGGCTATCCAACACTGAAAGAATTTTTCAAATCGGACCAGTAGTTCCTGAGATTAGCGCGTGATAAAATATAGCCTATAACCTTCCTCGATAAATGGGCTATCTAACACTGAAGGAATCATCAAAATCCGTTGCGTAGTTTTAAAGATTAAAGGGAACAATGGGACATGAGGGAAACTTTGTTTTATAATATGTACCTATAGATATAGAAGATATTATACCTATTTAAAATTACATTTCTGCTTTGAACTAAGTATGCTCTATTCTCTCTCAAAGTCAGCAAAATTTTCAATCAGAATTTTCAAGGCGTTTCCAAGTTTCGACTTTCGTTCATTCATTACTGTGCACGAAAGTGAACTATCGACCAAAAGAATGAAGTTTTGTTAATAAACTCCAAGTTCCAATCACGCTGAACAATTTTGAGCTACATTTCAATTGATTACAGGAAAACAAGGCAGTAGTTGCTAATTAAATTTGCATGTTTTGCGTACCGGGGCCTAGAAGCATCTCGCTGAGATTTTAATAAACTAATAGGAGCCTCTTGTTATCATCTTTTATATAGTTTTGATTAAATTTTTAAGAGCAAGAAATTTACAAGAAATTGAGTAGGTACCTAATTTAGCCCAGGTTACAAACATAGGTAATATAATGCATTGTTATTGTAAATCTTAAGGTCTAGCTGTTGCTTGGGACGAGACTGTCTTAAGATACTTATTAGAAGTAATATTCTATCTTAAGACTATCTTGTCTCAAGCTAGTTTAGCTCTAAAGCTTCTCTGCAGCTAATTTCGCGATGAAAACCTTCCATTTTAACGAATGGGTAAATATTTCCTCTTCTACAATTCAGCATGTAATGAACATGCTTGTATTTAAATACCTCCAACTTAATATAACATCTTAACAAAGTTTGAGCAGTGCATGCAGTGGCGTAGCTAGGTAACTGAGGACCCCGGGGCAAGAAGTAAAGTAGGGTCTAGTCAGAGGCAAGTGGTAACGCAACTAGAAAGACGTATATTTCATGTGGGCAAGGCTGTCTAATTGAGGGCGAATAAAGAAACTTTAGGTCCATGTATTAACTTTTGCAATTTGAAATTTAATTACTTGAACACATAATACCTCACAGATACCTCTTAAAAAATTACGGCTACGAAACATCCAACATTTATTTATTTATTTTATTTTCTTTGGAAAACTTACAGCTAAATATTATTAATACCTCGATCGTGGGAAACGCAGACAATAGATTTTCAATTGTAAAGCGAAAGCCGGACACCGCTTGGGGATTGATGGGTTAGCGATGGAATAATTAGAGTGTAGATGAGAGATTTGCTTAAATAGCAATGCAAGAATTAGATCGTAAATCAGAGATGTAGGGCCCCGGGGCGCCACCCTACCTGACCAAGCCCCTTAGTACGCCACTGGGTGCATACAAACTAACCGACGACACATGTATTGCACACGTCCGTCGCCAAGTTTATGACACCCGGAGTCCTGGAGCAATTTCGTCCGAAACTGCTCGCATAACCTCGTTACCAACTACTGGAAGTAAACGTTTTGCGGATTATGGCCAACTTGTGTCCTTATTGAAACCTGTTTCTCCTTGTTTTTGTTCATCAGCAGTCACCAATCTGTTTTAGTTGCAATAAGGATAATCCTTGCGAAATATTACCAGACGAGATGCTTTTGAAAGAGAAACAGGTGACCTTAAAACAGTTTAAAAAAATATGTATTATGTAAATAGCTTAATGCTGAAATATCGTGCTGATTAAAGGACCCTTAATGGCTTTGAAACTGGATGCAGATGGTATAGGGGTGAGTATAATAATTGTCTTCACTGTGGCAAAATACCAGAATTTTAAGAATTGTTGGTATCTAATGATGCTTATTTGGAAACCGAATATTGAGAGCTTATTGTATAACATTTACTTTGCAACCAAAGCTAACGTCCAGCCGACATGGCCTTGGCGTATGATATTTTGTGGGATCAATAATTTCCAAATCAAACATCATGAACCTAAAGCATGATTCGTTTATGCTTCTTTTGAGCGAATTTATTCTATAAGGACAGAACAGAAATGGGATGAAACTTGAGTAATATCATAGAGGTAATATATGTATAATAATTATACATACATATGATATAAATAGTAATACTTGTATTACTACCAGACACCAGTTACAACTATATCGACATACTGTATTAAATATTTTATATTATTTAATTATTTTGATACTAGATGACTCCCGCAACTCCGTTGCGCCAAAACTCGTTTATCGCGCTAGAACCGTACATTTTTCCGTGACAAAAAGTAGCCTATGTCCATTCCCGAGACTCAAAGTACAATATATCCAATATCCATGCCTAATTTCAGCAAAATCGGTTCAGCGGTTTGGACGTGAAGAGGTAAAAGACAGACAGATAGACAGATAGACAGACAGACAGACACACTTTCGCATTTATAAAATTAGTATGGATTCTTATAACTCATTGTCTGCGACTAAACGTGCTTGGTTACAATTTGATACATTGTTGACTTATACCATGTCGTTTCTGGAATTTTATCAGCTGGGTAAATTGTAACGTGCAATATTATGACTAATTGTTATACAGAATGGGGATTGTCCATTTTTTTTTAATTTTGCTCATTACAAAAACATTTCGAGGAATAAGGTCAGTGATCGTTTTTCTGTATATACACCTAGTAATATTTATGTCTATGATATACACCAAAAAAATACCCATTAGTTACTTATATTTTTGAACAAATATGTTTAACCTTAGTTTGACCTTCAATGGCGTTAAATTAGCAATAAATTCGACCAACATTACGTTTCGAACTTTTGGTAAGCTTCTCGTATCAGTTTTCACATAATGAGAACTTGCATTTGACGAACCAGCCATTATAATAAGATTGAAAGGAAATTTAAACATACTGCAGAGGTCAATTGGCCGCCGATGATGACGTCAGAGCGAAACTTTAAAAATTTATTGAGAAAAAACTAGCCAATGAATTTAATTTATATTCTTAAAATACCCTATTTTAACGAAAAAAAATATAAAAAGTCCATGTGATTTTTTTTGGACAATGCCCATTCAGCCTTGGTAGTTGGTATCCTCATTTAATCATTGGTAACACACAAATCATAAAAGGCTTACGATAAGAAAAGGCAATTTTACACAGAAAATGTTATAGCCTTATGCGGCTCCTTGACGTTGGCACATCATGAACCAAATCAAGCTACAAACGTCATTGAGCATGCCCGACAGTTTCCCAACCTTGGTTACCCATGATGGCCCAAACTAGAGCATAAACTAAGAACATAATACTTCCGAAAGTACCTGCAATAACACTCCAGGTAGGTTTGAGGTCATACCGGACATAAAGGGTGCGATAAACATAAAATTAAATCATGCAGAACACAGCCAGGGATCGCCCAAAATCCGGCCACGGTTGGCCACGCCACGAAGCCGAAACGGCAGGTCCTTTTAAATAAAACCTCATATTTATTGCCAACAGTTTTAATAGAAATCCGATCCATAAAATGTCTAAGCGATGACCGGAATTTATTTATGATTTGAGAGCGGGGGAACCTATGGGGGGAACGAACTATTTTTAGAGATTTCGAAGTTGAATGTGAAGTGTGAACTGCAAAGGACAATAATAGCGTTTTTAGGGCAATCGTAGTACAAACACTAGCAAAAAGATGTAGGAACCTATTCTTAAGTATCCGCATGAGCAGAATTCCCTAGTTTTAAGTTTTCATCAAAATAGACCCATCCATCGCATGAGAACTGTCTCTTCAAGAATGTATTAGGGTTGCATGAGTTCTGCTTAAAATCCAGAACTCATCGAAGTTTCTCACTGTACCAGGAACGCATAACTCGCTGTAAGTATACCGCATGAGGCTTTAACTTTAAAAGTCTAATTACCACGGAGTCCCGGGTCTCTTGACTCTTGTTCATTGTGTTTATTGCAACTTAACTTAGATAGTTATAAAAGCTCAGTAATTATTCTGAGGAGCTTTATTGTGCTTAATAAGATAAATTGCGTAATTATCTCCCTGTTCCAGGAATCTCGAGACTTCCACTTTATAGCTTTGATTTTGTTTGCGAGCTTGCACACGTTACAGGACGTTTATTCAGAAACTCTTGACTTTCTGAATAAATGTCGTTTCAGAATTTATTAAGAAACTCTTGAATTTCACGAATATAATATGTCGTTTCCTTCAGCGATTCCAATAAATACTAAATTGCATGTGACTCAAGACAAAAAGTAGGATGAGGTAAAACAACAGACATTAATCGTTGCTGATGGCAGAATTCAACAAAACCTATTACCTAATCACCAAACGAAGCGTGATTGAAAAAAAAACTAGATTGAAAATGGCGGATTACATAGAGCAGGAACGGGGTAGATACGGGAGATATATTGGCCGACATAAAAAGACGCACTCGCTAAATTCCCTATTTCCGCCAGCCCACTTGCGATTCGCATTTTGGTCCTTTTTATCTTTTTGCGAGCGCTGAAGTGACAGCGGCACCAAGCCACTCGTGTGTTCATATATCACTTCAAGTTACGTGTTAACTGCCCGTCTGTCCGTTCTATGTTTTTCGCTGTATTCCGAAATTGTCATTTCTTTGCACGTTTAGATATTGGTTGAACATTTTTATATAAAGGTGTTATGCGTAATCATTTGAAACTAATGCAGTACTCACATACAGTTTTGCTCGATAGTTTTACTCCGAATCGAAGGAAATGACATATTTGACATATTTGATTCCATTGAGCCGACTCGAAGCGAGCCTTCGAGCTGTCAGTTTGCAGTCCACACGATGGTTATTACTCGATTTGGAGTAAAACTATCGGGCAAAACCGTATGTCAGTACTTAGCGTAACCACAGAATATATATATTAGTTGTACCAAGCATAACAAGAGTTTTATGTACTGTATACTGTATGTACTAACATGTGTTTCAGTTGTCGAATTCTTTTGTTTTTAGTTTTAATGAGCGTTTCGTCTTCTTACGTCCTATCACGAATATTATAACCTTATTTTCACCTCGACGTTGTAGTCTGTACCACAAAATAAAGTTTTAATCTCTATAATTCTTTATTATTTCAATGCCTAGGTAAAGTACGAGTATTATGTCAGCCTGTTTATTAGGTGTAGCAGTTCAGCTTAATGACTTTATGGCGTGCGGTCAACAAAGTATTTTTAGTTTTGGTTTTTTATACGCACTTAAATTACTAGGTACCGTCTTTACAATTACTGCAGTCAAGCTAAACGTATCTTAAAGCTATTGACTTATACATTATAATAATATAACAGAAGTAATGTTAAGGGTAGCCGTGTTTTGCGGTCTGCAATTAATCGCTTCGATCCAATCGATGCATCATAATTCTTAAGTAAACTGGTATAAATTTTTAGCGAGATTTTTTGTAATTGCTGCGATGCATCGAAACGATCGATAGCAAACGCCTCTACATGCATTCTGACATTATTTACAAGGTCATCGCTGTCATTATTAAGGCTTATATTCGTTATAATGATGAAAATATATCCATCAGCGGGACCGTGAAAAGCTCCCAAATCCCACGTCAAAGATATTGATGGATTGACAGGAAAGTAGTTGAAACCCTATACGTTGGTTCATCGTAACGTGACAAGGAAAACGTCTAATAGAAATCCCAGATTGTATGACCACCTACAATGTATAAATACCGTATAGATATGTAAGTATTCCGCGTAGTAGCTATTTAGTATTTAGTTGTCTATATAAAAATTAATTGTTAATTTTCTTAGTCTTGCCAAAACTGGAGAATGGTGAACCGATTTGGCTAATTTTAGTTTTGAAATTTTCGAGGTAGTTACGGAAGGTTTCTATTAGGAGAAAAGTGATGTGAAGTTCACCGTGTCATCTAGTATGTGTATAATATTATTATTCCTACTACAAGACATTATTAATTATTATCTTTGTTATAACAATTAAAATACTTAAGTATGTAGAGAGTACGAAGAAGAATCTTTTCTTCTTTGTACTCATAATAATAATGTCTACCTAGCCGTTTTCGGCTTCAGTGACTTGGTTATGTTTAATTTTGTTTTGCTCTAATATGGCTAATTTAATCAATCTTGGCAGTAAAGGTGCGAGAGCATGATACTCTCTACATCAGTGGTCCCCAACCTTTTTTTCATGCGGGCCACAAACATGTTTTGGTCTTGGTGTCGTGGGCCGCAACAAAATTAACGATTTTAAAGTGAAAAAAAATCACAACTTTCACGATGACTACATTATTTTGCCGGTGGGCGTGAATTTCAAAATGGTTTAACATCACGCGGGCCGCGGGTTGGGGATAGCTGCTCTACATACTTATCCATACACACTACCTGCATACTCTTCTTTCCATAAGCAAAGGAACAAGAAATTAGCGCCACCCACGGAAATCTTATTTAAACACTTGCGAGCAGTGCAGCACTACCAGCGCCCAGAGCAAGTTTTCTTCAGCGCCAAGGGTGCTGGTAGTGCTAAAAATGTGGTGTACCTGTTTGTTTGCCTAAGCCCTAATGCACCTTTTCATCTGGCGCCCTGGGCGGTCGCCCCCCGTAACGCCGCTACTGCTTGCAAGTTACAAATCCCATTATAGAGTAAAGACTCAGGAGTTAAAAAAAATACGGTTCATTAAACGAATTTCGGCACAAGACACAAGTTGCGGGCAACGTTCAGTTTGACATGAGTCGCGGACTAATCAACAGACAAGCTATGAATGTTCACGAAGGACTTACCTCTTGACCTTAGATAACTAAGTTATAGCGATATCTAACTTCGCAGTTAGCGTAGTTTATTTGTGGGGCAATATTCTTTTGTTTCGAAATCTGATTGTTCTCTTTCTTTTTTTTATTATCACAGTTTAGAATGATGTCCGTATGTCTGACAATATACAATTTATGTTGAATAGGCACAGCCCGCTCCTTCAAGCCCCATAAAAGAGCACCGGTGTTCGCGACAACAATAGAATAAACAATAGAAGGATTAATCTGGTATGCCAATTTTCTAGCTAGACAGTGTGCAGGGCATTTAAATTTAACATGAGCAGTTTCTATCATCCGTAGGACTTGATTTTGCGCGTAAGAAATCGGGGCACATACTTACTCGTAATGTTATCTTGTAAATTATAATTTTGCAGACACTAGGGTGTGCAGCGTGTGCTCCATTAAAATAGCAAAAAAAGACTGTAAAATCTTTAATTAAATGTATCTATTCTTGATAGTCCATAACATCCGATCTTCGCTGGAAATACGTACCGTGTTATTAATAGAAATATCTAATGAACTGTCTGGCCCTTCATCTATTTTTATTTAAAAATCTTGTCCACCTTACTTTGCTATTTAAACACGATCGAATACTACGAATTAAAACTTACAATACGCTATGCATGTTTAACCACAGCTTAATAAGTTATACGTAGGTAAGTATAAAACCCAATGATATTATATTATATAATGATATTATATTATATTTGACGACCTCCGTGGCGCAGTGGTAAGCGCGTTGGTAGCTTAAGCCGGGGGTCGCGGGTTCGAATCCCGCCGACGGAACAAAAAGTTTTCAATGTTCCTGGGTCTTGGATGTGTATTAAATATGTGTATCATATAATAAAAATCTTAAATATATGTATAGTATAAAAGTATTAAATATAATATTTCCGTTGTCTGGTACCTGTAACACAAGTCAGGTACTTACCACGGGGCCAGACTGACGTGGTGTGAAACGTCCATAGATATTATTATTATTATTATTATAAAAAAACATTTCATATCTTTTGTTTCACTTATCTGTCAAATTTGTCAATGTTGTTCGGATGAGATTTAAGCCGGAAAATAGTATGAACGTAACAGATCTGTTGATAAAACCCAAAAGTCAGCTAATACGTACTTAAAATATTAAAATTGTTAGCATTATAGCCTTCAATTTCGTTTACATCAAGCCCAAGATAATTTTAACAGAGAATACAAAGGCAATAACATTATATTCGCATATGCATGCTCATGTTTTACAAATGCACGTATTGTTCGGAATACTAGAATAAGTGTCGCGTTCTTAAATTTACGCCGAAATCAGAGTTCCGTGCGAATAGTGTAAAATATACGAAACCTTTCTGGATCGCTTTTAGTTTTGCTTACATATGCAAAATTCTGTGAAACGAAAATGTTTTCGGTTGGCGCAAATTGTTTTTGGGAGTTGTATGAAACGCGGGTTGATGACGAATATTTGTATGGAGAAATTATAGAGGTATGTTATTTTTGTAAATAGTTTAGACTAGAAGCAGTGAGTGAGTTGTACATTCTAATGGTAACAATTTAGTTGAATTTTGCAAGTAAATATGTTATGTTACATACTTACAGTATATTGTTCAGGAAATAGATGTTTCAGGAAAACATATTACTTATATTGTTTTATAATCATTTAAGATCCTATTTTGCTGCTTTTCTGTTTTATACGGGACCATAACTAGATAAGAGAAGAAAAGCATGAAAAGCAAGAGATTTCTTTTTTTTTTATTGAATAAGGGGCAAACGAGCAAACGGGTCACCTGATGGTAAGCAACTACCGTCGCCCATGGACACTCGCAGCAACATCAGAAGAGCTGCAGGTGCGTTGCCGGCCTTTTAAGAGGGAATACGCTCTTTTCTTGAAGGTTTGCAGGTCGTATAGGTCCGGAAAAACTGCTGGTGACTGTTCGTTCCAGAGTTTTACAGTGCGCGGCAGAAAGTTACGCGAAAAACGCACTGTGGAAGACTGCCACTCATCAAGGTGATGAGGACTATTAGTCAGATGACTATTAGTCAGACACAAATTGTAGGCATATGTATACCTGGTATTGCTCAAAGCGAACATAACGACGAACTTCAAACACTAATAAACTTCTGGAACTACTCAACTTCATCACAAACTCTATGTACGCATCTTAACTGTCTTGTTTGTCCTGTCTGCGATTGCAAAGCAACACTCCCTTTTATGTTACACTCCAGTACCGGCTACTAGAAGACATTACAAAATTTGTGACCCCGAAAGAACTCGCACATCTTTTGCTCACAGATTCTTCTATTATTTGGGCAAAACGCCGTATAATCAAGCAAATAAAATTTTGAACATCTATCCTCAAACAAAAAGAAATTGCAAACAAAGTGTAACACAATGGCTCTTGAACCTTGATTATAATGAAACTGAAAAACTAATTAATTCAAATAATAACTAACGTAATTTAATTTCATAAAATGTACAACTTTTTCAATTAAATTCATACAAATTCTGATAAAATAAACACTATTATTAACGTATTTAACACATGCATCACTCACTCTTACACAACACGCACGCACGCACGCACGCACGCACGCACGCACGCACGCACGCACGCACGCACGCACACACACACACGCATACACACACGCACACACACACACACACACACACACACACACACACACACACACACACAAACACACACAAACAGACGCATGCATAATACTAATAAATACACAAATTACTATTAAGATTTCTGATTTAAATTATTATAATTAAAATATAAAGTTATTTATAAAATTTTAGAAATGTTTAATATGTACTTATACTAGGGATGGAGGCCTGGTGTCTTAAAATACAAGCAGGACACTGCCTAGTTTAGGACTCCAGTCTCCCCACAAATTCTGAACTTGTTTTATTTTAATGGTATAAGTGATAATATTGTTATTGTGGTGAGAAAATAAATAAATAAATAATAAATAAAATAAAAAAATAATAAACTACATTCTAGGGATGGGCGATAGCAAACCTACAGTATGCTTGCTACTGGTGGCAAACGTGACGCGACAAAATACATTCTGGGCACGCCAGCGGATCACAAAATCTTGTAATTGCCGTACAAAATACCACTTATCATTAGAATACCTTTCTTTTTAACCGACTTACAAAAAACGAGGAGGTTATATTATGTTCGGCTGTGGATACTTTATTTTTATTTTTGTATGTTCAACTATTAGGTAGTCCGCCGTTTGTGAAACGATTTTCGAAATTTTTGTTTTGTTGTATTAGGTTTCACTCCAATTTTTTAATCAGTCTTTGAAGTCGAACTCGCTCAACTCGGAGAAGAATGACTGCGACGACTTGATACTATGGCTGTAGCGAAATCGATTTTTCTCAGCAATGACTAAAGCTAAGAAATTAAAGTTCATTGTCAATATTCATCATGTCTTTGTCTTTGAATTACCCATAGCATAACACGATTGGTCAACTTTTATTACACAGAATAATCAATCAAAAAGACCTCTGTAAAAAAGGGATTCCTATTTTGCCAACAGAGGATAGCAAGCATACACTTTAATTTGCCCATAGGCCATAGCTTATATGAAATGTATAAATTATGGTATTTCAATTACGCGACAAAAACCATTATGTCGCTACGCCCTTTCCATTTTTGGCTGTTTCATTGCTTGTTTTCTATGAGAGGCCGTCCCGGACTCTAATAGAAAACAAGCACAACACCAATCACAACACAACGAAACAATCTAAAACATATCCAACACGGTTTTTTACTCTAACGCGGCGTCACCTTAATACTGCATTGCTATATGCTCTCAGTTAATCTGAAATCACGCTTATGTGTGCGTGTGCCGATCAAGCACGGCCGTCTAGTAGTGGCGTGCAGTACCATATCCATTTCGTTTACTCGCATCCATGGCAGCCTCATTTGCTGCACATTATTTTGAACATTTTGGCAAAACGTGACTTATATCTGTTCGTCTACCGCGATATTAGCAAACTGTCGCTGGCAATGCGCCATAATGTCGGGCACTGGGCATTTACTACTCAAAAGGAAGTATTTCCTCACAAAGCTAGACGTTTTTATGACCTATAATACTTTATGAATGAAGTACGGTTGCACATTTAATATTACAGTTAAGTATATAAGTTACTATTGTACCTAATAGATAAAAAATATTGTCATTGATTTTTTATTTGTTAAACCTAGCTCAATCGTGCAAAAATGTTCCGATCTTAAGTCTAGATTCGGTATTATAGACCATAGGTAATTTTTTTATAAAATAAGGGGGCAAACGAGCACACGGGTCACCACTATACCATCGCCCAATAATTTCTAGGATAGGTACTCGAAACACTAATAGAAGAGCTGCAGGTGCGTTGCCGGCCATTTAAGAGGGAATATTATGTCTCCTTCTTGAAGGTTTGCATGTCATATCGCGATCGGTCCGGAAATACTGCTGGTAACAGTTCGTTATAGAGTTTTACCGACCGGCAGAAATTTACGTGATAAATGCACGGTGCGCGTGGAAGACGGCCACTCGACAAGGTGATGAGGATGGTATATTTTTCGCGTGGAACGATGGCCAAAAATTGCAGGAGGTATTAATCCGAACAATTCCTCAGAACATGATACAGGCAGAGCATGATACAAGTACAACTTATAGAGGATGCAGAATAGCTACATCTCGTCGTAATACCAAGGGGTCCAGCCTGTTTTAAACACTATGGCAGCGGTACAAGCGGTCATAAAAAATATTGCTTCCAACTTCCAAGTTTCATTCAAACAATGCCGAAAGAAGATTAGATTAGATCCTAAACAAGGATTAATACTCCTTGTTTAGGATGGGCATGTAAAAGTTGATCCTGACACTGAACTCTTTGTCAGTAACATCGTTTATGAACATTTGTAACCAACACAACTGACAAAGAGTTCCTAATGGATGAGAAATTATAGAGAATGCTTTTTTATATGTCAGTTTAAATAAGACATTGGTCAGGTACTCGTAATAACCCCCCGATGGTTGCACGCCTTGACGTGGCGGTGGGGCTCTAGTAACCGCGGCTTGGACAACCGCGGTGAAGCGAAGAGGCAACCAGGGCCGGCCGGTGTCGCCGCCTGGCCCGAGGAGGGCGCTCCCAGCGGACTGGAGGAGTCCGCTGCGGATGCGCACCGAGGTGGGGCCGCAGAGGAAGAGGCAAGTAGGTATTACGGTGCGCCGCTTGCCCTATCCTCTGCGGCCGAGGACGGATCGCGGGGGGGAGAGGCCGCTCTTCCTACCCCCCCTGCGAGCTGGCGGGGCCGTTCCGTTTGAACGGCATTGGTGGGGCCGCAGAGGAAGAGGCAAGTAGGTATTACGGTGCGCCGCTTGCCCTATCCTCTGCGGCCGAGGTGTGGTCGGTGGCAGAGCCACAGTCCTGATCTGCCACATGGCCCCCAAGTAGCAGACTCGGGGGGCGTCTGCTACAGCCCTGGTGGGGGCCGAGGAGGAGGGCGCACGTGTTGTGCGCCCATCGTGGAGTCTTCGGGCCGCTGGCGGGGTCGCAGATGTGTGTATCGTTCCTGTGGCCCCGTCAAAAGGCGGCGAGGCGGAAGATGGGGGGGGTTTTAGTGGGTATACCGTGGTCTCATTAGCGACGGGAGTCCCACATCACCACTCGGGTCGCCCCCTGCGCCTGGGTGGTATGCGTAATGCATTTCCCCCTCCGGAAAAAAAAAAAAAAAAAAAAAAAGGTACTCGTAATAAAGATGATTTGATAATAAACAGTATGTCCTATATTTGTGAAGGTTTCGAAAACTTTTTTAAAACCATGTTTAATAAAGCAGAATAAAATGTTAATATTTTTTTTTATGATTGTTTTAAACTTTTTTACTACTGTTCTTAATACTAGTGGCATTACTATCATAAAGTGAAAACAACATAATCTATACTAATATTATAAATGCGAAAGTATCTCTGTCTGTCTGTCTGTCTCGCTTTCACGCCAAAACTACTGAACCGATTGTAATGAAATTTTGTACACAGATAGTCAAAAGTCTGAGAAAGGACATAGGCTACTTTTTAACTGGACAAAGGGGTTGTAAGGGGGTGAAAATGCGTAAATGTGTTCAAATTAAGTTAATTCCAAAAATTCATAATAGATGGCGCTGTGCGTCTCCTACATCGCGCTATTGCTTACACAAACGTCTTTCTATAAGAGGTGGTATCATATGCTTGTACTGGGTTTTCGATTTTTTTGATTGTTTTTGATTCGATTCGATTTTTTTGATTATGTACTCTTTTACGTTATTAAATAACTCAGTACCTATGTATGCAGTGACGTAACCTTAAACCTATCAATGATAGTTTATGGCAAAAGTTGTATAAATTGGGCTAAATATACTTTAAAATTTGGCATAAATAAAGTTTAATTTAAAAAAATGAAATAAGTAATGTGCACACTGCACAGCTGTTTTTGGGTGTTTTGATTAAGGGGTACAAGCGTTTTTTTATAAAAGTTTTTGACACCAATTTTGTTGACATCGCGCGCTATAAACTGAAGTCCACGCGGACGAAGTCGCGGGCAACAGCTAGTAAATTATATCTTTAACCTTTGACATGCATCAAACATAACATATCTGTAGTTGTTGGAAATCCCATTGTTTGTTTATTTAATACATGTATTCCAAACATTTTTGTTATTTTAATATGTAAAATGCAAAATTACCAACAAGAAACATGTTAAAAAAGAAAAACAAATACATAATAGTGCGACAATTTGATAAGACTTTTTCCAGGAAAAGAATTGATCCAGCACTTTGTTAGTCTCTAAAACTCAAGATTGGCTGAACCAATTTGGCTTAATGTAGTCTTGAAATATTTGTAGACGTCCAATTAAATTTTATATTAGGAGAGAAGTGATACAAAGCTCTAGTAGAGAAGTGGCAAGCGATTATTGTAAACGCTAACGCTAATGCCACAAAATGTATGCGATTTGACATAAGTCATTGTTTGGCTAGTGAATACTAATGTCAAATCCCATACATTTTGTGGCGTTAGCGTTAGAGTTTACGATAATCCCTTGCTGCTTGTCTAGGCCCCTCAGGTCACTCATTGCACCGAGTCCCCGAGAAAGTCGCGATGCGTGTTGTGTTCCTGCGCATCGCGACATAAAGAAGACGACCGGCCTATGCAAGGCCCCATGTGGGGCCTCTGTTCGGCCTAGGGGGGCATGAAACCCCAACAGCGTGGGCCTGCTTTGGGCAAGCAGGCAAGCGCGGACGGAAGCCACTGAAGACATGTGATAGACCCTCGTGTCTCCGTCGTATATGTTTACTTCAATAATTAATAATAATATAAAAAAATACTCCCATACAAAAACACAATTTAAGGTCTAATTTTGCTCTATAATGGTACGGAACCCTCCATGTCCGACTCACACTTGCCCGATTATATTGTTAATAATATGCTTACATTTTTTGTCAATCGTAGTGATTTATTTGGACAGAAATATCGAATTGATTTGCTCACAAGGATTTGGTGATCATTTACTATATTTGGTGATCATTAACTATATTTGGTGATCATTTACTATATTTGGTGATCATTAACTATATTTGGTGATCATTTACTATATTTGGTGATCATTTTTTATATTTGGTGGTCATTTACTATATTTGGTGATCGTTTACTATATTTGGTTATCATTTACTATATTTAGTGGTCATTTACTATATTTGGTGATCATTTACTATATTTGGTGTTTGATTACAATTTGAAGTGTTCTCATGACAAAAATAGCTGGTAGTATTGCAATTTTAGACTTTCTTTTTTTGGTGCTAAATATCTTTTTTTGCTAAACAAGTTTAGGGTATCAGTGCATTTTTTGGTGGTCATTATATTTGTTCCCATATAATTCATGAAGCCCCAAGCGGCCACATCCGGCCGCAATAACAATGAAAAAGCTATTGTGTCTCGTTTTGCCACGACTGATGGGTTAAAACACAGGATAAAGTCAATCTTGACTTGTTTATTCTTAGACATTTTATTGAGGAAGCAAATGAAATGCATTGCATTGTTTTACACACAATTTGCAGTCCGTTTAGTAATTAATGATTGTTAAATTTGTTATGAATGTTTGCAAAATGTTATCATTTATAAGTAGTAAATGTTTGTTACACAGATATATAAATTACATTTACAATAAGTTTACATTTACAATAATTGCTATTAAGTTATTTTAACAATTGCTTCAATTTTATTTACAAGGGATTTTTTTGTATTTTCACCTGAAGTAACATAGTAACACAGTCAACAGTGTCTTTGTGATAGTTAAAAAAGTGAATCATTACAATGGGTTTACCAGCTGACATAGAAGAGAGTTATATATGAATTATAGAAGGGAAAGTAAGAAGTTTGAAGTCTCTTCAATGGAAACACAAAAATAGTTTTAAATAGGTTAAAGTAAATTGTTTACATTAAAGAGATGACGTCATTCCAGACGGGTTTTTTCTATGAAACCTATGATTTAATTACTGCTCCGTATAATTTCCGTATGAGTAATAAAATATTCCACATAAATCTAGAAGAACTTGTAAATAACTCACCTGTGATAATAATCTTCTCACAAAAACACTATTGGCAGTTGGTTGTGATTTTCACTGACATCTAATATATTGTAGTAAACTGATACAAAAAAGAAATAACATGCGACCACAAGGTCAATTTCTTGTGTTGAAACTAGATTTATTATCAAAACCACAATAAATTTATCGTATCACTGCGAAGTGCGACTGTGCAAATCAGACAGCTGACTTGAAATGCGTTTCTTTACTGTTCCTAGTTTACTGTAGTGTGATCTGACGTCTCGGTAGCCAATCAAATCTCGTCAAATCTATCATTTCGAACGTATCGTACGAACTACTATACTTGTCAAATAAAGGAACACATTATTAATCCAACTGACAGCTGTCAATAGTTCAATCAGTTTGACACTTCTTCTTTTTCTGTTTTTTTGGCAACTTGACACAAAGAATGTGTATGTTGTGCCACAGACAAGGTAAAAAGGTAAGGAATATGGCGGGAAAACCATATTCCTCCTATTATATTTTTCATCATCGTTTTCATGTATCGTCAGGTCTAAAGTCTAGTCAAAGTCTAAGTAAAAGTCAATACAGTCAAGGAGTCAAGTCGGTCGATTCAGTAAAGTGGTAGACGCTTTACTGACACTTTCGATGGAGTTTTGGAGGGAACACAAAATAGCACGTTTCTGGATATTACATCACTTTCCTACACTTGTGCATGAACACGAATATCTAATGGTTATTATTCTACCAATATTACACATTAAAAACCCAGCTAACACAATTTTAGGAAAATAATATAAAAACACAACAGTACACTTTAACATTCCCGGCAAAACTCCAGTTTGACACTTACAAAGCCTTCTGACGTTAATATTTTTTTAAGTCTTGCTATGAGGCTATATGGCTTACACCTTGCCCTGACTGCTGACATTTGACAATCTTTAATGAGGAACTTTCTTAGTTTTTTAATTTGATTGTCAAACAGCTTCCATTTTAGTAACTAGATGGCGTATGGGTAGACAACTATCGGTAATACCAGGGAATACCATCAATAATTGCTACATAATTTCAATTTGAAAAAGACACTATAATATTTCATTGAATAGGATAATAAAGTTATAATAACGATGTTTTAGTTAAAACTCGCGGAAGAAATAGCCCTATTTACCGTTGTTCACACCAAATGTCACAGGAATTATACATTTTGGTTTTGACAACATCTTACCTGCACTTGTGCAAGACAACAAATATTTAGTGGCTAATATTTTACCAATAATGAACATCAAAAACCTAAATAACACAATTTGGGGAAAAATAATAAAAACCACACCGACAATAAAAAGTAGAAGTAGAACCCTCTTTCAGTTATCATGTTTTCAGTTTGACAAGTGCAAGCGTGTTCCTAAGCTGTTACCCTAATTGCTTAGGCCAATGATCACTTAGGAGTATAATATTTTGATTGATATTACACTTGACAGTACACTGATATTTTTTAGAAACACGACCAACATGTAGTCAGTAATGCCAACCTGCAGATAATTTAAAATCGGTGGCCAATAGAAAATTAGTGAGTGTCTACCGTCGCACCGTCTGGTGGAGATGATAAAAAGAAAACAACCCATAGCTGGTGTACCAGAATCTGATGGCAAAAAGTGAGAAAGTAAATTGACTCTAGCAAAACCGGGGTAATAGGAATTAAACATTTTCATCCTTTTTATTCCTTTAGCGGCTTATTTTGTGTGTGAAACATGCAAATATAAACATTTATCCAATGATCAAGGATATTTTTTGAAAATTTGCTGTCAAAAATTGCCATCAGATTCTGGTAGACCTTATATTATCGTTTTTGGCATCTGCAATGCCCCGGGGCAGGGTGGGCTGACAGGATACGGAAATAAGCGAAGATTAAAGTCCACGTGCTTCGTGGATCATCATAGTGCACTACGTATATTTATGTTCTTAATTCAAACGGCTAGGTTTCCGTATAATGTCGACCCACCTTGCCCCGGGGCAGTGCAGATGCCTAACACGATATATTATATTCGATACGAATCACTGGAAGGAAAGCGATCATCGCGTTGCCCAGGGACACTGGATAGCTACCTATCGCCACCACAGCCCGAAGGATGTCACAACTGACGATTTAAGAACATTACTGATTACCTCCGCGTTCCATTAAGCGTTAAAAACTATCAAAACGCTCAAAATGCCTCCTATTTTGAGCGTTTTAATGCTTAATGGAACGCGGGGCTAGTCTACTAGCCTGGACGTACTTCATATTATATTATGTACATTTTTTAGCGAGGCCTGGTAAACGCAACCTTCCAGCTGCTGTTCTTGTCGACGAAGTATGAAGCTAGCAGCTTTTGTAAGCTGCAGTAGGTCCGTCAACAGTTTAACTGCAACTAGGAATCAATTTCCTCGATGCTTCTGCTGTGGGCTGCGGCCTGTGGCAGGTCACCTGTGTCGCGAATCGTGAATCGTGATCATAGATATTTTTCGTCAGTCTTATCCTCAGGGAACTAGGCCGGTTCGATTTAGATTTTTAGTTAATAAACCCCTCTATAAAGTAATAATAATCTTCTTTACCGTCTTGGTTGTCTAATATGAATAATTAATTGAATTTGTTAGAGTAACAACTCTTGATGAAGGAGATTAATTTTAAACTTTGCCTCGTAACTCAATACAGTATGTTATTCAAAACTTACAAGTAACTATTAAAGACTAAACTTTTCTGTGGCTTTTCATGGGACCCTTAAATCTTAATCTTATACCAGCTTATTAAACCTATCCTGGACTTCAAAATGATGAAGATTGAGTACAGAAATAGCTGTTGAGGTTTATCCGAATTCGGAAAAAGGCACTATTTGACAGGAAAAATTAATTAATACTTTTTAGTTCATATTATACGGATATTGTTATTGTTTTACCTTGGAAGTCGGTTTAAATTTTTTGTTAAAAATAATAATTTCACTCTTTTTAGTTACATGCATGCTAGGTAATTTAAGGGAGAAGCCACACGGGTGCGGTGAGGTGGCGGCGCGGCGATTGGTGACCCTGACGTAGTAATGATGATGATGATGATGATGATGATGAATGTAATTTGCATAGTAGCATATGCTTTCTGTTATTAAAACAGCGCCTAACCCCCAAACTTGTATCTATAAGGAATCCGGAGTTCTCTTAGTATCTTTGGAACCATAGAATACCTTGGTGCAAAATCTTGCGTTTTGGTAGCATATGCTTAGGATACTTCTCATAAAACTAAAATCACTATATGTTTCCATATAAATTTTGAGGAGTTCCCTCGATTCCTCATGGATCCCATCATCAGGTCACCACTTTTGTGAACAGGGTACCAAATTGGAGTGAAACTAATACAACAAAACAAAAATTTCGAAAATCGGTTCACAAACGGCGGAGTAATCGTTGAACATACAAAAAAAATCCACAGCCGAACATATAACCTCCTCGTTTTTTGGAAGTCGGTTAAAAAGATCTCTCGCCAGTCGTGTCGGTCCTCCCACTGGACCTTACGATAGTAAAAGCAGAAAGAGTGCTCTTGTGTGCAGACACTTGGGCACTATAAAGACCTGATGTACTTATCGGATGCGTCCCTCTGTTAAGTACAACATTAGGCTCTATGAGTTACGACAGATAGTCAATAGCAACAAAAACCTTTAAAACTTTCCACAGACCGATAAACATTAATAGAGCGCCATATTAAAAACGTATCAACCAAAAAACAAACTATTTATACGGAGCTTATTAATTTCGCAATCTCATAACCCGCGGCCGCCGGAGCACAAAATAACCCTGAAACTAAACTAATATTCCGTACACGTTCTTCGCAACTATTATAACTGACGATACAAAGAGACTGGGGAGCTCGTATTTTCTTAGCGTTTCGGTTTTTGAGAAAAGTACGGGCTTTGAGTAGGTGAATAAACAAGTTATAGTGTCACGAAGTTCAGCCTGTGTCAAGTGAAGCAAAGAATTCAAAGCGGCGAAGTGCGTTGCGCTTACAGAAGTGGGTTCCGCAGTTTTTTTAATTTAATTTTAGTAACCTTGATAACCAGGATTTATATTTTTTATGAGTGTAGGCACTTTATTTTCGCCGCCTCGTGTATAAAATCTGCCACCCTAGGCCTATACGACCTATTCATAAACCATAAGCTGTTGATAACATGTTGCTTTAGTTTTTTATTCTAGTTGCCATGATGCTCTTATATATTTTTTCGTTATAAAGGTAAATACAAAATGAGAATAAGATTTAACGAGTTTACGTAAAGAGTTTCAGACAAATTGAATTTACTCACCGAAAAAATAGGCCGTACGTATTTACATACACTCTTTCGATACCTATTTAAGTAAACGTGTTATACCAATTTTTAGAGGTAGGTCTGCTTTTATTTTATAACGTAACATAAAATAAAAGTGACCGAAGTTTTAGACCTCGTCCGCAAATGGAATGGTCGTTTTTCTTACTTCTATTTTAGACTCTTACAAAAATATTTGCACAGCGCACTATACTCTGTGTCTACCTGTCTAAGTCTGGCATATTGAAAAGTCAGTCACACAAAAAACAAAGACAGCAGACGCTAAATATTAATAATTATAAGCTGCGGAAGTATGTTTACAGTATGTAGAAATAAACTACGATAACATGGCGCGCCCCTCCAAAATTCAAAACCTTTGAAGTGCGTTGTCAAAATGTTTGAAGTGCGTTGTCTTGCGCGGTCGGCTAGTTATGATTAGTTGACCAACAAATCTTGGTAATAAGTGACATTAAGTGAAATATTACGAGTACTGGTTGATTGGTTGAATACTTACTATGTACATACAAACTCTTTCATAAGGATATTATGACTACACTCATTGAAACAGTAATTTGGAGGGGCGCGCCATGTTATCGTAGTTTATCTCTAATTTGTAAGTGGGTTATTAATGTATGTAGTCACTTTAGGTTTCATCTGCGGAATAACTTTTTGTACACCTTTATTACGGCGTTATCATGGAGATGTGAAAAATTCACATTGATATCGTACGGACTCAAAAAATTACAGGGGCCGAAAATCGCGAAAATCAGTTTTTCGCACTGAACTTTCGGGTGTGTATATAGAGTTCGCTGTGAAAGTAGCGAAGAAAGAATAACTTTTGGAACGAAGTTCCTTATCGTGCGTTGCGAAAGGGGGATAGACGAAAAAAATTCATACGAAAAGTTATAACGACACTTTTTGCCAAGATGCGCGGGCTTCGCGGGACATGCGGTATCTATCTTGATCTATGTCTGTGCATTTTGCAATAGTTGTAAGCCGTGAGGTAGCGCGTGTTACTCTCTATGTCTCTCTCTCTTCTTTTTTTGTTTTTTTTTTGTTGAGTTTAAAGGTCTTTGGTGTATCAGTACACAGGTTTTTTGTACATAAGTACTTCATTCCATCCGGGAGTCCCTTGACACCTCTCAAGTTTTTGTTTTTACTTTTGTATAGGAAAATCCATTACGATTGGGCGCTTGCCCATACAAATCGCAAAAAAAATTGCTCTTCCAGCGCTGCTACTTTCACAATGAACTCTATAAAAGGGACACATACAGCCTCAAGTATTGTCACTTAGTTTTGTTACACCCTGTATAGAAATCATACAGCGTTCAGAGTTCAGACATAGAAAGACTATAATAATTTATCACCGACGGAACCCTGAATCCTTCCGCCGGCTGCAGTGGGTTTGCTCGAATGAAATTACAACATTGCCATCCAAGTTGATAACTTAATATACTTGCAACGAAGCATTAATCGCAATTATTTTACTGGAAAATATAAAAGTTTTCAGCGATGGAGACACGAAAAACATGGAGAATAAAGTGCTGTGTGTGGACATTTTTATATACAACGGGACATTTTTGTAGTTGTTTTCCCGCAGCAGAACGATTCACCTATAGTAGTAGAGATCAACTACGATAACATGGCGCGCCCTTCCAAAATTCAAAACGTTTGAAGTGCGATTGTCATGCGCGGTCGGCTAGGATTAGTTGACAAACAAATCTTGGTAACCATAGTGACATTAAGTAAAATATGACGAATAATATTACTCGTAATATTTTACTTAATGTCACTATGGTTACCAAGATTTGTTTGTCAACTAATCCTAGCTGACCACGCATGACAATCGCACTTCAAACGTTTTGAATTTTGGAGGGGCGCGCCATGTCATCGTAGTTGATCTCTACTATATAATCATGCAAGTTATTTTTTGAAAATTAAAAATATTTTGTATGACGTATAGGTACTACATATTGCAAATTCATTATGCTGATTTAAAAAATACATAATATTGTTCATCTAACTGACTGTATAATGTTAGTAACTACAGGTCACCCAGCTAAAGAGAAAGGCACTATTTTGGATCCTAAAACAGTTTAAATTTTTAATTAAGTAGTAATCTACATAATTTTATTATAGTCCGCCCGGAACTAGATGGCCGCTCTGCCGGTATGTGAGTATATGGGCAGAGCGGCCAACTAGTTGCGCTCGGACTATAGTACGTATTCCTAGTTTTTTTTCAACTAAATGCTACTTAAATTGTGCCAACGTTTAGTCTTGCCGTATCACAAACGCAAACTTTCTCAAATACAGGTAGCGTATACGTAAGGGCCCTGTCACAGCATATCTAAGTGCCCGTCACTCTGCGCCCAACTTGTGTCGATAGAGCAATCTCATATTATTGCTCCCATATCAATATGCACCACAAAATCCACCCTTATCACCTCCCCAGTAGGTGCAAAATCGATCGCCACGTGTAATTTTCCACATATAATTTCCTACCCGAAACAATTTCCATTTATTCAAGAGGAACTTTGTTACAAAGAAAGTGTTTGATATGCAAAGTGGCGCAGTGAACGCGTCCCGATTATTTCATCTTGTAATATTTATATCTAGAAGTTGAAACTTTGTCTATGGTTGGACTTGGAGAAAATATTTGTATGTTTCCATCAAAGTTTCCATGGTGTAACGGAAAATTTTAGAGTTTTCGCAGACCTTCCCGGACGGTATTTTCATACTTAGCTGTCGCTTGACACCACCAAGGGTTGCACATTTGAGTATGATAAATGCCGTCAGACGTGAAAACCAAACATCAGAAACAGAATTGCACATTACGCACCTAGGGCAGGAAAATAAGAAATGTCTCAGATCACATGTAATTGTTAACCGAGGCGAAGCCGAGGTCAACAAACAATATGTGATCTGAAGCTTTCTTATTTACTGCCCATGGTGCGTATACTATTTTTGTTGAAAGTTGACGTTTTCCGCCCGGAAGTGAGAAAATACAATATTTTCGTCATGCGGTAGAAGGAGCCACCATTGATTATTTTTATACTAAATGGCAAAATTCGTTAATCGCGCGGGAACTATACATTTTTCCGGGATAAAATATATAACATAGCATTACACGATTGGTCAACTTTTATAACACAGAGTAATCAATCAAAAAGGCCTCTGTAAAAAAAGGGATTCCTATTTTGCTAACAGAGGAGAGTGATTTAAGCTTCCAAAAATTGTACATAGATTGGTATACACTTTAATTTCCCATAGCTTATATGAAAGATATTTATGGTTTTCAAATCACGCGACAAAAACCATTTTATCGCTACGCCCTTTCCATTTTTTGCTGCAAGAATCAAGCAATCTAAAATATATCCAAGACGGTTTTTTACTTCAACGCGACGTCAAATTTACTGTGAAAGTAGCAGTGATAAAAAAACATTTTTTGCAGTTAACTATCCACAAGAAACACGTACCTACATTACACACCCTAAAGTATTATCACTTAGTTTTGTTAGTACCCTACCTATATAACATAAGTCCAACAGGGCATTTCGTATTCTACAGCCGGCAAAAGTCACAAACTTAAAAACACCCGTTAATCATTATTTCCGGACGGAGAGTGCATTCCCTCTTAAAAGGCCGGCAACGCACCTGCAACTCTTCTAATGTTGCGAGCGTCCATGGGCGATGGTCGTTGCTTTTCATCAGATCCGTATGCTCGTTTGCCCACTTAATTTTAAAAAAATATTCCTGTCGATGCTTATAATTACCGTTTGTTCACTGATCTATGGTATTAAAAGTACGTGAAATCCGCACTTTTTGTAATAACCTGCACATATTGGACTGTGCCACTGATGCGTGACGCCTGTCGCATTCACAGATGTACGGCGTTTTGTTATTAAAAATGTCCACGTTATTCCAAAAATATATTTCGTGTCAATGAAAATGGTAGTGTGATGGGCAAACATTTTGTTTTTTAAAATAGCATTAACTTTGATCCACTATTTAACTCCCTTAGGGGTAGAATTAAAAAAAACCTTGTAATAGTCGAAGCCTAATAATAATCAATAATAGTCCGTCGATCACCATTTCCAGGAAATCTTTTGCTGTCGCGGCCCATAATATGGGCCTTACGGGGCTTGAGGGAATTATGTACTTATCAATGTCTGATATACCTAATAATTAATATTGTTTGTCTTCTAATAGATACTCATAAAACCTCTCTACTACTCTATCATTTAGGTCAAATATTTCAGACACAACAGATCAAAATTATATTTTTATTCTGAACTATAGTTAGTAGTATTTCTGAAGAAACCTCATCTACAAAGCTTTTCCATGTGGATAAACAGCTTTTAATTTTGCATAACCTGCAATTATAATGAGCCAAAATAATGTTTGTGTATCCTTCCATTTAACAGACAACCGGGGACCCACTGTTTTAAATTAGGTGCCATACAAATATTTTGACATAAATAATATTAGGTAAATACATTTTTTATACCATTTGTATAGACATGAGCCTTCCTTACATTCCTTCCACTTTCAAATATCCCGCCAATCGCGTGCATTGCCGATCTCGCCCAATCACAAGCGCGGGAGCAGACTCGAAAAATGATGGCCGCTTGAGACTTGAGAGACATGGCGTGTGAACGTGTGTGACCAAAAAATCAGGAACTAAACTAATAATCTCGTTGCTGACTGAATTGTACTCAATCTACCGCAGTGAATTTGTGGTGCTATACTTTTACGCCCACTAAGGTGTCTTCGAAGGGTTTTTCCTTTGCCGGCCGGCACGGCGACGACCCGAGTTGAAGAGAATCTCCTTCAGTCCCACTGACATAGTATGTACTACGTAGTACTTACTACCTCAGTGCACAGAAGCACAAGCTTCAGGGAAATGTAGCTGCCTCTCCAGCGAGAATCATACACCATTCTTTAAATGACTATACGACTTATTATATTTTATAAATATCTGAGTTAGGTATATTGTTACTATCAAATTGGACGTTGATGGAACGCAAAATTGCCTGTGAAAAAGATTACAAAATTTTATTCTCGTTTATTGAAGTTCCATCAATTGATAGATATTATATCCGCTCCCAGTGAACCGACTACCCGACTAAACTGAGTTAGGGGCGTTTTTCTCCATTTTCCTAAGAGGCGGCGAAGTCTTGAATTATTGGACTTACTTTATTTTATAAAACGATTTTTCCTCAGAGATTCATGTTGACTTTGTACGCTTTCGCTGTTCTGTTGTACTTTTATGTACGTAAATTTAATTTTATTTATCTCTTCATCTTTTTATATTGTTTTCGTTTATATATTTAATTTGTTAATGTTTGTCTTTTCATTAAATTTCGTATATTATAGTATACTCCTCCTGATACTGGTAAATAGATAATATTTATTATCGTGATTTTTAGAAAATTGAGAAATATTGAGTTTTTGCCGACGTCTTTATAATGTTCGTGTGTATATAATTATATATAAACGATAATTTCAAAGATTTAATTTCTATAAAAAGCAACTTTCATAGACTTGGAGATTTTGAAATTTTGTTAGTACTAAGTTCCGATCTTTCTTCCAATATTAGCTAATATCAAGTATTTTCACAGAGATAGATTAGACTTTTTATAATAGACATGTCGTATATAATATTATGTATTTGTATCTCAGTGCAAAAAGTGTTGTCAATTGATTGGCTCCATTTCGAGGTCTAAATTGTAAAAAATGGCCCCAAAAATGGCAAATTTTTTCGATAATTTTTACAATTCGCAGTTTTTTTTGTGTTAAATAAGGGCGCAAACGAGCAAACGGGTCACCTGATGGTAAGCAACTACCGTCGCCCATGGACACTCGCAACATCAGAAGAGCTGCAGGTGCGTTGCCGGCCTTTTAAGAGGGAATACGCTCTTTTCTTGAAGGTGTGCAGGTCGTATAGGTCCGGAAATACTGCTGGTGACAGTTCGTTCCAGAGTTTTACAGTGCGCGGCAGAAAGTTACGCGAAAAACGCACTGTGGAAGACTGCCACTCATCAAGGTGATGAGGATGGTATGTTTTTCGCGTGGGACGATGATGATGGCAAAACTTTTTTCATATACTTATTCAGATTTTTTCCTTTATAGATGTTAGATTATTTCACTAAGATAATATGCACTAGCTTGAGTAATAAGTAGCGTACATAAATACCTTGTGCTTAATTCCCAAAAAAGAAAGGAAGGACCAATAAAAAGTGTAATGAAGCCAGTAGTTGGCACATTCGCGCACAGTGTTCAGAGTGACATTACTAAGGTGATTCTAACCATTATGGCGCTGGAATAAAGGTGTTGCTAGAGGTAAAATAAAAAAGAAATTTCGGGTTCCCTTTCATTAACCCAGTACCTACTGGACGTAAAGTATTTCAGTAACACGGAAAATACCCACACGTCAAATATAGTTAATGTTTCTAAACGAAAAATATTCCCGCTCTATATTGTGGAGGAAAATAAAGGTGTTCTTTGAGATGTGCTTCTGGAATTTTCTGCCAATTGGAAGACTGGGACACTGGCAATATGGATATTATGCTTTGAATTTAGAAGTATATAAGTAATATGTCTGGTCTTATTGAATCCCAAATACATTTTCTAGGAATTTGAGTGAAAATCGTTTATAATTCTGTCTACTCTGCTATTATACTGCTGAATTATGATATTATCAGGAAACGATGTCGTATTTTATGTACTGAAAAGATCGATTAGTGAAATACTTACTTAAAATTTCAAAAGAATAATTCCAAAATTATTAGCATTTACAACATAATTCCATGGATTATTAACGATATGTGACTAACTGTACCAAATTGTCGCATCGTAACAAAGTGTATGGAAGCCATGTTGGCATTTTGTACACAGGGAACTCGTCTATGTCAGTCCGAGGATGTAATGTAAAGGATGCATCGGGCTGAATCGAATGTATTCATGCAATCGA
This sequence comes from Polyommatus icarus, assembly GCA_937595015.1. NCBI lineage: Eukaryota > Metazoa > Arthropoda > Insecta > Lepidoptera > Lycaenidae > Polyommatus > Polyommatus icarus. The sequence goes on along the minus strand of OW569330.1, from coordinate 8,186,957 downwards.
AACAATAATCGAGATACTACAATGCTTGTTTAAAAAAAGAACGATTTAAAGGAAGAGAAAATAGTAAGTAAGGTAAATGACTAGTAGATTGGACAGTACCAGTCATTGGAAAGAGCATAAAAACACAATGTTTATTAATGTTGCTTTAAAAGTTTCCTGTTTACGCCTGATTTTTAAGAAAAACAGTCAGTTTTTAAAGCAACATTAATAAATATGGTGTTTTTGTGCTTTTTCCAATGACTAGTACTGTCCAATCTACTAGTCATTTACCCTATATAAGAAAAAGATAAATAGAGTTTAAAAAGTGTTCTAAAAATATTAATAGTACTGATTGAAATTTGAAAACAGAATGACCAACTGATTCCAAAAATGCCTTGGTACAAATCATAATAATATTCTTCTTTTTCTTCTGTCTTACGTATAATCGGTCAGGTCACGTATTATATGAGTTTAAAATTTTACACCCATTTTCAAAAAAGTGCTCAACGCCTAAAAAACCGAAACCTCTAACAAGTTAGCTTTGCTTTATCTATAACTAACTTTGTAAGAAATAGGTATACTATATTGAGTGTGTGAATTTCCTTCTATCGAGTGAGGAAGTCCGCACATTCCAGACATTTCTGCCGGTGCCATTACTTCTATTCCTTTGAGATTAAAAATCTCTGCTACCATCCGACTCCTACCGTGCAGAGTTGTATAAACATAGACACGACAGCTTTTCAATTTAATTTCGATTTGCAGCAAATATTGTTTACACATATCCATTGATTTTGATGCAACGGCCGTTTAGAAGACTTCCCAATTAATCAAAATTCAAGTAATAAACACTGCCCGCTTCTATTCAGATGGAGTATTTGCACATTTTATTAGTCTTCACCGGCCATTTTGGTTCAATGAACGTAGGGAGAGTGCTATTATATTTCCGTTGTCATTGCTACATTTGCTGTGTAAAGGGATCCCAAATGAAAATGGAAGATACATTTAATTTTTTCTTTTTTTTTTTAATAAAACAAGGGGACAAACGAGTAAACAGGTCACCCAATGGAATGCAACTACCGTCGCCCATGGAAACTCCCAACATCAAAAGGTGCAGGTGCCTTAAAAAGAGGAATACGCTCTCATCTTAAAGGCTTGCAGGTCGTATTGGTCAGAAATATACCTGCCACATTACTCTTTTCTTACATCTGCTGCTATCGTACGGGTTTAAAGGGTCGCATATAAACTGGGAACATTTTATTGTAAAACGTTTATTCGCGGACAATTTGACGCGGTCGGTATTGGATATCGAGTTATTTTCTATGGCTTTTGTACTTTGTACTATCAGTGGAATCGTTTTTAAATGTGTTGTGTTGGATCTGTATACATTACATAGGCTGCACTAAAAATATCGGGAATGGAATACTTCCACTGTTCCTGTCATATTAAAATATTTTTAATTGAAAACTCCTTGGTTTTAAAAATCGAATACCATTTATTTATTTAAAAAAAAAGATTCTTGGTTGCCACGTTTGTCTCCAAAACCGGCCATATTGCGACTATTCCTCTTGAAGGACAAAGAACGGTTAATGCAGAATGGTATGCTAGCATTTGTCAACGACTACACAAGTTTGACAAGACCTTGTGACAATCACAAGGTCTTGTCAAACTTGTGTAGTCGTTGAGAAAATGGAATTGACTCGAGAAAATTCTAGAGTGATGATTTATTATGACTTTCGAAGTGGTTTAACCAAGGTTTAACCCAAAAACAGTGTGTTGACTGGACGATTTCTGCATTTGGTGATGAAGCCCCATCCAAAACCACAATTTATCGCTGGTTTCCTGAATTTCAACGTGGACGTGTCAAGCTCAGTGATGATCCCCGTCAAGGTCGTCCAAAAACTGCAGTCACCCAAGAAAACGTTGATGCTGTGCGTAAGCTGGTTGAGGAAGATCGACATGTAACATACCGCGAAATTCAGGCAACTTTAGACATTGGCATGAGTCAAATACAAATAATATTGCATGAAAAATTAGGTTTAAAAAAGTTGTTTTCCTGATGGATACCCCATTTGCTCTGTGAAGAGCAAAAAGCGGCTCGCGTTACTTGGTGCGTCAGAACTCTCGAAAGATTCCACGCAGGATCCTCAAATGCTGTATACAACATCGTATCAGGTGACGAATCCTGGATATACACGTATGAACCCGAAACTAAAAACCAGTAACGAGTTCGGGTGTTCGAAAATGAGTTAAAGCCAACAAAAATTGTTCGTTCTCGAAGTGTTTAAAAAAAAATGGTGGCCACGTTTGTCTCCAAAACCGGCCATATTGCGACTATTCCTCTTGAAGGACAAAGAACGGTTAATGCAGAATGGTATGCTAGCATTTGTTTGCCACAGGTCGTTTCTGAACTCCGTAAAGAGAACTGCAACCGCCGCATCATCCTCCATCACGACAATGCCAGTTCTCACACTGCGCACTGAACAAAAGAGTTTTTAGAGCAAGAAAACATAGAATTATTAGACCATCCGCCGTACAGCCCCCACTTAAGACCTAATGATTTCTATACTTTCCCTAAAATAAAGAATAAATTGCGTGGTCAGAGATTTTCATCACGAGCTGTGGACGCCTACGAAACGGCCATTTTGGAGACCCCAACTTCCGAATGGAATGGTTGCTTCAATGATTGGTTCCATCGTATGGAAAAATGTGTCAAATTTCGTAAAGCAATAAACACATTTTTAAATAGTAATGTTGTGTCACTTCCTTGATTACCGAAATTTTCAGTGCCGCCCTCGTATGTCACTGTAAAATCGTAAAGGTGCAAGTTGGAACCGAGCGACACGCGACAACTGTTGACGACGTGTCGTCGCGTCACTACTGGTTTCGATGTATTTTACGATAAAATTGTTCGGCGTGCATCCGTTGTCTGATTGCCATAACACAACCTAGTTTTATACTGTTGTACATTATTGTATGGTTAATAAATAATTTGAATTTCTATGAAATACACTCCGAAGCTAGCGACACTTATTCATAGAAATACAATATAGAAACCAGTAGTGTCGCGACGACATGTAGCGCGTCGTCTGCTGCCGCTTCATGTAGGCTTCCAACTTGTACCTTAAATCTCGTTAAATCTATACTAATATTATAAACGAAATGTGTATAGTATGTCTGTCTGTATGTGTATAGTATGTCTGTATATTACCTTTTTCACGTCCAAACCGCCGCGCTGAACCGTTTTTGGGGTTTGGTATATATGGGTTGTTAAACTAATATGTATTCTTTGCTATGGGGAAAATGTATGGTTTCAGCGCGATTAATGAATTTTGACGCAACGGAGTTGCGGGCATCATAGTAGATAATAAAGGCTAAGCTAAAGAAATCCTCACCGAATAAAACTCACTCATAACATGTAGGTACGTTATAATATTAAAACATAAAACGGATATGAAAATGAAGGGGATGTAATGTATTAGGATTCATCACTTGCGAGTTGCGGCGGGCGTATCCTTTGGTCGGCAAAGCCGCTAATCCATTTAGCCCGTTACCATGGCAACGGTATGGAAAAACGCGCGCTATTGCTACAATTTTTTATGACCTTTATTTGTTACTAGACTTATTAGATGACGCCCGCAACTCCATTGCGTCAAAATTTGTTTGTAGCGGGGAACCGAACACTTTTCTCGCATAAAAAGTTTTATATTATGTCCTTTATCGGGATTCAACGAATCTCCATATAATATCAAATTTCAGCAAAACCGGTTCAGCGGTTTGGGTGTGAGCAGGCTGTCTGGTACCCGTAACTACTTGTACTATTATCTATTCTGTGCCGTAACGAGTAACTTAGCACGAGGCACTGCATCTGTATAAGTCTAGCGGCCGCTGACGGACGCCGGCGACCGCGATTTTTCTAGCGATACTATGTATTACATTCATGAAGATAAAGTTTAAAATCATGTGACACTGAAACTGCTCGCCTCGCCGCTGCCATTGGCGCGGCCCTAAGTGCTCTAACAAAGAATAAGTTACTTCACGAGAAATAGCTGCAGATATTCTATCCTAATTTCAAGCACTACAAGAGTTATTGATGAAGATACGAATTACACAGCCATCTGGCGCGCTGCCAATTTCTTCATAAAACGAATAATCTTGAATGCAGTTCATATAAATCTAGTTTAGAAATGAAGACAGTATTGCATAAATAGTGGCTGTCTTAAATTCTATTTTAGAAACTTGTGTTTCAATTTTCGTGCTTGGTTTGCTTGAGTAGTACAGTCGTGAGCATTAACTTATGATGTGAAAAATATAAAGTTTTATAGCTCACTTATCGCTTTTCTGTGTGTGAAAAAAAATACACATTATTTTGTTTCATTAATACTTTAGGGTGTGTACGAGTCCTACAACCCACTTTCCTGTATAGAGTTCACTATGAAAGTAGCTACGCTATTATTTTATTTCTTTTCTATGTTGTCGTTATTTGTAAAAAATATGATTTTCTTGATTTAGTAATAAAAATTTTGAAATAATAAAAGTAATTAAAAAACATAGGTACTTAGTTTAATGTTAGCTCTTAGTGAAACTGACATTAATAAAGAGCTCAAAGCATAATACTTTGGTCAAATTATTTTTCGCATTGCGATACATTCAAAGTCCATTCTTTGTTCGGGCATATAAGAGTTTGGTGGACATTTAAAAAAAGAAGCCGGCCAAGTACTTGTCGTTCGTACGTACACATAGGGTTCCGTACCAATATATAAAATGATCATCTGTGTAATATGGTAGCTCCACCCAATTTACTTTTTGTTTTGGTTATAACAGTGGCAAAGGAATGAAATTTTTTATTATAATATTATTATGTTAGTTATTATTTTATTATCTTAAATTAAAGCACTTCACTTATGAAGTGCTATAATTTAAGATCTTTGTGTCGTATGTGAGATTCGTGATACAGACGAACGAACAGTCAACGGAGTCCTAATAATATTTTCGTTTTTTCCTTTGCCAGCGGAACCCTAGCAAAAAGATCACATGAGTCCTGATTGTACGTTTTCATTAAGCGCAGAGAACTTTGAATTTATCGCTCACAAACGCCACTTCTTCATAAATTCATTTTGTTCATAAAATTTAATTTTGAAACTCTCATGGGGCGCCCTCTAACTCCATTATTTCATATTATCTCGGTGATATATTTTTATCATGCTAGGTGTGTGTAAATTATATTTATCTTTCCTTGTCTTTCATAAAAATATGATAATCTAGATTAAGAATAGAATATTATATTATACACTAGCGACCCGCCCCGGTGTCGCACGGGTATAAAATATATAGCCACTGAAAAAATGATTAAAATCGATAGCCTATGATCCTTCACGTGGTCTACTTATCTGTGCCAAATTACATAAAAATTGCTCCAGTAGTTCGCGAGATAAGCCCTTTCAAATATTTTCCCCGTTTTTCCTCATTCTCCTATTAGTCTTAGCGTGATAAAATATAGCCTATAGCCTTCCTCCATAAATGGGCTATCTAACACTGAAAGAATCATCAAAATCCGCTGCGTAGTTTCAAAGATTAAAGGGAACAAAAAGGGAAGGAAGGGAAAAAAAGCGACTTTGTTTAATAATAATATATGTATAGATATGGCTCAAAACGCACAAAGCCTTGTACAACATTAAAAAAATTAAATAATTAATATGTAATCATAACCTTATCTAGCACCAAGAAAAATGCCCGAAACCTCCACAAAATGACAGAAAACATTTGTGTAAGTGAATAGAAAGGATAAAAAAGGGAAATAAATTGTAAACGTATGTTGTACGTGGTACCACAGAGTCGGATTGTGTAAACGGCACACGTCCGCGCCGCTGACCGGCCAAAACGCGGCCATCTTGCTAATTGCACCATAAATTCTAGATTTTTTTAAATATAGAAGCCTTGTTTTTTTTTAAGTTTTTTTGTGAGTGGCATCAGTTTGTGTTCAAAAGTTATTTTGATAGGGTTAAAAGTTTGATAGTGCACATATTATAAGTTTACATTGCTTTTGTCAAAGTTAAATCAATGAAAATAGCCAAGCAAACATACTTCCAATTGCTATACTCTACAAGATTTCGAAATATACTTGTAAGTTGTAGCATTGTAATTTGTTGTTTTCACAATTAATGTCGCGTAAGTTTAAAACTAAAAGCAATTCAAGTAAAGAAAACAATGCAGTAAATATTTCTTAATACTTAATAAACAAACTCACAAACTATCGTAATAGTAGGATGAGTCAATACATTTTAGTTGTAAACAAGGCAGGCTGTTTAGGCGTTTAGCATTAAGGTAAGAGTTAAGATTCGCAAATCTATTGCGCCAAGATTCGGTTATCGCGCGGGATCCATAATATGTGATAATATATTTCCCAGGACTTCATACATAATTTCAGCAAAATCGTTTCAGCTGTTTGGGCGTGAAGAGGTAACAGACAGACATACATACACAACATTATGCAATTAAACACGAGGTAGAACAACATGTGAAAATATTACAATTTCTTTTCCCTAATAAGCCGCGGATAACACCGCGGTACACAGCTAGTAAACAATATTTTCACTCAACACTTCCAATTTTAATAAGGCTTGTATGACCACTTGTGTATGATGTATGAAGAGCGATTGTACATTTCCATGTTACGTTATTATTAAACAAATTCAATTTAAAATGCAATAATACGGGTAAAATCTTTTGGAATTCGCAGAATTCGCATTCTAATGAAATTTTACTGAAAAATGATGAAAAATTTTAATTAAATTAAAACGTAATAAAATCTATATAATAGTTTTATTAGTAGCGAAATTTTCGCTAGTTTATCGCAATAAAGAAAGAAAAAGCATAAAATATTTTCATTACTTATATAAGTTCTATCCCATTTCTAAAAACATTTTATGATTTATACAATACTATATACCTAGTATGACGCCCACAACTCTGTTGACCCAAAATTTGTTACGTACCAGCTTACATTTTCCGGGATAAAAAGTATCCTATGTCCTTTCCCGGGACTCAAAGTATCTCCATACCAAATTTCAGCAAAATCGTTTCAGTGGTTTGGGCGCGAAGAGGTTAAAGACAGACATATAGACAGACACACAGACAGACATATTTTCACATTTAAAATACAATATTAGTATTAGTAATTAGTATGAAGTATGATATACATTATACACCCTTACTGCCCTTACTACTATACTTGGAAAACATAACCCACCTTTTGTGAAGTTGGGTGTTTACACAATATTATTTGCTTTAAAGAAGAATATTTAACTTTCACAAAAGTACAAAAGATTGTAAATTCCATTTTCCTTCATTTTCGACGTCAGATCCAAGACATTAAAAGTAGTAAAGGTGATATTGGGAAATTTACAACACCTCTTTAAAGTACACTTGGATTTTTATTGATGTACAAATAAAACTGTCCAATTATTTTACGATTGTCGGGGCGAGAAGCATATTTTTATTGACTACGTCGTTAAAGACTGCCACAGTTTTTTCAGAATTTGAGAATTCTTACAAAATGCTGCTTTGGCATCTGAGGTTTTTTAACAGAAGTTTATCTATTCAACAGTGATCTTCATTGGTTTTCACCTTAGCCAATTAAAAGTGAATAGATAATTTCATCTGCCAGCAACACATATGAACAAAGGAAAATATTTTATCCGTTTTTTACACACCTTCCAATGATTCGTGTGTTGGTCGCAGCTTGATGTTTTAATATAACCTTCCTCAATAAATAGAGTATAGACTATGCAACACAAAAAAAAAAAAACTCCAGTAGTACCTAAGATTGACACCTTCACACAAACAAACTCTTAGATTGATGAGAGTTACAAACTCGATTTTTTTTATTGTTCTTAATAATAATATTATGGTTACATAACTAGGCTTAGGCTGTGCCAGGCTTTAATGAATAGTCCATGCACAATGCACATACAGTGGAGGTTATGCGCTCTAATGGGTGGTATAGCGGTCTGTATCGTCGAATTCATCTTGATACCGTGTAACCGACACTCGGGTACTCGTATTCCCCCGAATACTATAACGATCCCTGATGGGCTAAGGCTTTGGCCAAACCTACGCGTCAGTAAAGCGGGCTCCACATTCTCGGCAAAACTATACGAGACTTGCCGAATACGAGACTGTGGAGAGCATATTCGTCTATGTTCGTCTATATTCGTATTGTCTCGTGCAGTCTCCATCCCGTGTCGGTATTTCGTATCCGAATCAAAGGGCTCTCGTGTAGTTTTGCCGAAACACAAAACACTCCCTCCACATTCCCGCCGCGTATTATACTATATTAAAATTATATAGATTTTTATTTTGTTTTGTTGCGATGTATTGCTGTCATCCACCATCTTCGTTTTTTCCAACGTCCCTTGATAACTTTTTTTTCTCGAATAAACGTATAATTGTAATAAGCCACAGCACATAATGCTGCAGCGACAGCTGTTTCCACGTCCATCTCGTTCAAGTACCGAGCGCACAAATGCGCGAGCGAGAATGTGGAAAGCTGCTCTCGTCTCGTCAATAGTTTTGGCGAGACCCGAGACAAAACGTCTCGTGGAGAATGTGGAGCCCGCTTAACGCAGGACGCGGGACGGGAGCATCTGCAAAGAGAAACTGGTGTACACACCTGCGCGACTATGGTGCGAAACCGTACATTATTCCCGTTCTGCATGCCAACGCGAACTTAGTAGTAGGTTTGGCCGAAGCTTAAATTCTATTGAAGTGAAATGGATAACCTTTAGTTAGTAACTTTACAACTTTAGTTTATAAGTGGCTATTGTTGAGAGAAAACGTTTGCTCGCATAAAGTTTGTTGTAACTGTTAGATACACAAAAGTAACAGTAAAGCATACTTTCAGATTTATAAAACTTAAATGGATGTATCATATAGGCCATATAATAATAATAATAATAATAAATTCACACCACAGTCCACACTACACTTAAATACAATATTAAACATAAAACAAGGTACACTACAACAATAAAAGGTAAAAAAAATTAAAGAAAAAAAATGATAATAATAAAAAGACATAAAAACTTAAAATAATTAGCCTTGATAAACTAGGTCGTAGCAGTATAAGGCGGTGCGATGCGAATATAACGTTGAAAAGGATTCCACTCAGGTGATCACGGTAAAGGTACCGTGATCCCTGGTATTCTGTGGATCCCGAGTAGTTGTCAAGCGATTGACAGACAACAAGCAGTAAAATACAATTAAATAATATTATAATACTAGGTTAAGGTCTTTGAATAACGTGAAAAATAATATACTTACTTATAAATTACGTATAATATAATAAATAATAAATATACTTACAATGAATTATGTACTTATTTGGTGTAAATATAAAAGTGTTCAATATACTTAGTAAAATAAAAAAAAATGCCTATGTAAAGAAAACAATATAATATTATCGCGGTGGCCGATTATAATTTAATAATAGACTTCACCGGTAGATTCTTTAAGAGGCCGGGTACCCTTGGAATTTTTCATACAAACGTAATACCAAAATCATTTTCTTATACGAAAATATTTAACATGTTTGAGTTATTTTTCAGTTTAGAATAGTAATTACCTAGGTTCCTGCACAAAAATTTACTTCAAAATATTTAAACACAAAAAAAAATTTTTTTGTTTAAAATGTTTTTTTAGTTAATTAATACTCAATATTGAAACACTAAAAAATAGAGCAAAACACTAAAAAATACATAAATAAATAGTAAATTTACTACTAAATATTTAAATACTAAAAAATATTTTTTATAAATTAAATATTTTGTAGTAAATTTACTATTTATTTATATATTTTTTAGTGTTTTACTCTATTTTTTAGTGTTTCAATATTTAGTAGTAAATTTACTAAAAAAAAATTTTAACAAAAAAAATTTTCTTTTTGTTTAAATATTTTGAAGTAAAATTTTTGTGTAGGAACCTAGGTAATTACTATCTTAAACTGAAAAATAATTCAAACATGTTAAATATTTTCGTATGAGAAAATGATTTTGGTATTACGTTTGTATGAGAAATTCCAAGGGTACCCGGCCCCTTAAGATAATAACAAAGGGTGGCGAGGGCGAGGGGGGGTGCGGGAGGTGCGGCGCCAGACTGGCGGTAAACACCTACCGGCGGACTATACAGGCGCGCGCGCCGCCCGCTGGCCAGTGGCCTTACACCGGCCGCGGCGTGGGCCTCACACGGAGTGACGGGGGCTTATGCTCACGCAGTAAAGCTGTTTAAATATTATGCTTGTAAAAATTATTGTTTTTCTTAAAACAATACTGAGTTATTACCTCGAGTGTCGTGTAATTAGGTCAAGTTGCTGACGTCATGTACCATCGAGGAAGTTGATTCCTATGCAATTGACAGACCAACGTTATTTGGTCGAATATGTCAATTCAATGTTAATTGTGATCTGTCGGCTGGGTTTGACGTAACGCAACCAAACTACTTAGGTCCCCGATTTGCATAGGAATCAACTTCTCTGATTGTACTTACAAGGTAACTAATCTGTACAATATGTAAATATAAAGAATTTTTAACAATATTATAATATTATACTATAATTTAACGTTTACTATATTAGAGCGAGAAGATAAGTGATAATGGTCCAGCGAAGTTGTCATAATAGTTATGTCTACAGTGCGCACTGGTGAAAAACCAAACTAAAATAGGAAATTCATTCAGTAGATTTTATAAGAATAAGATTATTATTAGAACTAGTAAATTACTGAGCTACAAAATAAGCTAAATAAATAAATATTCATTATAAATACATAAATTTTATTGTAATAAATAATAATATTCATTTTATTGATTTTATTGTACTTCATTATAGTTATCTACATTTCAATTTGTTCTCTCAACAACTGTGCCTTCAGTTTTAACTTAAAGTTATTTATTGTTTTCAGAGCACGAAGGGGTGGTGAGAGATTGTTCCAGATTTTGCTGGCAAGATATCTGAAACTGCCTTTGAAACTGGAAGAGTGATGTGACGGCGTGTTTAGCAAATAAGACGAACCTCTAGTAGTGACAGTCAGCTTATTATCACTAGCCCATTGTAACTTGTCAAAGAGATAGGTCGGTATTCTAAATTTAATTACCCCGAATAAGAGAGTGGCGAAATGTACCTGCCTGCGGCCATCCATCTTAAGCCAACGTAATTTATTAATATAGGGAGTGACGTGTGAACGGGGTGGTATGTCGCAACAGAACCTAGCGCATGCATTCTTTACCTTTTGCACAACCCGTTTAGATCTCGACAGGAGACAGGACCCTGTGACTACGTCCGCATAAATTAAAGTTGGACAGTACCAAGGATTCGCAGTGTCTTACGCAGATTTTCAGAAATGAGGCTTCTGATGTTGTATAAAACTTTTAGGCGGTAAAAGCATCGACTTGCAGTTTTTATTATGTGCTTTTCAAATTTAAGCTCCTCATCTAGTAATAGTCCTAAATTACGAGCTTCATAGACTCTTTCAATATTTTTGTTTTTAATATGTACTACCGGAGAGAGGGCAGTGACCTTTTTAATTTGATTTTTGGTTCCCAGTACCATGAATTTAGTTTTGTCAGGGTTTAGTACCAGAGCATTTGACTCTGACCACTTATCCGATCTAGGTCTTCATTGAGTTTGGCTATGGCCGCACGAGCATCACAGGGCTCAAAAGATTATGTATACTTGCAGGTCATCCGCAAATAGGTGATGTTGACTATTGTGTATGTGACGGGTAATATGGGCACCATAAATAGAAAACATTTTAGGCCCAGCTACCGATCCCTGCGGGACCCCTCTATCTACCCGACGTGGAACTGAACGTAAAACCTCACCTTTACTGTCAGTTAATAATTGCCCCGGTAATACACAGCATGCTTATATCATTATTGCATTAGGTATAACAATTTGGATAGTAAAAATCTAATATATAAAATTCTCGTGTCACAGTGTTTGTGCGCGAACTCCTCAAAAATAGCTCAACATCCTAATATATATATTTCTTGTGTGCGTGTGTATGTGACTGAACTCCTCCTAAACGACTGGACCAATTTTGATGAAATTTTTTGTGTGTGTTCAAGGGGATCTGGGAATGGTTTAGATTCACAATTTTATCCGCTGGACAATGTTTTTTTAATTAATTTTTAATTTATTAGTAGTTGTTGATTTTGGAATGTTTTACATTGGATCCGACAGTCGGCTGCCATCGCAGTGTCAAATTTTAAATAATATTCGAATTCGGATTTTAATTTTAGTCTGTCCGACAGTTAGCGCTTCGACCAAATTTAAAAAAAATACTTTATATACTTAATATGGCAAAGAAACGTTTGCCGGGACAGCTAGTATTTTAATAAAATTTTGTATATATGTACCATTGCGGCATCGAAGAAATTGATTCATAGGCAACTGACGGACCTACGTCATTTGGTCGAGTTATGTTAATTCAATGGTCGTGATATGTCGGCTGAGTTTGACATAACTCAAACAAACTACATAGGTCCGCCATTTGACTATAAGGGTTGGACCTCATCTGGCAGCACGGAATCGCCTTTTTCCGTCGCCCTTTCTCTTTCTGTCGCTTAGAACTGCCATTCAAACCGATACAGAAAGCATAATGCGATAGCCTCGAGGATTCCGCCGCGCGCTATCGCATTATGCTTTCTGTCTCGATGGCGATTCCGTGCTGCCAGATGAGGTGCCTAATTCGTTAGGCCTGAGAATAGGTTTTATCTACTTTTTATATTGATACTGGAAAAAAATTATATATAACAACGTTTGCCGGGTCAGCTAGTTAAAAAAAAAAGTATAACACACATCCACATTCCATTACACGATTGATACAAATTAATAAGTATAGGGCGAATCGTTTACGTCTTAAAAGCAAACATTGTAAGTGTATTAAGGCGAAGTTTAGAAATTACATTAACTAAGGACAAAGCGTTTTAACGTAATAGCGGTAGATGCGTCCCTCGACGTCACTTAGACGACACTTAAAAATCCACTGCTACCCTCATATCGTAAAACCTTACTTGATATATCGAACCTTATTCGATATATCGATTTAGCAAAGGCAATAAAATAGACCACACTTATAACAATGTGTTTGTGCTCGTTATTATTATTATATTACTAGACTAGCGACCCGCCCCGGCGTCGCACGGGTATAAATATAAGCCACTGAAAAAATGATTAAAATCGATAACCTATGATCCTTCACGTGGTCTACTTCTTATTTGTGCCAAATAACATAAAAATTGCTCCAGTAGTTCGCGAGGTAAGCCCTTTCAAATAATTTCCCCCGTTTTTTCCACATTCTCCTATTAGTCTAAGCGTGATAAAATATAGCCTATTATAGCCTTCCTCAATAAATGGGCTATCTAACACTGAAATAATCATCAAAATCCGTTGCGTAGTTTTAAAGATTAAAGGGAACAAAGGGACATGAGGGGAAAAAAGCGACTTTGTTTTATGATAGATGACCTGGGGAACTTCTTATCCACTACCTCCTAATATAAAAGTTCTGGATCCCCACGAATATTTCAAGACCAAAATAATTAGCCAAATCGGTTCAGTCACTCTCGTGTTTTAGCGAGACAAACATAATTAAAAATTCATTTTTATTTATGAAGATTCTTAAATCGATAGTCTTACGAATAAGATGCAAAATTATTATTAAAAATAAAATATTATTATAACAATGTTATGAAAACCAGTGAAAAGTAATACCTACACTAAAATTTCGTACCAAAACCTGAATTTATACAGCCAAAACTTGTTTTACTCTCCATAAACAAAATCCCCGAGTATCAGCTAATAAGAATTTTCATTTTAACACGGGATCAATAAAACTAAGAGTACGGACAAAGTGCACATAAAAGAGTCGCCATCTGTGAACAAATTTCATCGGACATGTGGGACGAGTTATACGAGTGATAGTGGGACGAGTAATACGAGTAATGCACCTGATAAGCAGTGGTGATGTGACAGATAAATATTTTGTCAAATGTATGTGATAAATGGCTCAAAGACAACTGACAAGACAGCTACACTTTCGTTATTTTATAAAAGCTGAAAGTTTACCTATTTATGACATATTTAATAGAGGTAAGAACGACCAGTAACTGTGAAGTTTTGGTCGCGGTTACTTTAAGAGGTATCCAGTTTTGAAGGTCTACCTTTTGATCAAGAGTAACATTTTTAAACATTAGTTATAGTAGCTTAAGTACATAGTACCAAAATAATTTTGTAGTTGATTTCGTCACCGTCCACACCGTACAATATAGCGTAGCACGCTACGAGACTGCTACGAAAGCTCTACGTAGCTGCTACGAGACTGCTACGAAAGTTCTACGTAGCTGCTACGAGACTGCTACGAAAGTTCTACGTAGCTGCTTCGAGACTGCTACGAAAGTTCTACGTAGCTGCTACGAAATTCACCACGCGTCTTAAGGGCGTACCGTCCGGAGATTCCGTAATTGACCGTATTTAAAACCTTATAAACTCATAATCTGAAAGCTACAAAGTTATAATAAAAATACAGCAATAATCTTCAGTATATCAACATTCCTTTTGTCGCTTTAAATTTTCTATTTTTGTTTCTTATACTCATGATATCAGCTGCCAAAGTAATACCAATTTGTTAAAATTGAAGCATACATTCAGCATCTCCTTAGGATTTACAAATTACTTTTATTTGAAACTCACGCCAATAGATCGACAATACCATAAACTACATATTCGCCGTTTTAAATTTTTTTTAGGACAATTTTGAACCAAGATAAGTAAAAATAATAGGGTTTTGGCGCGATCTCGGCAACGCGGCAAATGTATGGCCAAGGTCGTTTGCTCGGGGGACGACCTTAAGTTTATAATATCACGAGGACTAAAGCAAATATCGCTACATGTGATATTATCCCTAAAATGATATTGTACAGTACTATAACTAGCCGTGTATCTTTTATATGATATGACTCTCGCAGCTCCGTTGCTTCAAAATGCGTTGATTGTGCGGGAACCGACCATTTTCTGGGATAAATAGTTACCTTTTTGACATGACAACGTCTTATAATTCGATGGGGCCGGCTGCGCGCACGAAAAAACATGACGCAATATGCCGCGTTACCTCGCTCTGAGGCGTTCCATTTAAGGCTATGACGTTGTCACGTTCAACTATCGAGTTTGAGTCGAGTTCGAGTCGAGTTCGAGTCGAGTTCGAGTCGAGTTCGAGTCGAGTTCGAGTCGAGTTCGAGTCGAGTTCGAGTCGAGTTCGAGTCGAGTTCGAGTCGAGTTCGAGTCGAGTTCGAGTCGAGTTCGAGTTCGACACAAAACACTACTCTCCAACCGTCTTTTTTTATAATTAAGGGGGCAAACGAGCAAACGGGTCACCTGGTGGTAAGCAACAACCGCCGCCCATGAACACTCGCAACATCAGAAGAGCTGCAGGCGCGTTGTCGGCCTTTTAAGAAGAAATACGCTCTCTTCTTGAAGGGATTCTTATGTCCTTCCCAAAGTATCTCCTTACCAAATTTCAAAAGGACGGTTTAGCGGTTACAAATATTATAAACGGGAAAGTGTGTCCGTCTGTCTATTACCTCTTCACCCCTAAACCACTGGAGCGATTTAGCTGAAATGTTTTTAAAAATTTAGCTCGATTAGAGATGTGCCGACTAGTCGCCGACTAGTCGGTAAAGCCGACTATCCGGCCACTTTTGTAGTCGGCGACTAGTTGGCGAATAGTCGGCTTTTTACTTTTTTGCTATTAATTATTGATTAGTCGGCTTCTTTGCAGCCTAATCGGCTAGTCGGCTAGTCGGCCAAAGTCATGATCGGCACATCTCTAATCGAGATACTTTAGTTCCCGTGAAAGGAGATAGAAAACTTTTTATTCTGGAATAAAGTAGGGGTCGCGATTAACGAATTTTGACAAAACGGAGTTGCGGATGTCATCAAGTTTTTAATATTCAGTCTTAAGTCTTATGTACTGTCTTCTTCTTTAAGTAAAGACAAACTATCGACTTGCATAATGCATATACTACGGTCAGTTCACAGCTGATGATTATAGTTGCTCATTAGTATTGATGTAAATGTTATTTCCTAATGAAATACAAACCCGCTCATTTATTTAAGAACCTTTCCTTTGCGGCTATGATTTGTACGCAGATTTATCAAGATTTTTGTTGGCTGTTTATTACGTAGCCTCGGGGAAAATCTCGTAAAGTTATAACAAAAGACAAAAAATGTTAACTTTTTGCTGTGTTTTTTTATCGTAATTAACATGAAATTTGTCTTGATGGAACTAATTCTGGTATCTTGGTTTTATTAAAAAAAAAACGATACTATTTTAAGCTATTGCATAACTTTTATCGCGGGCTTTGAGTTTAGCGACCGAATCAAAAAATTCCGTTACGAAAAAACCTAACTTAGTTTTCTAAATTCAGGATCCTAAATTCAAGATCCTTAATTCAGAAATCTAAATTCAGTATCCTAAGTTCATTAATTCAGCAAGCTGAATTCTGGAAACAGCAACTTAACAACCGAAATTCAAGTTGCGCAGTCAGGTAGCACGGCAACGTTGCAGTGACAATGTTGCACGATAATGTTGCGGCATCCCCGGACCCCGGTAGAACCTGATCCCTGTTTTACATTTTGAGAGATCCCGGAAAAGTGTACACGCCGCAAAATAAGTTTATTCAGAAGATATAAATTTTAAGCCAATATCAACAACACGGAGTTAAAAGTATGACATAAGGTCAAAACAATAATAAAAGTGTTATTTCACACCAATTTACAATTTTCTATAATGCCAAGGTATAGGTGCATGTTAAATAAAATCGGCCAAGTGCGAGTCGAACTCGCGCACAAAGGGTTCCGTACCGGTATAGAGTGAAAGTAGACGAAAGAATTTGTTTTTTGTAAACAGATACCTTAAATATTTACTTTGTTTTGATTTTATTATTTATTATTAAAGTACAAATATTATTTAGGATTTTCTGAAAATTTCAAGTGCGTAACTGTTACCATTATTAATTTCGAGCAAAAAAGGCCATCATGTTACTTGTATATCCTTAAACATTAACTTTATTTTATTTTTAGTATTTGTTGTTATAGCGGCAACAGATAGGTATGCACAATCTGTAAAAATTTCAGAAGTCTAGCTATACTCGTAGCGGTTCTTGAGTTACAGCCTGGAGACAGACAGACGGACAGACAGACATCGAAGTCTCATGAATCCCTATTCATGACCCTTCCCGTTTTTACCCTTTGGGTATGGAACCCTAAAAATGATTATATATATTATAAAATATGTCAGAAACAAGAGCATCTTTATACTGAAGTTTCCAACAAAAATTTAAAAGCGCATCATAAAATACATAATGTATAAAGTGTCTAGATAAACTGCAGTTGGTGTGGGGTGGATACTGGATATACCGTTATTCTCGTAAGCTGGTAGTGTGTTCCCGGCTTATTGCGATTCCGGTACACAGGTAAAATAACTTTAGACTGCACCTAAATAGGGGTTTCAAGAAAAATAAAGAGTATATTACATAGTATTTTTGAAGACTGTTAGACAGTGTTGGTTTGTCGTTAGCTTCACTTATAGTATATTATCAACATCTCATTTCCTAGATTTAGAAATGACTTTAATGTAATCAGGACTAAGACCCACTTATAATGTTGTTAAATAAAAATCTAAATGAGCGGCATAAACTAAATTATATATTATATAGCGGGTGGCAACTTTGGTTTTGGGTTGTTTTTAATTTTTTAATTTTCTCAAAATACGAACTGTTTTGTTTTTGTCTCAGTGTTAGGATTATTCATAAACAGTAAGAATAAATATCTGGGGGCACGGCAGTGCCCCAGCCAAGCTTTTTAGCAAAGGCACGGCCGTACCATACTTTTCTCGAAGCGGTTCTTGGCAATTTCACACCCCCTTTATCTTCGACGTTAACAAAGCTAGGGATTTAGAATTTCAGTCACTAAAAGCAAGTATTAAAACTAGCTTAACCTCTAAATAACATGAAATTCCGATAAATAGTTTAATAGTTAGGGATGGTCAAAGGTACTACATTTTGTCACTCACTGACTGACAGATCATCAAAATTCTAAGGTACTTCTAGCAAACTTAGAACCTCGAATTTTGGTACCCGAATAGGTTTACAATGAAAGGAAAAATTATGAAACCGGCCAAGTGCGAGTCGGACTGGCGTACATAGGGTTTCGTACCGTAAATTTGTATGGGAGCCCCCCTTAAATAATAAGTTTATTTATTTTTTATTATTAATTATTAAAATCAAAATACAGTTGAGTATTTTCTGAAATTTTCAAAAACCTTACTGTTCCCATAATGAATATAGAGCAAAAAAGGAAAAAAACGTGTTTGTTGTATGAAGCCCCTTATTAACAATTTACTTGTATAATGTGTGAAAATTGCAACTATCTAGCTATTGCGGTTCACGAGAGAGATACGGATGGACGACGGATAGACAGCGAAGACTTATTAATAATAGGGTGCCGTTTTCATCATTTGGGCAGGGAAACTTATAACATCGGTGCTGCTATGTATTCAACGGTAATGCTAAAAATTACCACCTTCGAGCATTAAAGCTTAAGAGTCGAATATTATTATATTATTATGAATATAATAATCGACTCAGAAGTATTTACGTTACGTTGTCCACATATAGAACTAACTAAGCCTCAAAGAAAAAATATAAAGGAGATAGAGAATGGGTGCTAAGCTAAATACAGCAAAGTTATAACGTGACGTGAAAAAAATAAAGAAAAAAACCTTCAAAAAAGAAATGAAATCCCACCAAAAACATGAAATGAAAAAGAGCCAAGCACAATATCGCATAGCTATTCAATACCATATACTATACTTCTGCCGTAAAAAGTTTTTATATCACAATCAAGCCAAGCCTTCAACTTATTTTGTAATTTTAATCAACATTCAGTAGATGTATCAATAGATTTCTTTAGTTTATAAT
This sequence comes from Polyommatus icarus, assembly GCA_937595015.1. Lineage (NCBI taxonomy): Eukaryota > Metazoa > Arthropoda > Insecta > Lepidoptera > Lycaenidae > Polyommatus > Polyommatus icarus. Next base: position 8,167,952 of record OW569330.1, on the reverse strand, counting down.
TATTATAGTGGCTTGGCAATGAGCACTAGAAAAATAATAAGCGACAAATTGGATTTATTGGGTACCGTCGGCGATATGCGTCGTTACTAAATCACTTTACGCTTGCCGTCTTTGTAAGTATGAACTCCTCCAAATATTATGCAGTTTTATATGTATTTGTTTCTCTGGTGCTCATTGCCAAGCCGCTATAATAATTATAAAATGAAGAAATCTATTGATACATCTACTGAATGTTGATTAAAATTACAAAATAAGTTGAAGGCTTGGCTTGAATGTGATAATATGGAAACTTTTTACGGCAGAAGTATAGTATATAGTATTGAATAGCTATGCAATATTGTGCTTGGCTCTTTTTAGATTTCATGTTTTTGGTGGGATTATGTTGTCTCCAAATTCACTCAATGTAAGCGTGATGAAACAAACAAAGAATTGTGATCTTTAACCCTAAAATACTCATTCCAATGTTTTTAGCAAAAATCAGATTTCACTCGCACCTCCGACTTGTAATGAGCATATTTCAAATTTCCATTAGATAGGCGCTCAAATCGGGGTTTCCCCACCAAAAATCCTGCGATATATTCTCATTTTTTTGATACTATAGCTGTCTGTTTTCCATTAGTAGTCCGACAAAAGAGTTGAGTCGATAAGAAATGTATTTTTCTATTAAGTATGATTCATAAATTACGGTTTGTTTATATTAGCAATTAATTTCAGTTAATTAACCAAACCAAGAGGTTATAATATTATATCATAATATCTATGGACGCTTCACACCACGTCAGTCTGGCCCTGTGCTAAGTACCTGAAGGACTTGTGTTACAGGTACCAGGCAACGAAAATATATTTAATACTTTTATACTATACATATATTTAAGATTTTTATTATGTTGTTCGAGACTGTATTCGCCCATAGGTTTTCGCCGCTGGCTCGGATCGGGCTCGAAGACCGAGGCTACACCGGTAATCTTGTAGAGCGGGGGCGTAAATGAAACACACGAGTAGTCGAGGAGAACATTTACCCCGAAACGCACCTCGCTTATCTGGCTCGAACGAATGCCGTATAGTGAGCCGCTCCGATTCGCACTTTTTCCGTCTCACTTTTACTATCGGAAGCGGCTATTTTTCCCTATTTTCCCTATTTTCCGTGAGTCAGGTAATTGAAACGCATTTCGGGGAAATTCTTTATTCATCGTTCTACAATATTTAACTTACTCTAAATATCGAACCTTATTTTTTACATAATTACGGCTAAGTAAACACAAAAGTTAGTACAATTTACACCTTTTTTCACACAATTTTCTTAATATTTTCCAAACTATACATATTACACAACTAATTTTTCCTGTATTTATTAGATAACTTATTAACTTATTAAATTAACTATATTTTACCTCTTAGGGAGCCACAGATTTATCGTAATTCACTTTTTAAAGTCTATTTGTAAAAACACTAATTTGCATTTGCATTTAATACACATCCATGATCCAGGAACATTGAAAAACTTTTTTGTTCCGTCGGCGGGATTCGAACCCGCAACCCCCGGCTTGAGTTGCCACACACTCTAACCATTGAGCCACGGAGGTCGTCGAGCATGCAAGCATGATATTATTCCTTTAAGGTAAACACATTTTAGGTCACATATTTTAATAATTTTATTTTATTTAAATATTTAATGAATACTTAGTAAAAAAGCCAGTCTTGCTAAAACGAGTAACAACACTAGAAATATTATCTATGCTCCAATAATTGCAGGTAAAACTATTTGTTAAAATTCTTCTAAAAAAGTGACACAAAAAGGCGCCAATAGCAATAATATTTTGTTTAGTGACGGGTTGATTTTCAACTTTTCAACGTGCAATTCTTCACCTTACCAAACATAATCCATTATCCACTCAGACATAATATGAATATCTATTGCAATAAGTGACTGTCAGAAAACACGAGTGCATAGGAAATTGCTTATTTTGTATGCCACTTGCATATGCATGCCGACTGCCACATTTAATTTAAGTAATCTCGTTCGAATATCAACTCCGGCATTCGGGAACGACTATCATAAAAGATAACTTCCTTGTAATATGAGGGAATAAACGAAGAAGTTGAGAGAATATTTTTGGTTTAATGTAGTATTTAAATATTACAATACGTATTTTTAGGCATATAATTTAGATATTACTATATGCACGTGTAGGGGTTTTTTTGTTTATATTTCTTTACATTTTTTGACGTGATAACGTCTTATAATTCGATATGGGGTGCGCGCCCGAAAAACATGACAGTTCATGCGCCGTTACCGCTCTGAGGCGTTCCATTTAAGGCTTGAAGTGCAAGCGAGAGCGCGGAACGAGCGACAAGGAAGCACAATCGGCCTTTGCGTTCGGCAGCGTTCGACATCCGTCTCTCTCCTAAGTCCTACTTGATTGAGCGATGCAATGAGGTTTTACTATTGGAGGTAACCTTATATTTTGACAGTTGATAATGTTACTCTTTCTAACTAACGATGCAGTAAGTTGAGTGAAAGAGAAAGCTCATATCGGTGTATAAACGTCAAAAGTTTGTAATGTTATGTCCCACCTAAATCCTAATAGGACATAACAAAGGAGTCGGTCTGCAATATTTCATGTTTAAAAAGTGCTAATAAAAGTGTTTAGTGAACGTCAAATGCAATATCTTGTTGGGTTTTGTGGTTCCGCTATATAATAAACCATAAAAACGGCCAAGGAATGCCTCGTGCCACGTGGATTTAACATAACATACGTAAGTTTTCAACAACGTTTTTTGGGCTTATCAATCGGTATTTTTATAAGCTAAAAAGAAAATTTATAAGTTTAATAATCCCATAATCATGCTATTTATGGCATTAGTGATAAAAATGTCACATCAAGTAATAATTTAACTTCAAATATTGCATACCTTTTTACGTGTACTTTAGGGATGCACTCTACTTGAAGTATAATAATAATAATAAATTCTTTATTTGCACACACAAAAGAAAAGACATAAAAGAGACAAAAAAAAAAACAAAAGACATAACAATAACAAAAAAAGTATATAAAAAATTACAAAATTGTGCAAAAAGGCGATCTTACTGCTTTAAGCAGTTTCTTCCAGACAACCGATACTGAAATTAAAAATATAAATATTAAATATACTAATTACATACAATATTAATAACATAATATATAATAAACTAAATAAACTTTACACAGATATAATAAGACAAAAAAGTACACTTATATTATAAAAGAACCTACACACCAATAGTTTTATATAGAGAGGTCTAAGTAATATTGTTTTACACGTTTTTTGAATATTTATAGATTCAGATTTTTTTATGAAATCGGGTAAGGAGTTCCAGAGTCGAATAGCGGTACTGGCGAAGGAAGAATCATAGAATGAAGTTTTATGGGATGGAAAAGCAAGAGTAAGTTTGCAGAGCGAAGAATAGGATTGTTATGACCGAGGAAATTGAATTTTACTTTTAGGTAGTCATGAGTTGAAGGATTAAAGAGGATATTATATAATAAATGCAGGACGTGAGAACTTCGTCGCATCTTTATCGGAAGCCATTTCAGCTGAGACCGATATTCAGACACATGATCAAATTTGCGAAGGCCAAAGATAAAACGGATGCACAAATTTTGGAGTCGTTGAAGGGAAGAGAGGAGATTTTCATTTAAATCACAGTAACAAATATCAGCATAGTCTAGAATCGGAAAGAGTAAGGTCGTGGCTAGATTAATTTTAGTTGCGACTGGCAGGAAATTGCTTAATCGTCTGAGGGAAGAGGGAAGTATAGTTTATCGATAAAAATATTGTCATGGACTAAATGATTTTTTTTTCAGGATTTGAAAATGCTTCAAAATAGACGACGAACAGAAACATTTAGACGCAAGTTTCATGTAAGTTTTTAATTCTTACTCCTTCATGAAGGCATCACAATATTGGGATTATCATTTCAAACGTAAGTTTGAAACAATGATTTTATTGAAATAAAAAAGTTCTAACGGAGAGCAAAATAATTGCATGATCTACAGCTCTCACAAATCCCCCCTGTAAGTACCCAGTTCGTTACTTAGATCTACTTTTTGAAATTTTATCCTGGCATTAATCTTTTTGACGTGACAACGTCTTATAATTTGATGGAGCCGGCTGCACGCACGAAAAACATGACTCATGCGGTGTTACCTCGCTCTGAGGCGTTCCATTTAAGGCTTGAAGTGCAAGCGAGAGTGCGGACGAGCGACAAAGAGGCACGTTGTCACGTTCAACTATCGTCAGTAAACCGACTTTACAGACAACCGTTTTTTTGACAGAAGATTATCTATAGGTGTTTGGTTAATTGGTTCTTTTTAAGCTGTCTAACCGAATAAAAGCGCTAGTTAAAAGATTAACTTCTTTTAAATAAACTCGGACACCGAGCATAAGAATATACCAATATCATTATACATAATATACAAATAATAACAAAGATAGTTACTATCACATGGAAGTATAAAATAACTGTTACTAACTTTTGTTTTTTTTTGTGTTTAGAAAATATGCTTTATGTTTTTAAAATAACATTTTTTCGTAGTAATAATACACGCTGAGTGAATTTGGGTGTCGAGATACCTACTTTATAAATTTCGTCGAAATATTCTCTTGTCAAATTGTATAAATAATTAAAACCTCGCTATCTCTACCGGCTAGAAAATTATTATAAGTCGACCGACAAAGAAAAGACATAAGATAAGAGGGGGAATAATTTAATCTTAACTGTGTTAATTTTGTTTTTTTTTATTAAGTATTTCGGACGGAAAATTTTTGACAGTGAATTTTTTAAAGTAATTATTTTTACTATCTTACAAAATACATAGGCGCCGGCAGAAATAATTTCCAAGCGGTGCAGTTTTTGGTTTTCTTTCTTTTCTTAAATTCTTTTTACTTTTTACGAACAACAGTAACTGTCTACTTACGTCAACAGTACAATACATTTAGTGCAGAAAACTTTACGTACTATCTTTGTACGGTATGGACGGAATAAGGTTACAGATGGCATTTTATTTCAATAATTCCTGTTGATCCCGAGATTGCCAAGGGGTGCAATTGCACCACCTGACATCCCCCTACCGGCGCCCATGACAAAATAATTACCTATATTATAACTTTTTTCTAAATAGCTTTCTTATATACTTGTTCGATTCCCTATCAACTAAAATGTACTAAGTTACAATAAAAAAAAAAACTTTGACGTCGCTCATGATACCTCCCTCTTCATGTTCCTCCCTGGTTTTGAACTACACAATCAAGGTATTACAGACAATACCTCGATTGTCCAGGGAGTGTTGTCGTGATATTAATCGCCTTATCGAATAGCCGGTGCCTGTCACACGTGACAAAGACGTGACAATCACGTGACTAATTGGTGGCAGTGGCAATTGGATCATCGCGACGTGTCCCGCGTCTTGAATAATTGCACGCACTTAATATATGTAAAGTGATAACTGATAAGCATCAACATTAGCAAACAATAGTATTTTCAAAGAAATGTACATATTATGAGTGCGAATTTAATAAGTGACGAGCTTTAACGCCTCCGTTGTCCAGTAGTTTAGAGCGTGGCTCTTGACTCGGGGGTCTTAGTTTTGATTCCCGCATTGGAAAAATGTTATATCCAAGTTTGGTTAGGACGACGCAGGCTGATCATCTGATTTTCTGACATAAGTAAGATGATCCATGCGTCGGATGGACATGTAAAAAATCGGTCCTGCGCCTGATCACTCGACGGTCGTGTCGGTCTTCCCCGGTGGGGCTGGGTTATGAGAGTAAAGGGAATAATGCGAGCTCTTGTGTACTGCGGCGCACTTGGGCACTGTAAAGTTACTTCTGCGTAACTGGCCTGGTTACGCAAAAGTAGCTGGCGGTGTGGGAGCATTATTATTATTACTTTTCTCTAGGCCTCTTTAGTTTACTAGCGTTTTCGATTGGCTATATTCAAACATTAGCCAATCATGAAAGCAACAGAAACAATAAGACAAAAGCCTCAGAAACCGGGCGGCGGGCATATGATATCTTTAGACGCAATGGAAGATCAAACATACTTGGTACAGCAGAATTATTATCTTTCATATTTTTGACTTCACAGTTCACACACATGAGCAAAATTGGGACGTTTTTAATACTTAAGTTATTTTAGCGTGTGAAGACAGTGTTAAAAATTAAAATTATTTCATTATTTGAAGCTCTTCCTAAGGCATTCATTTTAAAGCAATTTTGTATTTAAAAGCTGCTCGAAATTTTGGTTCAAAGTGGATAGAATCAAGGACCAATATATAATAAGGAAAATAATAATTGGGGTCATTCCGATCCATCGAGCTAAATCGAAAACCCTCAATCACAATTTTATAATAAAGTAACTTGGCAATAAAATATGCTTAGACACTAATCAATTAGGACACCCTTAAGGCGCCTTTACACGTCCGAACAAAGGGCCAGTGATAATCTACACTGGCACAATACCACCGAATAATTATTCAATTTGTTGCCCTTCGTCCTGGGCTTAGATAAAATGGCGGCCATTTAACTTTTCGCCCTTTGTTCCAAGGACCGCGCTGATTTCGACCTTTGATTGCCCGGTTCCACTTGAATACTCTTGATGTAATAAAACCCCGCACTCGGTTATATATTTGAATTCTTGTGTCGAAAGGACGTGGATTATGATTAAATACTTTTCAAAGCGTGATATAACATTCTAAAGGTCTCCACGTTTAAAAAAAAGTATTACTAAAATGTTTACTGCTTAGACGACTTCAAATAGTTACGACGAAATTTGTATCTTCTATGATAAAAAAAGTATGAATGACGTACTAGTAATAGTAGCACGTAGTAATAATTATTGTTAAGTACTATCAGAGAAGTTGATTCCTATGCAGATGGGGGACCTACGTAGTTTGGTCGCATTACGTCAAACCCAGCCAACAGATCACAATTAACTTTGAATTGACATGGTCGACCAAATGACGTTGGTCTCTCAAATGCATAGGAATCAATTTCCTCGATGGTACATTACATCAAACCAGTTTCTGTTTCACTTTTATTATCTTTGTGTGTATTGTTTAACATTTCTATTTTCTACTGTATGCATGTGCAAAAACTTGTAATAGGCCTTCCTGAAAGCTACTTGTTGTTTTGCGGTAAGTTTAAAAAAATAAAATAGAAGTGCGATAAATTGACATCGTCATCAGCAGCTGTATCTCGGATTTCTTTTACCTGGAACAGATAGTTACAGACAAAGCTGATCGCCTAAATTCTATTCTGATGGTCCTATCCGAGCACCTACAAACCGAAAACAACACGGCACCAAAGTTGGACGCCACCGCCGTAGACGGCCTAGAAAAAGATGGCGCGATGAACTGGAAGTATACCAGCCAGGCTCAAGAGCGAGCATAATGGAAGACTTAAAGTAACACAACTAAATTAAAAAGTGTATCACAGTGATTAAGCTGTGACAGGAAAACTAGTTACAAACTAATACAAGTTTAATAAAAAACTATAACTGTGTGATAAAATTGTAAGACGGGGAAGTGTGGGCTTTGCTCTAAGCCTCGGTAGGCCGCGCCCCACACGTCGGCTTATTACAGGAAAAAACGGGGATTACCCGGACAAGTTGCGTTGTTTATGTGCTTTAATTAAATGTAAGGTTATGTTTTAGTTTGTAATATGTAAGGTATTACATCCAACATCCCAATAAAAATACTTGATTTAATAATTAATTTGTTTAGCTTATGCTTTTTCTCCTGTTAACTGATAAATGTTTTAACTAATATAGAGATGATATTATGCAAATTAACTAGTTTTTTGGAAGACAATTTAAGAATCCCCTATAAGACAAAACATTGAAAAGTACTAAACTAAACACCTCCGCTTGTAGGTATGCACTATGCAATATCTCGTGAGAATTATTCTGTTGCTCCATGCTCTTTGATCCATGCTCAGTGGAGCCGCTTCTCCATTCAGAGACAATTGTTTAAAATATTTAACAAAGACTAAGAGAAAATGAAAAACGAAAACGAAAGTAAATAACTCTTTAAGTAACCTTTATTAAACATGTGTCTGAGTACGCCAGAAAGCGTAGCGTACTACTACTTTACCTGAAATTTAAACTACTATCATAACATTCATACTCTTTCAGTAGTTTTTGTTTACTCCAATCCTCACTTTCACAGCAAGATTACTTATTAGCAGATCATCACATAGGAACTAATGTATCAAAATATGTCTTACACGAGCCACCAAAGGCTTGGCATGAATAAAAGATTGCACCTGATTGGCTGTAACCGAGGGCATTGTCAAACAAGCTCGCCCGGCCGATTGGTACTCTGAATTACTTAACTACGATTAATGTATTGTTCGTGGCCTTTTATCTAAGAGCCATTCAAGTGATAGTTAAGATTTTAACTTAGTTGTGTTGTGAAAACCCAATTTTTTCTAATGATACGCTGAAAATTGTTATAACGATTAATATTCGTAGCTTTTTATGTGGAAGACATTTGGGCGCATTTTCATTAGTCATTAGTCATTAAATACATAGAATAGCTACGATGTTAAACTGATTACAAAAAAAATACAAAAGGTTTATTAATTTTATTTTATGTGTTCTGTAACTTTGCCTTACAGAACACATAAAATACTTTCATTAACAGAATGATAAAATTAATACTTACGAACGTTAAAAAGGTCGAAAACTGGTAAGCTTCTTTAGGAGTAATTTTAGGCACCTTTTGTGCAAAATTATCCACTAAAGCCGAAATATCCAAAAATATGCATGACGATGTTATTGTTAGAGTTCTCGCTTACGTCGGCACTCTCTGAGTACAAATCGTGTTGTTTTTTTTAATATTGCACGTTAAACAAGAATTCAAAAACTTACTTTTCCTTCCAGTCAAACAAAATTCTCATTACAAGGTACTTTCCGCCTAGTCGTAAACTCTAAGAAAATATTATAACTAGGTTACTTTGAGACCGTATTCTCAGACTTATAGTAAGTCGTAAAGCTGGAGTTACGATCAACTATTAGATCCTGTAGATTAAGAGTGCTGACTTCACACTGATATTAACTCCGATGTTTTTCACCAAGTTATCATGGCTCTTAATTTGAGATGAATTTTTGTTCTTTATTCTGAGATTAAGAGATGCCTTTTGAGACGCATTTTTAGCTGATTTAAATCATTCTAAGTCTATTCAAAATCATAACATATTATGAAATCTATACTATAACTTCTGTATGGCGATGCTCGTTGCAAAACTTCTTCGAAACGGCTGGACCAATTTTGTTAAATGTTTATTGTACTTATATCGCGCTAGTTTGATTTTTAGCTAGATTGATTGGACAACATTTATTCCAAATAACTGTAATACAGTATATTATGGTAAAACAATGTTTTCCGGGTTAGCAACGTTAAAATAGGAACCAAGAACTTCTGCGATTGTCTTTTCGTTTCCATCGCATCCGTCAAAGGCCCATACACATGTAAATCAGCTATTCATAAGTGTTCACTGGACACGGCATTACATTGTGAGGGTTCCGGACTTAAATCGACCATGAAATTGTCCGGTCAAATTTTATGCGGCCCCTATTTATCCGGGAACTGCCCGCTCAGCAGTATCTCTCACCCTTACCAGCCAAAGTTGAGAATTGAAAAGTGTTAGGACCCAACGTGTTAAGGCAGATATTGTTTAAATATACATGGCAATAATAGTATGGAAGATGTACTGTGCCTAAATCTAAGATATTTAATTAAAAAAATATTATAAAAAGTAAAGCTTAAACAATACATCGAGTACGAAACCAGTCAACTGAATTAAAAAAAAAAAAACAATTACGCGTGTACTATGCTTTCGTAACCCATTTGACCACGACTGATTTTCTACATTCATTTTCACATGATTCACTGCACTAAACATTCATTAGGAATAAAAAATCACTACAACCACGTCAAAATATCTGTAAACCTAAATAAAGATGGCCATGTTTACAGCTGATATTTAGATCGGATCTTATAGTTGAAATAGAAGCAACATAATATTGAATTATATGTTAGCTTACGAGTAACAACATATATTTTGCTTACGTAACATATTAAATTTATACATTCGAAGCTGCTTCCATTCATCTTATGTAAGCTATTAAAGTTTCCCATTGCTGCAGGATTAATTGCACGTGGAAATAGATTATGTTGGTCTGAATAGGCACTTAGGTAGGCAATAGGGTAAACTACAGTTAACTACTTAATAGAACCCGTATGCAAGGTATATTGTTGAGAATTGATGCGTTGCTTATGCACAAACGATTATGTTTGTTTGCAATATTACGTCAGATGGGCATGTAAAAAATAGGTACTCCTAGATGGCCTGAACCCTTAACCAAAACGTTTTCTTTATAGTATCGCCAATCAACACCTTTGATTGGCGATTCCATAAAAAAACCGTTTTGATTGTGGAATCGGTTGAAGTCGACATTGTCATGTCAATTCCTTACACTAAGGGCTGGTTTACACGTATTAAGTAGATAACTGATAAGTAGCAACTAAATTTTAACTTAATTTGAAGTGCCTGCCCGAAATGTGTCAAGTGACAAGCCCCGCCTGCCAACCTTACAGAAAATAGTCAAAATTCTAATTTCCTTGTTTATTACTTAACTAAATTTTAACTTACTACTTGCTACTAAATCTTGTGTTTACATGCAATAAATAACTTAAAATTAAGTAAAAATTTAGTTAACTACTTATCTACTTAATACGTGTAAACCAGCCATAAGCGCTCTAAAGTTATGTATAATATGTACGATGTACTACTTTTTTGACTTTATAATTCGTCTCAAAGGCCGCATACAACGAGGATTAGTGAAATTTCATGTTTTTATTTTCAGTAGAACTTTGACCACAAGTAATTATAAGCATTCAAACATTTTTTGTAAGTTAGTTACGTTCCTTACCAAGGTTAGAGTCAGCTTAAAATTTTGATTAAAATCCATTTACCACTAAAAAAATGTGCATTAAAAATAATCCTTTCAAAATTTTATTTCTTCTAGAATTCAGCGAAAACAAATGCAGGAATAAATATTTTTACGCCAAAATGTTTCAATAATGATTCCGGAGACACCCATCAGCTTCGGTTTTGATAAAATATACCAATTATAAAGATAAATCGCTTTGTTTACAAATTTGAACAATCTGTTGATATGTGAGAGAAACGCCTGATGAAATCCACAGGCACTTGATGCAAAATAAATAAATGACATCAGTCAAATCTGTGTGTCAGAGGCTGATGGTCTATCATAGAAAACCAATAAAAATATCAAAGGGTATGTTCACAAATATATCCCAGTATACTGGCAGGTCTTTACGTCTACAATCGCCGTGGTCCCATACCGTTGATTCGTTTCGAAATATTTGCCAGTCAATTGTCGAATACGTATTTCTTGTAATGTAATTATAATACGTCATACTTATTTAATACTAGTGGAATACCAGTACAAAATAGCGACGTAATTTGACGTCTTGGGCAGTGGTCAGTAGACTGGGTTTTATTCCGGAACTTAGTCAACATTTTTGGTTTACAAATACTACAATATTGCTTTGTAACCTAAATTATTTGGCGAGAGAATACCTAATAAGATGCTATTCGATAATTTATATTCACCAATTGATAATTTTTACGGTTTTGGTAGGATTGAAAGTCAAAAAATGTAAACATTACAGCTAGTCAGAAAACAATGTACAGATTACCGCAACACAGAGACAGATTTTTACGTATACATGTCATTGTAAATGATATATGATGTGTCCAATCCATAGCAATAGAAAGAATTATTACATCTTAGCACTGGAGAAATAAAATCTGCACAAGAAATCGTAAAAATAATATTATCATGCGGATAGATCTAGATATTTTGTAGATACCTACACCATGATTTTGGTGCACCTTGGGAGGAAATAACTAAAGATTCTACATTATTTAAGAAAAAATAATGTGATCGAAATAAAATGCCCTAAAACCTTATTTGATTTTATCAAAAATATATATTTTACGAGTATGAACAAAAATCGCGACGACATTTAAAAGTACTACACCATGATTTTGGTGCACCTCGGGCGGAAATAACTAAGGATTCTAAGGAGAAGTCGAGCAGAAAAGGCCTAAAAATTGCATTTTTGTTTTGAATATTTCAGACCTCTTAATTATTCATTTAAATATTTTGTTTCTATATTTTGTTGTTATGGTGGTTGGTGACAGCAAAAATAATAAAATATTCTTTTTGTTTAAATTTTAGTTCTCTAGCTACCGAGTTTACTTGATATACACCCTGGAGACAGACAGACGGATATCTCTTTTGGGTACAGATTCCTAAACATTTAAAATGACAAAGAACATATGAATATGATCTGCATAAGTATAATGAATATATTATTATTATTATTATGAAAACAAAAACGTTACCATTACTGCAAGTAAAGTTATCGTTTTTGAACTTGTGGAGGGTGTTAGGTATATTGATTCCAGGTGATATAAGTGATCATCATGGGACTACACTCTACAATTCTTATTTATTAAAGCTATTGCAATAAACCCAAGCACAAGATTCTCATTGAGGTCATAAAATAAGCTCCCTGGCTATTTCCCAGCAGTAAGCGAGCTGTTTTATTCTAGTTAAGAACTTTTGAATCTACTTTACCGAATTTTAAATCTACTTCGGTATTAATACTTTGGGATGTGTGTGTGTCCCTTATATATAGTTCACTGTGAAAGTAGCAGCGTTAAAAGAGTTACTTTTGAATTCCAATGTTTCTATGGAAAATACGCCAATATCATGAACATTTGCGATGAACTATGTATGGGTAATACTTTATTTTGTTATACATTGTAATTTGTATATGTATTATTATGAGGAAATACTTTTTTATGTTCGTGAGTACAGAACAAATGCCATGTAATAACTACGCATTTAAATATTTATAGTTCAAGAACTTAATAATTTGCTTTATTTAATACGGCAAAATTATCTCACATTATCGTAAACTTTCTCTGCATACAAAAGAAAGCCATCGAAGAAAACGGAACGTAAAAACCGAAAAGGTCTACAATGCCATAGGGTTGCCAATTCAATAAATATAATAAGTAATCACACATAAATAGCTTTTGTTCTATCAGCAAAACAATTTTTCTGCAGGGTATCCCTCGCAATGCCATTACTGTCCCTTCATACATGGAGTCCAATTGATCGCATGATATACCCTACTCCACACAATAGAAACCTTTTTTAGGTTGCCAAGAAACCGGCACATTTATCTATCTTAGCCATTTCTGGGAAAATATTCAACGAAAATATCAATCTCTCCTTCCGGAACGTCGCAGAGTGTTATTAATTAAAGTGGCCACTAAATTAAGTAGTTGTTCCAATTTCACCGACGTCTGTTAGTGTTGCCCGTCTATAAAGACCGGCGGTTCTCAAACGTTTTGGTGGCTGAAATCTTTTAGAAGTGACATTTTTGACGGACCCCCCGGACATTTCTAAAAAAAAATTAAATGTCGGTCGCGAAGATTCTACAAGGCCTTTGCGGAGCCCCAGTGCTCCACGGAGCACACTTTGAGAATGGCTGGTACTTATGAACGGGTAGAGTTGGTAGTATATATTATACTGTACTCGACGAAACATGGCGGTAGCGGTCATTGACTCCCTCTCAAAAACTTGTCATTTTCTTTATATATACCGCAATTGACAATGAAGTGTCAGATGTTTTCAATCGCGGCTTTGTATAGAAAATGACATTTTTGACAGAGGGTCAATGACCGCTACCGCCATGTTTCGCCGAGTACAGTATAGTACTAATATAGAGTTTTCTTTATCACAGCGTTGGTTACATTCTTTAGAAGTAAGCCGATCGCTTCCCAATTTTTTTGCAGTAAGTATTAATAATTCGTATGAATTGTGTTTCAAAGAATAATCAATGAGTAATTTAATAATATCTGTACCAGATTTTTTAAGCGCCAAAATTGCGCGGAAACTAATATTGTTATAATATAACGATGTTAAAAAATGTCGGTAAAAAAAAATATTCAAAATATTTTCTTCTTATGCTATCATCAATGATATTATATAAAAAAACTCAAATCATGCTATCAATGTTAAAAATTATGTACAATGTACATGGTACTCGTAGGGACTTACGAGTTTTTATCAACAAACGTACCTACTCATCTAATAAGAGTGCATTAGCATTCAAGCGCGATTCGGTAATAAAATAAAACACTCGTAAAACCTCATGTTTCTTGGACGTAAAGTCAAATCCAATGAAGACTGTAACTGTGTTTGGTTAGAATTATTTACATTGAAACACTACTGTTATCTTAAAAGACCGGCGTGGGTAGGAATCAATTAAGAATCCTTACCAGAAGCCTTAACTGGGCACTGCAAGCTCAATAAACACCTAAACAGAATAGGTGTTAGTAGCTTAACGACTTGCAGATTCCGCGAAGAGGAGGACGAGACACCTATACATCTCCTTGACTGTCCTGCACTACTACAGAGCAGAAACAGGCACCTTGGTTGCTACGAATACTCATCCACAGAGGAAATTCGTGGTACCAACCCCAACCATATCGTTCAATTTATGAGCAGCATTGGATTGGGGACGGTACTCTAATGCGAATGAGTCGCAGAGACATCAGGGCCACTTGACTTGCCTTCAGCACAATAAAAATTTCATAGGAAAGTCTTCTAAACATAGTCAGGAGAATAAGAAAGGATAGATAGTTCTATAATCTATCTATACACTCATAACTATTTAGGAGGAGGTAGAGAATATAAAGCACAGCATCTGCATTCTTCATACAAGACCGCCCGAAATGGCCGCATGCATCCAATATTAGCGTAATTTCTGATAATTACTTGAGATCGCAAAATAATGTATAATCACGCCGCGTGCGCTTACCTTATTAGAGTTCTGTACCCAAAGGGTAAATTAAAATTAAGTAAATCCCATACAAATACATAAATTTTGGTCTAATTTTGCTATTTAATTGTACGGAACCCTTCGTGTGCGAGTCTGACTCGCACTTGGCCGATTATCTGCGTTGCACGGAATGCAAATGGAAAGAATATGGGCAGAGTATAAAATTGAAGAAAAACGGTTGGCTAAAAAGAAAAACATGGAGTGCTTCTTAAACATAAAGTGTCCTCCAGTTTTTGAGGGCTCAAACATTTGAACAGCTGTTTCACCCCGTGTAAACACTCACACTTAACAAAGACTCCCAATTTGTCATATTACTTAAATTAGGCGCATTGTTTCATTGTGTTTGTGTCATTAGCGGGTATTGTGAACATTACAGTAATAAGCATTGCTAATTAACAGCACTGATACATCATCGCACTTTGACGCGCATATCGTCTAGGGCTGGCAAAAATAGTTTTACTATTTGAAAAAAAAATCTCTTTAAATTAATAAACCTTCAAGATCAGAACGTATTCCCTCTTAAAAGGCCGGCAAAGCTCCTGCAACTTTTCTGAGGTTGCGATTGTCCATTGCCGACGGTAGTTGTTTTCCATCAGGTGACCCGTTTTCTCCTTTGCCCTCTTAATTTTATGTACTATCAGAGAAATTGATTCCTATGCAAATCGGGGACCTAAGTAGTTTGGTTGCGTTACGTCAAACCCAGCCGACAGATCACAATTAACATTGAATTGACATATTCGACCAAATAACTTTGGTCTATCAATTGCATAGGAATCAACTTCCTCGATGGTACAAAACTACAATACAAAAAGAAGTCATTCAAATTGCTAAACTATCTTTGGCATACATACAATATGGCTAATATCTTATTTAGTCTCTATTCGTAACAATAACACTTTTATCTATAATGATATAAACTATTAAGTTTGTATCATGAATCTGAGTCATTTAGGATGTGATTATGCAAGACAATCTATGGGATATGGGATACGTCAAACCAATAAATTATATTTGGTATCGCGTTATACAATCTGGCAACCCTAGTGAGTTATCGCTACAACGATAAGGGTGTTCATCGCTTCAGCTGCATTAGTGGATTAGACCTTTATACCGGTATAATTATACTGAAATAGTTATAATCCATACTAATAATATGATTAATGCGTGTGTCTGTCTGTTACCTCCTCATGGTCAAACCACTGAACCGCTAGTTTAAATTTGGTATGGTGATGTTAAACTTTTGAGTCTCGCAACAGAATACTTTTTGACGTGACAACGTCTTAAATTAGGTTGCGGCTGGGAGTCACTTATGAAAAAGTGTAACGGTCGCTTAACGTTACGATGAGTCACCGAACGAGAGAGAGGCCCGCCGAATGCCTTGCGTCTCTCTCCCACACGTTGTCACGTAAAATCTTCGCCCGTAAAACCGACTTTACAGGCAACCATTTTTTTTATCCTGGAAATATTTGCTACGAAATTGCGGGAGTTATCGAGTAATAATTATTATAAATAAAATATTACAGTTACAAAAGCCTAGTATAATATTATTATCTTCTCAAAGAATATTACGTTGTTAATTTATAGAGAAACTTAATACATAAGTAATAATATTATATTGTTATCAAATTTATAAGTTAAAACGTTTGCTATCGTACCTTGAAGTTATAAGGAACTACTAAAAATATTCAAAAATTAATACTTTTGTACTTATGGAAGTTGACATTAGATTTGCTTCAAAGTTTTATCATTGTACTTACCTTTTACTTTTATCAAACACAGTAACAATGGAGTGTTTGGACACAATTGCATACTGCACGAGTTTAAATAGAAGTCTTTGACTGCACGTGATATTTTAAATTAGTAGTTTTAGTTAGTAAAACTATTATTGTCTTGTTTATATAGCAAAATGAATTGGAATGAAGTATATCCAGTAATTTACAGCAAACCTCATCTCGCTCATCCTCATTTTAAACTTTTCGCAGGATTTATTTTAAATCCGAAAGTTTTACTAAACGAATTTATACGGCGACGCAAGTTTTAATCCATAAACTAACGCCGCGACAAACTAGCTTAATAAACGTAGTTAAAGTCTACTGAAACTAAAATAACTTTCATAGCATGCTAATTAAGTTGCAACACTTCCTTATAGAGCTATCTTTTGAGTCTATAGCGATGCCTTTGAATCTCCACCATTGATAGAAAAGGCGAGATTTAGAAAAAAGAACTGACTGTCGCTCTCCGAGACGAATAGTAATTACTTAACTGCTACCTTAAGTGTAATGAAATGAAGATTTTGACATAAACATTATCTGTAAAACTCTTCATTAAGGCGACGCCTTGATAATTTGGCTGTATCGATTTTTCTCAGCAATGACTAAAGCTAAGAAATTAAAGTTCATTGTCAGTATTCATCATGTCTTTGTCTTTGAATTACCCATAGCATAACACGATTGGTCAACTTTTATAACACAGAATAATCAATCTAAAAGACGTCTGTAAAAAAGGGATTCCTATTTTGCCAACAGAGGAGAGTGATTTAAGCTTCCGACATTTGTACATAGATTGGTTCAAGCATACACTTTAATTTGCCCATAGCTTATATGGTTTTTAAATTACGCGACAAAAATTGCTTGTTTTCTATGAGAGGCTGGGCCGGCCTCTCATAGAAAACAAGCAATCTAAAACACATCCAACACGTTTTTTTTTAACGCGGCGTCACCTTAATTAATTGTCGCATAAGTCATATTACGTTATCTATCAAACTCTTCATTGAATTGAAGTTCAATCATCATTAAATGTCTCTGAGTGCGGTGGTAAGTCATATTAAATTAAATGCTTTCGTTAGTTTTCACAGCGAAGTTTGATGTCAAAAATGTATGAGATTTGACATAAAGAATCGCTAAGTGTCTTGGCGTTTGCACTATGTAAAAAAACCAGACATATTTTTGTATCTAACATCGTTATTACAAGAGTATGCAACTCTACTAAGCACCCAGTAAGTAATACTACCGAAGAATGAAGCGAAAGAAGATTTTTAAAAAGATAAAGAAACATAGATACTTAAAGTAAAAGATGTACTTAACACAAAGAGCTTATCTGTGCGAAAAACTTAATAATTTCTAACAATTTGCTAAATTATTTCTCAGTGAAATTTCCCAGATACTTATCAGTGCAATTTTCATTAAAGTGTATCCTCCAACTTCCGAGCTACTCCTAATATTTCTTGGTATAAATAGGCTTATATTTTACGACTGTCAACTGTTTCATAAAGGGCCAAACTCAAGTTTATCCTTAAGGGCTAAAGTTGTAATAAATGGCAATGAAGATACCCAGAGTTTAGCTCTATTGACGCGGCCGACCGTGTTGAAAAATGATATTTGCCGGTGCGCTCCATAGAAAATATTTACCTCTACAGGGTGTAATGAAAGTAAGTTATAATACTTCAGGGTGTGTATGTGTCCCAGTGCTGTATTAATATTTTTTATGAATTTAGGGTGCTTTATTTCCGACGCCCCATGTACGAAATCTGCTGGCCCACTATGGACGTTACTGCCCCTTGACCGCGGCCTATACGGCCTATTTATAAATCCGGGGCTGATGTGTTCCTTATATAGAGTTCATTGTAAAAGTAGCAGCGCTATAAAATATTATTTAACTTCATTAGAGTTATAAAAACATCAATATGTAGAAGATACATATTGATGTTTTTATTAGAAAGGCCTGAGCGCGAACGGCATGAATGTGCATACTGCATAGTTAAAGAAAAGTAGCTCTTTTAGCGCTGTGCAACATTCACAGTGAACTCTAATATAAGGGACTATAAGTGACTAGTGAACTCTAAAGTATTATAACTTACTAGACGTTCCGCGCGGCTCGTCCGCGTAAATCTGGGGGCACGGCAGTGCCCCAGCCAAGCTTTTTAGTAAAGGCACGGCCGTAACATACTTTTCTCGAAGCGGTTCGCGGCTATTTCACATCCCCTTTATCTTCGATGTTAACAAAGCTAGGGATTTAGAATTTCGGTCACTAGGAGCAAGTATTAAAACTAGCTCAACCTCCAAATTACATTAAATTTCGATAAATAGTTTAATAGTTACGGATGGTCAAAATTACTAAGTTTTGTCACTGACTGACAGATCATCAAAATTCTAAGGTACTTATAGCAGACTTAGAACCTTGAAATTTGGTACTCGGATAGATAATTATTCACAATGAAAGGAAAAATTATGAAACTGGCCAAGTTCGAGTCGGACTGGCGTAGATAGGGTTCTGTACCGTAAATTTGTATCGGAGCCCCCCTTAAATAAAAGGTTTATTTAATTTTTATTATTTATTATTAAAGTTGAAATATAATTGAGTAGTTTCTGAAATTTACAAAAACCTTACTGTTACCATTATGAAGATAGAGCAAAAAAAGCAAAAAAAATCGTGTTTGTTGTACGAGACCCGCCATTCCTAAATTATTTTATTTCAATAGGACTATTCTATTTTATAGCGACAACAAAAATACATAATTTGTGAAAAATTCAACTATCTAGCTATTGCGGTTCTCGAGATCCAGCCTGGAGACAGGCAGACAGCGAAGTCTTACGACTTTGTTAATATGGTAGAATATGGGTAGAATAGTTTTAACGTGACCTGAAAAGGAAAAACCTTAAAAAAAGAAATGAAATCCCACCAAAACATTAAATGTAAAAAGAGCCAAGCAAAATATTGCATAGCTGAATTGGCTTGGCAATGAGCACTAGAGAAATAATCAGCGACTGATTGCATTTATATGGGTACCTGCATCGACCAGATGCGTCGTTACGATAAACTAAAAAAACACTTTACGCTTGCCGCCTGTGTAAGTATGAACTCCTCCAAATATGCAGTTTCATATTTGTTTCTTAATAATTATTTGCACATTGCCGGGCCACTATAATAATTTTAAAGTAAAGAAAACTATTGATACATTCACTGAATGTTGATTTCAATTACAAAATAAGTTGACTTTTTACGACAGAAGTATTGCATATGGCTATGCAATATTTTGCTTGGCTCCTTTTACATTTAATGTTTTGGTCGGATTAGATATTTCACAGACAAAATATACAGATAAAAAATATAGCCCATTATCCTTCACGTGGTAGACTTAGGTCCAGTAGATCGTGAGATCAGTACTTTCAAATAATTTCCCCCGTTTTTTCCACATTTTTTTCTATTCCTTCGCTTCTATTAGTCTTAGCGTGATAAAATATAGCACATAACACTGAAATAATTTTTCAAATCGGACCTGATGTATTTGGAAGTCGTTGATGTGTGTCAGGACGTGTGACCTGAGATTAATGCGTCAAACAAACGAACAATCAAACAAACTCTTCCGTTTTATAATATAGATTTTCGTTACACCTTGTATTTCGGCCAGTGATTCTGAAATTGAAAGGATATTATGTGGAACTATAAGTATATTGGTGGAGCGTGACTGGCTTTTTCTATCAGATTTTGTAGTATTGCCGCCAGCGTAAATAACCTATATTGCCAATAACGTCTCCGCATGTATTTTTATTTTTATAGCGCGGTAACAAGTTTAGCGAAATGTATTAAATTCGTTTCGGATTTTTCCTATTGTTTTTGTATATAGGTTTTTGGATTGCGAATCAACTAACAAAAGATATCTACTTTAATTTATTTAAAAGGCTATTTTATATTGTAATCATACATGGGTATTATAGTATAGTAATATACTGGATTGCGACTTTTGACGACCTCTGTGGCTCAGTTGGTGGAGCGTCGGTAGCGGATCGCGGGTACGAATCCCGCCGACGGAACAAAACGTTTTCAATGTTCCCGGGTCTTGATGTGTATTAAATATGTGTATGATTATATAATAAAAATATTAAATACCTATATATTATAGTATGAAAGTATTAAATATATTTTCGTTGTCTGGTACCTGCAACATAATTCCTTCAGGTACCTACTAAGCATGGGGCCAGACTGACGTGGTGTGAAGAGTCCATAGATATTATTATTATTATAAATCAGCAGTTCAGCGGAGGTAACAGACAGACATTCACACTTTCGCATTTATAATATTTAAAGTATGAATTAGTTTTGTTACACCATGGTCCATGAATAATAAGAAAGTATTATAAAATGTAAATACGTAAAGTACGAGTAAGGAAAGAAAATCGTTTAGCTAGCTGCCAGGAGGTCAATCTCTTTGAATCGTTCGATCTTTGTCATGATTTACTTGCCAGATTGTGTTTACTAAATATATTGTGTATTCCGAAATATAGTCGAGAAAATTGAATGTTAAGGGTGAAGCCAAACAATCAATAGAACCGCCAACTCCAAACGCGCGTTAGCAAAGCGCGCGCTTCATAACGCCCATCGGTAACTGCAATTCATTTTTATTTATATAGTTAGCTGATGATAAAAACCTAAAGCCTAAACCCCAGTTATATTATCCTTACACTCAACATCTCAATTCTCAACCATCCAATTATAACACAATCTTGCTTGGAGTCGAGTTTTCTCTTGCTTGGAGTCGAGTTTTCGCGTGAATAGTCATTCACGTGATGTTGAAATTGTAAAGTTGTATGCAATTTATGTTCCATCTTGCAACTAATTTTCCGGATACGTACAGTTGCTAAGTGAAAACGCTATTTAACTAGCACCACAATATAAATACAGTAGATTACTTATTATAACCATGAAACGAGTCGGGGTAGTCACGGACTCAAATGGCTCCCATGGCTCCTTCAATGCAACTTGCATAGGAGTAGAGTTAGTCCAAATTAAAATGACGCACCCCTCTGTCGTATTCACAGTACTTAAAAATTTCGCATTTATATTATCAACTAATGAAGTGGTGGGGCATCTCATCTCAAGCTACACAAGATTTACCACCGCGTTTCAAGTGGCTTGAGTCTTATAGTTATTCTTAGTAAGATTTTCCATCTCGCAATGGACGCAAAATATAATTTTCTCGGCGAGAAAAAGGACCAAGGTCAATTCGCGGTGGTGAATTCAGATAACTTAAAGTCGCCAGTAATGCAAGCACGTCGCGTAAAACTTGTTTGTTTTCATAGATTACGCCGAATTGCTCTACTGTATGCTATTTATACTGTGCTAGCATAGTACATCAAACTCAAAGTTGCAAGTTCAACCGCAGGCTCGCAATATTGTGGTCGTGTGAAGATTGAGAAATATCACACACACTTCGCGCGAGAATACTTCAAGAAGGAAGTTAAGTTGGTAGCGCGAAGTATTGAGTTGTGTATGTGTTACAATTCTACGGAATGGTCAGTTATTTTTACAAGTCTGAATACACAATAATAAGCTTTGGAGTTATAATATTTACTAGATGACGCCCGCAACTCTGTTCCGCCAAACGCGCGTGTTTTCAATTTCGCGGGAACCGCATGCATTTTCCAGGATAAAAAGGGTCCCGGGTCTGTAAATCTACATACTATTCAGCAAAATCGGTTTATCGGTTTGAATGTGTACAGGCAACAGACAGTCAGACAGACACTCTTTTTCATTTATTATTAGTATTTATTACCAAACTTCATATTTTTGTAAATACATTGTAGTGATATCGGTCGCACAATAAAATGTTCAGCAATTTCACCCAAGTGTTACCATTTATAGCTAAGATTTACATCGTAAAGTTTAGACGCCATAAATAATATCAGTTTATTGCTTTAAGTTTTACTTTTTAATCTCTTTTCGTACATTGTTTGAATTAATGCCAACTGCGGACATGTATGCCAATTGCCAACATCGAGTTATTCTCTTATTCTTTCCTTCCAGTCTTGCTACTACAATATAATAATATTATATTGTGAAGTATTATAATTTTGATTTTGTTTCTGTATGGCTTATGGCTATTTCAAGCTAGTCAATTTTGATTAAGTATGATATACTTATCGGAAAATTTCTGTATGAACGTTATTGAGAAAAGATGTTTTTTGTGATGTCATAAAAAGAAGTTTTCAACATGAAACTCACGATAATACCGTCCTTACTAGATTATTATTGTTTTCTAATAGGGCAACTCGCCTACCATCTTACCTGTACAACATAATATTATAATCTTTACAATTTATAATATAATTAGGATGAATATGGATTAAAAATTAATCCACTAATTGATAAATATGAAATTAACGAACAAAATAACAATTATGAGAACTCAATTACTATATACAATTCGAGCGAAATTGCTATCGAGCGTTGAATTATGAAAGTTGAAATGTAATATAAAAAAGGTATAAAAAAGCTTTTACGCGGAGAACCGTCGACAAAGGATTTTAGGGATGTCAAACATGAATTGTGAATAAAACCTTTGAAAATTCCTATGATTTGATCGATTTTACAGTCCGCTCAGTCCTTTGAGTGCAAAGAGCGCAATTATGTTGCGTTTTGTGCCTTTTTGCGTTCGTTATAATTAAATGTAGGCCAGAGATTAAAGTTAAATGCCGTGGTTGCCATCGCTTAGGAGAGCCATACTTCGGTTCGACCTGAGGAGTACCACGTGCTCATAGAAAACCGGCGTGAACCAGCGCTTGCGTGTGTTTCACAGAGTGAGTGAGTTTACCGTAGGTGCAATTCCCTGCCCCCCTAGAAATGCCGCAGTTTAAAAAAAACTATTTGTTAAAACTAAATTTTATGCGTTCTCTCGGTGGCCTATGATTGAAATCGCTCTTAAGTCAGCACTACATATAGGCGAACGCGTTGGCCAACGCGTTGGCCAATGTGTAGAACGGGCGACTCGCGCGTTGGCGGTAGGTATTTAGACGTTGGCCGACGCGTTTTGTCGGCACTACATATAGGCGAACGCGTTGGCCGACGCGTTGGCCAATGCGTTGCTAACGCGTTCGCCTATTTGTAGTGCCGACATTAGACTATTAAGGTCAATGACCACTGGTGCCTCGTCTCTTCATTTTGTCATTTAACTATTAAGGCCGTCCCCCGAGCAAACGACTTTGGCCATACACTTGCCGCGTTGCCGAGATCGCGCCAAAACTCTATTATTTTTACTTATCTTAGTTCAAAATTGTACTAAAAAAATTTAAAACGGGGAATATGTAGTTTATGATATTGTCGATCTATTGGCGTGAGTTTCAAATAAAAGTAATTTGTAAATGGTAAGGAGATGCTGAATGTATGCTTGAATTTTAATAAATTGGCATTACTTTGGAAGCTGATATCATGAGTATAATAAACAAAAATAGAAAATTTAAAACGGGGAAAGGAATGTTGAGATACTGAAGATTATTGCTGTATTTTTATTGTAACTCTGTAGCTTTCAGATTATGATTTTATAAGGCTTTAAATACGGTCAATTACGGAATCTCCGGAGGGAACGCCCTTAGACTTGGAGCATTGCAACGCGACGCGTCGATGCGATGTGGTGCATTTTTAAATGGCACTTTTAAAACTGGACTTTATTTGCTTGCTACACAAGAAACCCATATTGGGTAGACAGAATTGCCGCCCTTAGTTTCGGCCTGCCTGTTTCGAATGGCCCAATTTATGATTTTAACAATAAAAAACCGAATTAAACAGTAATTTCCTTATCATATAATTTCCTGTAAAGTGTCCTTATTTCAACTAAAAAGGATTATCAAAATTCACAAACGGCAAAGATCCTCGAAGTTCCATTTTTGAAGTCGGTTAAAAGTGCATCGCATCGTCACTTTCCTATGTGAACTGACCCTTAGTTTAGTAACAGTTTAATTGTATAATTCCGTTGGTCATTGCTGGTCGTTACATTAAAACCGGTGCTAATGAGCTGCAATGGCAGTTCGATTTAATTCCGATTCCATGCCGTTAGAGTGTGTTATAATTAAAATACAGTGATTCTACTAGCTTTTAATGCAAATTTACTAGCACTTTAAAGCTGATCGCACATAATATTTTGTCAGCATCGTATGTGCCGCGTGACCGTGAACGTACCGCATACTCGTAGTACACGAAATGCGGCGCGTACGGTACGATGCAGTTTCACATCAATACATACAACGAATTCTAAAAATGAGCGACAATTAAGGTGAACGCAGATTTGGCCGCACCGCACGCACCGCAGTCGCCGCATTTCGAATTCTTAAAGTTATAGGCAAGCTCGCATACCTACTCGCGCCGCAGTCTTCGCAACTTCTACATTCTTTATATGAAGAATTCGAAATGCGGCGACTGCGGTGCGGCCAAATCTGCGTTCACCTTTAATGAGCGATCCCCTTAAATGGGAAACGTCAAAATTACCAGTACCACAGACACCTCTAAAAGGCCTAAGCTCAAAGTCAGTCAGTAAATACTTTGGGCCCTAAAGTATTTACTGACTGACTTTGAGGTGGTCTTGCAGTTGAAAGCAACTGTCATAAGTGTCTGACAGCGGAAGACGAGATTTCTACAGAAGAAATTAAATAAACAATTTAGTTTTAGGGTGCATTTTCATTAGTCGTTTACTCGTACGGTATACAGCATGCGGGGAGACCAATGACAATGCGCCATTAGTTGTCTAATTGACAGCTAATGGCGCATTGTCATTGGTCGTGGCAAGCGTTTCAGAAATTTCCCGCACCCCGCATGCGGGCCCTATCGACCAGTGAAAATGCACATTATACATTGTCGAAGGTCAAAAAGACTTTCAGAACTGGATACCTCTTAAAGTAACCTCGACCGAAACTCCATAGTTGCTGGTCGTCCTTACCTCTATAGTCTATACTCTATAATAAAGGTCGTACAGGAAATTTTTCAGCTGTTATAGAATGAAAGTCTGGCTGTCACTGGCTCTTGTGTCATGGCGCATTTTCATTGGTCGATAGGGCCCGCATGCGGGGTGCGGGAGATTTCTGAAACGCAAGCCACGACCAATGATAATGCGCCATTAGTTGTCAATTAGTTGTCATAGACTCCCCCCATGCTGTACGAGTTAACGACTAATGAAAATGCGCCCTTATAGATATATGCGATAAAAGCACTAAAAATTATCAAACAAACTCGTGTTCATTTGGTTTCGTGTAAAAAATTGATAAATCTACATTATTTACGCTTCAAAAAGGCTGTGGTAAAAATTCATAAGCGATCGACATCTGGCAGAGAGCCAGCCTCCCGTCATGTTTCATAAGCCGAGTTTCGTAATACGGGGTTGTAAATAACTGGTCAGGTTTTGAAGTGTGGCGAAGCGACGCTTCGTGTTGCTAATCTGTGCAATCAGCGGCTAAGTGATTCTTTTTAGGGTTCCGTTACCAAGTGGAAAAAAACACGAAACCCTTATAGATTCATATCCTATTGTAACACCTATTATAACGGTACTTTCTGCAAATAAACAATTCTTATTCTTATTCTTTATGTCTATCTATCTGCCCGTCCGTCTGATTGTCCGTCTGTCCGTCCGTATGTCACAGCTGCTTTCTTAAAACCTTAATATAGGTTTAAGGGAGGGTGGCAAACCAATTAGTGTTACAACCTTGGTGCCTATATTGACATCGAGATTATGTTTGAAGATGGTTCTTGGGATGCTGTTGCAACTTGGAAGGTCACTCAACTACTTTCAAACTGTATTTGGTGACAATCAAGCATCCTATAGGTCGAAGATCTCTCTTTTGGGGCCATACAGCATAAATAATTTGGGTAAATGACTAGTAAATTGGACAGTACTAGTCATTGGAAAAAGCACAAAAACACCATATTTATTAATGTTGCTTTAAAAACTGACTGTTTTTCTTTAAAAAGAGGCATTATTTTACTTTAAAAACAGGAAATTTTTAAAGCAACATTTATAAATATTGTGTTTTTGTGCTTTTTCCAATGACTGGTAATGTCCAATCTACTTACTAGTCATTTACCTTTTATTGCTAGTACCTATCATATACTGAATTCCGTTGCGACTTCGGAAATCGTTCATTTTTCCGGGATAAAAACTATCATAATATGTCCTTTCCCGGGACTCAACGTATTTCCATACCAAATTAGGAACATGTTATTTCTAAGTTTGGTTAGGACAATGCTGCTGATGACCTGATTGTCTGACAAGTAAGATGATCCATGCGTCGGATGGGCATGTAAAAAGTCGGTCCTGCGTCTGATCTCTCGCCGGTCGTGTCGGTCTTCCGTCCCACTGGGTTATGAGAGTAAAGGAATAGAGAGTGCTCTTGTGTTCTGCGCACACACTTGGGCAGTATAAAATTACTCCTGCGTAGCTGGCCTGGTTTCAATGAAACCAGCCACCGTCACCGAAACCGGTATGGGAGCTATTATACCAAATTACAACTAAATTGGTTCAGCGGTTTGAGCGCGAGGAGGTAACAGATAGACTATTATAATATGTAGTATGGATTTTGGATAGGGCCCAAATATATTAATTTAAACAATATTTATCAACATTAACGATTGAAAGCAACGATTTAACACACACCTGGGCCTCGGAGATTCGATAAAAAAGGCACAAAAATTGTTTTTGGGTAAAAATCGGTTAACGTCACAATGGTCCTCAATTTGTTAGGATTCGAGCGATACGTGTTGGTCACTCGTCCCACAAACAATTGTTTTATTTACCAGTTGTTTTGTTTTTTTTTTTGTAGAAGGCCGAATACGAGCAAAACATTACACCTGCGACATCAGAGGAGAAATACTCATGTTAGGGTTAGGACCATAAACGTATGATGCTAAAGACCAACAAAGAGTGCGAGAGAGAAGAAAATCCGTTATGGAATTATAACAAGATGAAAAGAGAGAGGCAGTCTCATGAAAACTTTAACCACTTTCATTTGACAGGTCGTCAACAAGTCGTCAGTCGTTTTTATGCCCTTTCGGTATTTGCAATTTATTGTTTAAATCCTTTATTATTTTCATCAAATACTATTACATATAAAAATGGTAACTTGTTCTGTGAGTGATTGCAGTGTAAATCATAAGAAAAATCCTGAAAAATATACATTTCACAGGTAATTAATCTTCATGTCCTAATTGCTACGATGTGTTTATTTTCGCTATATTCTGTCTTTAGTTCTCTATTTCAAATAAAATATGGTGAATCCGCCCTTTTACTTTCATATTTTGCGTAACTTAAGGTATTATTGTTCTTATATTACACAAATTTTGAAGAAAAAATTTTCATTAAATTTTTTTACATATACGCTAGTGCTTGAATCAAATTTATCGATATGCTTATCGATATTTCACAATAACATAAACTAAAATAAAAATCATTTACCTTTATATTTATCACCTTAAAAGGACATATTATCTTATTTTAACGATTATTTTTAAATATTATTAATCTTTTGACATACCTAGTATAAAATCAAGGTTTCACAGATCAGTCACTTGAATCTAATACTCATTGAATGCAGCTTTCATTAATATAAAATAAATTGCACCCATGCAAAGCTGTTTGCTTGTTCATAATCATTTGTTTTACAGATTCCCTCAAGATTTCCCTTTAATTAGAGGAAAATGGCTAAAATTAATTGGGCGTGTTGGTTGGAGTCCCACGAAAAATTCAACAATATGTAGCAAACATTTCATTGAAAATTTTAAAAGAAAAAGTAGAATAAATACAATTTTGGCTAAAGGAGCTATCCCAACATTATTCGTACCAGTAAGTTTGACATACTGTTGCACTTGTTACTGAAGCAATTATTTTTGTCTTTTGCATAAAATTCTTGAGTCTCATTGTTGGAAATGTTCATCAAAACAGCTTGACATTTTTTTATGAAATTTTGCATAATAATAAACAAGAATAGGTTCTAAGCTATTTATCAATAGCTTTTCACACATCACCTATAGCGATAGGTTTTAATAGTGTACGTGTAGTGTTTTAAGAATAAAATATAATATAGTACTATGTGTGTTGTTTACTTTCAACGTTTACTTTCAATGTAAGGGCTGATTTACCAGATAGATTTTACCTGAGTAATAAATAAGTAACTTTATAATGTGTTATGTCATATGTGTAAGTATATTATTTACCCCTATAAGAACCTCATGTCATAACATATCCGACGATTGAAAAATCATTCCAAACGAAAATGTGTATCTACTATTTAATTGTCACATTTTTTGCCAATAATTAAAATTTATGATACCTAATTTGAAATACAAAATCTGTCAAAGTTGCATATTATTTGTTTCATATAGAAACTCAGGTAAAATAACTCGAACGGACTATACTATCGATAGCAAAATACTATACTATCGATAGTAAAATATACATCACTAGCACACGCACACATTGACACATCAAAAATCGTCACGCATTTTCGGGTTGTCAGGTGATCTATACGTCAGTATATTCTATATCTATGGTTAGGACTAAGTGGTCCCCAACCTTTTTTTCACACGGGCCACAAACATGTGTCGATCTTGGTGTCGCGGGCCGCAAAAAAAAAAAAAATCAGAAATAAAAATTACGTACTTCAATTAACGATTTAAAAGTGGACAATAATTCACAACTTTAACGCCGCGGGTTGGGGATAGCTGTTAGGTCATATTTATACAGTCCGAAATGATAAGTACCTTAGCTCCTCATAGGTAGCGTTCAAAAGCTATAAGCTCATATTTTTTTCCACTATCGCATTAGGATCAGTTCACATTTTTTTATAAAATAAGAGGGCAAACGAGAAAACAGGTCACATGATGGAAATCAATCAACGTCGCATAATGGACACTTTCAACATCAGAAGAGCTGCAGGTGCGTTGCTGGCCTTTTAAGATGGAATACGCTCTCTTTTTAAAGGTTCGCATCTGTCGTATTGGTCCGGAAATACTGCTTACTTAAAAACTTTATTTTACCTTGTAAGAAAATTAATACATATTCTGCAGTTTGATAGGAAATATCATACATCGAAGAAGGAAGGTTACATTCAGGATACTGATTAAAAATTCATATATTTTTTATTACAACTACTACAGAAAATACTAGCAATCTACAGAAAGAAGCCAATGACAAATTTGTATTCCTACAATCTATACAAATGTAGGTATCGTGAAATTTTGATTCCTCTTTTAATAATTTACAATAGATTAATAGTTAATGGAATCAGGCGTTACTTTGCGGAAATCCATAGATTAAAATTTGTCGATGTCTTCTTTTCTGTAGATTGCTAGAAGAGAAACAAGATTTGTCGTTACAAATTTGGTTTCTCTTCTAGAAATCTACAGAAAAGAAGCCAACGACAATTTTTATATCTCTTCTAGCAATCTACAGAAAAAAGCCAACCTCAAATTATTTTTATTCCTCTTCTTGCTATATCTACAAAAAGTCAAAGAAAAACAAACTTGTGACTCAATAATCGGAAATTATACGAGCAATTGTCAAAATAATTGTACGTAACGAAAAGTCGTTAAGAAATATTGTTACGAAATAGTTCTGAATTGTAACTAAATAGTAAAACATACAGGACATAAGTCTTATTACACAATGGTGAAAAAATATCAATTAAATAATTATTTTTAACAATATGCTAAGAAACCCCTTCCTGATCTTTAAAGGTTCACCCCTCATCATTAACAAATTTAATTATGCTTTCGCTTCCGCTTATGCTTCCGCTTATGTTTCCGCTTCAGCTTATGCTTCCGCTTCCGCTAATGTTTCCGCTTCCGCTTATGTTTCCGCTTCCGCTTATGCTTTCGCTTCCGCTTATGCTTCCGCTTCCGCTTATGCTTCCGCTTCCGCTTATGCTTCCACTTCCGCTTCCGCTTATGCATCTGCTTCCGCTTATGCTTCCGCTTCCGCTTATGCTTCCGCTTCCGCTTATGCTTCCGCTTCCACTTATGCTTCCGCTTCCGCTTATGCTTCCGCTTCCGCTTATGGTTCCGCTCCCGCTTATGCATCTGCTTCCGCTTATGCTTCCGCTTCCGCTTATGCTTCCGCTTCCGCTTATGCATCCGCTTCCGCTCATGCTTCCGCTTGTTCCGTTCCGTCGTCCGTCGTCCTTGCTCAAAACGTTTCAGTACAGGCAGAATTGAGCAGACAAAATTTTACTACCACAATACTATGTGTAGTAATGGGATTGATGGTATTTTTGGTATGGGTGATATACGGTCGTTATCGTATTAAAAATTGGGTGACAAAAATGTTTGCAAGATACGCGGCGGGTGGCAACACCTCCGCGCCCGCCCCGCCGCAGGTGCGGGTCTAGCAGCTAGCTGCCGCCCACCGCCCACCTGCAGGATGTTATGGGCTATGGCTAGTAAAATTATACAGCTTCAAGATAGTGGACAGTGTTTATAGTGCTTATGGCTTACATGTTGTTCTTGGTA
This sequence comes from Polyommatus icarus, assembly GCA_937595015.1. NCBI lineage: Eukaryota > Metazoa > Arthropoda > Insecta > Lepidoptera > Lycaenidae > Polyommatus > Polyommatus icarus. Next base: position 8,136,702 of record OW569330.1, on the reverse strand, counting down.
TACGAAGATAAATACAATATGATATTATTACATTCTATCAGGTACAATAATAATATTGATATTATTATAATGTGGTTGTATTGCTGTTATGCTATTGTATTGTGGCTGTATTCTGTGTAAATGTCATTGTGTCTAAATTTTTATTTTTGTATTGTGTTTTGTTTCTTTTTGTAAAAATTTGGGGGGTGTAGTGTAGGGACCATGTATGTGTGAATGTGCGAGTGTCAGCAGTTTTGTGTCTGGGAGGCGATGTATGCGAGAGACGACGGGCAGTCACTGCGTGAGGCCTGATCTGAATGTACGGTTTTAGTTTTGGGATAATAAAGGCCAAGTTAATATCCCTGTTAGTTTTACTAGTGCAACCCGGGGACTTATTATGAGGGACTAAAGGAACTCCTACACATCTAAACAAAAAAATACGATACAAACTTTTGCAAGTATATTACGTCTTATCATTAGGATAATTATATTAGAGAAACAACAATTAAAATATTCCTATGAATATTTTAATTGTTGTTTCAACTTATTGTAAACTCAGCTTTAGGACCTACTTTTTCGTAACGTAACTAAATTTTGAATAAACGTACCGAAATAGTAATCTAAAATAAGCAAAACAAAGTTCGCAATTGTAAATGGCTTATTATATACTAGAACAGAGAATACATATTATGCATTTCATACATTCTTTGCAAATGTAATTCAAAATGAAACATAGATTCCAACTTACCGTTTTTCCAAAATAGCCTGAAGTATCTCCTGTCTCGAAAATGTAGTTCCACTATCGAAACACGTCCACATTGATTTTTTAAACATAAAAAGAAATGGCGGAGGCGTCAGACAAACATCCAATAAGCGACAAGTAAGTGTTGCCATTAATAAAATGTTACGGATGCGTTCTGTACTTTAATCGAATTTAATATAAAACGTAACTAAAGAGTCATAACGAAAATGTTTATGTATCCGACTCACTCTCTTTTTTGCGTTTAAGTAGGTTTTTTTATAAGAGAACCCCACATTAAGATGTTTTTAATAAAAACAACATGAAATCATTTTAGATATTACCCACAAATAAATAATTTTAATGGGACAAATTACATTTTAAGAAGTCTTAAAACATGAGATGTGTAGTGTGGAAATTTTTTTTATATGGAGAGTAAAAATATAGTTTTACTAAAAAACGTTTAATATATTAAATAAAAAAATATACAATTTTATTTATTTTAATTTTCGAAGAGAAACAGTTTTCCTTTACAGGTATGTTTTTTTTTGTTTTTATTACAGGCTAAAACATTCAAAACTATTTGATTGTTTCGAGGCATTTTTCTTTTTAGTCAAATGTACAATTATTATTTTGACAAATACTCATACAGAAGTTTGAGATTCAAGTGTTTTATTTCTCCTGGCTCTTGTCTAAACACACGTCTTCGTACCTCGGACTCCCTTGTCCCAAATCCCCTTAACACGGTGTTCCTTAAATCTTGTCGCGAACTTTACGGGAAATGAACATTTTTGGGGTTCCGCGCCCAAAAAATTGAACAGGACCTTATTTTGGGTGAGTTTGTTATTCATTCTTATTTCTTAATGTCTGTCTTTCGCCAGGACAGACACACACAGACTGAGAAACAGACAGGCAGACACGTCAAACTTAATAACACCCCTCTTTTTTGTCGGGGGTTAAAAATAATTCATACTAAAATGTGCATGTCTGTGCTGATTGTTGCTTTTTCACGTAACATGCCGCTTGTATTTTAGTTCTGAGAAAAGACTAATAATAATGTGCGATTCCCGCATGATAGACTATTTTTGGCATGCCTAATAAAGTTGTGGACAACGTACAGTACCTAATAATAATCTAAATTGATCTACATATATATATTCAAAGGTGACGACTGCGACTGACTGACTGACTGACATAGTGAGATCACTATGTCAGTCAGTCAGTCAGTCGCACAGCCCAAAAAAAAGGACGGATCGGGCTGAAATTTGGCATGCAGGTAAATGTTATGACGTAGGCATCCACTAAGAAAGGATTTTGATAAATTCCACCATTAAGGGGATAAAATAGGGGATAAAAGATTGTATATAACAATACTTCTTAACGCGAGCGAAGCCGCGGACAAAAGCTAGTAATTAATACAGTCGGATCCTACGTAACATCGTAATTCTTCGACGTTCTACACGGAGCCCTACATGCTTTAGTCTAACTTGGACTTGGTCGATTTTTTAACCTTTTCGAAGAGATTACGTCAAACAGTAAATCGACCTTTTCCGATTCCAGTTGACAGAAAACTTTAAGGTACTCGTGAAATAAAGAATCACGAAAAAGTTTTTGGGCAACAAGATTTTTTTTCACATTTTAGTGTACACAAACTGTAGCCACGTATTTCATTTATCATCTTACATTATTCAGTTATTTGAATAAGCAGTACGAATGAGAATATTTCACATGAAATGCTTATAATAATTCATATTGATTTAACTAAAAATATTTTGATAAGTATGGAGAAGTTTATGAAAATATTATTCATAGTTTTTAGCACTTGCAGATTTGGTCTTTGAACACCTTTCTAATTTACCTCTACGTACCGGCTTACGGTAGAAATCTTTTGATTAATCTATATAAATAAATAAAAAAAGACGGGTTGCACTCCGGGAGTGCCGGCAGAAGTGAAAACTTGATTATTAAATAAATAAATAAATAAATAAATAAACGTTTATTTGGCACAATAGGACATTACACTATTCTAGAGTATATATATTATACTACAACATTGTGTTATTAACGTTGTGCATTTTTAACCCATTTTTTATGAAAATCGCTTATTAAAAAATCGATTTTTTTTAATTAATCGAAACCCTTACAAACAATTCGAGTTCGAGTTCGAGTTCGAGTTCGAGTTCGAGTTCGAGTTCGAGTTCGAGCTCGAGTTCGAGTTCGACACAAAACACTACTCTCCAACCGTCTAACGCGTTTTGTATGGTTTTTCGATCAACACGAAAATCTGGCGCGAGTTTCACAGTTTTTACCCATCCCACAAGTGCTCAACGCCGCTAAAGAAGTTTTCACTTCAAAAATAATTTTAAATGTTAGTAACCGATATGGCTAATTTTTATCTTGAAATATTCGTGGAAGTACTTAGTACATGGAAGGTTTATTACTTACTAGATGACGCCCGCAACTCCGTTGCGCCAAAAATCGTTCATCGCGCGGGAACCGTACATATTTTCAAGATAAAAAGTAGTGTCTTTCCCGGTACTCAAAGTATCTCCATATCAAATTTCACCAAAGTAGGTTCAGCGGTTTGGGCGTAAAGAGGTAACAGACAGACATACAGGCACACTTTCGCATTTATAATATTAGTATAATATTGAAGTATTGATTGTTCATAGTTTTTAGCACTTGCAGATTTGGTCTTTGAACACCTTTCTTTATCTCTACATACCGGCTTATGGTAAAGTCTTTAGATTAATCTATATGTTACGCTCAAAGACCGAAATCGCTCAATGAGCGAAAAAATGGCTCACAACGCGTTGTGGTCACAGTGAAACAGCCACAACGCGAAATTCGCGTCGTGACTCGTGGCTTTAATGAAAACGGCCACGACGCGTTCTGGCAATCACAAAAAGACCATAATGCGAAATTCAAACAAATATTACGCGAAATTCGTGTCGTGGCTGATTTGCTATTCGTTTTTCTTGGTTTGTTCTTGATTGATTAATCGTCCATAGCTACGTATGGAAGATTACACATTTTGAATTACCACGCGTACTACAAAATATTTTTTCTTTTACTAAATCACTGCATAACTATGGATATTTTCAAATAATGAAAAACACGTTATGCAGTGATTTAGTAAAAGAAAAAATATTTTGTAGTACGCGTGGTAATTCAAATATAATCTTCCATACCTATAGACGATTAATCGATCAAGAACAAATCAAGAAAAACGAATAGCATAGTAGCCACGACACGAATTTCGCGTTATGGTCTTTTTGTGATTGCCAGAACGCGTCGTGGCCGTTTTCATTAGAGCCACGACGCGAATTTCGCGTCGTGGCTGTTTCACTGTGACCACAACGCGTTATGAGCTATTTTTTCGCTCATTGAGCGATTTCGGTCTTTGAGCGTAACATATATAAATAAAAAAAATATTTTAAATGTTGGTAGTCTCGTTAGAAAACGCCTGAATCGATTTGGCTAATTTTAGTTAACTTATATATACTAGGAGGGAAGTGATACGAAGTTAACTGGGTTATCTAGTTATACTTAAAATAATCGGCCAAGTGCGAGTCGAACTCGCGCACTAAGGGTTCCGTACCATTATAGAGCAAAATTAGGCCAAAAATTGTGTTTTTTTGTTTGGGAGCCCCCCTTAATTTTTTATTTAATTTTCATGTTATTATTATTAAATATTAAAGTAAACATAAAACTAAGGACCTTGAGAAAAAATCCGGTAGGTACTTGAATTTTTGCCATTATTGATATAGAGTCAAAAAGGCCAAAAAACACGTTTGTTGTATGGGCGCCCCCCTTAAATATATTTTTTTTGTTTTTAGTATTTGTTATTATGGCGGCGACAGATATAGGTACACAATCTGTGAAAATTTCAACTCTCTAGCTATTACCGTTCTTGAGTTACAGCCTGGAGATAGACAGACAGACGGACAGACATCGAAGTCTCAGTAATAAGGTCCCGTTTTTATCCTTTGTTTACGGAACTCTTAAAACGATATTACAACAGTAACGTCTTTTGGACAGTATCATAAAACAATCAAGGCTTACAATCTCGGCTGTTTACGAGATTCGCAAAAGTAAATGGAGATAAGTGTAATTTGTATGGTCTATCTATTTAGTGTAACTACATCCCTTACACCCTCGTATAGGCTTAAGCCTATAAATGGGAAATAAATCGTAAAATACCCCCTTAATGGCCTTAAGGGGTACAACGAAAAACTTCTAGGGAGCCATTAACGTTATTTAAGAGAGTTATAAACCTTTTAAACGTTATCAGAATTCTGAATCTTGTTAAGCCATTCCAGACATGCGAGAACATTCTTAAGAGTTCGCGATGAAAGATAAAAAATGTACTTTTTCGTAACATTACAAGTCTTAGTTAAAAACTATAACAATTTGACTACGATAATAAGGTATTCTACTAGATGTAGAATTTTTTCCTTATTCCGATGTTGCTGGTGACTTGAGACTTTTGAAGAACAAGTTATACACGTTTTATTTACAAGTTATACAGTTAACACATTTGAAAATCAATTTTTGTATATAAGAAGATATATAAGAAGAAGATATTTACAAAAATATGAAGTTACCTATATTTACAGCAACAATATGTTCATAAGAAGGGCATGATAGAAGCTTAAGGTGTGTATTATAAATAAAAGTATTGCCTGCAAATTAGTATTAGTGTTTAGCCCCGAAGTTAGTTTATCGCACAATAACCGTACATTTTACGGTCAAAGTCTATTATTTATATTCCTTTTCTTGATTTCACATGACAAATAAATCAAATACCAATATTTTGTTTTACATTTAAGATTTCAAGTGTATACTTAGACTAGGGCAAGCTACATCTGCTTCCTCCGACTATAAAATACATCTAATATATAAAAATAAGTCGGGTTTTCCTTCCTGACGCTATAACTCCAGAACGCACGAACCGATTTCCACGATTTTGCATTCGTTGGAAAAGTCTCGGGCGCCGTGAGGTCTATAGAAAAAACTTTAAGGAAAATATATAATTTTTCACATACAGCGCCATATTTATATGGCAAAACAACGTTTGCCGGAACAGCTAGTTCTTATTATAAAACATACTTGTCTCAGCGGCATTACCGTTCGGCTTATCATATAAGACCCATAAATCACAATCCAATATGCAATCAAGCCACGAATGTACAATAAATTGACTACCAATCCAATTTTATTCTAACACACGGTCACTCCCATACGTGAGTTAGTTCAAAGAAGTGACAACAATTGTGAGGAAATGAGGGATTTCCTTAGCACCTTTATTTGATTCTCTAAATATCGTTTTAGTGACAACTAAGCGTGATTTTCTGTAGTATAACCAATTCTTTGTTCGCTCTTGGTTTGATCTTTGATCAAACCCACTGGGGAACACGGAAGACGACCTCTGTGGCTCAATTATTGGTTGAGTGTGTGGCAGCTCAAGCCGCGGGTCGCGGGTTCGAACCCCGCCGATGGAACAAAAAGTTTTCAATGTTCCCGGGTCTGGATGTGTATTAAATATATGTACGATATAAAAAAAAATCTTAAATATAATATGTATAGTATAAAAGTATTAAATAAATTTCCGTTGTCTGGTACCTGTAACACATTACACAAGTCCTTCAGGTACTTAGCACGGGGCCAGACTGACGTGCTGTGAAGCGTCCATATATTATTATTGTAATATTTGATGTCAATTTCAAAAATACTGCAAGGCCTGTTATTTTAATATTATGCATTTCTACTCCATGTGCATTGAATGTTTTCTCATTGTCATCTTTTCATGAACATTATTAAAGCGAGTTGTGTTTATAGACCAGGACCAATAATTTTGAAAACAAAAAAAAATCACAGTAGGATGAAACCCATTACAAAAGGAGGAGAATATTATAAAAATTAAGGGAAAAATAATTTACGGGCGATCTGAGTTAGGGAAAAGTGTGAGGGGAGGTTTTAAGGGGGAAAATCGGTTTATCTCGATTTCTGGCAAAACTAATATTCCCATGAAGAAAAAACAAATGGCAAAGTTGTAAGTAAGAAAAAGATCTAAAACTTTTGTATTTACGATTTTTACGACGAACGATTTTTTCTACAGTGATAGCACTGTACAGTGGTCGCAGTAGATTTAGGAACACAGCCAAAATAACATGTCCTGACTGATTTATCATCGCTGAGCAAAAACTGTTTCGATTTTTTGCATTTTCTGAGAAGATTTACTGTAGTGTAATATATACTTTTTTCATCATCGAAAAGTAGAGATTTCAACGAATAGAGAGCATTACATTTTTTTTAAAAAGCTGATATTTTGACGGTCGAATTTTCGATTGAAAATTAGGGTATTTTTTCGATTTAAATTCAAAATAAGGTGAAAAAATAAATATTTCTAATCAAATAAACGACAGCGTATTTGGGACTTGAAAATGTAAGTTATCACTAAATTTCGTGAAAAAAAAAAAAATTTGTAAAAGATATAAATAAAAACCAAAAACATGGTTTTTTGAAATTTTCACATTAATTTTGAGGTTATGGAAAAAAGTGTAAATACTTACAAAAGTTTTAGATTTTTTTCTTACCTACAATTTTGCCATTTGACTTTTTTTCATAGGCATATTAGTTTTGCCAGAAATCGAGATAAACCGTTTTTCCCCCTTAAAACCTCCCCCCACACTTTTCCCTAACTCAGATCGCCCGTAAATTATTTTTCCCTTAATTTTTATAATATTCTCCTCTTGTAATGATTTCATTCTACTGTGTTTTTTTTTTACTTTTCATTATGTTTGAAGGTATTGATCCTGGTCTATTAGCGTAGAGCCACTGTACAAAAGACGATATTGTATAGTAATTTTTTATGACAATTATTTAAATGCCTCCCAGGTCCCACACCTGACACCTCATTAATAAAATGTAATAATACAGCACTTAGAGCCTGTTTCACCACTTCTTGATTAGTGCTGAATAGGCTATCCACAACTTTTTTGACAGATTTTCCATACTTATGGCCTGTTTCACCGCTTCCTGATAAGGTGCCTGATAGGGTTATTTGACAGATTTTCCGTACTCCATCTGTCAAATTAAGTGGTGGATAGCCTTATCAGGAAGCGGTGAAACAGGCCCTTACTCTATCTGTCAAGTTAAGTGGTGGATAGCCTATCCTATATCATGAAATGGCGAAACACTGTTTCACCACTTACTAATAAGTGCCGAATAGGCTATCCACCAATTAACTTGACAGATACAGTATGGAGAATCTCCCCTTGTTTTTATCAGGCACATTGGAAAAGTCACATCACACACCATGACAACGCTGAATAGTTTCTACGCTACGTAAATATTAGCGTTAAAGTTTAGGCGGAAGAAACAAAAATATTGAATAACCCCATAAATAGGGTTGGGCTCATCGATAATTCTTCACCAAGAAACTTCTCGATAACACTTTACGCTATTCATCCAATAACAAAAGTCGATCGGTTCCGGGCGAGCTTTATTATTTTGCGTATCATTATTAAGTGCCGAAGTTTGAACAGTGTTTCAATATTTTGGAGTCAAGCGATCGAGTTGATTTTATGCTTGGTTTTTTTGTTGATTTACTTAATGAAATTTTCGAAGATTTTTTTATATCTTCTAAAAAAGTTTAATTGTTAATAATATCATACTTCATAGTCATAGTAATATTATAAATGTGAAAGTTTGTGAGTGTGTTTGTTTGTTACGCCCAAACCACTGAACCAAATTTGCTTAAATCTAAATATATAAAACTCAAAAGTGACTGACTGGCATGGTGATCTATCAACGCACAGCCCAAACCACTGGACGGATCGGGCTGAAATTTGGCATGCAAGTAGATGTTATATGACGTAGGCAGCCGCTAAGAAAGGATTCAGATCAATTCTACCCCCAAAGGGTTAAAATAGGGGATGAAAGTTTCTATAACATAATAATACTTCGTAACACGAGTGAAGCCGCGGGAAAAACCTAGTTTGGTATAAAGATACATGGGTCCCGAGAAAGGACAAAGGATACTTTTTATCTCGAAAAAATGTACGGTTTCCGCGTGATAACTGAATTTTGGCGAAACGGAGTTGCGGACGTCATTTAGTTTTTAAATATTATAGTCCGCGCGCAACTAGTTGGCCGCTCTGCCCGTATACTCACATCCATCATATATATATATATATATATATATATATATATATATATATATATATATATATTCGGTATTAAATGCTGAAATATATTTTCTGTGTAATATAGAACTCAATTAACAAATCAAACATTTTCGGCAAATACGCGCCGAGGATGTGTTTATTTCGCATTAGTACAATAATTAATATCAATCCAAACAACACAATATTTGAACAAAATATTTCAACACTTGATATTGTCCGTATCTTTTTGTGCTAAAATTTGTTTATAATCCAAACAACACAATATTTGAATAAAATATTTCAACACTTGATATTGTCCGTATCTTTTTGTCAGCCGCGGACCTTCAATTTTTTTTAGGCGGGGCAAAAACTGAAAAATGCCGCCCCGCCTAACTACTTATGTTTATTTTCACCTTTATCTATATTCTATACAAATTAATTCTGCAGAGCAAAAAAAGTTATATTTCTGCAGAGTTTGTTTGTTTGTTTGTTTGAACGCGCTAATCTCAGGAACTACTGGTCCGATTTCAAAAATTCTTTTACTGTTGGATAGCCCATTTATCGAGAAAGGCTATAGGCTATATTTTATCACGCTAAGGCTAATAGGAGCGAAGAAATAGAGGAAAATATGGAAAAAACGGGGGGAAATTATTTAAAAGGGCTTATTTGAATGCGCTAATCTCAGAAAGTACTGGTCCGATTTGAAAAATTCTTTCAGTGTTAGATAGCCCATTGATCGAGGAAGGCTATATTTTATCACGCTAAGACTAATAGGAGCGAAGAAATAGAGGAAAATGTCGAAAAATTGGGGGAAATTATACGAAAGGGCTTATTTGAACGCGTAGTTCCTGAGATTAGCGCGTTCAAATAGAGCGTGCTAATCTTAGGAACTACTGGTCCGATTTAAAATTTTCTTTCAGTGTTAGATAGCCCATTTATCGAGGAAGGCTATAGGCTATCACGCTAGGACTGAAAGGAGCGAAGAAATAGAGGAAAATGTCGAAAAAAACGGGGGAAATTATATGAAAAAGCTTATTTGAACGCGCTAATCTCAGGAACTACTGTTTCGATTTGAAAAATTCTTTCGGTGTTAGATAGCCCGTTTATCGAAGAAGGCTATAAGCTAGGGGTTCCCAATCATTTCAGCCTGCGGCACACTTACAAGTATCAATATATGTCACGGCGCCCTACTCTACCTAGCTATTAAAAAAAGACGGTTGGAGAGTAGTGTTTTGTGTCGAACTCGACTCGAACTCGACTCGAACTCGAACTCGACTCGAACTCGAACTCGACTCAAACTCGACTCGAACTCGACTCGAACTCGACTCGAACTCGACTCGAACTCGACTCGAACTCGACTCGAACTCGACTCGAACTCGACTCGAACTCGACTCGAACTCGACTCGAACTCGACTCGAACTCGACTCGAACTCGACTCGAACTCGACTCGACTCGAACTCGACTCGAACTCGAATCGAACTCGGTTGTCTGTAAAGTTGGTTTACTGACGGTAGTGGAACGTGACAACGTCAAAGCCTTAAACGGAACGCCTCAGAGCCTCAGAGGTAACGCCGCATATTGCGTCATGTTTTTTCGTGCGCGCAGCCCATATCGAATTATAAGACGTTGTCACGTCAAAAATATGTAACATACCTAAATAAACACCTTTAATGATTATAATATAATATTTTATTATATATTATAGGTTAAGCCAGTAAATAGTAATAAACAGATATTTAATCATCAGACCTGCTTTGTATAATTCATATTATAATTTTATTTATAATATTTGTGGTTATGGATAAATGATAATGATGGGGGATCGACTCCCGGCGCCCCTCTTGCCTTTCCACGGCGCACCAGAGCATCGCGGCGCACACTTTGGGAACCCCTGCTATAGGCTTTATTTTATCACGCTAACACTAATAATAAATAGAGGAAAATGTGGAAAAAGGGGGGAAATTATTTGAAAGGGCTTATTTGAACGCGCTAATCTCAGGAACTACTGGTTGGATTTGAAAAATTCTTTCAGTGTTAGATAGCCCGTTTATCGAGGAACTTTATAAGCTATATTTTATCACGCTAAGACTAATAGAAGCGAAGAAATAGAGGAAAATGTGGAAAAAACGGGGGAAAAATTATATGAAATTGCTTATTATCTCAAGAATTACTGGAGCAATTTTTATGTTATTTGGCAAACAAGAAGAATAGACCGCGTAAAGGGACATAGGCTATTTTTTGCGGAAAAATGTATGGTTGCGTGAAATTCCTAAATTACGCAAGCGAAGCCGCGCGTAACATCTATATATAATGAAATCGTAGGAAAGTCAATTCTGTACATTGAATATTTTTGTACAATAAATAATACTTGGGATGTGATCTACTATGCTAATGCGAAGTCGCGGGCAACAGCTAGTCATCCATATAATTTCAGCTATAATAGGTACAGTCAAAGAAAAAGAAAACCCAGTATACACTTATACAGTGCTGCCCCGATCTGTGGTTCCAGCAGGCGAGCAGGAGCCGGGCGCGTATTTTGATCTATGCCTAGCATACGCGCTTCGCAAATAATAAAATATGTTCGTGCAGCACGTCTCACTCCGCGCTCAGGGTACCTACTCGTATCTCGGTCAAGTTGATATGGCCATGAAATTGCTGTACTTGTGCTATTATTGGTCCGTGAAGTGTTAATTTTGCCGCCCCCTGAACCTGCCGCCCGGGGCATGGGCCCCGGCTTGTCCCCCCCCCCTAGATCCGGGGCTGCTTTTTGTGCTAAAATTTGTTTATGGTGCTTTAAGGAGTGGGAATATTTTGGCTTGTTTTGGCTATTTTATTTTCCCTGGGTCTCATTCAAAATTATATTATTTACTTAAAATAAAAGTATCATTATATTTTAAGTTTTCGACTTACAGTATACTGTATTACTATAGATCGTTGCGTGGAAGTAAGTTTATTGTGTTTGAATCGTACATTAACCGGGCTAAATTTTATCACTTATACTTCTTTCCCACGCCTTAAAGTGTCTCTGTACCAAATTGGTATTTTAACCTATCAACGCGTAAGGCCCAAGTGGGCCGCGATAACAAAAGATTTCCAAGAATCGTCGATCGAAGGATTAACCGGTTCAGCGGTTTAAGCATGAAGTGATTGTAGATAGAATAATATCAGCGAAAATGTATTGAAGGACGTCGAAAAGCTTTGTCCACAATATGCACTTTCATCTTCAATTTTCGTCATCTCCTTTCATCGAGCTTACAATAATCTGACAGACACTGTAACTGAACAAAAATGACAATGTTGACGTTGCGGTCGTTGACGTATTCAATTATTTAACGCGCCAAAACGAAAGTTCAATAAATGAAGATGACGAAAATTGATGACTAATCGACATCACGCGACCACTTGAAGGCAAAAATATAGTATTTCTTTACGTGAAATAGTGAACAAAAGGTAAGTACTTGATATAAATAGATCTCCACAATTATAACAGAATCCAATATCAGTTTAGTTTCACACATGACGAGGGTTTCCCCGCTCTGTGACAAGCAAATATATTCCAAGAATTCGTTTTGTGTCTATTTATTTTGGGGAATCAGCACAAATAAAAAGTTGTAGCGAAATGATGGAGGTTTCGGGTGTTAAAATTGGAGATTTATTGCGTTATATGAAAAATGTTCTTCAAGATAGATAACGTTCTTGTTAGTGAATTTATCGCTTTCTCATTTTCTGCTGTATATTTTGTGGTGTTTCGTAACACGGCGTTAACGTTACGCACGATGAAATATAAGATGTTGTATATTTTTACATCGAACAAAGTATTTGTAATCCGTAGTTCCTTTTCTAATATTATAGAATACGTATATAGAGCGCGGTTCTTGACTCGGAGGTCGTGGGTTCAATTCCCGCGTTGGAAACATGTTATTTCCAAGTTTAGTCAGGACAATGCTGGCTGATCACCTGATTGTCTAACAAGTAAGATGATCCATGCGTCGAATGGGCATGTAAAAAGTCGGTCCTGCGCCTGATCTCTCGCCAGTCGTGTCGGTCTTCCGTCCCACTGGGTTATGAGAGTAAAGGAATAGAGAGTGCTCTTCCGTACAGCGCACACGCTTGGGCTCTATAAAATTACTCCTGCGTAGTTGGCCTGGTTTCAATTAAACCGGCCACCGTCACCTAAACCGGTGTAGGAGCTATTATTATTATAAAATATGTGAAAGTGTGTCTGTCTGTTACTTTTTGACGCCCAAGCCGCTAAATCTATTTTGCTTTGATTCCTGGGAAAGGACATAGGCTACTGTTTATACCGCAAAAATGGTTGGCAAATACGGTTCATGCGAGATAAATGAATTTTGGCGTACCGATGGCGGGCTTCATCAAGTTATTAATATATTTCATACTCAATAGCTTACAGTCACAGTACAAAAGAAGGATGTAAAAATGGCGTTAATTCGTCCAAGAAGTCAACCCTTTATCGCAAGTTTTCAGGTGCCCCTGTGACCCTCAACCTCTCAGTTGAAGTGTGTTTGAGCTGTCATTTAAACCCACTGTAAATTGGCGCGAAACTTCAAAGTTTGGCCATTATCAAATTCTCTTTAGGTGTTGTATTTAACGAAAATGGTACAGCCGGCGCGATTATTCTGTCTTGTTTATGGATAACGACTTGTATTTGTTTTTATTTATATTATGGTCAAACCACTTCGAGAAAGGTGCTTACTATTCTGAACACTTGTACATAATATCGCAAGTTGACCCCAATAAACGTAAATAAGTAAATAAATAAATAAGTTACCTATGTGAATACCGATAAAATTTCTTAAAGTATTGTATATTTTTGGAACCGCTGTCACGACTTTTAAACGAGATTTAGTTTTTGACAAAATAAACTTTGTTATTTCTTCAAATCTTCATGTAAAAACTACTGAACGGACTTCGATCAGACGCAATTATTATAAAGTGAATGTAATCAATTAAGCATTTAAAATCTTCAGTGCCATCAAACTGAAAATTACGTTTCGAATAAAAAAAATACAACTTTTAAGTCGAGGGGAATCTTGAAAAGAAGTTTTTGCTGACGAAGCCACCGTCTGTCCCTTTACTGTTCGTTCAAGTAAATAAGATTAAAAGGACTTTCCTATTTCCAATATCTATCAGTTCAGCTTGCACAGCAAAATATGAGATGTTTGTTTATTACAAAATTACTATAAATAAATGAATTGGGTAAGTAACAATTAAAAAACTGCCTTTTTTATAAATGTAGGCTTTAGGAGCGGGAAAATTATTTGAAATAAAAAAATGAGACGTCAAAGGACACCCGGAGCTATATGTACAAAAAACCTGTATACACTCAACAAAAAAAAAGTCGTCGTTACACCACACTGTTCAATGCAAGAGAGAAAGAGAGAAACACGACACTTGTGTCGTTACAACTTTTCGTCTTAATTTTTTCTGTCTACCCCTCTTTCGTGACGCGCGATAAGGAACTTCGTTCCAAAATGTGCAATGTGTATTTCATGCATAACCAGCTGATATCTTAGCCAGATGATGAAGAAGGTAAGTCACAAGGTTTGTTAAAATTATACGGGACAATTTGAGTAATTATATTATCTGCTTATCACTAATTGATCTACGAATAACAAAAACTTAGGTATATTAAATATTAGTTATCCATTTCATCCAATTACATCTTCAATTCTGGAAAATACCACGTAATATTTTAAATTTATTTAGAAAAAATAAACAAAAATTTCAATTTGTAACTATTTCCAAATAGATCATGATTTCCTTTATCGAGTGTACATAGCATGCATATCAATTACAAGGAACGCCAGAAGTGTAACAGTATACAGCTGCGCGACTCAGTTAAACTATAATTAAGGGCAACTTGCCAAGAGAACTGCTCAGATAAATTAGACCCTTGCCCAAACGTCAGCGCTGACCATTAGGATGTCCTTGAAAAGGGTTGACCATTGGTTATATATGGCTACATTAAAAGTTGACGGCTAACGGGTGCAGGAACACACATTTATGTTACACTAGGTGTTCCCCGCGACTTTGTCCACGTGAACGATGAATTATGACTTCTGGGGTGTTGGTAAGTTTTCTAAACGGCCTTTTCGTCAACGTATACGGTACAATATAGTATAGACATACATCAGATGTACTATCAGAGAAATTCATTCATAGTCAGATAGCAGACCTATGTAATTTGGTCGTGGTATGTCAAACCCAGCTGACAGATCACAAACTAACACTAAATTGACATAACCCGACCAAGTGACATATGAGCAATATAATTATGCGTAAAAGCATTGATGCGTAGAGATGAACTACGATAACATGGCGCGCCCCTCCAAATTACTGTTTCAATGTGTGTAGTCACATCATTTTGAAAGAGTTTGTATGTAGTAAGTATTCAACCAATCAACGTACTCTTAATGTCACAGTTTACCAAGATTTGTTGGTCCACTAATCATAACTAGCCGACCACACAAGACAACGCACTTCAAACGTTTTGAATATTGGAGGGGCGCGCCATATTATCGTAGTTTATCTCTAATTAAATAACTCCCTCCCTCTCTCTCTCATTCTTAGTTCACACTGGAATAGGAATGCCAATAAATAATGGAGTAATTATACTAACGGAGTATATTATTGCCATTATTGGCATTCTTAGTATTTTCAAATAAAAATGATGACTGCCAACGATGGCGATAGGTTTAATTAGTGTGTACCGATAGCACTCAAACATTGGTGAAAGCTTGCACACATAATATACTATAAACGATTAGGAAGAATAGTGGTAAGCGTCTTCGTGGATTGAACGAAATATAATGTTAGCCTTTCTTGCTATATTAGCTGATGATGATGATACTTAATATATGGGAATTTGGAGGTCGAAGCCAAGCGAGCTGTAAAATCGAATATTAAATGCAATTAGACATATTAATGTTAATGAAGGTTCCGTAGGCTCAGACTATCGAATGATTTACCGATCTTATTGTCCGCGTTCAAAAGCTTCGGGAGGCTCTATAGAATATTCATAAGGCACCAGAAAATATGACAAATTGGCGATATTAAAACCAAAGGCTTAAAGTAAAATTGCTTAAAATAAATCAAGAGACTCTTTGTGCATTGACGATATAGATAATTCATGCAACCAAATGGCTGGATGGTCTTAGATCAGCCTTTCTCCAAGTACGCTCCGTGGAACCTTTGTACCTCCACGAGCGATGTTTTTTTGAAATGTCTTCATCAGACAATAGCATGGAGGCAATTTATTCAAAGACAAAACATTATTTTTTGGGACTCCGTTAAAAACGTCACAAGGTTTTCGCCACCAAAAAAGTTTGAGAACCGCTGACCTAGACGATAGATGAGGCTGGAGGCATGTATGTCCGATTGCATAGAATGTTTATATTACGTTGGGTCTCCTAAACTGTCGTAGTACTACACAATAGCTTTGTCCACATTGTGCCTTTTTCTGTTCATCAAGGGCATGCCTTATAGCGCTGTCAACAGCGAACGTGAGGCATGCCCGTAACGCGCGTTGAAATCGTAGCGCGCGCTATGACACTTTTCTTTCAACGCGGGTGGATTTTGACGCGCGTCACGGGCATGCCTCACGTTCGCTGTTGACAGCGCTATAAGGCATGCCCTTGATGAACAGAAAAAGGCACAATGTGGACAAAGCTCTACAAATGTAAGTACTAAGTATTAATGCAAAACTGCTACGCAAACAATTTGTAACATTGCCGCTTCAAAACTGCAATAACCCATAAAATTACAATAATCGCCACAAATCGGTTGGCTGACATAACCCATGAAATGGACATATACGACTATAAAAATGATTTACACACTTTTACGGACCTAACTTGTGATATAGAATTGCTGAAACGATTATTATTTTTTGTACTTTATGAAGGTGTTAGCTTTATTTTATGAAGGCCATAGATGTTAGTTCTGAAATGAAAACCGCCTTGTCTGCTAATAAAACGCTCGAATTGAGCTTCGCAAATATTATATTATTTTATAGTTTTCTCTAGGTATATTGTAAATGAGTGGAAATTCCCGTAATTTATGTTTCGATTTCAGGGTGAAGTCTACACGTATGCTTGTAGTAATGCAATGAAACAAACAGCTTTCCATAGCATAGCTTTCCATTCTGTGCCTGTACTGTACGGAATCTAATTATTCTTGAAACCCCTACAACTAAAAAGTTGCTACGCGATAACAAACATCAAACTATGTGTACTTTGTATGTAGCAATATTAAATTACAAAATAAACGACTTATCATCGAGTAACTTATAACAGCAAACTTGTAAAGCATGAACCGTCTCTTAATAACTTGTAAGCGTTAAAAGTAACAGGATTTATAGCGAGCTAACTATCAGTGAACTTGCCTGTGGATTAAGGGTCGTCCATAATGTATGACAAACGTAGAAAAAGTCAAAAAAGGAGTCCCCCTTGTAACTTCCTTGAAGGTCCCCCCGGTCCTAAGTTTTGTAATATTATCAGTTATCACACTTCAGTAAATAAAAATATGAAAGTGGTTTTTAATATTTAAAATTGTTAATTTGTGACCACCTGTGACAAGGAAGTGGGGTGTCAAAATCATAAAAAATACGTCTGGAACTCGGGAGACTGCCGCGGTAAAGCTGCAATTAAATTAAAAATAATTGATAAGATAATAATAATAATATAATTTCATTTATTATTATTATCTAATTTCAATTATCAACAGCAGTTACCTATAATTTGCATACGTCTAGTCCAGTGGTTCCCAACCTTTTTTTCATGCGGGCCACAACCATGTTTTGGTCTTTTTTACGGTTAAAAAATGACATTCTTCAAAATGAACGATTTAAAAGTGGAAATAACGACTATCACGTAGACTTTATGTTATTTTTTCCGATGGGCGTGAATTTCAAAATTGTGCGGGGGCGGGGCACAAATAAAGTCCGCATTCGGCCCGCTGGCCGCGGGTCGGGGTTAGCAGGTCTAGTCGCAGGCATACAAACGACGAAGTCTACCGAACTGAAACAACGTTAGACGATGCACCGCTGTGCCGGTTGTAGTAGAGTGTTAGGTTTATTTTCGTTACGGAATTTCTTGACTCGGTCGCCGCGCTCAAAGCCCGCGATAAAAGCTGTGCAATAGTTTAATGCTGTGCAATGTGCTGTGCTGTAAGTTTTCCAAATAAAATAAAATAAAAATAAATAAAATAGTGTGATGTACTTTATGGACGGTCCTTATAGTACGGGAGATAATCTCGACTAGCGGCCAACTTCACTGTAATCCTTCATCGGGCCGAGGCTGATGTCATAAAACTTCGTCGAACAACTTTCTCAAAGGATGTGATAGTTGCAAACGAATTTTGTATTGCATCCGAACTAATAATAATTGCTACAAGTTGTGATTAAGAAACTGCACTTTGCAGATGATTTATTTGCTTCGCTAGACATGATTTTGTAGATACAAAAACTCGGAGATTATTTAGTAGAGTTGGTGATGTGATGTGATGGGCGTATAACAAATTGATAATACTTTAGGGTGTGTATTTAAGTGCCCTAAATAGGGTTAACTGTGAAAGTGGCAGCGCTGAAAGAGTTTTTATTTTTATTTTGTATGGACAAATTCATGACGCTGAGGCGCTTCCCATACTAATTACAAAAAATGCTCGTTCAGTGCTGCTACTTTCACAGTGAACTCTATTTAGAAAACTCGTACAAACTCGAAAGTATTACCACTTTGTTATGTTACATTCTATATAAGGGATACATACACAATTTACACACCCTATAGTTTTATCACTTTGTTTTTATAATATTATGTTATACCCTTCATAGGCAGTCTATAACTGCAGTTATATTATATCAAGCTCCTGCGCAGCTAACAAATCGCGTATATTTATAACATTGGTTTGACGGAACCCGACCAAATAAAGTAGGTCCGCTTTCTGCCTGTGACTAAACTCCGGTTGTACAATACAGTGATCGGTTTTTTCCTTTAATATAATATTTGTTTAACCTTAAAAAAATAATGAAAGTACTGTTGTAAGGTTTATAAAATCGTTTTGTACATAATATTTTTCTTTCCATTCATAACATAATTGAACGGAATTTGTTTACGTCTGCTCCGCTGAAGATAATTCCACAAAATTAAAGGTAAAACATCACTGACATATAAGTACTACGTAGTACATAATAACTCTGTGTAAAATATATGTATTTTTATAGTTAATGGCATAAAAGGGTAAATGACTAGTAGATTGGACAGTACTAGTCATTGGAAAAAGCACAAAAACACCAATATTTATTAATGTTGCTTTAAAAACTGACTGTTTTTCTTAAAAACAGGCGTTCTTTTACTTTAAACACAGGAAACTTTTAAAGCAACATTAATAAATATTGTGTTTTTGTGCTCTTTCCAATGACTGGTACTGTCCAATCTACTTGTCATTTACCTTAATCTAAAACATAGGTCATAAGCCAGAAGAAGAAGTCTGGCGTCATATTTTATTGACAGCTGGCATCCATCCATCCATGACATAATATTATGCCAGTGATGCGCAAAAAACATTGCTATTTTTGCGTAAACCAAAGATAATTTCGAATATCCATCACCCTAGTTCTAGTTTTCCGAATGTTAATTTCCACAGTTCACTCTTGAACAATAACAATTACATTTCGTTAAATAAACAGCCAGCAAGGCCATGATGTTTCAAGAAAAGCACCTTTTGAATTATTTATTGCTACTACTGCAATATTTGAATAACCGCTACATTGGAATTGCCTTCTTCGTAATCAAATACTCTTTCGAATAGACGGTGAAGTATTCGAAATTCAAAATCGCAGTTTATTTTTTTTTTACAACTTTTATTGTAGTTGTGTTTGATTTTAAATTTTCGTCATCCATAGTCTAAAAGCAGAAATAAGTAAAGTTTTAATTATTATTTTTAGGAAAACTTTCTTTAAATTGTCGGTCACTGCCATAGAAATAAGAAAATTAAAACAACGTTTACAGAACATCATTTTGAAACTGTTGTACTTTGCTCGCGAGCTCCGGCCTCCGAGGTTACTCAGAAATGACAGAATTGCCACTCGCGGTGTTGTGCTGCCTGTTCCAGAATGGCTACTTAAAAAATCCATTGAATCGCCTCATCATGTTTCCATCAGCTGACCCTTAGTGTCTAAACACACTAGGCCGAAGTGACGCGGCGTAAATTCGGCATGATTCCGCCTGCAATGTATTTTAAATTACCGATGACACACTATTCCGTCGCATTCCGTCCGTATTTTAAATGCGTTTGCCATTGCGGACGTAATCATGCGGAATTTACGCCGCGTAACTTCGGCCTAGTGTGATTAGACACTTAAACTCCGATTCCCGAAACTCGCGTATACCCACACAAATGAAATAAGTGATAGTTTTCCCTCAAATCTCTTGAGCTATTTATCACTTTTTCACTCATCCCCGGGTGAAATGAATTTATCGTCTGTGCAACCTGACCACAACCAGCGGCTAAAGGTTAATGAAATGTAATACGGCTTTGTTTCGGCGTGACCGGACGGACGTGAATAGGGAACAATATTTTTCATTTACAGAGACCGCGGCGTCGCTGTAAGTGAAAATTATAAAATACAGCTCTTTGTTCCGTTTTTCTAAAAATGTTTAGGTACTTCTAGGTAATAGGAGAGTCTTCATTGTAATTTTTTCTAACTGCCGCACGTAGAGATGATAATTTATTTAAGTTTTTAACAGACAATGTAGGTATGGGGCTTATCTCAAAATCTTCATTTAATTGCAATAAATCGTTCGATCGGGGATTCTTAGAAATGGTATTGTATTCTATTGTTGTCACCGGTGCTCTTATGGGGTTGCAGGATTAAGTAACGTCTATGAGTGCGGCAGTAAGTTTGCAGCATTTTTGATGTTTCTTGCAAATTCGTTAGAGTAAAGATTTGTGTAACTCCCGAGATAATAGTATTCATTGTTTTTTGTGTATCTTATGTAGTATGCAGTATTATATTTATCATGTCCTTTATCGGGACTGAAAGAATGTTTCATCGTAATAATTTTTTGCATGGTTCAAGTGTAAAGAAGTAAAAAACAGGCATGCATGATACACACTAATTTATGAATGTTAGGGCATTAAAAAACGTTTAGAATACTATTTAATGCTAATTTAGTTAGCATAATTTGCACTAATTTTAACCCGAAAATATGATTTTCATATAAAACAAGATTTTTAAATTCAAACTTTATATGAATACTGAATCTTTATGCATTTTCATTACAAGTCGTTGGCAGTGTATAAATTTTAATGATTCGCCCGTGTAATAGCCTTTCTTGGCTCGTGAACCAGAGAACTTCTGAGAGATTGTGATCATAAATATTTTGTACACTTTTCTTGACGATTACACAATATGGTTTTCGTTAACGAAATGTAATTCGAGTTATTTTGTTAAGTATAGTTTAAAGATCGTTGTTACATTTATAATAATCGTTTTACTTATCAATCTTTATAATTAATGGAAGCTATTAGATTAACAATCTTTATTATAAAATAAAAACTATGTTGTATGTGGACAGACGTCTAATTTTAACAAGATCAAAGTTAATCCTTTGATCGCGGATTTTTGGAAATGCTATTGTATTCTATTGTTGTCGCAATCACCGGTGCTCTTATGGGGCTTGAAGGATTTAGGATTAATATGTTATTTAACTTTATAAAAACGTAAACTTCTCTCAGTCAACTGTGATTATTATTAGTAACAAATAACAATATTGAAATTTATAGGCTAATCCAGTGTCTAAGTATACATACTCGTACTATAATATAATATTTTTAGTTTTTCTAGCCCTCAAAAATACTATTTTGTAAATAACTTCTATTTCACCAAAAACATAGCAGCCATTTTGTTATGATCGATCCGGTTAAGTGTGTTCAGAGCTTAGCGAACTTGGTAATCTCCAGTCGAGACTTACTACCATCTTCGTATAGTTGATATCTTTAGGGGTGAGCTTAATCTTCACAAGATTTCCCCTCAGTCTCTAATAATAATAGGCGGCAAAATTGCATTTCTTTCACTGTTTACCCTGCGACTTAAGCGAGAAATTGCTCATTGCTTTTGTAATTCTATAAAAAATTCGGTATACAGGGTCTATCTAAATATTGTAATTATATTAACAAGTTTTAAATAATATTTTGATAGGAATTGGGAACATAATATTGATAATTATGGTAGGTGAAATTTAATTGAGAATGTTTATTTAAGTCTAAATAAAAAGGCTAATAAACAAGAATTACAAATACATTAGCTACCGGAAAGACAATATTACCGACTTTGAAATAAAATATGCGGTTGTCATGGGATCACTGTTTGGTGCACTTGGTTGCTATTTAGAAATACATATTAAGCAAGTCGTTCAAATAATAATAAAATGATTTATTTCTTCAAGTTTCAACAAAATCATAATTCACTATGAAAGTATTTTAAATGAGTTCATATCTGGCAAAGTAACATCGAGCACAAAACAATACCAACAATTCACTGTAGTCATGTAATAACTTGGGCAATGGATTTGATTTAAGTTTAGTTTTGACGGGACTGATTCTAGTAAATCTTCAATTTCCGTGATTCGTGCGTCGTTTTCAGCGATCGGACCGAAATTCATAGGCGATTTCTCCGATTCATTTGCACATGAGTTTAATGTTATGTTTGGGGTGAGAGAAGAGAAGCACAGAGAGTTTGTTTTATACAGGGTGTAACAAAAATAAGTGATAATACTTTAGGGTGTGTACGTGTTCCTTGTAGAAAGTTCACTGTGAAAGTAGCAGCGCTGAACCACCAAATTTTTTTTCACTTTTGTATCCAGAGAAACTCGTGACGCTCGAGCCCTTGTCCATACAAAAATGAAAAAAAACGGTTGTCTGTAAAGTCGGTTTACTGACGATAGTTGAACGTGACAACGTGCCTCTTTGTCGCTCGTTCCGCGCTCTCGCTTGCACTTCAAGCCCTAAATGGAACGCCTGAGAGCGAGGTAACGCCGCATGAGTCATGTTTTTTCGTGCGTGCAGCCGGCTCCATCGAATTATAAGACGTTGTCACGTTAAAAAAATTCGCCTTTCAGCGCTGCTACTTTCACAGTAAACTCTCTACAAGGAACACGTACTCACCCTAAAGTATTATCACTTATTTTTGTTACATCCTGTATATAACTAGATGACGTCCAAAACTCTGTTGCGCCAAAATTCGTTTATCGCGCGGAAACCGTAAAATTTCCCGGGACATGAAGTATCTTATGTTCTTTCTCAAGACTTAAAGTATCTCCACACCAAATTTCAGCAAAATCGGTTTAGGCGTGGAGAGTTAATAGACAGACAGACGGACAGACACTTTTGCATTTACAATATTAGTATGGGCATTGGGCACCCTCGCGGTCTAGTAGTTTGTTTAGTTCCCAATACAGGGGTAGCAGGTTCATATCCTGCGACAAGAAAAAGAGTGCAATTAAGCATTGCAAATAAGACTTTATCAAACAAATAAGAATCTTCAAAACTATTACCGGAAAATCCGGTCAAAACCAGCTCAAACCGGTTCGATTGCGGTAAAAATACGGCGTCGGCATTAGTTATTGATTCCACACTGTCCGCATATTTACTCCCATTGTGCAGGTTCATATTTCACATGCATATCGTAATTAATGGGGTATATCTGCCCTTGTATGTTGGCATCGCCCCTTATTGGCTGCATTTCACAAATGATAAACGGCATTTATCAATTTCTTGAATTTGAATAGCGGATGATTAATTTCTTTATGGATTTGTTGATATTGCGCTTCGTGTTATTGCGTTGGTAGCTTTGAAATTGCTTTATACTCGTATTTTAAACGCAATATGTATTTTAACTAGATTTATGATTGAAGAAAATAGTCATATTATTATATTTTTATTAGAAAATGGACAAATGGTAGTGTTTGTATAAACTTAACGCCATATTTTATTGCTAAAAATAAATGTTAGTGAGGAAGCCCTTGAACAAATTTTTTTGTGATTACTAACAACTAAACTTTTTGTGAGCTGTATATTATCCGTTTTAGGGTACAGTAGTCATTAACTTTTGTTGATCACAGAACCCTAAAACGGAACCCTAACCAGCAGATTTTTTGTATATTGGTAGGTTAATAGTTATATAATTTAAAAGTAACCTTGTCCTACAAATAAAACAATCCATATTTTAGGATCATGGAGTCAAAGTATGAAATCCTTTTAATATCTGCTAGCTTCCACTTTCGAGATTTTTAGAAAATAAAAATGTTGTTCGTCTTATCAAAATGTAGCTACTCACAAAAATTTGCTTGTTAGTAATCACAAAAAAATTGTTCTAGGGTTCCCGTATTATGTTGTTTTATATCCTAAAAAAACTTTTGCACTCCGGATTCCGAAATGATAGCAGAAGAGAAAACAGAATAGCAGGCGCATGAAAACATTTTCGTGGTCTAGTCTCTCACCGTGTACTATTTTTAGGTCAGGTGTCCTGACACCTGACCTAAAAATTTGCGTCAGGAATCAGGACTCCTGACGCAAATTTAGCAATTTTCACAATAGTAGGCCACATTGAAGCGATATAACGCAATTGACAAAAGGTTACATAAAAAATCCTTCGCCACATACATTTACAACGATTACTTATTTCCGTACGTCTTGTCCATATTTGGGAGGTTTCTTCGTCGGACTAATGTGCTCCATTACCCCAGTCACACTGATTAAGCGGCGCGGTAGTATGAAGGGAAGTGGAGTTTATCACTTAACTACCTATGTCGAGATTTAATAAGACTTATAACCCAAGAGCCAGCCAACTTTCGTCATTGAGTTTCTTGGATATTCATGAAGTTTTAGTTGCAGTCCTTTAGGAGGTATCCAGTACCTTTGATAAAGTATAAAGATCAATGTTTTAATTTATTTGGGATAATTTCAATTCAAGCGTCATTCAGACCGCAACGCGACGAGGCGAGGCGAGGCGCGGCGCGGCATAAATTTGTATGGATTTGACAGATTTCAATTGCGTGAGACGTCTTGCGAATCTGTCAAATCTACGCGTCGTGTTGCGGTCTGAATCAACCCTTAGTGGGAATCTCGTCTTCCACTGCCGGATATTTTTGGCATTTGCTTCCCACTGATCATAGACACCCCAAAAAACTTTTGGCTCAACAAATGACGAAAGTCTGCCTGTCGCTGGCTCTTGGGTTATTGGGTGAGGGGTATTCACAATTGCCGTTTTGACTTGGACTCGGCATATCTAACTACGCGGTTATTGGTCAGCGCTGGGAGCAACGCGCGTTTATTGGCTGTCGAACATTATTCGGCGTAATATTCGAAATACGCATTGTGAACAAAGGGGGAGACAGACGTGCGAGTAAGTACGCGGACTTATGGCTCGACGATCTAATCGCCTGTGTGTCAGCAAAGAGCCGCGAGCCGAGAGCCGCGAGCTGCGAGCCTGGGGGCATGGTAATCCAGTGTGAGCGATTCTCTTGCGAGCCGAGTAAGTTCGCGAACTTAAAACCCGCGTACTTTAACATCTATCAGGCACTTACGGCATATATTTTATAGTAGTCAGTCGTGGTAGAAGAGCTTCGTATATTATTATATTGATTTTTATAGGTATTTTAAATGTCGCCTCAAATGAAACCATATTTAATACCGGGGTTAATATCATTAATAGGAAATCAAAATACAAAATATATGTACTGTTCCTCAAGGTCATCACCCCAAGGTGATGACCTTGAGGACCGTAACACAGACCGTACAACATTTAATTGAAACCTTTTTAGGTACTTACATAATATTATTTTCATTTAGTTATGTATATTCTGAATTCGTGTTTTGAGGAGAAATAAAGATTAATATTATGTAATTACTTATTATTATTCATTATATTTCGAAATCAACCAATTTTTTTTGGATTCATATTATTATGTTGAATTCTTTGAATAATTATCACAGTTCCGTTTACAGATACACTTCACATAGGGCTCTGACAGTTAAAGAATTTCGGGAGAGCCCATTTAATTAAGGGTGAACCCTGCAAATGTCTGCCATTAGAGCGTGACAAAACAATGACCAATGAGCTGTCACCGCCGCGCCTGTTGGTAAGTGTGTGCGTAGTGACGCGAAATTAACGGACAGATTTAAGGGCGTTCCGTCCGGAAATTCCGTAATTGACCGTATTTAAAATCTTATAAACTCATAATCTGAAAGCTACAAAGTTATAATAAAAATACATCAATAATCTTCAGTATATCAACGTTCCTTTCGTCGTTTTAAATTTTCTATTTTTGTTTATTATACTCATGATATCGGCTTCCAAAGTAATACCAATTTGTTAAAATTCGAGCATACATTCAGCATCTCCTTAGCATTTACAAATTACTTTTATTTGAAACTCACGCCAATAGATCGACAATATCATAAACTACATATTCGCCGTTTTAAATTTTTTTTAGGACAATTTTGAACTAAGTTAAGTAAAAATAATAGGGTGTTGGCGCGATCTCGGCAACGCGGCAAATGTATGGCCAAGGTCGTTTGCTCGGGGGACGGCCTTAAGGCCTTGTAAATCCTAAGGAGATGCTGAATGTATGCTTGAATTTTAACAAATTGGTATTACTTTGGAAGCTGATATCATGAGTATAAGAAACAAAAATAGAAAATTTAAAACGACAAAAAGAATGTTGATATACTGAAGATTATTGCTGTATTTTTATTATAACTTTGTAGCTTTCAGATTATGAGTTTATAAGGTTTTAAATACGGTCAATTACGGAATCTCCGGACGGAACACCCTTAATATTATAATAATTATTGTAGTAATTAATATACAGTGTGTAATTAAACCTTCCTGCCAAATTTTGATATATTGATCCTTATGATCCGATATGATGTTAAAAATAAAAATTATATTTTTATATAATTTTTATTTATATTCTTATTTTTTCTATTCGTATTTTTTCTTCTATAGTCACTCAGAACCTTGAGAAATAGCTTCCGAAAGTTATCGCCCTCGCGTGACGTGCCCCCGCGAGCGTGCCTGCCCCCGCGTTACCCCCGTTTATTCCCCCGCGCCGCGAGTGACCGTTCTGCAACGATTTTAAATGGGATAAAATATGTAATTGAAAAAAAATAACACCCAATTTTTTTTGGTTAAATAGACTCTCCTAATGATACCTATACCCTGAAAAAAATTTGGCAGGAGGTAGTGATTTTCAAATGTTATTATCTGAATCTCAAATGTTATTATCTTGATATAGATAGAATAGATTATGCCAGTGCCATTTCTTTCCTCAGCACAATTTAATGTTGCTTACTTATAAGTTATAACCATGCAAAGCTTTTAAATCGAAATACTTTGGATCATAATCTGTATTATGTTTGTTAATTTACTGCATGTTTGGAACAATGGTTCTTTAAAAATTGCCATTTCTTATACCAAATGATTTCAAAACTTGCGATAGGCTACACAGCTATTCCTTATAATAGTCAGGGAGCCCTAGAACATTTTTTTATTACTATCAACACAATAGACATAACTACCAGTAGTTCGACTGCAAAGAAATGGACAGGTTTCAATATCTGTCAAATTCGTCGGGTTTGGGGGTGATAAGTTTGAGGCTGGCGCGCTGGCTGGTATAATTTATTTTTAAAAATAAGATTTTGAAATTGAATTCTGACAGTTTTCTTTGCATGTGCCAAAATATAAACAACAACTAAATTTGTAGGTAACGACCCTAGCGGCGACTTTTGTCAAAATACGTCAAACTTAAAAATTTTTACATCAGTTCTAAGTTGGCATACTCTATGATTCTGTCTACTCTGCTATCAAGCTCGTTTTTTGTAAGTAAGTTGGGTTCCGTTTTAGGGTTCTGTAATCAACAAAATTTGGTTGACTACGGTACCCTAAAAAGGAACCGTAACCAGCTGATTTGTGTATATTGGTAGGTTAATAATTAAAGAAGAAGAAGAAATAATTTAAGAGTAAAATTGTCCTACAAATATAACAATCCATATTTCAGGACTATCAAAATATCAAAGTATGAAATCCTTTCTATCTCTGTTTGCTACCACTTTCAAGATTTTACGCAGATAAAAATGTTGTTTGTCTTCTCAAAATAAAGCTACTCACAAAAAATTTGTGATAAAAGAATTGTTCTAGGGCTCCCTGACTATAATATTATTATGTCATGTCTACTATGTATATACTCGATACGGTTATGATTTCTTTACACATTTCGACATAAGTGTACAATGTACATTCGCAATAACAAGTGTTTTGTCAGCAACTGTACGTAATAAATATCGCGAGGTTCCCGACTCCCCTTTCCCAAGGGAGCACAATTTATGTCAACAGAAAAACTAGTTCTGCTATTCTGTTGTGACGTCATTAAACTTTCATTTAATTGGTCACTGCATTTGTATTTTGTTTGTTCATTGGAAATTTTGTTTTAAAGTTTATTAATAACTGCAGTTCATAAAATTAATAATTATAAATAGTTATTTTCTATATTTTATCAATATATTGTTATACTAGCGGCCCGGTACGTGCTTCGCTACGAATAAAGTGAAAAAAAAAACAGTACGACAGCAAAGTCGCCATTACTAAAAATATGATCTGCCATATTATTATATATTTTGTTTTATTGTTAATTATCGGCAATTTGCATAACGTGTTTTGTGACGGTCGCCGGCTGCTGCCGCAGCACAGTCACATTTCTAACCCAACCAACTTTTGGACTTTCTGGATTGTGTTTGTTTTTGTTTTGGTGGCTGCGTCCTCCGAGCCCCCCCCCCTTTCTTTTATAACGGACCCAGCTGCTCCCGCAGCACGCTCGCTGCGCTCGCTCAGCTCCCTCTGTGTTGTGGTCTATGTTCTAACCTAACCTTACCTACTTTTGGAATTTCTTGTTTGTGTTTGTTTTTGTTTTGGCGGGGGGCGCAGCCCCCCGAGCCCCCCTTTCTTAGGTAGGCCTTCTGTTAAGTCTTTTCAATAATAATGAAATGAAATAAAAATTGTGCGCTTAATACGGCGCCGCGCGCCGGCAGTCATTTCGGCAACTTGCTGGGGTAGGTTTGTGAACCTTAGCCAAAAAAACAACTTTCTTACCTAATAATATTATACACGTTAAATACTCCGTTAACCTACAAAACTAAACATGAACGTAGAAAAAAAGGCGGACGGAGTCTTGTCATATACAAAACTGTGTCTTCACTTTTCTTCAGAGTCGGCCATGCACACATTCTGACGCCTGCCAAATGGTATGGACTAGCGCAAGAATGTGTGCGTGCGGACCGTGTACATACAGCCAGCTGGCCGACTCTGAACGACACAGTTTTGTGTATGGTGATTGGTGGGACTCCGTCCGCCTTTTTTATACGTCCATGAAACTAAAAATCTATATCAGATCATTATCAGATAAGTACATAAATTGACAAATTGAACACAGAAACTCAAAACCTATACCTAACTAATACTTACCTTATAATTACACAAAAAATATAATTTTTCAATTGGTAAAGGAATTAAAATAATATCTACACTCAGAATAATTAAATAACACAAACTAAAATATGAAAGTTATCACAAATCAGAAAAAATAATATATAAGAGTAGATATAAGACTTCAAAATTAGTTTGACTGTGCATAAAATTTGAATTTCGAATTTGGAATGCTACTTACTTTTTTTTCAGCTAGTCAGGTCAGTCAAAAGTCAAGACATAATTTATAGTCCGTCAAGAAAGTGAAGAAATTAAAAAGTGGCTACATCGTAGTGTCATCCCTTTTTTCTTAGATTGATTTGAAAGGGATGACACTACGATGTTGCCACTTTTTAATTTCTTCACTTTCTTGACAGCCTATACTCATAAAATAATAATCTTATACAGGGTATTGACAGGGTGTAACAAAACTAAGTGATAATACTTTAGGATGTGTACGTGTTCCTCGTAGACTGAAGAGAGTTCACTGTGAAAGTAGCAGCGCTGAAAGACCAAATTTTTTTTTCACTTTTGTATGGGGAAACTGGTGACGCTCCATGTTCATATCTAATAATTGTTTTAACCCTAGATTTCGCCTGAAACACAGGGTAAACTAATTCTGGCAACACTATAAACTAATATCTTACCATGTAAGTATATTAATTATTAATACTTACTGAAAATTATTAAGTAAGTATTATGATTATTATATCACTCAAGACAAAGCCTTTATTGATACTAAGTATGATAATATGTATAATATATTATTATAAATTAAATAAATTAGTAAAAGTATAACTTCATTTCTTATAAAAAATATTTTAAAAATTTTGGCACTTTATACAATCTTTTGTGCATAAAATTAAATCCAATGAAAAAAAACACCAATTCGTACAGGAATAATTAATTTTGAATTTCGAACGTCAATATAAAACATAATGTAAATCCCTCCATTCAAGACAATCTTTCTAAATTCTACAAAAGTATAAGAAAACAAATATTATAATAACAGTAAATTGTTACAAATATATTTATAATATATATTTATATATTTATAATATTTATAATATTTAAATTTAACAACTAATTGTTACGATAATATAGGTAGGCTTCATAAGTTGCAATTTCGATTGCAAATCTAGATAATTTACAAATAGAATGAGATCGCTTTATCGTGAATGGTGGCTTTATTTCATAAGCAAAAGAGTATTTACTCAAAAAGAGCTCTAATGGCTGGTTTACACGTATTTAGTTGATAAGTAGTTAACTAAATTTTAACTAAATTTTAAGTTATCAATTGCATGTAAACACAAATTTAATAGCAGGTATTAAGTTCAAATATAGTTTAGTAAGTATAAAGTCATAAGTTAAAATTTTGTTGACTACTTATCTACTTAATACGTGTAAACCAGCCATAACTTACATGGCAAAAATAGAGTACACAGATTATGTCTAATGTGGCAAAAAGCATTGATTGGCGTCTCTATCTCCCTGCGTCGCCGCAAGCCGCTGGTAAACGCTGTAAAGCGCTGTAAACTGTTCATGCTTTTAACGACTTTTAAGAATAAATTTCAACAAACTATGAATTACATCTTCCATGAAATACATCAAATAATAATGATGCGAATTTTCGAGCAGATCAGAATATGGAATCGAGTTGTCCCATACTAACTTCATCCCCCCTTTTCACACCCTTAGAAGAGGAATTTCTAAAAATCCCTTCTTATCGCACGCCTACGTCTTACAAAGAACACTCCCTCCAAATTTTAAGTATCTACAATCAGTGGTTTAGGCCCTGGCGTGATTCCATTTTCATGTCATTCAGGACAAAGCCTTTTATATAATGATATAGATTAGAGGCCTTTAGAGGAATAATTTGCTGACTTAAAAAGTTAATTAGAAAAATACTTGTAATAACTTTTCCAAAAACTTACTCATGACTTTAGTCCTATTGTGTGATTAGAAATCGGAATGAAGTTGTATATTATGATTACCTGTATTATATTTTAAGATGGCCGTGTTTTGCTATCTAGTGAGACCCAGTGATAAACATAACTAAATTATTTCAATAATAATTAATGTCTTACTTACCAGTGTCCTAAACCGCGGCTTTAGGACACTGGTAAGTGCGTTCTGCGTCGATTGGAACACAAATAATTTTTTTATAAAAAATCCTAGTCTTAAGTAAATTACAATTTAAAGAATCGGTGAAATATGTGTAAAAAAGTTTTGGCAATAAAGATATTACTTATTATTATTATTTATATAGAGAAATAATAGTCTCGGCTGTTTGTTGGAGAAATGACTCAGGTACGGGCATAAACCAAGTATCCTGATTCATATATTATGATTGGAGTGTTTTTTTTAAACTAATGATACATTTATAACATATTTTTTATTTTATAATATATATAATATATAATTTAGCTGGAATTCGGAAAATTCAGCCAGAATACTACTAGGAAATTAAGCTAAGTCACATGAGGTTTGGTAATTATTTCAACATTTTACAATGTGGTTTCGACGAAAATTGGCGAATGTGGCCAAATTTGCACGATAATGATCCACATAAACACCCCAGCTCCACATAATCGATATAAGCTATTGACACGGCTGCCAAATGCCAGATTATTATCTTCAGAGGAAAGTATTATTGCGTGATATGTCTACAGCTCTCGAACAATTCTTATTTGTATCTTTGCCGAATATTTTAGTATCATAACGAGAATAAGATGCAGCAAAATAATTGTACAAGACTGTATTTTTATCCTTCGATCGGGGATTCTTGGAAATGCTATTGTGTTCTATTGTTGTCGCGATAACCGGTGCTCGTATGGGGATTGATGGGTTATAATAATAATAATAATAATAATAATAATTTATTTGCTTTATTTATTTTAACTTTTTTATTATACTTTATAAGATACTATGATGGGGCTGGCATGCCATGTATAGTAAAAGCCCTCTATATAAATAAAGATAAAAACTAACGAGAATAAAGGAAAATCTACGTTTAACATTTTAAAATTATAGTTACCAGATTTTACTTACAATCTTCTACCAAATTTTTGTAATTTTATATCCGCCGATATAAATAAAATATATTTTGACAGCAGCTGTTCAAAAGAGTTGTTGATTGGTTAATGGTTTGTCTTTAGCCAATCAAAGTCGTGAAAAGAAACTACAGTCAAAAACAGCACAGAAACGCATAAGTACTTAATTATCTATGCCACATCCATTGTGTTACACATTTTTAAATATTTAAACTATATTTTTATCTTCAGAGTGTCTTTTACCACAGAATGTCCTTCTCTACAGTATCTTAGAGTGGGTTGCACCAGAGGCGTGGTTATAGTACAGTTATAGTACAGTTATGGTCAAAGTGATAGTTATAGTTAAGGCTAACTTAGCTTTAACCTTAATTTTGACCACAGGATTTGACTGGTCCGACAAGGCTTTAAATGAACGTGGGTGGGGGCGCTGCTGGTAAAGGAGAACTGTCAAAAATGGCGTTTTTGTATGATGACAGTGTTAGTTCCTTTTTTCGCCACGTTCATTTGAAGTCTTGTCGAGCTCTATGGTTATCGTTAAATGTGGCGTCCGTTTCTGACTTTAACCAAAGATTTGACATTTTGCATTATAGTTATAGTTAAAGTTATAGTTAAAGTTACAGTTATGGTTATGGTAAGTTGGTGCAACCCACCCTTAACTCTCCATATCTCGCCGTACTAAGAACTTTCCAACGTTCCAAGAATCTCGATACTTCTGTATCAGTAGAATGTTTCCGGTACATTTCTCGCATTACTGTCGTCACACATTAAACGTTAACGTTTATCCTATCGCCCGCGGCAACAAAAACAACGCCCGATCTCCCCCCAAGGACTCGTTTGGAGCCCCGGCTTCTTGCTAGTTTCCCGTATATGGTGTTTAGTCGTTTGATATACTTATTTAAGTATATCAAACGACTAAACACCATAATACTAAAATTTGTAAAACCTACTACTATACAGATTTCTGTATAGTAGTAGGTTTTACAAATTTTATAAACAAAATATGCTAAAATAATATAGAAAAAAGATAAAAACGACTTCAAAATTGTACGTAGCTGAGAAGTTTTACAATGTACATGGGTCGTTCTATTTTTTCGGTCCCATTTGCTTTCAAGGTCAAAATTTGATATTTACGAAATAAATTTCTTCGATCAAATACTTTTAAAATGTTAAGTCTATAGTGTTCTACTTTGCCACGTATTGTGTATTTCCGTAAGATAATTAATAAAAAAGATATTTAACATCAAATAGCCAAAATTTCATTTCCCACTCCCGTACGTTCCCAGATTGCTTAGCTTAAACACAATTTTCTTAGAGTTTTCGTAATTAATCTTATCATGTTTTGTACTGGAACATTAGCACAAATACTCATATTAACCATAAGAATGAACTCGTTTAAACATAAGAATGAACTCGTTCATGTGCAACATTGAGAGAACGCAAGTTTTAATTTTGTCACGCGAAATTTTTCATATCGTTCCGAGCAAATGGTTTTTATGTTTTTGACCAAATCTGCATCTGTAGCGCTACGTGCAAACATGTTTCGGAAGCCCCGGTCCCATGTCTGCCATACATTATAGGCGAGATAAGATGTGCGCATTGTTTCTCGGAGAAAATTTAATTTTTAGTTGCAAATTCTCGTTTTGTCACGGGTAAGCCTTCATTACCATCCATTGCCTATGTAAATGAATTTTGTTGCTAGTGATTTTTTAAATACATTATGATAAAGGCTATTGAAATACCTTCTAAAGATATGTTGCATGGCTTTTGAAAAATATAAGAATGCAACAAAAATTTAAATGAAGTGCCAAAACTTCATTTCCATCCACTTCATTCCCATCCATCCCTTCAGATTTTTAAACCAATTTTCCGATTTTTTTGGTATTATTTAGTATTTTATAACAGATTTTGTCCAAATCCTATCTATATATTACATTCCATTTTTAATATTTCTTGTTGCGAGTCATTTTGTACCAAATTACCGCTAATCTCAAAAACAGAGAATGGATTGCTTCATCATCAGTTGGTTCACTTGAACGGTTCAATTTTGGGCGTTCCTTGTGTGTCTCATCACTGTTATCTGCCATTAGATAGAAAAGGGGGGCTTAATTACGTCTGAGACAATATTTACTTAGGAGAAGTCACTGACGATCAAAACATAGATTTTTACCTAGCATGTGGATTGTGGAACTCTATATCGATATTGTAGATTAACGCCCTGTCAAAGATATGCTTCTGGAGCCTTCAATGAACCGACGAGCGCACATTTCTGACAAATAAATATGGAAAATATATATTCGAATAGTATGATATTATGAAACTAAATTTGTGATTATTTTCAAATAACTAGTATTTTAGTAACATACGGATAACCCTGTATATTTTCCTTTTAATAAGTACCTATCCATGTAGTACTAATCTAGCTAGTACTTCATAATTATGTGATTAAACATAATATTTAAGATTTTAAACTGTTTTTTAATAATTTAAGATTTCATTAGTTACAGGAACATAATACATATTTTTGTTGCTAAACACCA
Source organism: Polyommatus icarus (assembly GCA_937595015.1). NCBI lineage: Eukaryota > Metazoa > Arthropoda > Insecta > Lepidoptera > Lycaenidae > Polyommatus > Polyommatus icarus. The sequence goes on along the minus strand of OW569330.1, from coordinate 8,101,684 downwards.
GTATGTTTAATGCCTGTTAATGTATAAAGTGGTGTGTAACAAATTGGGATATTATTTTCAAGAGTTTACTAAAGTTTACAAAACTAGTCGGCGCTAAATTGCATAGAACTGCGATTAAATTTATAAAATTATTTCTTAAAATAGTGTTTTCCTTAAAAACTTTAGTAAGTTAATAGTGAAGTAAAGTACATGGAATGTTGATTGTATACGATTATATAGTATAACTGAAGATTGGTTGCATTTTTTTAAATAAAATAATAATGTCTGACCTGTTTCCTACTGTTATACAAAAGTCTTAAATTTTTGTTAATTTTTTAGTAGAGGGGATTTAAATAACTAACACTGGTCTTATTACTCATAAAAATAAAACAATAATAAGTATTTTGTTTATCTAACATGAAATTCCTTAATTTTTTTCGCTTTCATATAACTATTTTTCATTTCCATCCCATCCTTTAAATTTCCATCTTATCGATTTTCATTTCCGTCTGTTGCATCATTACCATCCATCTATTTATATCGAAAATATAAATAGCAGACTAAGGCAATTCAGCGATCAGAGTAAGTATACGTACACAAGTCTAAATACAAAATTTTGTCGTAATATTTAAAAAAAAATGATTCTACAAAAATGGCCAAATGGGACCGAAAAAATAGAACGACCCACATACACAGAAATTCAAATCAAATCATTTATTTTGCATATTATATGTGTATGATGTAGGAAATTGTACATACATACATAAAAATAAAAAAAAACACATTTGAAATTCGGCATATTTCTTCAGACGCTGATAAAGACTAAAGCCGTCTGTACACTCTCGCCGAGACACAGCGAGGCGGCCCGAGTGCGAGAGTGTAAATGGGTGCGCTCGCCTCGTCTCGCCTGTCTCGGACCCTCTCGGTCCGTTGTCGGTATTTTGCGCCCGAGACAGGGTCTCGCGAGGAAAACGAGCGCACTACTGTACACTCTCGAGTCTTTCAGTACTAGTCCCGCCGTTGGACAGTGTAGAACAGAAAAATAACAATAATAAACGTCATTATTAGTCATTATCTGTGAGAAATATAATTAAATATGATTATAAATCTTTGGATTACAGTGATATCTTTCGATGCATGGTGAATGGTGAATGGTCGTTTTCGTCCATCTTCTCTGAGTTCATAACTGCGATTCAACTAAGCGAGAATGTACATGATCGCACTCGGGCAAGGGGCTCTCGCACGAGACTCTCGCCCGAGAGCTCTCGGCGAGAGTGTACAGCGAGCATAACATAATATACGAATACTGGGCAGTTCTAGAAGTATTAGGGCCGGGACACACATATGGGTCAAATTGATAACCTTCCTTTTTTGAAGTCGGTTAATAAAACGTACAGGGAATTTATTTTGGTTGTGACATTAAGAATAATCGAAATGTGTGTAAAGGGCACCTTGATAATGGCAGATTATAAGAAAATAGTTATCGGTTAAAATTATGAACAAACTTTTCAGCGAAAACCGAAACTGGACTTACAATCTTGGTCGGTCGCTAATAAGCATTTAACAATAAAAAGATATTGTTCTGTGCTAATTAGTATAATTTACTTTTCATAAAACTGAAACCCCCTTTAAATAAAGTTTGTGTGAAATCACAATAATTGATGTCACATAAAACTAACACAGTATAAAAGACAACATAAAGTTATCAACAAAATGTTAACATAGTTTCAACGTTCATTTGTGCCATCGTCGCGAAGTACGCTACACCCACATCCTTTGTGTCACAAATTGAATCACGTAGGAGTAGCTGTGATAAATTAATCGTTAAGTAGAGGGCTCCCTTTCAGCGCTCTTCGTTACAATAATTTCATTTTCAATCGCGCAGAATAATTCTGTACCGAGTTAATTACTGGGGCGCCAGGTGGATGCGATCGATCAAACCTTTTTTAAAGTTTCCTTGTGTACGTTTTTACTTCGGAAATTCCTAGGACCGAAGTTACACTGCTTGTTATTGGGTTTGCTTCGTCGGAATAACGCATAACACATAGCTGCGGTAATTAATAGCTAATCAAAACTGGTCTTTATTTACTACACAATTAGATACACACATGAATTGAGAGAGTTGACGCCCGCGGTTTTCGTCTGCCTATTTTAATATAACTCTATAGCTATGTCCACAATATTTCCTCTCTAAAGTTTTGGAACGGTTGATCAGCCATCAGCTTATCAACTTTGTAACTGAGAATAACATTCTAAGCACCTTTCAATCAGGTTTCCGTCGGGGGCACAGTACCACTACGGCATTATTAAAAGTCTCTGACGACATTTGTTATGGTATGAACAATAAACTACTAACTATGTTGGCATTGTTAGACTTTAGCAATGCATTTAACTCAGTCGACCATGACATTTTGCTGAGTTTGCTAAGGTCTATCAATCTATCACCTGCTGTAGTTTGCTTAATCCGTAGTCACCTCACTGGTCGACGTCAGAGAGTTAAGTTGGACGATTCTTTTTCTGATTGGGTCTATATCTCTGCCGGTCAAAAAAAAAAAACTCAAACTTTTTTTTATTCAGAATAAATTTTTGCAAATATTTTCTGAAAGTCTACATGATGCCTACCACCGGTTCGGGAACTAACCCGGCGAGAAGAACCGGCGTAAGAAACTCGCAGGGGGCCCACTTTATTTACCAAAAAAGTGAGAAAAAAATTAATCTTTTAAAATAAAGTTTACAATTCTGTAACTTAAAATTATACAATGTCAACATACATACATAATTGTAAGTCATAAAATAATGTAGAAGTAGCCTTGCAAGCAGCCATCCTACTCCCAAGATGTGCCGTCGTTTATGAAATCATTGACCTTATAATAGGCTTTGGCACACAAACGTTCTTTGACTACATTTTTAAATTTATTAATGGAAAGATTTTGAACGTTTTCTGGGATTTTATTGTAAAGGCGTACACATTGACCTTTAAAAGATTTACTAACTTTACTAAGTCTGATTCTAGTTTGTACTTATTTCTAGTGTTTCTTCCGTGAATGTCACTTTTGGTTGTAAATTTACTAAGATTCTTTCTAACATATAAAACATTATCCAAAATGTATTGAGAAGCAACAGTTAGAATACCAATTTCTTTAAACTTTTCTCTCAGAGATTCAAAAGCTGACATTTTATAAATTGAACGTATAGCTCGCTTCTGCAGCACAAAATCGTATTAATGTCGGCAGCGTTTCCCCATAAGAGGATGCCATACGATATTCTACTATGAAAATAACTGAAATAAACTAGTCTTGCTGTGTCTTCGTCAGCAATTTCCCGTATTTTTCTGACTGCGTATGCTGCAGAATTGAGCCTATCTGCAAGATTAGCAATATGAGGACCCCACTGTAGTTTACTATCTAGTGTAATGCCTAAGAATACAGTGGAGTCCACCAAATCCATCTTCTCATCATTTAATAGTATATTGGTTTTAACTTACCTAACATTGGGCAAAGTAAATTTTAAACATTTAGTTTTCTTAGAATTTAGAAGTAAGTTATTAACGTTAAACCAATGTACTATTTTTGAGAGAGCACTACTTACCTCGTCGTAATTTGACTGTTGTCGCTTCACTTTAAAAATAAGTGAAGTGTCATCAGCAAAAAGTACTATCTCATTATCATTATCCTTAACAAGATAAGGTAAGTCGTTTATGTAGATGAGAAAAAGGAATGGACCTAAAATGGATCCCTGTGGGACGCCTAATTCTATTTTGGTCCCATTGGACCTTTTACTATTAATGTCAACCCTTTGAGTTCTATTTTTGAGGTAAGATGTCAAAAGGTTGAGTGCTGAGTCCCTAATGCCATAGTGGTGCAATTTCCTGATCAATGTAGCATGCTCAATACAGTCAAAAGCCTTGGAGAGGTCGCAAAAAACCCCTAGGGCATCCTGCGAGTCCTCCCATGCTTCAAATATACTATAAAGAAGACCTATACCAGCATCCGTTGTGGATCGACCCTTAATAAAACCATATTGATTTTTGTGCAATAAATTATTTAAGTTAAATGTAATAGTAACTGATTTAAAATTATTTTTTCAAATATTTTACTTAGAGTCGGTAGAATCGATATAGGCCTATAATTTGTAGGATCAGATTTAAGTCTCGCTTTAAATAAAGGTACAACCTTACTGTGCTTCATCAAGTCAGGAAAAACACCACTCTTTATGCAGTCATTAAAAATCATTGGTAGAATCGATATAGGCCTATAATTTGTAGGATCAGATTTAAGTCTCGCTTTAAATAAAGGTACAACCTTACTGTGCTTCATCAAGTCAGGAAAAACACCACTCTTTATGCAGTCATTAAAAATCATTGATAGATGAGGAGCTATAATGTCAATTATTGATTTGATAATTTTAGTAGACATGCCCCAGAGATCAGTAGTATCTTTAATATTTATTAATTTAAAAGTATCAATGATATCTTTGGGGACAATCTCTCTAAACCTAAAATTGACATTACCTTTACATTGTCTCTCAGTAGTTTTTCAGCAGCTGCAGGTGAGGAGTTTAATTTTTTCGTAGTTGAGACCGGAATATATATATATATATATATATATATATATATATATATATATATATATATATATATATATATATATATATATATATATATATATATATATTGATTTCATCACTATAAATTTGTATTCTTTTGTTTGCACATCCACGCTTATCTCTACTACAATTTCACCTTCGCTATGCGTGCATGTGCAAACAAAAGAATACAAATTTATATTGATGAATTTTATATATATATATATATATATATTGATTTCATCACTATAAATTTGTATTCTTTTGTTTGCACATGCACGCTTATCTCTACTACAATTTCACCTTCGCTATGCGTGCATGTGCAAACAAAAGAATACAAAATATTGATGATTTTATATATATATATATATATATATATATATATTGCTACCTAGTAATAAGGCCGCCATTGTGACACCTATGTAATTTCTTGTTTATATTTGTTTGTGAGTACAAACAAATATAAACAAGAAATTACACAATACGGAGAGAGTTCTCCGTATTGTGTGCACAATAAAGAATATTTGATTTGATAATATTATGCAATTTCATCTTCAATTTTCGTCATCTTCTTTTTATTCAACTTTCGTTTGGCATATTCAATAATTGGATGCGTCAAAATCCACCCGCGTTGAAAGAAAAGTGTCATAGCGAGCGCTACGATTTCAACGCGCGTCACGGTAAAAACAAAAGCGAATATTTCCATTTTTTAACTATTAAATATCTACAATTTTATAAAAATGTACTTTATTTTTCACCACTTATCCGACAGACAGGCGAATCCAATAATGAGACTGATAAAAACCGCTCCAATACCCCGCCTCACCCGTAATTATATCTTTAATGTCGCTTTTAAGGCTTTTAAAAACTCTCGTAACGATCTGTGGGTCTAATAGACCGCATAATTGCAGATCTGATATTTTATCATCATCGATTACTAGTCCTTGATATCAAACTCCTTATTACTGTTACTTCTAGTGATTTAAAAACACGCTAACATGTGCGTGTCAGACACACGCACATAATATTAGCGTGGATAGTGTAGTATAAAGATGAAGTCTAATGTTTATTTTTACTGTGCAATAAATTTTGATTACCACAGTAGTACACAACAAATAGAGTACTTGTCTCGGGCGTTTTTTTCGGGGCAGCCCCAACAGCATCCTGAAAGTGCTCAGCGTCAAGCTGGACAGCCCCCTTCTGGGACACTGGATCCATACCTACACATGTACATGGGCCTAATACCACAACAACCCATATTTTGTTATACTAATTTATAGCAAAATATGGGTTATAACGCCCGAAATAAACGTATTTTTATTTTTACTTTTCACATTCAGATTGATTCATCACAATTAGGGACTCATATTGTATTATATTTATATCAACGTACATAATATTATTATTTCGTTAGAGATACTTACTTCGTGTATAACACACAGCCATACATTCTGCTACGACAAAAAGCAACTTAATATTATCTACTTTCATTAAACCTCAGAATGTGAACTTTAAATTTCATAAACATAAAGCTTGATTGATTCTTATGTATAGTATGGATATTATCAATTCCACGTTCCAATACGCGGTCCCTATTGCATGCCATTAGTGTCTACTGTCTAGGATCTTATTCGATTGATTTTAATTATGCATACCGTGTACGGGATAGCTATTATTGTTATGCGATGATATTAAAATGTAAAATATGTTTGCAGCGTGAGGGTCGAAGGGATGAGACTTGTTCTACTGATGTTGTAAGGCCGCTGCCTCGAATTTCGCAGAGAGCGGGGCGGATGCGAATGCGAATGCGAATTTCTTAGCCGACAGAAGCATAAAGGTCGTAGTTGACGGCGAATGCTCGGAAACTCAGTCTGTTGATGCTGGTGTCCCTCAGGGCTGTGTGCTATCGCCTACTCTATTCTTACTGCATATAAATGACATGTTGCAGACCAGCGGCATTCATTGCTATGCAGATGATAGTACAGGTGATGCTGTATATACCGGCTCCCCCAATATTTCTCGGCAATTTGTCACTGAGAGTCGAAACGAACTTGTGTCTAAGGTGGAAAATTCATTGGAGAAGGTCTCTGAATGGGGTAGACGTAACTTGCTCCAATTCAACCCTGCCAAGACACAAGTCTGCGCGATCGCCACTAAAAATTCACCAATGGTCGTATATCCTCGTTTCGAGGGCACATCTTTAACCATCTCCCCTAGCATTGAGATACTTGGCGTCAACATATCGAGCGAAGTCCAGTTCCGATATCATCTAGAGGGTAAGGCCAAATTAGCCTCGAAGAAGCTTGGTGTTCTTAACAGAGCGAGACAGTACTTCAGTCCGGACCAACGCCTACAACTCTACAAGGCGCAGGTTCGGCCTCTTATGGAATATTGTTCTCATATGATAATGCTACATCTCGGCGTAATCGCCGAGATGTAGCTTCACTCTGCATCCTCTATCGGTTATATCACGGGGAGTGCTCTGAGGAATTGTTCGGAATCATACCACCTGCAACTTTTCGCCATCGTCCCACGCGAAAAACATACCATCCTCATCACCTCGATGAGTGGCAGTCTTCCACAGTGCGTTTTTCGCGTAACTTTCTGCCGCGCACTGTAAAACTCTGGAACGAACTGTCACCAGCAGTATTTCCGGACCTATACGACCTGCAAACCTTCAAGAAAAGAGCGTATTCCCTCTTAAAAGGCCGGCAACGCACCTGCAGCTCTTCTGATGTTGCGAGTGTCCATGGGCGACGGTAGTTGCTTACCATCAGATGACCCGTTTGCTCGTTTGCCCCCTTATTTAATAAAAAAAAACATACTTTATAAAACACATTATTTAACTTTTGGTAACATGATATTTTTATCTACACACTAATTTTAAGTTAGCCTTAAAATTCTTACTATTTGGAGATCAACAGATCGATCTAAACTGGTGAATTTGACGAATTACGTGTGGTTTGATGTGGTAATGAAATATTCGAGAGTTCAAAGACGATATCTACTACTTAATTTGGTAGGTCTGCTTTCAGCCATAATGGAACAGAAGAAGGATCTGCCGCTCCATCGTCATAGTCATACAGATTGACACCAGTTGGTACTTAGTTTCGCTGTCCGAATTCCCATTGAGAAAATATCTACGATTTGGTGTTAATTAAGAATTATATAAAAATAAAATAAGCATTTGGTAGATTGAAATATGTTACAATCTGTAAAAATCGCAAAACAAAACATGTTACGAGCGAAAAAAATTTACTCTTAATACTAATGATCGCCTCCCAGGTGATGGAGTAGGTTATATTTTGAAAACAGAGGGTCTGGGCCGGGGCCTGTTTGGTCTCAGGTCTGCAGCAAGGTGTATGCGGAGTTGGCGCGAAAGAATAAATTGACGTGTTTTTGAAATAATCGAAAAAAAACTGTCCACACGCGGCCTGTCAGGCGATGATTAGTACTCTACGGTTAAGTCTCCCGCAAACGATCAAACATCAAACCGTCAAACACGTCAAATCACGTAGTAAATCCAAATTTTCTTCAAACGCGTCAAACATGTCAAACACGTAGTTTATATGGTGTTTGACGTCTTTGACGTGTTTGATGTTTGATCGTTTGCGGGGCACATTAAAAGAAGGATATTATAATATTAGTTAGATAATTAGTGTAAAAATGTATATTATACAAATAGTGAAATTTATACAAAGCATAGACAAAAATATATTTATAACTTTTTTTCTCTTTTCTTCCTCCTTTTGATACATTGTTTTAAACAACTGATTTGATAAGTTTCACAGAGTTCTATACATATTAGTAAAATCAGTTACTTCGTATTAAATCAGTTGACAAAAGCTTCATCATATCATTGAAGAAAAGCAAAAACATAATTGCTCGCGGATCGAAGTTTGAAAATCGCTACGAAAAACAAAGTGCTGCGGTATAACGGCAAAGTTTAAGACGCTCGGTGCCAACATTGTTTCCATATTGGCTTTGCAACTTGAAAATGCACTGCCACACTACACTTTGAAATCTTCGGATCCAGCCTTCATTTGCTATGTTAATTACATAAGACTTTGCGAGCGAGAACAACACTTGAATCACTAGTCATGATTAAAATTAACTTCTTAATTTTACATACTTTGTAGATTTGGATATAAATTACAAGTCTATAATAAAATTAAGGTAAGGTATTTTTGTTATATTTTTGATATTACTTGCAAATTTTGATCTCCCTTGCTTTTTGTTGTTTAATTCAACCCCCTTAAGGGTCTATACTCTATACACTATACAGACGGACCGCATTTCAACTGCAATCCAACCGCAAATTGCAGTTCAAGTGCAGTTTGAATGCAGTTGACACGACTGCATGCAGTTGGCGTGCAGTCGTGTGAACTGTTTGGTTTGCAGTTCTATAATTACAGTCGTGTCAACTGCATTCAAACTGCACTTGAACTGCAATTTGCCGTTGGATTGCAGTTGAAATGCGGTCCATCTGTATAGACCCTAAGGACACCGGTGACCGCGACAACAATAGAATAACAATAGATTTCCAAGAATCCGCGATCGAAGGATTATGTTTGAGAAATGGAAATGATTTGAAACTATTTCTTAAGCTCATATCTTTCTTTCTAATCCTGATCCTGTACTTGTTTCAAATAATATATCAATCATAAAATAATACTCATAAACATTATCATCGAAAACGTTACGCCTACAGAGGGTAAGATTAGGGTAAGCGTAGTACTTTTAGGCGAAAGGTTATTATAAAGTAAGACATTATTAAAGCCTTCGCAGAAAATGGTTTTGCCGGAGGCTGCCCCTATAATAAACAATCTATAAATCTATCTAAAACGCTTTTTATATAGGAAACGACTGACCTCAAAGGTTTATACATCAAACTATGTAGATCGGCTATAAAATTAGAATATTTTAACGATTAAATATTATATACATCATATAGATTGAATCACAACATTGAAATATAGAACATATATAAATTTAATGTTTCTGAAGCTGTTTTAAATTTTTACAGAAGTTTACCTGTAATTCACTAGCCTTTTTAATTGGTTAACACCAAACGTAACCAATCAACAACGCTAACGAAAAGATAAATTCCTGTCAAAATATTTCAGAAACTGGACAATGTTTATAAGCAAAGTAACAATCGCATCGTAAATCAGAAACAGTATTTTTGCAAAGAGAAAATTGTTTGTGACACCTGTCTCCGCATTAAATAAATTTTATCGGCATGTAAGGGTCCAGGGGTGTAGCACCAGTGACGGGAATCAATACTTAGGTATCTTTATGACTTCTGTAAATCACCTACTTGACCCTACTGGGCCAGCATTAGAAGGGTTGATTTATACTCCAAGTTGGCACATTGTCGCCATCTGCTGGCTACAGCACCAAGTTTATTATAAAGGTGGACTCGCTAGTAATTTATAACCCAGAAGTTTACCTTATACCGTGTAATGTCGGTGTATTTTTGTTATAAAGTCAGCATTTTTACGGGGTAATAGGCTGATTTTTTTTAAAAGGTAGTTTTTTATATAATTTTATTATATTGGCATTAATTATATTGGTAGCACTAGACTTAAAATTTTATAAAACTACTAGCTGTCCCGGCAAATTTTGTTTTGCTATATAAAGTATAACTAAGCAAAATTTGAAATTTTTAAAATATTATAACTGTATATTATTTTAATCAAATACGCTTCCACGTCAAAGACATTTGCCATCAAACCAATATTATACAAATTAAAATTATTTTTGTTTTTGGTTCAAAAGTAACAACAAAATAAGTAAGAAGAACTAAATAGCGATACACGCTTATCCATAACACAATATAGCTTTATCCGAGAGAAGAGGAAAGATTTTATGTTCAGCTAACTATAGGTATATTTTTTTATTCATGTTAGTACTGATTTCACTCACAAAGTCACAACGCACATGACTTTAAACCGAGTTCCCCTTCTAGCGATGTTCTTAAGAACATTATAATTCAATAGACTTACTCAAAAACCCCTCACATTCGATTACCCAAACAGAACTTTAAACACTGTGAATCCCATTACGCGGGAACACGTAACAAAAATGTTTTCCGAAGCGATCGGGGGCTCTTAAAAACTTCAAACATGACTTGAAAATTGAGTAAAAGTCAATTATGTCGAATCTTAGCCCAAGAGCCAGCGAGAGCCAGACGTTCATATTTTTTTCTGTAAAAAAATGATGAATGTCTGGCTAACATTCATCATTTTTGCCCATAGGCAAACGAGCAAACAGGTCACTTGATATAAAGCAACTGCCGTCGCCCATGGACACTCGCAACATCAGAAGAGCCGCAGGTGCATTGCTGGAGAAAGAGGAAATACACTCTCTTCTTGAAGATTTGCAGGTATTCAAAAAAGCTGAATATTTGCCTGTATACTACGAATAATAAAAACTACGGAAGAGTAACTCCGTCAAAAAATATGCTCCAAAATACTTGTCAAAAAAGTGTACCTCAGGTACACATTTCAAATTTTGCAATATTTAGGTGGCCTTGAGCGGTATAAAGGCTGACCGTTACATGACATTCGAATGGAACTAAATTTAAAACGGTAATAGTATGGGAGTTACGTTTCCTTAATACCCCTACAGAAGTATTAAAAACGACCAGCAACTTTGGAGTTTCGGTCGCGGTTGATTTACAAATTCCAGGTCTGAAGATCTACCTAAAGTCCGATAAAGTTTACACTTTATCGGAGTCTGTATCAGAGTCTGTATCTTATTTTTCAGAATAACTGTAGGAATCTCGTGTTCCACTGCAGAATCTCGTGTTCCACTGCAGTTTCAGTTCCAAGCATATTTTTACAGTTTTTCCCTCTGCCTGAAATCCTGAAAATCTTAGTCTTGAGTCATACACAGGCAAACTTTTATAAAATATCAAAAATCTGGCTGTTGCTGGCTCTTGAGTTAACTGGCTTCCCTTCACTTCGCGTCGATTGCTCACCTAAAACAAAGAAATTAAAAGTTTGATTACAACTCCCGTGGGTTTCATCACGGAAATTAATTTTAAGAATTTGCATTGTAAATTTTATTTTTCGTTTCGCTTCTAATTACGAGTGCCATTTTCGAGTTGTCGGCTCTTAAAAATAAACAATGGACAAATCTACGTAGATTCCGTATTAATGAGATGAAAATATTGTTTTTGGAGGGATGATTATTTTCAGTTGACAAAAATATGACACCCACGGCTTCGTCTGTGCTGTTAAACACCACCATATTTATTTTTCCGCAAACAACGAGTTAAAAATAAATAGACAACTCTGAAAATCTAATTTATTAACACAAATCTTTTCTGATAATTATCCATACTTTTAGGGCCTGTTTCACCGCTTCCTGATAAGGCTATCCACCACTTAATTTGACAGATGGAGTATGGAAAATCTGTCAAATAACCCTATCGGGCACCTTATCAGGAAGCGGTGAAACAGGCCATTGATATTATAAATGTGAAAGTGTGTCTGCCTGTCTGTTACCTCTGCACGCCCAAACTGTTGAACCAATTTTGTTGAAATTTGGCATGGACATACTTTGAGTCCCGAGAAAGGACATAGGATATATTTATCTACTTTTTATCCCGCAAAAATGTACGGTTCTCGCGCGATAACCGAGTTTTGGCCAGGCCTGTCTCACTTCCATACAAACGGCGCGGAGATATTTGCCTACTATTCTGGAAAACAACCTAATTTCAACCTTTTGCATAGCGCTTAGCGTTCATAGTACAATAACTGTGTGTCGTCTCGCTTCAATCTGCCAGGGGTGTCAAGCGAGCGGCGCGGCGGCACGGGGACGGGTACTATTACTTTTGTATCGCGGATGTGTGCGCTGCGTATGCGACAAGTCGAGCGAGTGCCAGCGTATTGAGACTAGTCCGGTGACCGGACGCTTGCATTTATCATACCTAAACTCGGGAGTGAGACGTCTGTACCGTAAGGTACTATTATGTATTCTGTGTTTTGGCGCAACGGAGTTGCGTGCGTCATCTAGTATTCACTATTAATTCTATCATATTGAACATTTTTTTATTGCAATTTTAAATTGATAATAATAATAATAATAATATCTATGGACGCTTCACACCACGTCAGTCTCGCCCTGTGCTAAGTTCCTAAAGGACTTGTGTTACAGGTACCAGATAACGGAAATATATTTAATACTTTTATACTATACATATGTTTAAGATTTTTATTATATCATACACATATTTAATACACATTCAGACCCGGGAACATTGAAAACTTTTTGTTCCGTCGGCGGGATTTGAACCCGGCTTGAGCTACCAACGCGCACACCACTGAGCCACAGAGGTCGTCAGATTGATGACTCGTTAAAGATAATAACACAAAATTGCGTTTGTTTACCTTTTTTTCATAAAACATATTCTTCCACTTCATTCCTCAGTGTGTCCCAAGCTTAACAGATAATAGCGTTCTGCCACAGCCTCTGTGAGATATATTATCAGAGAAATGAACAGCTAATGTATAATCGATACGCGGATATTTTAATGTACCCAATTCACAAACCGCGCTTTAGATTCAGACATTGTAAATATACGTAATACGAGTATTATCTTATCTTATCCAATATATATGTTACGGGTAATGCTAGAAGGTGGAGTAAACCTAGGTTTACCCGGGTTGACTTAGTATTACCCAAGTCTTTTGGGTAAAGTCCGAATAATAAGAAAAATAAATTTTAACTCGGGGTTTACCCATACTCACCTAGTTCTACCCAACTCTGGCTGGGTAATGTTAAAAATATGTCCAATTAATTACTAAAATGAATATCCAAGGCTATTTTAAACATTTGTTATTTAAAAAACATACAAAGGCAAACGTAATTTTTCGAAGAACATAAACTTAATAGCTTCGATGGCCAAAACTAACTAGCGGTTGTTGTAATTAAAATTTAAATTATATTTTATTTGAGCAAGATAAACTGCTGTGACATTTTGAATTGCACAAGTTTCCTGCAGCTTTGCATGAACACTTCTTTGTAGCACATTTAGTTTGACAATCACACCTTTTATAACCCTGGCCTCCTAAAATCAACTGTTCATTTGCAAGCTGTCGTAAACACAGGCTCGAAAATTACACAACACCTAACATTACCCAGTCAGAGTTGGGTAGACCTAGGTGAGTATGGGTAAACCCCGAATTAAAATTTATTTTCCTTATTATTCGGACTTTGTCCAAAAGACTTGGGTAATACTGAGTCAACCCGGGTAAACCTAGGTTTACTCCACCTTCTAGCATTACCCGTAACATATATAAATCTCCTGTCACGATGTTTGTCCGCGATGGATTCCTAAACTACTTAACCGATTTTAATGTTGTATTTTTTTAAATGTGTGCTTTTTTTTCCAACTTGAGAGATAGGATAGCTGAGATCTTTAATTATAGTCACAATTTTATTTTATTGCAAATTATTTGTCATAAAGAGCGACCATTATATTTTATGCGACGCGGATCACGACTCACGGGATAGCGATGGACGTTGCCATGGTGACATACTAATTATTTAGTCACTAATTCAATAAAATAATACGGGCGATATACTTTATATAATATGGCAAAGAAACGTTTGCCGGGACAGCTAGTATAATTTAAAATTCTCGTGTCACAATGTTAGTTAATATATTAATAAAAACCAGTAAAGCCGTTTCGTAGGAGTACGGACTCCTCCGAAACGGCTTTACTGGTTTTTACCTAATTTTATATGCATATTCAGTAGGTTTAAGAATCAGCTACTGGGTACTTTATATATTGATAAGTGCATTTGTTAAATAAATAATAGTTAATTATTACAACTCGAGACTGACGGCGACCATTGTTTGTGCGACGCGCACGGGATGGCGATGGACGTTGCCATGGTGACATACTTGTCACTTCAATAAAATAATATGGGTGAAATACTTTATATGGCAAAACAACATTTGCCGGGACAGCCAGTAATATTATATAGTTTGCACCGTTTGCACACAAGCCATACTAGCTACAACACGGTCAAATTAACTTGACGCATCGAAATGTCAAATTAACATGCGAGCTCCATAATGACGTCATCAAACCGTGCGTATAGTTAATTTGACCGTGTTGTATATATGCCAGCCATGCATCCTTATTATGACTTATAATATTATTATAAACTAGATAACCCGGTGAACTTTGTATCCCTTTCCGCTTAATGTAAACCTTCCATGGACTTGCACGAATATTTCTAGATTAAAATTAGCCAAACCTGAATATGTTAAAACTCGAGAACAGTTGAATAGCTGTTCTCGAGTTTTAACGAGAATTAAAAAATATATATATTTTTAACTTCGCATAATCCGTACTAATATTATAAATGCGAAAGTGTGTCTGTCTGTCTGTCTGTTACCTCTTCACGCTCGAACCGCTGAACCGATTTTGCTGAGATTTGGCATGGAGATTCTTTGAGTCCCGAGAAAGGACATAGGATAGTTTTTATCCCGAAAAAATGTACGGTTCCCGCGCGATAAACGAATTTTAGCGCAACGAAGTTGCGGGCATCGTCTAGTATTATATGTAGATGCGACATTAATCACAATCGGTGAAGTGGTTAAGGTGTGAAGAGGTGGCCCAGAAACAAACCGGCGCAATATATATTTTTCGCTAGTTAAAGCGGCCGTTCCTTTTTGACCGACTTCCAAAAAGGAGGAGGTAATGCGTTCGGCTGTATGTATTTTTTTTCTCATTTAAAATCAACTGTCATATGTTTTTCACTAAACTAAATGTGCATATTAGTCTTTACCAAGTTTAATGAAAAACAGGTTTATCTGTTTAAGCGTAAAGAGCTGGTAACAGGCCTTGTACCATGAAACTGTTTTGAGACTCAAACAATCGGACGAAAATGCTGCGTCCTACTCTAACAAATGTGACATGACGTTGTTAGAGCAGGACGCGGCATTATGGTTCGATTGTTTGAGTCTCAAAACAGTAGGCCTACTACGAAATTGTTTTGAGACTCAAATAATCGGACGAGAATGCCGCGTCCTGCTCTAACAAACGTCATTTCACGTTTGTTAGAGCAGGACGCGGCATTCTCGGCCGATTATTTGAGTCTCAAAACAGTTTCATGGTACAAGGCCAGTTTCGTAGTAGGCCTACAGATTCGCATACGTTTGTATAATACTAGAGTATAGATATCTTATATCCTTCCGCAAACAACACGATAAGGCGCATCTATCCCTTCATTAATAGAAGATCGTTGGCTCGTCGTAATTTCCTCATATATTACAAAGGAGCACATACTTTGATGAACTCGAATTTAAATTTCAGATCGGTTAGAATAAATTTGCAAAGTAATACCCTTTCATGTTTTAATACTTACTCCAGACCTTCGAACTACGTCTAAAGATTCTTTGGCCGTCGGAAAACTTTTAAGTTGTATATTTTCTTTGGGAAAACTGGTCGAGTTGGATGTAAAATACGAAATTTTCACGATTTTATTTCGAGTTTCTGTTTATTTATTGGAATGGAGGTTGAACGAATTAATTCAAGTCTGGAATATTATTTATTACTTTAAAATTTTGAATTGATAAAATATAATTAAATAATATAATCATTACTTTATATTATGAATATTTTGTAAGCAACTAGCTATCCCAGTGAACTCGTGTTACTTTAAAACCTTCCCTGGACTTCCACGAATATTTTAAGGCTAAAATCAGCCCAATCCGTTCAGCCATTTTCTAGTTTTAGCGTGACTGACACATTTGAAAATCCATTTTTAGGGTTCCGTAGTCAACAAGGAACCCTTATATTTCGGTCTGTCCGTCCGTCTGTCTGTCTGTCCGCAGTTTTGCTCAGAGACTATAGGACCTACAAAGCTGTAATTTGGCATGAATGTACATGTTAATGATGGCAACAAAATAGTACATGAAATCTTAAAAAAATATATTTTTTATGGTACCTTCCATACACATCAAGCGGGGATGAAAAATTTTTTTCGCGTCCACCCCATCGTGTGGGATGTCGTTGGATAGGTTTTTTAAAACTATTATGAGTATTCATAGATCATTTTCCGATTTAGGGATCCGTTTGTGAAATCTAAAGTTTTAAAGTGGAAAAAATCGTTAGAGTCCAGTGTCCCCCCCTTCTACCAGCTAAACGGTTGCTTCTGAAAATGTGGAAAAATTCACAGGAGTAGGAAATATGCTGAATTTAAAAGGAAAACTATCACGGCTAAGAAGACTTCATAAGTTATTGAGTAATGGTTGATCAACTAAAAAAAATGTATTCGGCGATGTATAAAGGAACTTTTCCTTTAAATTCCTTTGAAAGTAAAGATGATGTTGTTAGTAGTGTAAAACATGTTATAAATGTATGTACATTCATTGACCATACAAAAATTTTCAAAAATTAGCGGTACTACAGAACCCTATATTGCGCGTGGCCCGACACGCACTTGGCCGGTTTTTATATATTAAGCAATGTAATCAATTAAGGTCACTTTAGTCATAGCGACAGAACGCATAAATACCTACTGTATTTCCAACTAAGAAATGATAAATACGTCATTGCAAAACATTGTGATTAGTGATTACAAAATATGTGTCTTGCAAAATAAATTTAGATCTAAATATAGTATTAATACAGTACTGCATTTAGCCACCACCAAAACCAAGTCCTGGAAGCCGTCTAAATATTTTTTTAACATAATATTGTGAAGTGTGAATCCTGATGGCTAATTGAAACTGCAACGCGACGCGTAGATGCATTTCTAAATTTATACCGAATTTACAGATTTCAATTGCGTGAGACATCATGCAAATCTGTCCAATCCATACTTTAGAAACGCATCTACGCGTTGCGGTCTGAACTGACCCTTAGATGTCAATCTTATTAATACGGTACATCATTTAGCCACCAGAAAAACCAACTCCTGAAAAACATCTCAATTTTTTTTTAATATTTTTAACGTGTGAAGTGTGAACCCTAAAAGTACGATCCATTGTAATCAACGCATTTGACCGTAGCGCTGTCATACTGAAAGCTTTATTTGATTACAAGCCATTTCCCCCGTTCGATTGGCACTCCTATTTGTCTGTCTTTGCTCTGCCAATCAAATAAATACGATAAAAAACTCGATAGAGTTTTATCTTGTAATAATATTATGATGGATTGTTGTGACGGGGTCTTTTGAGTTTTATTCTAGTTTTGTGAGATTTTTCAGTTGCTACCTTTTACCAGCTTTTACCATAAAAGAATCCCATGAAGACGTCGTTTAATATCTCCAAAATGTACGGTCCCCGAACGAATTTCTGTACAAAGGAGTCGCGGGAAATAAATTAAATAGTAAAACTTTTATTGATTTTACGTCGCTTAGAATATCATAATATTATACATATTCAAGATTTTGCATAGCTTTTATCGCGGGCTTTGAGCGCGGCGACGAAAAAGGCTGCAGTAACTTAAAAAAACCTAACACCTTCAACTTCTACTGGCACAGTGTTTGTGTGCGTGCGACTAGACGTATGCGAATTATAATTGCATAAGTTGATAAAAAATGCTATGCAATAGCTTTACCGCGGCAGTCTCCGAATCTCACACGTATTTTAGTGTCTAAGTACAGTAAGCCGAATTTTCGCGGCGGAAGTTCGCCTTGATTCCGCCTGCAATGTATTTTAAATTACCGATGACACACCATGCTGAAATTCCTTCGCATAATAATTGTATGCGTTAATTGCCGCCGCATGGTGTGTTTAGACACAGGCGCAGCGCAGACGACAGACTATCCGTGACGCACTTTTTGTCTGTGGAAATAGAACTTATGCAATTATATGCGCACTTTTTGCGCGTCGTGTGCTTTACTGCATAATATAATTGCATAGGTTCTATTTCCCACGGACTAAAAAGTGCGTCACGGATAGTCTGTCGCCTGCGCTGCGTTTTATATTGCAGCGCACACGCGTTGAGTGTATACAAAAAGCGTAGCTCTCGTAGCAGTTGCTACGAAATACCTGCTACAATTTTTGTTGACGTGATAACGTCTTATAATTCGTTAAGGGATGCGCGCCCGAAAAACATGACAGTTCATGTGTCGTTACCTCGCTCTGAGGCGTTCCATATAAGGCTTGAAGTGCAAGCGAGAGCGCGGAACGAGCGACAAGGAAGCACAATCGGCCTTTGCGTTCAGCAGCGTTCGACATCCTTCTCTCTCCTAAGTCCTACTTGAGTGAGCGATGTGTCTGCGTGGACAGCTGCTATATTATATACTATAATAGTACATTTATGGCCTGTTTCACCGCTTCCTGATAAGGTGCCGGATAGGGTTATTTGACAGATTTTCCATACTCCATCTGTCAAATTAAGTGGTGGATAGCCTTATCAGGAAGCGGTGAAACAGGCCCTTATAGTTCTTGCAATCTAAGAGTGCGCGTCGCCCTTAGTTGTGTGAGTGACCATTTCTATACACGCGTACATGGCTCGCTCGCTACTGACTCCGTCGGGTACGCACACTAACGAAAATGTCTATTCACATTTCCAACTACAAATAAAGGCGACGCGCACTCTTAGATTGCAAGAACTATACAATATGTTTTTTAAAGAAAGCGAAAATTTTGCATTGCCGCCGCGTGGACGCGATCCTGGAACTTGGCGCTGTAATATCTAGCTTGTTCCGCTGGGCCAACAAGACGCTGACGTAAGTGCTGCAATTGTCGATATCTTGCTACTCGAAGTTGGTAGTGAGGTGACACTTGTAGTAACTATTGTTTTTACGTAACATTTTTAATTTTTTTTTATAAAATGTAGAGGTCCGATAGCAGTAAAAATACAATAAAAGTACTTTGGTGATATATTCAAATAGTTCTTTGTTCTTTGCATAGGTCGATTTGAAAGAAATACATCGAAATAACTTTAGGTTACAGTTGAAAACGTTTGTTTCTATTTACACAGATTCGGAAGCGAGGGTTAAGGGGTTAAGGATAGTTGAACGTGACAACGTCATACGTTGTCACGTTCAACTATCGTCAGTAAACCGACTTTACAGACAACCGTTTTTTTTTTGTTACGCGACACAAGTCTGGGTTATGACTTATGACTCGAGCTTGCTACTCAATATTTATATAAGTCACTAGCTGTCCCGGCAAACGTTTCTTTGCCATATTATATAAAGTATATCGCCCGCATGTATTATTTTATTGAATTAGTGACTAAATAATTATGTCACTATGGTGCATGGCAACGTCCATCGCTATCCCGTGATCCGCGTCGCATAAACAATGGTCGCTCTTTATAGACAAATAATTTGCAATAAAATAAAATTGCGACTATAATTAAAGATCTAAGCTATCCTATCTCTCAAGTTGGAAAAAAGCACACATTTAAAAAACAAAAACATTAAAATCGGTTAAGTAGTTTAGGAATCCGTCGCGGACAAACATCGTGACAGGAGATTTGTATATATTAGATAAGTAGCATAAGAGTAGCATAAACTCAAGTATGTGTATGTTAATAAAACCTTAGCGGCTTGGCACAATGGAATTCGAGAGCTCATATTATTATTAGAATTTTTCTTAGTAAGTACTTAATTAGGCTTTTAGAGGTAATATTTTTGTAACATGATTGGGCTAATCATTACAAAAAAATATATATATTCTATAAATAACAAAAAAGAAAAACTTTAGGTAAAAATTTACAAAAAGAACGTCTTGTACAGACTTTGTTGAGTAATACTCACTCTAGATGTTAAAAGGCCCCCGTAAGTATGTCTAAGTGTTGAATGTGACGCACGTTACATTTTTAAAACCTCATAAGACTTCTTTTTTTATGTAACATCGAACAAGGAAAAAAAAATTAACTTATCTATTGATGTAATATTATTTCGATATGAACCCATGGTAGGAAGTTTTGTAGAATCGACGTTCAAATAGTATAAATTACTCTTTTTGAACAAAAAAAAAACGTTATTATACGCTTATGATTTATAAGTTTAAACACTTACGGATTTTGTCGCGGAGCACTTATATTAATCCCGACGTTTCGGCTGCCTTACAGCTGCCGTGGCCACGTGTCCGCCCGTGACCACGGCAGCTGTAAGGCAGCCGAAACGTCGGGATTAATATAAGTGCTCCGCGACAAAATCCGTAAGTGTTTAAAAATCATGAGTGATACTCGCGAAAACTTAAGAAGTCGTTATTATACGGTTGTTGGTATTAATGGACGAGTAAATCTTTATTTATTTAATTTATTAGATAATTAATAATACAGTGTTTATTTAAACATGATATTTTAGATGGAAATACAAATTATTATAATGTCACGGTTTTATATCGAATCGCTCATTCTGACCGACTAGTAAGTTAACCAGAGTGTTCGCCACTCACTCTGACATCACGGCAACTCACCAAGGAGTCATTATCGAAACGAAGAAAAAGAAGTAGATTAAGGGAATAATAACTTGTTATTAAAATGTCCTTAAACTACTGCATGGTTTATTAAAATATATTAATAAAAATATTTTTTTATTAAAACAGGCTATATAGGTGGTATTTTTATATTTTAATAGTAACCAAACCTTGACTGCCCAATGATAAGACATCTACATATAAATTCAAATTATTATGTTAAAGCATAAATCAATAGGCGCGAAAGTTTTTCCGTAAAGTGTACCACAAAGGTGCTCGGGTTGTGGAATATACTAGGGCTCATAATTTTAAACAAGTATTAATTTTAACACAGTATTATTATCTTCATATTTATGAATTATTCAACTGACGATACATGACTTAACATTTTGACGAAACAATTCTCGAATGATAAAAACGAGAAATATTTTTCGTTTCAATTTGTTTAATAAAATTAAATATTTCACGTTTGCCGAATGCTTTTGTTTCCAATAAATTCCTTTGATTGAACATTTATAATTTACTTACTTGAATATACACTGTCAGTAGTAAAATTCGTAGGCTGTGACCTACGACGATACGATATACGATCGACTACGACGACGATACCTACGATCATAAGAATATAAGATTTTTTTTTATAAATACTTAAAATATGAAATGTATGCGCCTATGTTAGGAAGCGTTCAAAATCTATGCTCATATTTTTCCATTACTGCATTAGGATCAGTTTCCATTGCTACGTCATTCATTGATGCCATTATTTTAATGCACGAAAATGACCTTGAGCCGAACAAGGTTAACCGCTGATACCAGTTCACGCGTAGAAACAAACAAAGCCTTTGGCATCCTTTGTGGATGATTTATACAGTACTTTCAAATTGAAGTGAGGTGAAACTTCGTGTTTCTCCTCGAATAATGTAGTAAGGTTTTAAATGTCCACATGACCTGCCCGTCCGCCCAAGCACTACAGCATTCTCGCAACATAGTCGGCCTAGTCCAGATGAATGGACAAGTCAATACGTCTGGAACTACCTATGTGCGGATTTCCTCACGATGTTTTACCTTCACCTTACGAGCGTCCGTATTATGTACTTGACATCCGAAAATGTCAATGGTATACTCCTTCAACCGGAATCGAACCTGCACCCCCGAGTTCGAACCAAACCCTCTACTCTCTAGGCCAGCCTTCCCTAAAGTGGGCGATAACCCTTGTAGACAAAATAAGTTTGGAACCCCTGCACTAGGCCCTCTTATATGGCGCGTACGTTCGCATGTAGATTTAACAATAATAAGTATTAATTGTAAATTCGTAGTCTAAATATTAATATTGCGTTGATGGGTCGTACCCTGTGTCAACATTTAGTCAACTGCGACCCAAGTACTTCGTCCCTTATCAAAACTTCGCAAACTCACTCACCAGCTGAAGAAATCTGAAAACTTTTGTTTATGGCACTGATGCTAGGGAAAGTCAGAAATCAGAATTTGTAGATAAGTTATCTTTTTTGCATTATATAGGTAGCCGTATGACTCAAGTGTGCATAATATTATCATAATTGTGTATAGTTCTTGCAATCTAGGAGTGCGCGTCGCCCTTAGTTGTGTGAGTGACCATATCTATACACGCGTACATGGCTCGCTCGCTACTGACTGCTCCGTCGGGTACGCACACTAACGAAAATGTCTATTCACATTTCCAACTACAAATAAAGGCGACGCGCACTCGTAGATTGCAAGAACTATAGCCGCGATTTATAAAGAAAACAGTCAAATAATATCTATTCTGTGTAACAATTATTTTTAACAAAAAATTAAAACCGACTTCCAAGGTAAAAACAATAATAACATTAATATGAACTAAAAAGTATTAAATAATTTTTACTATCTAATAGTGTCTTTTTCCGAATTCGGCTAAACCTCAACTATTTCTGTACTCAATCTTCATTATTTTGAAGTCGGTACCAGATAGCTTAATCTTTAAATTAGTCCTCTGATAGAATATTTAAAATTTTTGGAACTGGCACCGACTTCAAAATTATGAAGATTGAGTACAGAAATAGTTGAGGTTTAGCCGAATTCGGAAAAAGACACTATTAGATAGTAAAAATTATTTAATACTTTTTAGTTCATATTAATGTTATTATTGTTTTTACCTTGGAAGTCGGTTTTAATTTTTTGTTAAAAATAATAATAATTTCACTCTTTTTAGTTACACTAGTAGATAAATCTTCGCGTATATTTTACGTATCTTATTACAATTTGTTAAGAGTCACAACTCACACTCACAAAATAATATAATATTATCAGTGAAGTGAACATATTGTGCTAAGTAATTTAACAATTTTAATACTTCAAGCCCGAAGCGGTCACCGGCGATTGCGATAACAATAGAAAGGCTATTGTGTCTCGTTTTTCCACGATCGAAGGATCTATCAGATAAAAAATTGTACAAACTTGCATAGGATGTAGCGTAGCATAATATTTAATATTATCATAATTATTGACAGCTGTTCTTGTTATCAAGAATTCAAATCGATAGGTACTTAGTGCACCATCTATCGATTAATAAGTATAACTAATTAAAAAGACACTTAATGACTTTGTTTTGTTTAAATGCTCTTTTTAAAATAACTTTATTTTAATTCTATTTGTCTATTAAAATTTTATAAAGTAGTAGAGTATTCGATCTGTATATAAAGTAGTTAGTAAAGTATTCGATATTCTGTCTTCTGCAGCCACTGCTGGGCGGCGACGCCGACGCCGTGTATTAAAAAAACAAACAGGTGTTGTTAATTGTTATACAGTACATAATTATTATTATTAGTATATCCATACCTATGCCTTGTACTATTATCTATTCTGTGCCATGAGACATTGGTGGCCTTAACACGACGTGGTAATGATGATGATGACGATGATGATGATGATGATTATGATGATGAATATGAATTGCATAGTAGTTTATGCTTTCTGTTCTTAAAACAACGCCGAAACTCCCAAACGTGTATCTATATGGAATCAGGAGTTCTCTCAGCATCATCGAAACCATGGTATACCTTGACCCAATATTTGACTTTTTGGTAGCGTATTCTTAGTATACTTCACATAAAACCAAAATCACCATATGTTTCCATATAAATTTCGAGAAGTTCCCTCGATTACTCATGGATCCCATCATCAGGTCACCACCTTTGTGAAAATGGGACCAAATTGGAGTGAAACCTAATACAACAAAACAAAAATTTCGAAAATCGGTTCACAAACGGCGGAGTAATCGTTGAACATACAAAAATAAAAAAAAAATAAAAAAAAAAAAAAAAAAAAAATATCCACAGCCGAACATATAACCTCCTCGTTTTTTGGAAGTCGGTTAAAAAAAGGTGTGTGTGTCCCTTATATTATAGATTTCGTGAAAGTAGCGCTTAACGAGATTTTTTTGTGATTTTAATGGGAAAGCGAACCACTGTGTGACATCATGAATTCACCCATTCAAAAGTAATAAAATTCATTTTTCAGCGCTGCTACTTTCGCAGTAAAATCAATAAAGGGGACTCATACTCCCCCTAAAGTAATATCACTTTCTTTAGTTACTCTGTACTCATCCATACTTCCATACTAATATTATAAATGCGATGCGAATGCGAAGTGTATCTGTCTGTCTGTCTGTCTGTTACCACTTCGAAAGTGTGTCTGTCTGTCTGTCTATCTGTTTGTTACCTCTTTACGCCCAAACCGCTGAACCAATTTTGTTGAAATTTGGTATGGAGATACTTTGAGTCCCGGGAAAGGACATAGGATACTTTTTATCCTGGAAAAATGTACGGTTCCTGCGCGATAAACGATTTTTGGCGCAACGGAGTTGTGGGCATCATCTAGGAACATATAAAAGGCAAAGCTGATTAATCTTATCGAGCCGATCAACACAAATCACAAAACCTTATATTTTTGCGCTGCGTTTACATTATATCCAAATTCCGTTGCCTTTGTCTTTGTCATGTGACTTTCCAATTTCAATTTAAAAAAACAAGGCAGCAAGACCTTGTTTCGCGTTATAAATATATTTTTATTAACTAGGGGGTAAAGGTTAAAAATGAAATTCATTCGTCCACTTAATTGAATGTAAGGCACTTCGTTAATAAAATCTTTTCCATTTGACCGCGACGAATTACATGTTTTGTCTACAACTTGTGGGGTGTCATATAATTGTTTTCAGCGTTCCGTTCCACGGAAACTTCTTTATGTGGCTTCACCAACTTGTGCATTTTCTTATTTAGTTTTAAATTACAAATGTTGGAAACTCGCCCGCTCCAGTTTGTTTCCGTGTATCGTGGATAAACAATTGTATGAATCATACATTACGGAGTTTTGATGGAATTGGTAATCGAAGAATATAATTACATTATATGATGGATGTGAAAATGATTTAGAGAGTAAAAAGAAATGAAAAGAAAATGCTTTGCAGAAAGCAAAATTAATGATTTTATAATTTATTTTTTTGTACTTGATAATAAACCACAAATTATTTCATTTCTTAAACATAGATACAATATTGTATTTCCGATGATCTGTACTTGCGAAAAAACGAAATCTTAAAATTTTCTCGATTGAAAAAAAATCACAAAAATGCATCTTACATTCCTTTAATTTATTTCGACGTTTCGTTATAATTGTATAGCATGAAGGCGGGTAAATGATGCTGTTACGATCTCGTATTGTGTTATTATGCGTCGCTGCAACGCAGGTATGGGGCATACAATGTGTTATTCCGTTCCAACCACGAGCACTGAAGGAATTAAAGTCTCGCTCACTCAGTATTATATTCCAGTTTACATCCCTAGGTTCATAATATTGTTAGAAGAACCGTTTTATATCTTAGTGGATAGAGATAAATAAATTGTATAACAAAATTTATCCTATTTAAATGTATGTTGTTTGCTGTAAACTAAAATATAAATTTTATAACATTCCCATTTCTTCATAGTGAGAACAATTTTTTTGTGATTATTAACAAGCTAATTTTTTTGTGAGTAGCTACATTTTGATAAGACGAACAACATTTTTACTCGTGGTAGATAACAAAGATAGAAAGGATTTCATACCTTGACTTGATGGTCCTAGAGGATTGTTTTATTTGTAAGACAAGGTTATTCTTAAATTATATAACTACTAGCTGTCCTGGCAAACGTTGCTTTGCCATAATATATTTGCCATATTATTTTATTGAAGTGACTAAATGATTATGTCACCATGGCAACGTCGATCGCTACCAACAATGGTCGCCGTCAGTCTCAGGTTGTAATAATTAAACTATTATTTATTCAACAAATGCACTTATCAATATATAAAGTACCGAGTAGCCGATTCTCAGACTTACTGAATATGCATATAAAATTTGGTAAAAATCAGTACAGCCGTTTCGGAGGAGTTCGTGGACTAACATTGTGACACGAGAATTTTATATATAAGATTAACCTACCAATATACAAAAAATCAGCTGGTTAGGCTTCCGTTTTAGGGTACAGTAGTCAACCAAGTTTTGTTGATAACAGAACCCTAAAACGGAACCCTAACCAGCTGATTTTTTGTGTATTGATAGGTTAATAGTTATATAATTTAAGAGTAACCTTGTCCTACGAATAAAACAATCCATATTTTAGGACCATCAAGTCAAAGTATGAAATCCTTTCTATCTCTGTTAGATACCACTTTCGAGATTTTTCGAAAATAAAAATATTGCTCGTCTTATCAAAATGTAGCTACTCGCAAAAAATTTGCTTGTTAGTAATCACAAAAAAATTATTCTTGGGCTCCCGTAGTCCGTACTATCATATTTACAAATGAGAAAAATAAATATTTTACTGTGCAAATTAAGAAGCTGCAAACCATTATTTTAAATACGAATATCTCTTACAAACTATTTTTAGCACTTTTGCGCTCGTCGGTACGTAATAAGTCATTTCTCCAGCACTTAAATCCAAAAATATATGAGTATACTTTGAATATTATGATGCACTCGACAGTACCAGTAAAAGGCTTTATATTTTAAGACAGCGTCTGAAGCATTTAAACGGAGAGGCGGTACAGTCGCGGTTGCATCTGTATTATTCACTTATGGCATTAAGTGTACCTCGGAATCTCGGCTAATATATTTTTCAAAACGTACGCTCAGCTGAGGTGGAATTTCTTACTTTATTTAAGTCAGCTTAGGGAGATTTTTGTGTTTAAATGCGATAGGTACAATCGCCGATACATTTGTATATTTTTCACTTTGATCTTAATTATCTAATATATATGTTACGCTCAAAGACCAAAATCGCTCAGTGAGCGAAAAAATAGCTCACAACGCGTTGTGGTCACAGTAAAACAGCCACGACGCGTTGTGGCAATCACAAAAAGACCATAACGTGAAATTCGTGTCGTGACTGATATTCTATTCGTTTTTCTTGATTTGTTCTTGATTTATTAATCGTCCATAGATATGGAAGATTATATTTATTTGAAATATTACCACGCGTACTACAAAATATTTTTTTTTACTAAATCACTGCATAACGTGTTTATCATTATTATTTATAAAATATCCATAGTTCCATACTATCCGTATTCCGTACTAATATTATTAAAATTGTATAGTACGCGTGGTAATTCAAATATTATAATCTTCCATACCACGATTAATCAATCAAGAACAAATCAAGAAAAATGAATATCAGCCACGACACGAATTTCGCGTTATGGTCTTTTTGTGATTGCCAGAACGCGTCGTGGCCGTTTTCATTAGAGCCACAACGCGAATTTCGCGTCGTGGCTGTTTCACTGTGACTACAACGCGTTGTGAGCTATTTTTTCGCTCATTGAGCGATTTCGGTCTTTGAGCGTAACATATATAAATCTCCTGTCACGATGTTTGTCCGCGATGGATTCCTAAACTACTTAACCGATTTTAATGTTTCTTTTTTTTAAATGTGTGCTTTTTTCCAACTTGAGAGATAGGATAGCTTAGATCTTTAATTATAGTCGAAATTTTATTTTTAACCGACTTCCAAAAAACGAGGAGGTTATATGTTCGGCTGTGGATATTTTTTTTTATTTTTTATTTTATTTTATTTTTTTTTTTTTTGTATGTTCAACGATTACTCCGCCGTTTGTGAACCGATTTTCGAAATTTTTGCTTTGTTGTATTTGGTTTTACTCCAATTTGGTACCATGTTCACAAAGTGGTGACCTGATGATGGGATCCAGGAGTAATCGAGGGAACTCCTCGAAATTTATATGGAAACATATGGTGATTTTGGTTTTATGTGAAGTGTACTAAGAATATGCTACCAAAAAGTCAAATATTGGGTCAAAGTATACCATGGTTTCGAAGATGCAGCTGAGAGAACTCCTGACTCCTTATAGATACACGTTTGGGAGTTTCGGCGTTGTTTTAAGAACAGAAAGCATATGCTACTATGCAACTCATATTCATCATCTTAATCATCATCATCATCATCATCATCGTCTTCATCATTAGCACGTCGTGTTAAGGTCACCAGTGTCTCATGGCACAGAATAGATAATAGTACAAGGCATAGGTGTGGATATACTAATAATAATAATAATTTTATACTGTATAACAACACTTTGTTTAAATATACATGGCGGTCAGCGTCGCGGAGGCGACGGTATCGCGGCGCCGCCGCGCGTCGCGTGGCGGAAGACGCTAGATCGAATATACTTTACTACTTTATATACAGATCGAATACTTTACTAACTACTTTATAAAATTTTAATAGACACAAAATATAGAATTAAAATAAAGTTATTTTAAAAAGAGCATTTAAACAAAACAAAGTCAATAAGTGTCTTTTTAATTAGTTATACTTATTAATCGATAGATGGCGCACTAAGTATCGATTTGAATGGATTTGAAATTGAATTCTTGATTACAAGAACAGCTGTCAATAATTATGATAATATTATATTATATTACTAGCTGTCCCGGCAAACGTTGTTTTGCCATATAAATAATTTTTGGTATGAAAAATAGATGTTGGCCGATTCTCAGACCAATATCCTCACAATATGCTCACATAATTTCATGAGAATCGGTCAAGCCGTTTCCGAGGAGTATGGCAACGACTGCTAAAACTGTGACACGAGAAATTGTATAAACGCATGCAAGTTTATACAATTTTTTATCTGATAGATCCTTGGATCGTGGAAAAACGAGACACAATAGCCTTTCTATTGTTATCGCAATCGCCGGTGACCGCTTGGGGTTTGAAGTATTAAAATTGTTAAATTACTTAGCACAATATGTTCACTTCACTGATAATATATTATTTTGTGAGTGTGAACTGTGACTCTTAACAGATTGTAATAAGATACGTAAAATATACGCGAAGGTTTATCTACAAGTGTAACTAAAAAGAGTGAAATTATTATTATTTTTAACAAAAAATTAAAACCGACTTCCAAGGTAAAAACAATATTAACATTAATATGAACTAAAAAGTATTAAATAATTTTTGCTATCTAATAGTGCCTTTTTCCGAATTCGGCTAAACCTTGACTATTTCTGTACTCAATCTTCATAATTTTGAAGTCGGTGCCAGTTCCAAAAGTTTCAAATATTCTGTCAGAGGACTGAAGATTCAGCTATCTGGTACCGACTTCAAAATAATGAAGATTGAGTACAGAAATAGTCAAGGTTTAGCCGAATTCGGAAAAAGGCACTATTAGATAGCAAAAATTTTTTAATACTTTTTAGTTCATATTAATGTTAATATTGTTTTTACCTTGGAAGTCGGTTTTAATTTTTTGTTAAAAATAATAATAATGCAAATTATTTGTCTATAAAGAGCGACCATGTTGTTTATGCGACGCGGGTCACGGGATAGCGATGGACGTTGCCATGGTGACATACTTTTTTTTTTAACTATGGACGCTTCACACCACGTCAGTCTGGCCCCGTGGTAAGTAGCTGTTTTTTTTAATACTTATTTAATCACTAATTTAATAAAATAATACGGGCGAGATACTTTATATAATACGGCAAAGAAACGTTTGCCGGGACAGCTAGTCTTATATATAAAATTCTCGTGTCACAATGTTCGTTCCCGTACTCCTCCGAAACGGCTTGACCGAATCTCATGAAATTTTGTGAGCACATTGAGTAGGTCTGAGAATCAGCCAACATCTATATTTCATACCAAAAAATTATTTAATGGCAAAACAACGTTTGCCGGGACAGCTAGCTATTGTCTAAAATGCAACATTATGCCGAATTTACGCGACTGAAATTCGGCATGATTAATGATCACGATTTCATTATATTATTGTGTTTGATGACAATAATAATAGCGAAATTACATTGCGTTTTATTCGGACAGACCGCCAACAGAAACTATTCTTAGTTTAGTGCAAATAATTTTGAAGAGTTGGAAGTTGCAATTATAATGGTGTGGCGTAAAATCTGCCGAGAAATGTTTAGATATTTTTTTGTAAACTAGATCACGCCCGCAACTCCGTTGTGCAGAAATTCGTTTATTGCGCGGGAGCCGTACATTTTCCCGGGATAAAAAGTATATGTCATTTCCCGGGACTCAAAGTATCTTGATGCCAAATTTCAGCAAAATCGCTACACCGGTTTGGGCGTGAAGAGGTAACAGACAGACAGACACACTTTTTTGTATTTATAATATTAGTATGGATGTGAATAAATAAGATCAAAAAGTAAATAGTTCTTGTTATAAAGCTGAGACGTGGAAAATAATAAAATTAGATATGAACTATACGATTAATAGGGAGCCATACACACAAATATATCATATAAGCAGAGCGTGCCAAAACACACGTGAAAAATCCTGCAGCAATCTATCAAGAAGTAAACAATCTCTTTCAATATGACAGGAGTTCCCAATCTGGGGCACCCTAGGGAGTAGTAGAATTAATATGTGGAGGGTGAAGTAACATTGCTTTTTTGTGTAAATTTTAAAACCTATGAAGGAAATTTTACAGCTCTTAACGACACGATCAATCAAATAATTCGTACAAAGCATGCTGTTCGATTATAGTGCAGCAACTGTAGTAATTAGTAGTTTTTAAGCACTGTCGATAATTTGATAGAGAAATAAATATATTTGAGCAGGATAGTAGCAGATAGTATGAGTATTATTATTATGAGTATTATTATTTTTAAATACGAAAATATAAATGGCACTGACATTGCATGAAAAAATGTTCGGAGATTGTAGCAAATTATAAATTAAGTGAGAAAAGGTTACGAAACCCTGGTTTATGACATCAAATCATTTAATTGAAAGTAATAATAACTACGACAAGTGGCTTCACGCAAAAAAGGTTTCAAAACCCTGGTCTATGACGTCACATAAGGTCTGTTATGTTCGAAACAATTTTCGTACTCCCAGCCCCTAGTCAACACGGGCGGAATAACAATTTGACAATCTTTGCGCGTCACGTCCTTCGCCGGACCCGACGGAGAAAAGTAATCATTTCGAGCAATCGAAAATTTGTATTCCGTCCATCAAGCTCAATACTCGAGCTATTAAAATTTCCAGCAAGGGCCCTGTATCTGATAAATCTACAATAAATCGTTCTGAAGGAATAAAGACGAGAATTTTAATGTGGTTCTTCTGTTGGAGTATGCTTATGTTATTTATTGCAATTTACTTTGTGCGAGTGTCTTTAAAGTTTAACATAATAATATGAGTAAGTACTTGTATGCACCATACATATTAATAAATGTTACGGCTAAAATCTGAAGTGCAGATTTGTCTCGTTTTAGCTGGCTGGACATAGGTGATACCGTATACTCTTCGTTATTATTAATATTTTTAACAAAAAATTAAAACCGACTTCCAAGGTAAAAACAATAATAACATTAATGTGAACTAAAAAGTATTAAATAATTTTTACTATCTAATAGTGCCTTTTTCCGAATTCGGCTAAACCTCAACTATTTCTGTACTCAATCTTCATTATTTTGAAGTCGGTACCAGATAGCTGAATCTTCAGTCCTCTGACAGTATATTTAAAATTTTTGGAACTGGCACCGACTTCAAAATTATGAAGATTGAGTACAGAAAACATTTTATAAAGTAGTAAAGTATTCGATCTGTATATTATAAAGTAGTTAGTAAAGTATTCGATATTCTGTCTTCGCGCGGCGGCGCTGGGCGGCGACCGACGCCGACCGCCGTGTATTAAAAACAAACATGTTGTTAATTGTTATACAGTACATCATTATTATTATTAGTATATCCATACCTATGCCTTGTACTATTATCTATTCTGTGCCATGAGACATTCGTGGCCTTAACACGACGTGGTAATGATGATGATGACGATGATGATGATGATGATTATGATGATGAATATGAATTGCATAGTAGTTTATGCTTTCTGTTCTTCAAACAACGCCGAAACTCCCAAACGTGTATCTATAAGGAATCAGGAGTTCTCTCAGCATCATCGAAACCATGGTATACCTTGACCCAATATTTGACTTTTTGGTAGCGTATTCTTAGTACACTTCACATAAAATCAAAATAACCATATATTTCTATATAAATTTCGAGGAGTTCCCTCGATTACTCATGGATCCATCATCAGGTCACCACCTTTGTGAAAATGGGACCAAATTGGAGTGAAACCTAATACAACAAAACAAAAATTTCGAAAATCGGTTCACAAACGGCGGAGTAATCGTTGAACATACAAAAATAAAAAAAAATAAAAAAAATATCCACAGCCGAACATATTATAACCTCCTCGTTTTTTGGAAGTCGGTTAAAAATGGTGAAAGAAAGCGAACATTTTTGGGTGAAACTATACATCACATTGAACACTAATGAAATTAATAACTTAATTAATGTTTAACATGAATTTCCACCAGGAACCAACAGTACAATCAATTACATAAAACATATAAATCATAAAAATATTATGCCAAATCCAATAAACTTAAACTGAATAATCGTTGAATTTTTAACATTTGATACGACGTCGTTCTTATATTATAGACAGTAAATACTAAAACAAAAACGTTTCATCCCTTCATAGATCTTCATCGTCCAATAAACATCAACACTAGACCAATATGTAAATGGCAGTTTATGGGCTAGCACTAGTCCCTGGTCAGGTTAGCCCATATACCTGACCATAGTGTAATCTGACTCTGCTTTGTGGGTATTGAAAGCATTGAATGCCGTTTAGTGTGTACAGAATAGTCAGTTCCCTGCCCAATACAAAGAACTACGAATGTATTAGAGACAAAGATTAGGTAATTTTCACTTTTAAGTTTTTTTGTCGGGAATTTAATAATTCAACAGAGTTGTTGAATTGTTAAAGCTTTGACGATAGCCAATCAAATAACGTTATTGTGTAATATTGAATGAATGAATGAATATACTTTATTGTGCACATCGCAGTTATTACAAACACACACATAAAATAAAAACACAATAAAATGATGAGAGTGCACAAAGGCAGCCTTATTACTAAATAGCAATCTCTTCCAGGCAACCTTTGAAAAAAAGTTGAACAAATTGCTGAAGAGAGGGTGATAGTAATGGGAATTAATGCTATTTTCTATTAATTTCATTAACATGCTAATTCTGATGTCACAGCATGCTAAGTGTCATTGCTTTGCTATTTGCTAAAAACACGGCATCGTGAATTATCGGTTCGCACCGCACCGCTCGCGTCGAGTACTATTTCGCATCGAGTGAAAAATAGCAATTCATTAATAGTTAGCGCCGCGGTGAGAAACAGCGCGGACGTGATTTTTAGGGTTCCCTACCCAAAGGGTAAAAACGGGACCCTATTCATGAGACTTCGATGTCTGTCTGTCCGTCTGTCTGTCTCCAGGCTGTATCTCAAGAACCGCTATAGCTAGAGTTCTGAAATTTTCATAGATTGTGTATTTCCAGTGCCGCTATAACAAAAAATACTAAAATAAAAATAAAAATAATATTTAAGGGGGGCTCCCATACAACAAACGTGATTTTTTTTGGCCTTTTTTGCTCGTAATCAATTATGATAAGAGGTAGGTACTTGAAACTTTCACGAAGGCCTAAAATATTATTGTAATTTAATAATTTGTAATAATATTCCCATACATATACAATATATAGGGGGGCTCCCATACAAAAAACACAATTTTTGGCCTATTTTTGCTCTATAACGGTACTGAACCCTTCGTGCGCGAGTCCGACTCGCACTTGGCCGATTATTATCATGATCGCTGACTATTGCTAAGCACGATAATATTAGCAATCGTATTTTTTAGCAAGTACGATTAATTTCATTATTGCTAAATGGGCATTTAACAATTAATTATTATTGCTAATGCTATTTTTACCAAGACTCTCTGGTGATGTGCTAAAAGTACTAAATATTCATAATATACAGGCTGTTAGTTTTAAATGAGCCCGTCAAAATGAAGACTTTTTATATGAGAACAATGCTGGGAACTCAAAAAAAATCATCTTATGTCAATCTCGTATGAAGACGGATGAAGACGGCATTTTATTTTGTCGGGCACATTTGACGGTTTTAGAGATAACGGTATTAAACTTAACAACCTGTATAAACTGGTTAAAGTAATGACATAATTTTGTAAAATCTTGAGTAACAGTTTCTCGCTTACACCATCAATTTATCATTTTGTCGATATACAATTTACTCTGTTGTCAGTTTGCCACAAGATCACTGTAGGTCGCCAAAGAGAATGGATATGGTATGTTGTTATTGGCTAGTTTATCTCTCCAAGTAGATAATAATAAAATAGCTCTATTAAAAAGCTGGAAATTATAATGCCACGTCCACACCACCTCGATCATAGACCAAGACCCGCACTATCAATAATTGACCTAATGTAAACCTTTACAAACGACTCCAGAACCGACGTCTCGGCCTCTCCGCAAAGCTGAGACGGTGAAGAGCCACTAGACAATTGATAGAAACGGCTCAATAATATTTGAAAATAGCCTTTTCCCAGCTTTGATGTCTAGAATGATAGATATACTTTGTTTTAAGGCGAAATGTATGCGATAGTTTTGACCTAAGAGTAAGAACATAAGGGTGCACTCCCGCGTAAATTTATACTTTCTGTCGAAGTGATAATAATAATCGGGCATGATTGGAATTAAGGGGATAATTATTACAGGTAGCAGATAATAATAATAATAATAATATAATATCTATGGACGCTTCACACCACGTCAGTCTGGCCCCGTGCTAAGTACCTGGAGGACTTGTGTTACAGGTACCAGACACGGAGGTCGTGTAATATGGATGATTCAGATTACAATACTATTGTTTGTGCGTTTTAAGATGATATGGGTGACACATTTTAATTGACAATAATAGGGAAGTAATTAAAATTTAAATCGATAATTTAAAAATATCGAATCACTTCGTCAAGAAATTGCAATCGAAATTATCGATTTCGTACTGACCCTTTTTATCGATTGATTTCAATTCAACAGTGTCAATCTCTATCGGCATAAGTTCCGTTTCATGCATCTGACATTTTTCAAATATTTTCGTATCAATAATTTCATACTCCTATGTCACTGTTAATATTTATAATTTTATATTAATAACTTAACATTTAGCAACTTTCATTTTTATTCATTTACAGTTATAGGAAACATTTCGATGGCCCCGACGAATAAACGTGCAAGAGCTCTTACACAAAAAAAAAATTTTTTTTGATTTTTCGTTTGTATGGCCTATGATACACCTATGTAATTTTTTTAAATTTTTTTGACTTAAAATAACTGATGATTTTATAGCAATGTAGACCTTTATTGTACGGAAAAAATAATAACATATATCACATTAATAATAAAACATGCGCTTACTGCAGATTATTTGTTTATTTGAGTTCACCAGAAGAAACATGTTAAAACAATCTGGCGCTCGTGTCTTTCTTTTTTGTTTTGTTATAACTCTTGCACGATTATTCTTGTAAAAATGCAAGCCACTTCTATTAGTAATGCAGCATTGCAGATGGTGAACCTTTGATTGTAATAATCACAGCTATTCTATTAACCTTTTACTTATTTCTCGTCTTTTCTGCTTTTTGTAAAGGTTATTCGAAGGTTATTCGTAAAGTGTATCAGAAGAGCTGTTGGTGAGTTGCCGGTCTTTTTAAGAGGAAATACGCTCTCTTCTTGAAGGTTTGCAGGTCGTATAGGGCCGGAAATACTGCTGGTGACAGTTCTTTCCAAATTGTACAGTGCGTGGCAGAAAATTACGCGAAAAAAGCACGATGGAAGACTGCCATTCAT
This sequence comes from Polyommatus icarus, assembly GCA_937595015.1. NCBI lineage: Eukaryota > Metazoa > Arthropoda > Insecta > Lepidoptera > Lycaenidae > Polyommatus > Polyommatus icarus. The sequence goes on along the minus strand of OW569330.1, from coordinate 8,065,405 downwards.
CAAGGTTATGGGGATGGTATATTTTTCATGTGGAACAATGGCGGAAAGTTGCAGGAGGTATGATTCCGAACCATTTCTCAGAGCACTCTCCGTAACACAACCGATTGAGGATATAAAGTGAAGCTATTTACATATCAGCGTAATTTCAAGAGGTCCAGCCTGTTTGAAACATTATGGCAGTCAATAATTCGAGCGGCCCTTCGTTGGATACGATCCAAAGGGATTAGGTGGTATTTTGGGGTCCCTGCCCTGGAGAGATGAGAACAGTATTCTATACGAGGCCAAACCTGCATCTTGTAGATTTGCAAGCATTGGTCCAGACTGAAATACTGTCTCGTCCTGGTAAAAACACCTAAGTTAAGAAAACCTAAAGTTAAACCTAGATAAGGCATCACCTGTGTTCGCTGCATGCTCGAGAGCGATGAGGCATGGCAGGCGGCGGTCTCTTTCTGCGAAACCGTCCTTTCGCAGAAAGAGGCCGCGGAGCGAAACAGAGAGAATGACACATCCTCTGTTCCGCTCCGCCGGCGTAGGACGGGAGTGCGGAGGCGTCGTTACGCGAACCTCCAAACTTCCGTCTAATCCGGGGCTCCGGGCAAGGATGGGAACCTGCCCGGCAAGCTAGTCCCGGCGTCGAGGGGAACGCTTCAGTTTGCCGGAGCGTTCCCTTACTTTGGTGGAAGTCCGGTCTCTTCTGAGGTAGACCGGCCGGTCGTGGAGGGAGTCCTGTGGTAGAGAGAACCAGGATATCCCTCCGTATACGGCTGAAGGCAACCGCAGGTGGTTTTAGTGAGTAGGAGTCTCACATACCCCCGGGGTACCCAACCCGGGGCACCCATGATGGGTTTCCCCTGCGTAAAAAAAAAAAAAAAAAAAAAAAATCACCTGTGTTAGCATTCGCATAGCAATAAATGCCATTGGTCTGTTACATGCCATTGACCAGGCAAAACACTTGTGACATATTTGCATTAATATTATGATAGAAACTATGATATGAACTTTTTTTGGGGATCGGGTAAGGCTGTCTTCGAAGAAGCCGGGCCAATGCTAGAAGAGTAGGAGAACCAAAACGACGCATTATGACCGGAGCCAACTAGATCACACTTTTTCAACACAATAGCTGGAGGGATTCCGTCAGGCCCACTCTACTTTTGGATACCAAGGGCACACAGGGCTATTCACACTGAGCGCTGATGTGACCTAATATCCGACATTATGCCCCTGCATCGTGGTATGGTTGGCAGTTTTTATCCCATCGAGGAGCGCAAGGAGCTTACCTAACATATCATATTTGCATTTTGCGCTGTCGGCTAACGATCCATTTCCTACTTGTAGGGATGGTAGGATGGCTTTCAGAAATACCCTTCAATAGCTTAGGATAGAGACCAGAATTCACAGATTCCCAAAGGAAGTCACTCGAGTCTCTCACCAATACTATTGACGTGCTGTTTCTGTGCCCGATTAATCTCTCTCTTGAAGGATCTATAGGCAAGGTTGTAATCTATTTTATATGTATGTGTCCACGCATAAACGCGAGGGAGGACAATATATTTTATCAACGACAACAACAGGTCAACAATATTTTTTAACTGAACCGTCAACAAGAATATATTATTAGCTAACTAGACGTTCCACGCAGACTCGCCCGCACAAATGAGTAATTTTACGGAAACCATACATTTTCCCCCAAAAAAAAGGCCTTATATTCCTTTACGTCATGGTCTACTCTATATTTGTGCCAAATAACTTAAAAATTCATCCAGTAGTTCGCGAGATAAGCACCTTAAAATAATTTTCCCGGATTTTTCTAAATTTTTCTATGTTTCTTCGCGTCTATTCGTCTTAGAGTGATAATTTATAGTTGATAGCCTTTCCTGATAAAGGAGACATCTAACAACGATAGAATTTTTCAAATCGGACCAGTAGTTCCTGAGATTGGCGCATTCAAACAAACAAACACTTCTACTTTGTAATATTAGTATAGATTTACATTTTATACCATGCACTAATAAGGACATATTACATAAATAATGAATCAACTTCTAAACACGAATATACGGGCTTTTATATTTACAAATATGTAAAAGCAACGAAATATACAAGAATAAGCGTGTAAATGACCAGAGCATGGCTCAGAGGGACAGAAATATACGTGGAATAACCGTGCAACATTTCACTGCACTTGTTAAAACTTCATTTATGACACGAATAAACGTGCATTGATACAATAGTGTTAACAAGTCACATTTTATTCACTTGAATAATAATTTAATATGGTTTTTCTTAGATATATGGCAAACCGTTAATATTTGATTTTTAATAAATATATGAGCTGAAAGATAATTTTTTTGCCTTTAATTTTATTGTACATTATATCTGTCTATTTATTATACAGTCAAAGTTATGTGGTTTCAAACGTTTTTTTGTCCTCCTGAAAAGCTGTCATTTTTCGATTGCACGTTTATTCGTTAGGGCCATCGATTTGTTTTTGTAGATGGAATATAATTTATTACATATTTTTGTTTTTTTGTTTTCTTGTAAAATAATACGTAGCAAGGAATATGAGAACTGTCACCCATATCATCTTATAACGAACAAACTATAAGTTATAGTTAAGGCTGTTTTTATCAACCTCAACTAGTGTACTGGAACTTAAAAAAATATGTTTATGACAAGTATCAAGCATGATCTTAAAAATATTTATATGGGTTTGCATCATATAATTTCAAATGGGGATTGTCCATTTATTTTTAATTTTGCTCATTACACAAACATTTTGAGGAATAAGGTCAGTGATCGTTTTTCTGTATATAAACGAAAAAAATACCCAATAGTTACTTATATTTTTGAACAAACATGTTTAACCTTAGTTTGACCTTCACTGGCGTTAAATTAGCAATAAATTCGACCAACATTACGTTTTGAACTTTTGGTAAGCTTCTCGTATCAGTTTTCACATAATGAAAACTTGCATTTGACGAACCAGCCATTATAAATAAGATTGAAAGGAATTAAAACATACTGCAGAGGTCAATTGGCCGCCGATGATGACGTCAGAGCGAAACTTTAAAAATTTATTGAGAAAAAACTAGCTAATGAATTTGCAAAATTATTTAATTTATATTCTTAAAATACCCTATTTTAACGAAAAAAAATATAAAAAGTTCATGTGATTTTTTTTGGACAATGCCCATTATGTTAAGTGTTAGCAATTGAAGTCGTTCGATACTTAAAGTATAAAAATAAATTAATCTTACTAATAAGTTAAAAGATAGCGTCGATATTTATTTTTATATATATTTAATATTACTAAGTATATTTTAATAAAATTCCCTTGGGAAGTTTTCGCATTAGGAGCAAGTAAAGTAAGATTAAAAAGAAATTTCTGAGAATTATAAGTTTAATTATGCTAATTACTAGCTGGCCTCGTCTTCAACGTAAACAAAATTTTGAAGTTTATTCGAAAATATATAAGACTTTTATACATGTACTAGAATGTTGATACCCACGGAAATTATTTGAAATAGAAACAGTAATATTTTTTTCGTGATAAAAATTGATCTTCCAGAAACTGAAGCGAGTATCGCCGAGCGCTCGGATCACCGACGGATTGGGGACATCGGCGGGTGTATGTAGGGCTGCCCTGGCGTGGAGTATACCCACTAAAACCCCATGGTGCTCCACTCACCGCATAAGGCAGAGTTGTGGGTACGCTAGAACCTACCGCAACATAAAAATAACGTCGTCACGTGATTTCTAGATTTTCAGAATTTAAGAACAACAAAAATGACTGTACCATCTTGCTTAAAATTAGCTTTAAACAATTTAAAATTGCTTAAAACTAGATGACGCCTGGAACTCCGTTTAAAACTGTACATTTTTTTGGAAAAAACTTACATATTATATTTTTTTTGGGCGTGAAGAGGTAACAGACAGATAGACACATTTTCAGTTTATAATATTTGTATGGATGGTAACATAGGTAATCAACATAATATTATGTTCCAATAAAGTTTGACTTAACTTGTGGTATCTGTGGAATCGAAAATGTGTCTGCAACAAAACGATTTTAATTTAGTATCGCGCCGGCGGGCTCGCTTTGATGTGCTGTTACAAAGGCGATTAATAAAAAAGGGGAAAGGCTTCCCAATATCAATCTGCCATTTAGACTTTGGTTCGCGGTACACATGTAGTATACTCAACACAGAAATGTAGTGTATCCGGCTACGTTCGATTAACTGATATTTTGTTAACGTATGCCTATGCGTGCACTCACTCATTTACTTAAAGGTGAAAGTTTATTTCGCGGAATATTGCTAAAAATAATAACAAACTAAATTTTAAGCTATGGATTTCCGCAAAGTAACGCCTGATTCCATTAACTGATATTTTGTTTATTGTATGTTGTTGTATATTCCATGGACGTAGAAAAAAAGGCGGACGGGGTCTTATTATTCACAGCCCTGTGTCTTCAGAGTCGGCCACGCACATAATATTCTTACGCCTGTCAAATGGCCGAGCTGGCGTAAGAACTAAGAAGCTAAGTTTACAATGTACTATCAGAGAAGTCAGGGCCCCCGCTTCCATATGTGCAATGTGTGCAATGCACACGGGCGCCACCCTTTAGGGACGCCAAAATGCCATTTCTAGAGGCGCCAAAATCATTCTCAAGAACAAGATCCTCTCTCGAAATAGGCTTGATGAGAATGATGACAATTTTTTTTCTTATTGGTAATTGAAAGACCCTTAAAAAATAGAAACATCGCTGAAATAATGACTCTGATAGCTTAAAAATTCACCAAGATATGACAATATCTCATAAAATTTAAATTAAACCTGCCCGAAACGCTCCATACAAAGTGCTACGAAAGACTGACGTCACTCTTTCGTAGTTTGTACGGATCGGGAGAGAACTTTGTTCGATAGGTATATTAAATATTCCGTTTATGAAAGTGGTTTCATAACAAAAGTTGCTTTTAATTACATAAGTTATCGAATAGTACCTATACAAATATTAAGAAATTTAATTGAAAAAAACAATGGTTGCCTGTAAAGTCGGTTTTACGGGCGAAGATTTTACGTGACAACGTCTTTTTCTCGGTAGAATATTTATTGATATGAATGCGCGCTGCGCGCGCGGCAGACCGATCATAGTTGAGTGGGAGAGAGACGCAAGGCATTCGGCGGGCCTCTCTCTCGTTCGGTGACTCATCGTAACGTTACCGAGCGTTACACTTTTTCATAAGTGACTCCCAGCCGCAACCTAATTTAAGACGTTGTCACGTCAAAAAAAATTCGTCGTTTTGACGACCTCTGTGGCTCAGTGGTGAGCGCGTTGGTAGCTCAAGCCGCACGGTGGCACTTGGTAGGTCACGGGTTCGAATTCCGCCGATGGAACACAAAATTTTCTGGGTTATGGATGTGAATTAAATATGACTGTGTATCATATAACAAAAATCTTAAATATATGTATAGTATAAAAGTGTGGGGGATCAGCTTGCGCCAATTCCCCTAGATCGCCTAGGTCAGTGATCTTCTGGATGATGAGGGTGATGATGATGAAGGTAGATGATGATGGAGATGAATTTAAACAACATTTTCACTTGGTTCCAGGAGTCAAGCACACAAGTAGTTCCGAAGCTGGGTAACTTTGCAGAGCGAGTGCCGCAGTATGGCGGCCGACCCATATTTATATGGGTCTTGGTACCCAGTTTCCAGAACATTCCATGCCTCACCCCCTCAGATGAAGTTTTTATTCAAATATCATTAAATTTACATTATTTCACAAAATATACATTGGTTTTATTTGTACAATTCCTTACGCTATAATTTTACATAAAAAACATGTTCCTGCCGACCTCCGTAACTGAAATATCGCAAAAAATCTATTTTCTTTATATTTATAGTACCTCGCCGCCCCCTGATATAACGGTCATCTCTGGCTGTCTCTCTCGAGCGGTACTTCCTTGTCTGGGACAAGGATAGCCCGCTCGAGATGTACACTATCTCCATTACTTTTTCCGTTACGGAATTCGGCACTATCACATAGGTTTAAAACCCATTAATTTACAAGGCATTAGTTTTACATACCATTTTTATACAAAATTGTCTATATACGTACACTGGAGCACTATTTCACTATATTTACTTCACACAAATGTCCATGCACTATTTTACGATAATATTGTCTATACATAGTTGTTTTACACGTACTATTTTCAGTCCGTCGTGCACAATATAGTTGTTTTACACGCGCTATTTTCAGTCCGTCGTGCACAAAAAGTATTAAATATACTTCCGTTGTCTGGTACCTGTAACACAAGTCCTTCAGGTACTTACCATGGAGCCAGACTGACGTGTTGTAAAGTGTCCATACTAGATATTTATTATTATATTATAAACAATGTTTCATGCGTAAAATTCTATTGAAAAAATTCGTGAAAATGAATGGTAATCTTATAATACTTATAATATTTATTACGTTTTTTTTTTCGTAATTTATTCAAATATTGTGATTAATTGCAAAAAAACCCACCAAACTGTAATCTTGCAAGATCTCGAAATTGGCGAGATCTCGCGATATTGTATTCATAAACTCGCGGAATCTCGCTTGAGCCCCAATCTCGCGAGATTTGCATTCCCTAGTCATGACTTTCTTGACGGATTATATTTTTTTAAAAATGTTTTAGATTAAGTGTGAACAAGAATTTATCATTGTTTCATTGTTAATTCATTTTGATTTTATAATTTGTTATCAAGTTTAAAATAAGTTTTTAAGTTTAGTTCTTTGCTTTATTTCAAGCACTTTTTTTTAGTCATTAAAAATGCCCAAAGGGGCGCCAAAATCCTTTTTGCACACGGGCGCCACTTGCCCTTGCGGGGGCCCTGAGAGTAGTTGATTCCTATGCAGATCGGGGACCTACGTAGTTTGGTTGCGTTACGTCAAACCCAGCCGATTAACATTGAATTGACATATTCGACCAAATAACGTTGATCTATCAACTGCATAGGAATCATAGGTGATCTGTTGGCTGGGTTTGACGTATAATGCGCCCAAACTACGTAGGTCCCCCATCTGCATAGGAATCAATTTCTCTGATAGTACATTGTATGTACATGCAGTCAGCCTGGCCGACTCTGAAGACGCAGTGCTGTGTAAAATAAGACTCCGTCCGTCTTTTTTTTACGTTCATGAATGTATCTATGCAATTATTATAATATTACTGATATTGTAAATGCCATTGTGTATTTTTCTATTTGTCTGTCTGTCTTTTACTTTATACTTTTTTTTTATAATTTCATCAGAAACTTTGAAATCCCGAAGAGAACATTATAAATACTTTGGATCTTAATAAAGCTAACCGCGTACGAAAAATTTCAGCGCGAACAGCTGTAATATAAATATTATAATAATAATAACGAGGCACAGAATTTCAGATAAATTTTGACATTTTTGCACAATAAAATTTGACATTTCTGCCCCAACTCGTTTGGACTTGAGTAAAAGTCCGTTTACTAGGTTTTATGGTTTCAAGTATCTACTTCAGAAACTTTGACAAATGCTGTATAATACTGATCATAAATTTAAGATCTCTAAGTATTCATTGGATGTAGCATTTGACTCGATATCAAAGAGCTAAGCTGGAATAAGCCTCTCCTAGCGACGAGAGGGCTCGAATCAATTTTAACCCATCAAATCTGAAAGCGATATGTGATTCCGTTTCAGTTTAAAATGGCTTGTAATAGTCCAATTAGCAAAGTGTTTGCAGCGGATTTGGATGCCAAAGACATTACGAGACGTAGGAAGACTTAGGTTTATGTTACGTCGAAAGATTATTATCAAATCTTAAAATTGAACCATTGACCCCTCGCTTGAGTAACATGAACTAAGCTAACTATGAATATGGTAAGGATGAGAATTCGGAAAAATGTATAGAATCAAAGCTATAGAGAATTTAATAAGGTTTTATTTCATCATAGAATATTTTTTGCTACAACGCATCGTTTTTTAGTTATTAGCCAAAAATCTAAAATCGAGACACTTGTCACCCTCCCCTCCCTCCGGCTCACCTCCTAGACGTCAGGACTTTTAGTATGTTTTGTTCTTAACCACCCTGAATAAGTTCCAGCAGAAATCGCTTAAGTTCCCGTTGACGCATTCTACAACTACTTTATTGACTGAACTACAGAGGTTGTCAATATAATTTAATATTTTAAATATTATTATATAACCATTCTAAGCCATATAGGTCATAATATGGCTTAAATGGCTAGAAGGAATATTAAAGATGCAAATCTATTTGTCGGTTTCTTCTTTAAGCTGACGTATCAAAGCTAGATATCGATATTTGACTCCCTGAAAGACAAGAGTTTTCATCATGGGAATATGTAATTTTCAAACAAAATTCTACACCGACGAAGTTACCAGTAACCCCTTTTATATAATAGTAATATTAGTATAATATTATGTGGTAATCGGTATTTAAGCTTCGTGATGATCGATGATAAAAGGTATTCAAGTTATGTATTCAAAGGAATGTTAATAACCCAAGAGGTATCGAGTAGCTATTTTATAATTTACATGAAATTCATACTGGGAATTCATAGTTTGATACGAATAAGATTCGACGAATTTAAATTGAGTTATTACTTATTATCTAGAATCTACATCAAGTCTATCGTTTTAAATATTATTTACTTTAGCAATTAGTGATGAGCAAAGCAAGACCAAGACCAAGACTCGACCAGTCTTGGTCTTGGTCTTGCTTGTGCAGTCTTGGTCTTGCTCAAATCTTTCTGGTCTTGGTCTTGGTCTTGCACGTCTAGTCTTGGTCTTGGTCTTGCAAAAAGCAAGACTCTTGCAAACGTTTTTCAAAACTTTTTGTAAACGTTTTAATTTTCTCGAAAATACATTTTCAAACCTAAATTATTAGACTAGCTACATGATCTTATCTTAACTTGTTAAGAGCCCGTACTCTCTTTTCTACTGCTCTCTTCACACTCACGCCCGTCTTTCATATGCCAGGTGAAAAAGGACGATCGCCAAGTTAGCGGGCAGTATTCTGTTTTTTAAAGGGTTTTTTATATGAAAGTGGTAAAAAGTAATTCCAACATTGTATAGACGACTTTCTCAACAGTACATTGTATTTTTTTCATACCGTTAAGACGTCAATACAATCCATAAAAAGGTGATATTCTAAACCTCAAAAATCACAAAACTGTCGCGGGTTTGATTTGGATTATTTAAAGATACTTAAAAAAATAAAAAATCTAGCTCCAACATTAGATTAAAATTGAAATGATCTTACATGTTGTGCATTAAAACTTATAGAAATACTGTATTTTAACTGTTAAATCACGTCTGTTAAATGAGCGAAATCGACCAAATTTCGTATACGGACTCCTAAGAGAATGATTCTTGAATTGAAAATACTAATGAAAAGTCGAGAGCCAACTCAGCATAGGCTGATCTTTTAGCGGAAATATTGTCCTTAAGGAAAATGAAAATTTTGAAAAATAAAAACTTTCCCTCGGATTTCTTCTAAAGTATTTTAGGGTTCCGTAGCCAAATGCCAAAATACGGAACCCTTATAGATTCGTCATGGCTATCTGTCTGTCTGTCGGTCCGTATGTCACAGCCACTTTTATTCGAAACTATAAAAGCTATACAATTGAAACTTGGCACTTGCCAACAAACTTCAAAAATTCAAAATCTTAATGCGGTTCATTCACCTAAGTAGGTGTAATCTGTGAATCGCATTAAGATTTTGATACAAAAGTAGAAAAATCATTAAAAATTGTAGGGGTCTCCATAGATACACCGTACAACTGAAACAAAAAAACCTACCAATATACAAAAAATCAGCTGATTAGGGTTCCGTTTTAGGGTTCTGTAATTAACAAAACTTGGTTGACTACTGTACCCTAAAACTGAAGCCTAACCAGCTGATTTTTTGTATATTGGTAGGTTAATAGTTATATAATTTAAGAGTAACCTTGTCCTACAAATAAAACAATCCATATTTTAGGACCATCGAGTCAAATTATGAAATCCTTTCTATCTCTGTTAGCTACTACCACTTTCAAGATTTTTTGAAAATAAAAATGTTGTTCGTCTTATCTAAATATAGCTACTCACAAAAAATAGCTTGTTAGTAATCACAATAAAATTTGTTCTAGGGCACTATAATCAAAAGCGTAAAAACGAGACCCAATTACTTAATTTAATACATATCGCTGCCTGTTCGTCTGACTGTTTCCAGGCTGTATCACAAGAACTTGAAATTCGTGTTAAGTAGATAAATTGTTATAAATATTTTGTCTCATATTATAGTCACTGAGCTTAAGTAATTTTTTTAGCAAGAGTCTTGCATGGAGCAAGACTCTTGCATAGTCGGTCTTGGTCTTGGTCTTGTTGTTGCACACCTAGTCTTGGTCTTGATCTTGCTAGTCTTGGGGTAGTCTTGGTCTTGGTCTTGCATTTTTTGCAAGACCAAGACCAAGACTGCAAGACCAAGACCAAGTTTGCTCATCACTATTAGCAATAAATGTTTAACATTATATTGTGTTGTGTTAACTGTTATCAGTAGTATTAGGGCCTATTTCACCACTTTCTGATAAGGTGGCGAATAGGCTGTTCACAACTTTTTTGACAGATACTTTATCTGTCTAGTTAAGTGGTGGATAGCCTATTTAGCACTTATCAGGAAGTGGTGAAACAGGCCCTAAGTATTGTTCAAAATTCTGGATCTAATAATTTCCAACAATATGATAGAAAAAATCTTGAAACAAAAAAAAATACAGCTCTTTAATATTATATTCATACATTAAATTATATACGGGCAATTGCTTCAGCGACATTAATACTAAAATTTAAAAAAGTTACCTACTCTTTTTGGGCTGCAACTTTCACAGCGAACTCTATACAGGACACCTATATACATCCTAGATTATTATTACTAACTTTTGTTACACAAAAACTGAAAAAGGCACTATTAAAGAGTAAGAGTTTTTTATACTTTTTAGTTCATATTACTATATTGTTTTTACCTTGGAAGTCGGTTTTAATTTTTTTGTTAAAAATAATAATTTCACTGTTTTTAGTTATCTACAAAATAAATTTTATTTCTTATTATGTGATACCGATAGAAAAAATATGGCAAAATAACGTTACGTGTCATATCATGTAGATTAGTAATTATTTTTTTTTCAGATATAATTTCTCTGTTAATGCCGATGAAAAGTGGTTTCATCTGCACGCTTTTTTTGCGAGAGGAGCCTTAACTATTCACATTATGTTACTGTAAGCGAAATTGTGGTAAATGCTTGCAGTTATCTAAGCGATGCTGCAATTTCAAAACTTTTATCTTTAAAGGTTCAGGAGTTCTATTCAGTGCCTTTGGACCAAAAGACACCTTCGTAAGAATTTTCTCTTACTAAAAACAACATTTTAACCACTATGAGTGTTTTGACAAATTTCAAGGATTTCCCTCGATTGCTCATAGATCTCATCATCAGCTCACCATTTTCGTAATTGCTATACAAAATTAAGATTATATCCTATACAACTACACGAGAATTTTGAAAATCGGTCCACAAACAGCGAAATCATCATCAAAAACAACTGCTTCGATGCAAAATATCGCGAAAAGTACCAATAATTGGGTCATAGTGTGATGACCCATGGTATAATTATGGTTGTGATGATGAAGATTAATCAAATTGATGTGTTGGCTTATGCTTTCAGTTGTTTAAACAACGCCGAAATCCCCGAACCTGTACCTATAAGCATTAAAAAGTTCTGTTCGGTACCTTCGGATCCAGGGTATATCCTGGTGCGAAATCTTAGTTTTTGGTAGCATTTACCATGAATGCTTCAGAAAAAATCGAAATCACTATATGTTTCGATACAAGTTTCAAGAAGTCCCCTCGATTACTCATGGATCCCATCATCAGATCACTACTTTTATGAACATGGTACCAAATTAGAATCAAACCCTATACAACACAAAAATAATTTTGAAAATTGGACCACAAACGGCTGAGTAATTGTTGAACATACATAAAAAAAATACATACAGCCGAACGTATTACCTCCTCCTTTTTGGAAGTCGGTCAAAAATATCATTACAGAAACATAGTCAAATCGCTTTTGACAGGTCACATTGAGCTCCGAAAATTAATCTATTTTATAAATTTAAACACCCATAACAGTGACTAAATATATATAATATTGAACAATTAGTGTCAGTGAACAAGTACAGTAAAAAGTTTATTGCGTAAACAGTGATTTTCAAGAATAAAATCAATATCTACATCGCGAGTGACAGTCAGCTGATCAACGTACCTACTGTTATTCAAAGCATAACGTTCGTTTTACAATAAACTATTAAATAACACATTTATTCAATAAAAAACAACGCAAATAATGCCAAACCATAGATGTACCTCTTGCCCAAAATTTGTGAGCATCTCCGATGGTATTAAGTGCAACAAATGCACAGGTGTGACACATCGCACCTGTGCCAAAGGTTTCGATCCGAAGTATGCTAAAACTTGGACTTGTCGCGCATGCACCACTCCTCCTAGCTGTCCCACGTACTCATCACCAACTGATACGTTTACTGACGCGACTCCTGGCTCACCAACGAGCCTCCTAGCCGAGGAAATCAGGCTCCTTAGGGAGATTATAACTGATGTTCGCACGGAGATGAAGGCTATGAGACAGGAGATGGCAAACATAACCAACACAATAGGTGAAGTTAAGAAACGCGTGGACGACATGGAGCTTCGCGTATCCGCGGTGGAAGATCGGCTCAATGAACGCGCGTCTAACCGCGCGCAGGACACGGCGGTGACTGAGCGCATCGCAGAATTGCAGGCCGCACTGAACGATCGCGAGCAGGAATGCCTATTGAATGACATTGTGATTACAGGATTACCAGAGGAAAAAGGCGAAAATGTTGTCCACTTGGCGAGTCTGGTGGCCAAAAAAATCGGTGTGGACCTAGACGACCGCGAAATCATTCATGTTACGAGAAGGGGACCGAGGCGAGCCGCAGCGGCAGTTGGAAAGCAGCAAAAATATAGACCCGTTGTCGTCCGTCTTGCTCGGAGAACGGTGCGCGACAGCATCCTGCATGCTGCTCGCGTTCGGCGAGGGCTGGACACCACAGGCATCCTGGATACCCCCCCACAACGCTTCTATGTAAACGAGCACCTGACCGGAGTTAATCGCGCGCTGTTCTACCGGGCCCGAGAGGAGTGCCGCCGGCTCAGCTGGCGTTACGTCTGGACTCGCGGAGGATCTATCTTTGCTCGTAAGGACACAGGGTCTAGGGCTCACCGCATAAGAACGGTTAATGACATTGAAAAGGTTTTTGGTACTGCTCATGTTGGCCTGACACAGTAAACTCATTAGGTAAAATTAACTATAATAATAATTGTAAACACTATCATTGTTTGTTGAAGCCTTTTATGAGCTTGTACAGTGTTGCCGTGCGAGAATTTACTCGAGAACGGCTTCTGTACTGGGTGTGGTCGAAATAAAACACTTCGTCGCTATGTACTATTAGCGGGGGTCGAGGTAAACGCGATTCCGGCCAGCCTTCCTTCTATATGATGAGGATCCCAACAACCCAACTATTTCCCCAGTTCTATTATTCGATGTTGGCGGTAGGCTGGCGCGGAGCGGACTGAGCGGTCTGCCGGCGGCCGGCCCGACCCTATATTTTTACCTGGCCGGCTGCCTGGCCAGCGATCCTGTTATTCTCCCGCCCCCTGCTAAACTTTATTTATTTCTAAAAGCTATTTTACACTATTTTAAAACACATAATAAATATTTCTATTGTAAATAAACTACGCATCTGCTAGCTTTCTTAAATATTGCCGAACGCCTATTCCTAAATATCCTTTGTTTATTGTTTTTACAAAGACAATGCTTTATTACTTTTAAGATCTTTACGGAACACAATAATAACGTATTTAAACTAACGAAAATACAGTCAAAGGGACCGAACATGTGGCGATTTCAAAATAAGCCATTTTACTTTAAATTTACAAATGAAATCATACAAAACTTAACTATTAAAATGCGACTATTAACTATTGACTATATTTGGGAATAAAACACACGCTATCAGATGATTTATTTGAAAATTACTGTCTCTATCTCACACGAACTGTTACTATGAATCACGAATATTTTAAACTTATTGCTATTGTAAATAAACTAAACTATAAAATACTATCTATATGCTCACTATAACCTATCTAAATATATTTATTGTCTCGTACACAAATTCACTAAACTATAAACGTTCTTGCACTAAACTATAACCTATCTATTTTGCGTCGTCTCGTACATTTCTCCCGCCGTGCAGCGACGTAACCTCGACGCTGCAGATCCGATGTCCTGGGAGAGACGACGCACTATGTCGACAGGATCACCAGCCGCTTCGTCGGTCGCCGAAGTACTCCTTCTTTGGTCCTCACGTCCACCACTCGAACCGCGGCATCTTGTCCCGGGTATGTGGCGATGACTATGCCCCGGGGCCAGGTGTTCCTCAGGAGGTTGCTGTCCACTATCAGCACGACGTCGCCCTCCTTGATGGTCCTTCCGCTCCCGCGAGGCTCCCGCCGGTGTTGAAGTTCCGGCAGGTACTCTCGGACCCAGCGCGCCCAGAACATGTCTGCCAGGCGCTGCGAGGCCCGCCAGTTGGAGCGGGTGATGAGGTCGGCGTCGTCGAACATGCCGGGCGTTGGTACCCGCGCTGACCCGCCCAGGAGGAAGTGGTTGGGCGTGAGGGCTTCGTCGTCTTCGGGCTGGACCGACACGTGCGTGAGGGGGCGGCTGTTCACTGTGTATTCCGCCTCCACGAGCAGGGTGCTGAGGACCTCTTCGGACGGATGACGCTCGTGCAGCACGGTGGAGAGCGCTATCTTCACGGACTTCACGAGGCGCTCCCACGCTCCTCCCCCACTATTTATTATTTTTATTTCTTCTCCGAATGCCTGTTGTTGTACAGACCGAACTATTAATTTTTCGTCTTCTATGGAAACGAATTTTCGTTTCTCGGTCTCGATCTGTGTTTTCTGTTTTGGCGCCGTTTTCTTTTGTTTCCTCCAGTCGGGATGGCTATCATTTTTCTTCTTGCCCCTTCTGTAATTCACTATCTCTTTTTTGGGCTTCATTCTTTCCACGAACTGTAGTACCCGAGCTGTGGCACGTAGGTACTTCTCCCAACTGGATAAACGTATGGCGTCCGGTATTACTTGGTCGATCGACGGCGGCTTCGATGTGATGTGATGAGTCCTCTCTTCACCCGTTTCCTTCTCTTCGATGATTCGCTCCGCCGGCCATGTAGAGCTGCTTTCGTACAGGAATTCTAGACCTCTGTACCACCGATGTTCCGTACCGAAGTCAGGCGGGGCGCTCCTCGTCGCGTCGTCGGCTATTAGGGCCGCCATGAGTTCCGTGTACTTCTTTTGCTGTTCCGGATCCTTGTCGATGCGCTTTTCCGTGTTGTGCAGCCTTCTCAGCGCGTTGTCGTAATTGTTCGGCATCACGCAGTCCTCTGTCTTCCAGAGCATCCCTGTTTCGAACCGGCCCCCGACCTTTTGCGTGCTTCTATTTAGGAGGTCGAGGGCTCTTCGCTCTGGATCGGACTGCGGCTTCTTCTCTTCTATTCCCATTGACTCGATGGAGAAGTGGTGCCTTAGCATGTCGTCCATTCTGTCGTCCACCAGGTTATTTACGAAGTGTACCTGGTGTCCGTGGGTGCGCGAGTCGGTGCCGTGCAGGACCCAGCCCAGTGGCGTCTTCGATGCCGCGGGTTGGCGGCGTTCTCCTCTTCTAACTTCGAACGCCACTAGGAGGTGCCAGTTGTCCTGGCCTATGAGGACGGTCGGCTGCATCTCTTTGTAGGTGAAGTGCTGTCTCAGATCTCTGAGGTGGTCACAGGCCCACACCGTTTCTTGCCGGACGACCTGCGGTGATAGTTTCAGGTCGTCGATGGTTCGGGCCTCTATGTCGTGGGCCTCTCCGCTGCCCCTTAGCTGGATGGTAATCCGACGAGACGACTCGGACTTGAGGTTGTCCGGCGCCAGTGTCTCTATCTCAAGGGGGTCGATGTGTCCCTTGGCGCCGATCTTTCTCGCTACGTCGGAGTCCAGCAGGGTGACCGTTGACCCGTCGTCCAGGAGGGCGAAGGTGTCGGCGGAGCTCTTTGACCCGGTGACCCGAACTGGCACTATCTTCAGATAGGTGTGGGCTCTTCTATGTTCGTGCGTTGATGTGACCTGTTCCTTTTCGCCTTCCTTTGGCTTGTTGAAGTGCAGCAGTGGGTGATGGCTCCTAGCGCACCCATCTATTTTACAAGTCCGGAAATCGCACCTATGAGACATCGCTTTATAGCGGAGGCATCTGAAGCAAAGTCTGTTTTTCTTTGCTATGGCCCATCTATCTTCCGTCGACGCTTGCTGCATTTTGTCGCACTTGACCGGGGAATGACCGATTTGTTCACAGAGGAGACACGGCCTTTCTTCTGTCTTCTTCTCGCCTTCTGTCCGTGCGTGGTGCGCACGCTGTTTTCTATAAGGCGGCGTCGTGTTGTTTTCTGCTATCGATTCCGGAGCTGCGTATCGTGCGCATCTTCTTGCTTCTTTCTCTATAAACTCGCAGAATTGTAGCAGCTCCGGTTCATTATTCATCCCGGTCTCTATTGTCTCGACGTAGTCGAACCAGCGATACTTTATGGTCGACGGAAGCTTGTCGACTATGTTCTTGATTATTTCTGGACTGTATAAGTATCTGTCCTTTCCCAGGAGCCGAAGTGTAGCGACGCTGTTCGCTATTTTGTTAGCGAACAGGCAAATGTCCCTCGGAGCGTCGCTTGTTCTGGGCAGGTTGCGCAGCTTGTCTAGCTCGGCGATCGCTATGGTGTCCGGTCGGCCGAATCGATCTTCCAGGGTCTTCATAATGATGTCTGACGGAGCGTTTGCTATGAGGAGGCTGGTCACGGCTTCCTTGGCCTTCCCTTTCAGGGCTCTTCGTAGCCTTGCTGAGTTTTCAGCCGTGGCCAGGTGGCGCTCCGTCTCCATGTAGGCTGACCGGAAGGCGAGCCATTCGCTGTAGGCCCCGTTGAAGAAGGGCAGCTCCCCCAGGTATTTCGAGCTTCTGTTCGCCGCGGCGCTATTTACGGCCGCGGTGATAGCTGAGGTGAGCTGCGCCAACTCGCTATTCATTGGCTGCGAGGCTGCGTGCGATGCTATTTGCCCCGACGTAGATGGTGCCGCTGTCTTCGATGTTTCGACGCGGGGCAGCGGGGAATCTTTCGGCGGCTTGGGGCCCGCCGATGACGAACACGGAACTATATTCCCCGACGGTTGCTCGACGATCTCTATATTTTCCTCGGGTGCTGTGTTACGTGGTGGTGGCGGCGGGGCTTGCGAAACTATGAGTGCTCCCGCCGGTAACGAAGGCGGCAGAAGAGGCTGGTTATCTATATGGCCCTCTTCCGCACGCTGATTTTCCAACCACGATGTCACTCTCTCCTGCGCACCCTCGGATTCGTGGTCTGTGTCCTCCTCCGATTCCGCTTCGAGAACCCTCATTCGGGCGATGGCGAGCTCCAGTTTGCGCTTCGCTATTTCTTCGGCGGCGCGGGCGAGTTTCTTCGCCTTTTCCGTCTTACTTGAGGCGCTCCTGGACTTCGCTCTCGTCGGCGCGGCTTGTACGGTAACCGACACCGACGGAGACTTCGGCGGGTCTTCTTGTCGTAGCGGAAGCGACGGGTGGGACGTAGGTGCTTCTCGAACTGTGAGATCCGCTTCTTCCTCGATGGTTGGTCGGTCCTCTTCACGGGGTGCCGACGCAGCTATTCCGCTCTGCGATCGTGTGACGGGCATGGCGACGAAGTGTTGACTATGTTCAACGATCCGGCTCGAAGGACCAAAATGTACAGTGTTGCCGTGCGAGAATTTACTCGAGAACGGCTTCTGTACTGGGTGTGGTCGAAATAAAACACTTCGTCGCTATGTACTATTAGCGGGGGTCGAGGTAAACGCGATTCCGGCCAGCCTTCCTTCTATATGATGAGGATCCCAACAACCCAACTATTTCCCCAGTTCTATTATTCGATGTTGGCGGTAGGCTGGCGCGGAGCGGACTGAGCGGTCTGCCGGCGGCCGGCCCGACCCTATATTTTTACCTGGCCGGCTGCCTGGCCAGCGATCCTGTTATTCTCCCGCCCCCTGCTAAACTTTATTTATTTCTAAAAGCTATTTTACACTATTTTAAAACACATAATAAATATTTCTATTGTAAATAAACTACGCATCTGCTAGCTTTCTTAAATATTGCCGAACGCCTATTCCTAAATATCCTTTGTTTATTGTTTTTACAAAGACAATGCTTTATTACTTTTAAGATCTTTACGGAACACAATAATAACGTATTTAAACTAACGAAAATACAGTCAAAGGGACCGAACATGTGGCGATTTCAAAATAAGCCATTTTACTTTAAATTTACAAATGAAATCATACAAAACTTAACTATTAAAATGCGACTATTAACTATTGACTATATTTGGGAATAAAACACACGCTATCAGATGATTTATTTGAAAATTACTGTCTCTATCTCACACGAACTGTTACTATGAATCACGAATATTTTAAACTTATTGCTATTGTAAATAAACTAAACTATAAAATACTATCTATATGCTCACTATAACCTATCTAAATATATTTATTGTCTCGTACACAAATTCACTAAACTATAAACGTTCTTGCACTAAACTATAACCTATCTATTTTGCGTCGTCTCGTACAGAGCTGTTATTGTCTGTTAATAGTTATTTGTCATCGTTCTCTTTTAAATTTCTGTAAATTAGTAATGTGTCACCTTGAGATGTGCCTATTATTATATTATGAACGTAACAAATGTTGTGCAATGCGAGAACCGTTAAATATCGATCTAGTTTTTCACATTTATCTTATTGGCTATGTACACTCAGCAGCGCAAAGAATATCTTATATATTGTATATTATTGTTATTCTATTATCTAATTATGAATATTATTTAGTCATATCGATTGCATTATTATATTATTATTTAAGTTTAAGTATTGCAATATGGCATCCAACATATTTAACTCATTATAATCTGTGTACCTGTATAATATTATATTACCAGTTATTTTATAGTATATTTGTATGTTATAAACCTTATAATATGATTTACTTGTCTGTATTTACAAGACTAATCAAGCACAACAATGATTAACTCGCGTAAATTAAAAATTGGATTTCTCAACCCTGGATCATTGGGCTCTAAGCACGACGAGATCATAGTGGCTTTAAGCCGGCACAACTACGACCTTGTCGCGCTCAATGAAACCTGGCTGCGTCAGGGTGAGGAGGCGCGCGCGCCGCGTATTCCGGGCTATCGTTTGATACATACGCCGAGACATGAAAGTGTACGCTCGCGTGGTGGCGGCGTAGGTTTTTATTTATCTAAAGAGCTAAAAACGCAAACTATAAAACACCACAGCTCCACTGTTTCCGTCGAGCAGATGTGGATATCTTTCAGATCCGGCGGTAATCTTATTTATATAGGCACAGCGTATCGTCCACCTTGGCTATCAGTTACAACCTTTTTAGATGAGCTCAGTGATACAATAGGCAATTTGACGGGATACGATGACCTATACTTACTTGGAGACTTCAATATAAATTGCTTAAATACTGACAGTACACAATACAAAATTCTATCTGATTTCTTGTCTGTACATAGACTGCGTCAACGTACAACAGAAGCCACTCACTTCACTGCTAACACCGAAACTTTGCTCGACCTTGTATGCACTAACACAGTCATAGATCGTGTCTGGGTTGACTATATACCTGCACTTAGCAGTCACGCTTTTATTTCGTTCGAAATTAATTCTCCTAAATCAAGGAAAGTAAGAAAGAAAATTATGTACAGAGCCCTGAAAGATATCGACGATAGTGAATTCAATCTCCTTATGAATAGAATCGACTGGGATTACATTAAACAGTTACCAAATGTAAATGTAATGGTAGAAGTGTTTAACTCTAGTCTATTATGTGTTTTCGACTGCTTAGCACCACTCAAAACACGTTACATTAAGGAACGTCGCTATCCTTGGATAACTCACAATATCAAAATGATGATGAATAAACGGGATGCTGCGCAAAGACGTGCGCGCAAAACTAAATTAGATTCTCACGTCAATTATTATAAGGAGTTGAAACATGAGGTGTCACGTGCCCTGACTCGCGAAAAGGTAGCCTACTTTAATGACTATATTAACTCTAATATTAATTCGCCACGTACTATGTGGAAACATCTAAAGGAAAATATTAATCTGCGCAAACCTAAGTCAGACACAATAATACCGGACAATCTTTTTAACCCTAATCTTATTAATGATTTCTTTTTGGATATTCCTGGTGGTAACTCGCTACCCACGGCACCTCCACCAATTTTGAATTCCCAGAATTTTGTTCCATCCACGTTCAGGTTGTTGACGGTTAGTGATGGTGAGGTACTTAAAATCCTGAAAACATTAAAATCTAACGCTACGGGTGCCGACGGCATTAATTTAGATATGCTTCTACTTGCTTGTCGTCTTCCTATGTGCCTTAATGTAATTACGCATATAATTAACACGTCCATTACAACGAGTACGTTCCCTGAACTATGGAAGCGAGCTATAGTTAAGCCGCTCCCAAAAAAAGACTCAGTACGGGAGCTAAAAGACCTTCGGCCAATTAGTGTCCTGCCGTGTACGTCGAAGCTGCTTGAGAAGGTAGTGTGCAGCCAAATGAGTTTATATCTTGAACAGAACAACATATTACCTAACATGCAGTCTGGCTTTCGTAAGCACCACAGTACTACTACTGCCTTACTGGACGTCGTGGATAATATTCTTACCGGACAAGACTCGGGTGAGGTTACTATTCTAGTTTTATTAGATCTTTCACGCGCATTTGACACTATACATATACCTTTGCTCCTTTTAAAGTTAGAACAATACGGATTTGACGAAAGTGTTATTAAGTGGTTCTCTAGTTTCCTACTCAACCGTTCGCAAGTGGTTGAGCTAGTTGACGGTAACGGTGAAGTAGTATATTCTGAGGCACGCGACGTAGACCGAGGGGTCCCTCAGGGCACCGTTGCGGGCCCATCAACGTTCTCCACCTACTGCGCAGACATTACTTATTACATCAAGCACTGTAGATTTCATATGTTTGCTGACGATATACAGGTTTATATAACTTTTAAGATCTGTGACACTGATGTTGCCATTCGTAAATTAAATGAAGACTTGCAACGAATTAAGGCTTGGTCTGAAGCAAATGCCTTGATACTCAACCCGGACAAAACGAAGTTCATAGTGCTAGGTACGAAAAATCAACTAAAAAAAATATCCGAAATTCCGCTTCCAATACGTATACAGGATACGGTTATTGAGCGAGTAAGCGAGGTGCGTAATTTGGGAGTCCTAATGGACGAGCAACTCAAGTTCGAAAAACATATAATTAATGTAGTGAGCCGCTGCTTCTACCGTTTAAAGGTTTTATACAAAATTAGAAACTTAGTCTCTGAGAAGCTGCGTAGCACACTCTGCGAGTCCCTTGTTCTCTCAAATTTAAACTATGCGGACGCAGTCGTGGGTCCCTGTCTACTTTCGCGGTCTAAAAAACTAGTACAAAAAGTGCAAAACGCATGTGCGAGATTTTGCTGCAACATTCCGCCACGGACACACGTCACACCGTATATTAATAGTCTACGCTGGCTTAAGATGGACGGACGCAGGCAGGTACATTTTGCTACTCTCTTATTCGGCGTGGTTAAATTTAAAATTCCTTCCTACCTCTACAACAAACTACAGTGGGCTAGTGAAAATGAGCTGACTGTCTCCACTAGAGGCTCGTCCTTCCTGATGGTCACGCCGCTTCACCGCACATCCAGCTTCAGGGGTAGTTTCAGATATCTCGCCAGCAAAATCTGGAATAATCTTTTACCACCTCTTCGTGCTCTGCGAACAAATAACTCGTTTAAATTAAAACTTAAGTCTCACCTGCTTAGTAAGCAAATTGAGAACAACTCATAATTTATACTCGTTGACGACAAAATCGATATACTGCCTAAATTAATATTTAATAATATTATTAATTCATTGACTATTATATAACTTGTATACTTATTTATTGCATTCGCTCTAATTATTACTTATCATTATTTTATAAATTCTAAATATTTCATTTAATCTGCGTAGGTATATATTTTTCTTCTAGGTCCTAATTAAAATTGTTATGAGAATTGATATCAAATATTAGTAGTAAGTATATAGTTATATTTAACACTTATATAGCTTTATTTAACACTAGGTACTTACCTTATAAGAGAACATTTTTCTTACCTCTCGTTTTGCAAGCCGAAGCGGGGTGGTATTTTTATTGGTTCGCTGGATAATATCATGATTCATATTCTATAATAATTATTATCTATTATCTTGTGGTCCAGTAAATGCGCCGTGCATCCTGAGTACACCTGCGTTTACTCGTCATCTTAGTATCTAAAAGAAATGTTTATCTGTTTAATATATACACTACAAAGTAAACTTATATTACACAAATGTGTAATCTATTATATATATTTATCACGTTATTATTGTACTGATCACACACTTACCCTATCGTCGAAACCGCAACATTGCTTAAGTTGTTACGTGCACGGTAAAATGACGTATAATTATTAATAATAATTTAATAACAAATAACAAATAACAGGTGTACGGACTGCCTCGGTCAGGCTTCGTTCACGGTATGCTGCGCGCGCGTCCCTTATCTCGTCGCTATGTAGGTCAGTCGCCAGCCGGGCGCCACCTGTTTTGATCTATGACGTGACGTCATATTGCAGATGGGATGTGAGGGAATTCTTATAATATTATACACTATTTTATTTTTACACTATAAAATGTATATATGCATAATATGCCTATTAATGTACATGTTCTTTCAAACCCTTTTTAGGCTTATTTATTTTTTATAAGTTAAGTATTTACTATCTTATGTTCACTTTGCGCTGGCGCCAGTGTGCATCTGTCGAGCGATTGACAACAAGGCCCCACAGAACACCAGGGATCGCGGTGTAGGTACTATACCGTGATCGTCACCTGAGTGGGGTCCTTTTCGGTGGAATGCGCATTGCACTACATTGTCGTTTGCTATCTTTACCCAAATAGATACCTACCTACAGTATATTATGCTCATCTGGCACTTATTAATTGTTAATGTTCCTTTTTTTATGTTATTTTTGTTTTTTTATTATACTTAGTGTCTTTTTTGTGAAATGTTTATTGTAATGTGGTGTAATGTGTTTTGTACTGAATAAATGTTTACTTACTTACTTACTATAGTTGAATGTTAACATACAACTGTTTTAATAAGCTAAATTGTGACTGCAAAAACTCTAATTAAATAAGTTTCGTCGTCGCCGAGTTACAAACTTACCATAACAAGTCAACTTCGTAAATAATATTGGAGTTACATAGTTCTAATACCTATTGTTTAGCATAAACAACGGCGTAATTTGACTCTAATTCAATCTTGATAGTAGTAAAGTTCCCGATACACCAAAAACATTCTCGTCCGAAGTTCGTCGGGTACAGTGCGTCGGGGAAATTCCGCGACGAAGTTGGACGAGGCTCGTCGGAATGATAACAAACTCATAGCTTTACGTGTAGCACTGTCGCTCTTTGAATCGTTCGCGGCTACATTCCTTTCATTACTTTAGGTACTGTATATAAGTATATACAGTAATAATTCTCCCCACACCGGTTTCGGTGACAGTGCTTTTATAGTGTAGTAGTAGACGGAGTAGTTTTACAGTGTCCAAGTGTGTGCGCAGTACACTCTTCATTCTTTACTCCTTTCACTCTCATAACCCAGTGGGACGGAAGACCGACACGACTGGCGAGAGATCAGGCGCAGGACCGACTTTTTACATGCTCATCCGACGCATGGTTCATCTTACTAGCCAGACAATCATGTGATTAGCCTGCATTTGTCCTAACCAAACTTGGAAATAACATGTTTACAATGCGGAATTCGAAC
Organism: Polyommatus icarus; assembly: GCA_937595015.1. NCBI lineage: Eukaryota > Metazoa > Arthropoda > Insecta > Lepidoptera > Lycaenidae > Polyommatus > Polyommatus icarus. The sequence goes on along the minus strand of OW569330.1, from coordinate 8,041,252 downwards.
TCAGGACCTCCGGAGTTACTAACCTAACCTAACCTAACCTAACCACTTGCACTAGACCACGGAGGTGTTCAAGTATTTATATACAGTATAGAGGTAGTAACAACTTACGAACAACATTCGAACTATCAGAGAAATTGATAAATAGGTAGATAGCGATTCTAGAGTTATTTGGTTGGGTTCGTTTGTCAGTTGGGCGTAACATAGCCTGATTTTTTTCTGATGTAACAATAATAAGTAGATAAACACTCTGACGCATTTTCGCATTTTCAGCTAAGGGTCATAAATTTGTATGGATTTGACAGATATCAATTGCGCGAGGCGACATGCCGATCTGTCAATTCAGTGAATCAACCCTAAGGGTCATCAGACCACAACGCGACGCGCAGATGTATTTCTAAATTTGTGTGGATTTGACAGATTTCAATTGCGCGAGGCGACATGCTGATCTGTCAATACAGTGAATCAACCCTAAGGGTCATCAGACCACAACGCGACGCGCAAATGCATTTCTAAATTTGTATGGATTTGACAGATTTCAATTGCGCGAGGCGACATGCCGATCTGTCAATTCAGTGAATCAACCCTAAGGGTCATCAGACCACAACGCGACGCGCAAATGCATTTCTAAATTTGTATGGATTTGACAGATTTCAATTGCGCGAGGCGACATGCCGATCTGTCAATTCAAGGGTCATCAGACCAGAACGCGACGCGCAGATGCATTTCTAAATTTGTATGGATTTGACAGATTTGCAAGACGTCTCACGCAATTGGAATCTGTCAAATCATACTTTGTGCCGCGCCTCGCCTCGCCTCGTCGCGTTGCGGTCTGAATTGACCCTAAGAATTACTATGAGTTTAAGGGTGTAAATTAGTTAGCTCTATTATATACAGGCTGTACAAAACAAAAAAAAACAAAGTGATAGTACTTTTAGGGCGTGTTTGTGTCCCAAAAGTTCAAAAGTAGCAGCGCAAAAATATTTCATTGTTATTTGTATGGACAAGTGCTCTAGCGTCATAAATTCACCCATACAAAAGATAAAAATGTTATTGTTACAGCACTGCTATTTTCACAGTAAACACTATGCAGGGGATTTATAATATATAATACATTATTTTAAGACATTATTAGCCTTTCATCGTATGTAGCGAAGTGTACGTGTTATATCCCAAGGCTAACAAAGTCGAGGGCTCGCTCGCTTCTGGGCCAGTGTTTACAGCGATTTTGTTAACGCGCCGGCAAACTTTGATGTCTGAATAACAAGGACAAGGAGGCTATCGATTTTTCCTATACCAATTTGATTATTTTATAATATACAATTTGACAATATTTATCATCTATCCGATTCTACGAATAGTAAATACTATGAAAGAGTAACGTTAAAAAATTGTTCCTTCGTTGACCTCCTCCATTTCGTGGAACTTTCATACTTTATTTTCTTTCAAAATCTCGGTCTCGGTTTCAATAATCGGGTCAGTGATACAAATTTTGATGCCGTAGATAAGTTTTGATGACAGTAACTAGAGTCATATAATTGAGGAGTCAGATGTTTAGTTATTAACAACATTGTATATTAAATCCTCTAATTTCCTGATGTATAAGAGTTATTGTTCTATACTGGATTATATTTCGATGTTTGATACTATATAATTTCACAATATTTGTCATCTATCGTATTACTAGAAAGCTTTTATGAAAGACGTAAGTGATATTGTTATTGAAGGCCATTCGATGCCTACTGCCAAGCGGCAGTTTGGCTAATGTAAGCATTTTTGAGTTAAATAGAGTCCAGTCACGAAGAATGTTAAGATTCGTAAATTGACCAGTCACAAAAAAGTACGCGTTTATTTTTACTTGCACTCGATTGGTAGGTATACGATGAGAATGGGATAGCGACACATTTATATCCATTGCACATGCTTAATGCAGTAAAAAAAGTCTTAAAGTTATGCTCGATTTATATAATATACTAGCGACCCGTCCCGGCGTCGCACGGGTACAAAATATACCTATAGCCACTGAAAAAATGATTAAAATCGATAGCCTATGATCCTTCACTTCACATTTTTGGATTGTGTTTGTTTTTGTTTTGGCGGGGGGCTGCGCCCTCCGATCCCCTTTTTCTTTTATAACGGTCCCCGGCTGTTGCCGCAGCACGCTCGCTGCGCTCGCTCAGCTTCCTCTGTATTGTGGTCTAAGTTATAACCTAACCTTACCTACTTTTGGAATTTCTTCATTGTGTTTGTTTTTGTTTTGGCGGGGGGCTGCGCCCCCCAAGCCCCCCTTTCTTAGGTAGGCCTTTCTAAGTAGCCCTTCTGTTCAGTCTTTTCATTAATAATGAAATGAAATAAAAATGATGCGCTTTATACGGCGCCGGCACTGACTTAAAAAAAATACGGACGTAACCTTGTCTAATCCCGAGTGAAGCATAGTAATGGCCGCCCGTGTAGGATGTGTGCGTGACATTGGCGCCGTCACTCAATGTAAAATGACAGCGGGTTGTAGTACCTAGTTGCGTGTGTGAGTGTCGGTCACGTGTACAAATACAGTACAATACGAAATTGTCGTACCTTGCATGCTTCACCTTTTTATAGTGTAATGCTCGCAGTGACGCCAGGGCTATAGCGACCTGCCTTCTATAAAAAAAAATAATAATAAGTATGACCGCGTCAACACGCGCTCGGCAATTTCTTAGCAAATAGGTTAAGGAAGGCGAAATTTTGCACGTAAGTTTTGAATACATTTATTTGATTTTTTGTAATTTCTATTGATTTCATTGGATTAATGGTCATGTTGTATACACTAATTAATGTATAATTAAGATTTTTTATCAATTTTCCCTAACAGTATAAAGGGTGTCTACTATTAGTTCTTGAAAATGTAAAAAACCTAATAGATGACATGGATCTCATCTTTGAGTTTTGCAATACATACTAAAGTTATTTTGTACTTTATTATACTGCAAAAATCATCACTATTCTCTGAAAATATAATTCTATTAACAATCTAAGAACTTAGAACTACTGCACCTAAAAATGGACATGGTGTCTCATATTAGACCTTGTACTGATCTAAAAATCGATTGCTTTAGTTTTTTAGCAGTAAAAAAAAAGAAAAAGGAGAACTGAGAAAAGAAAGAAGAGGCAAAAGAAGCATGGAGACTAAAGACTGAAAATAAATTTGCTAGGAAAAAAAAGACGGGCTGCACTCCGGGAGTGCCGGCAGAAGTGAAAACTTGATTATTAACGTTGTGCATTTTTTTAACCCATTTTTTATGAAAATCTATTATTAAAAAATCGATTTTTTTAATTAATCGAAACTCTTATAATCGATTAAATGTTTAACCCATTTTTATGAAAATCGATTTAAAAAAAACGATTTTTTAAATTAATCGAAACCCTTACAATCGATTAAATTTTTAACCCATTTTTATGAAAATCGATTATTAAAAAATCGATTTTTTTAATTAATCGAAACCCTTACAATCGAATAAATTTTTAACCCATTTTTATGAAAATCGATTATTAAAAAATCAATTTTTTAAATTAATCGAAAACGTTATAATCGATTAAATTTTTAACAATTAAAAAAATCGATTTTTAAAAAATCGATTTTTTTAATTCATCGAAACCCTTACAATCAATTCGAGCTCAAGTTCGAATTCGAGTTCGAGTTCGACACAAAACACTACTCTCCATCTCCAACCGTCTTACGGTTTTTCCAAGGTTTTTCGATCAGCACGAGAATCTGACGCGAGTTTCACAGTTTTTACCCATCCCACAAATTAAGTGCTCAACGCCGCAAAAGAAGTTTTCACTTTAAAAATATGAAAATAAAAGGAAAGATAGTTTCAGCATGGAAGAAGAATGAATAGAATCTGGAGACAACGTGGATAATATTTCTGATGCATGTAGTTACTATGATGAAGTAAATGAAATCTTTTGAAAAATGGCAAATAAAGACCTAATAATAGGAAAAATGTAAAATGTAATGTAAAGTTCTATGTCAACTATTAGTTCATATTGGTGTCTACTATTAGTGATGTTCGTTTTTTGTGATGTCATCTATTAGTACTTATGACTAAGTTTACAAAAAGACCAATAATATATTTTTTAATTGATTTGTCAGAGAATAATTATAATAGTTTTATTTTGTAAGAGTTACTAAAGACATGGAAGAAGTTATCAATTCTTTATATTCATAAATATATATTTTATAACATTCAAATGTTTCATGTTTCCTTATAGAGTCTGCCATTAGGTCTCTTCCCTTGATTAATTTTGAATTTTGAACGCCAATATAAAACATAATGTAAAGCCCTCTATTCAAGACAATCTTTCTAAATTCTACAAAAGTATAAGAAAACAATAATATTAAATAATAACAAATAATTTTTACAAATATGTAGTTAATATTTAGATGTAACAAATAATTGTTACGATAATATAGGTAGGCTTCATAAGTTGCAATTTCGATTGTAAATCTAGATAATTTACAAATAGAATGAGATCGCTTTATCGTGAATGGTGGCTTTATTTCATAAGTAAAAGAGTATTTACTCAAAAAGAGCTCTAATGGCTGGTTTACACGTATTAAGTTGATAAGTAGTTAACTAAATTTTAACTAAATTTTAAGTTATCAATTGCATATAAACACAAATTTAGTAGCAGGTAGCAAGTTGAAATTTATTTAAGTAAGTATAAAGTCATAAATTAAAATTTAGTTGACTACTTATCTACTTAATACGTGTAAACCAGCCATAACTTACATGGCAAAAATAGAGTACACAGATTATGTCTATTGTGGCAAAAAGCAATGATTGGCGTCGCTAACTCCATGCGTCACCGCAAGCCGCTGGTAAACGCTGTAAAGCGCTGTAAACTGTTCATGCTTTTAACGACTTTTAAGGACAAATTTCAACAAACTATGAATTACATATTCCATAAAATGCATGAAATTATAATGATGTGAATTTTCGAGCATTTCGAACTATGGAATCGAGTTATCCCATACTAACTTCATTACCCCTTTTCACACCCTTAGGATAGGAATTTCTAAAAAGCCCTTCTTATCGCACGCCTACGTCATACGAAGAACACTCCCTCCAAATTTTAAGTATCTACAAACAGTGGTTTAGGCCCTAGCGTGATTCCATTTTCATGTCATTCAGGACAAAGCCTTTTATATAATGACTAGCTGTCCCGGCAAACGTTGTTTTGCCATATAAATAATTTTTGGGTTTTTTGGTATGAAAAATAGATGTCGGCCGATTCTCAGACCTACTGAATATGCATATAAAATTTCATAAAGATCGGTCAAGCCGTTTCGGAGGAGTACGGTAACTAACATTGTGACAGGGAAATTTTATATATAAGATATAGATGAGTCGGCAAAACGCGCGGTTTGGCAGCTACACCGTGATATTGCAAATAATTATTGTATGCAAATACTGTCCAAGCGAGCCGCCTCGCTGCATCGTCCGAGCGTGCCGCGGCCGAGACAAAAGTTGTTGGTTTTTGTCGATGCTCAAACCTCGGACGTTTGCCGCGCACTAACACGTACTGACCGACCGAGCAACTGCGCGCGAGGCTGCCGCGGCGAGGCGGCTCGCTTGGTCAGTACGCGGCTATTGACAACGCGACCGCGCCACTATTCTATATCTATAATTAATCTATAATATCTATACAGATTATAAAACAAAGTTGCTTTTTTCCCTCATGTCCCTTTGTTCCCTTTAATCTTTAAAAATACGCAAGGGATTTTGATGATTATTTTTCCGACCCAAATATCGACCAATAGAATTGCACCATTCGACGTCACGTGGTACAACCTACATGGTATTATACTGATAATTTTTTGAAAGTTTTCTCTGGTTACCACGTGACGTCGAATGGTGACGTGACGTGCAATTCTATTGGCCGACATTTGGGACGGAAAAATAATCCCCCGAATACCACACGAGCTTCAAAATTATCTGGCATTTCCCTCAAGGTTCCCTGCAAACAAATAAAGTCGTCAAGTTTTTCAGGTTAAAAAATCACGAGCGCGAAGCGCGAGTGATTTTTCCTGAAAAACTTGAAATCCTTCATTTGTTTGCAACGAACCTATCGGGAAATACCCGATAATTTTGAAGCTCTTGTGGTATTATAAGTGATTATTTCGGTGCTAGATAACCCATTTATCGAGGAAGGCTATAGGCTATATTTTATCACGTTAAGACTAATAGGAGCGAAGAAATAGCGGATAATGTTGAAAAATTGCGGAAAATTATTTGAAAGGGCTAACTTGAACGCGCTAATCTCAGGAACTACTGGTCCGATTTGAAAAATTCTTTCAGTGTTATATAGCCCATTTATTGAGGAAGGCTATAGGCTATATTTTATCACGCTAAGACTTATAGGAGAATGTGGGCTTATCTCGCAAACTACTGGAGCAATTTTTATGTTATTTGGCACAGATAAGAAATACCACGATATTTATAAAGACCACGTGAAGGATCATAGGTTATCGATTTTAATCATTTTTTCAGTGGCCATATTTTTTATACGGAACTGGAACGGGTCGCTAGTAATAAATAAATCGTTACATACGTATTTTGTTCTTGGTGGTGTAGCCGCCAGACCGCGCGTTCGCGCCTCTGCTACAAAGAGCTTCAGAGTGGAATATCGTTTATGTCCACAGAACATTCATGAAGTAGTAGAATTATTTTATAATTAAAGATTTTGCCTTTGTAGGTACTGGTATAAAACCAGGGCGTATTGCTAGTCGTTACAAAGAGCTTCACGTATTAAAATTGATGAACGCGAAAATATTAATATTTGTTTAATCCGTGAAATATTACATCAATATTACACACATTATCCGTACCGTTAATGACGTACTTTATTTCCGCCGTTTTATCCGGATAATATCACATCATTAAATATTAATTAATATTCAATCAAGGTTGGAGGGCGCGAATGATTACAATTTAAATCAATTTTGCCGATTGTACTGTTGCATTATATTTAATAATCATATTAGACTATAATTGTTGATAGATATTATGTTACAAATTACAAAATGTAAATACACTACCAACTTTTGTAAAGTAGGTCTCTGAACATGGCAATCGTAATACGCCTGCTCGCTTACTTTTCTTATATAGTATCAATTTTAGAAACTTTTAAATACCATTCTACTATACGCGTACTTTATCTGCATCTATTGTATAGTGTTCTAATTAATATTCAAAAAAGTAATGTAAAACTTAAAGTAAATATTTCTTAATCCTTGGTTAAGGCGACGACGCCTCAGTAATTTGGCTGTAACGATATCGATTTTTCTCAGCAATGACTAAGGCTAAGAAATGAAAGTTCAATGTCAGTATTCATCATGTCTTTGTCTTTAAATTACCCATAACATAACACGATTGGTCAACTTTTATAACACAGAACAATCAAACAAAAATACCTCTGTAAAAAAGGGATTCCTATTTTGCCAACAGAGGAGAGTGATTTAAGGTTCCAAAATTTGTACATAGATTAGTTCAAGCATACACTTTAATTTGCTTATAGCTTATATGAAATATATTTATGGTTTTTAAAACATTATTTTGCCGTTACGCCCTTTCCATTTCTTGCTGGTCCATACTCTCTCATAGAAAACAAGCAATCTAAAATATATCCAACACGGTTTTTTTACTTTAAAGCCGTGTCCGCGCGTCACCTCAAACATTGGTACCCATTGCTTTGGTATAGCCGGCCAATTCATTCCGAAATCTTACTGAGAATATTCCATTTATAATTTATTTTCACAAACTAAATAACAATCATTACATCGAAATCGCGGTATACATATTGTGTACCTAAGAGATGCACGCGATGTACGGGCGTTGCAGTTTGCTAAACGGTAATGAAAATCCAACAAACCTATCAGAAAATTAATTCATTATTTACTTAAGCGTCTGTTACATTCATCCTGCAGTTAAATACGCCAGCTTACTTGAACTCGAATGCTAATAGTACCGAAAATGTTAATTTTGTCAGATATTTTTAACTTTTATCGTTAACTTGGTTTTATCTAACCAGCAGAAAGAAAAGTACAAAATATCTGTGAAAGCGTACCTACTACGAATTTCCATAAAAAACAACATCTAAGTTTACAGCTGATATCATGCAACAAATTTTTCACAAACATTTCCGATTTGTAATAGAATAGTTGCAGCAACATTTAATTGTTACAATAAGAATATTAGTTGCAACTACTTAATTCTTGCCTAAATATATTACTAATGTAATAAAGCCGTAAGGCGGTAATACTATCTGGGCCTAGAGTGTAACAAAATGGCTGTTTCTTGATCGACTCTCATCTCTCAGCTCACTGCTTCGAATCACCCGCGTGCATATTAATTACTCCTGTACATGAAAGAGACTTGAGCTTCATGTAAACGGATTATAGACTACAATTTTCATATAAAACTCTATGGAATAGCGTAAATAATTATCTAAATAATTGATGTTTTATATCCGTTATTACCGTTTTTAATTTAGGTATTAACTTTCAATAGAAGAGGCTCAAAACTACAACTTTCATTCACAACTAGACTGGATGATATCTTTTATAAAACTTTCCTCCTCATATGCTAAACTATCGTTGGGCTTTGACGAATATTTCAACACTAAAATAATTAGCCTAATCGGTTAGGGGGCGTCCACAAATTACGTTAGGTGTTTAGGGGGGGGTCGAGTCAAATCTCACATAATCTCACGTTGGGGAGAGGGGGGGTCTCGGCAAATCTCACGTAATTTTTTTCGCAACAAAATAATACTATTTTGATCCGTTTCATCCAGTAAGCATACGTAAAATCTACTGACTGGCAAACCAAACGTTTACGTAAGAAACCCAGATTTTGAAAAATCTCACGTGAGATTTGTGGGGGGGTTGAATAAAATCTCACGAAATCTCACCAAGGGGGTCAAAAATTCAAAAAAACACCTCACGTAATTTGTGGACGCCCCCTTACGCCGTTCTCCAGTTTTTTATTTATAAAGTTAAGATAAGATTAAATTCTCACCAATGGGCCATGTAATTAGTTACATTTTTCAATTGAAATATACATAAGAAGATGTGTATTTACTAACAAAACAACTTTTGTCGGTAAAAAATGGAATTCGAATAACTTAGAGCGTTTTTACGCTTTAAATATGGGATATATTTTGGGCCATATTTTTTTATTAAAATACCATATATTTCAAATTAATGTTTAGTTGTAGTATAGTTATACAGCAATACGTCGAAATCTTTTGTATAAATTACACTATTCAACCGTTTTTAGTTATTTAGACGATTAATTTTGTCAGGCCAATAAACAACTGAAAATAAAAAAAAAATATTACAATTTGGTGCAGTTTTATTATTTTTTTGTTTATTGTTTCGCAATAACCAGTACTCACATATGAACTCATCACAGTTCTTAGTGGAGGTTCAAATTAGTTGCACCCGCGATGTCACTTCAGACCTGTTTGTGGCCCTTCATACATTTGATGAAGGTTTTCATTTATAAATCATTGTTAAACTAGTTAAAATGTATCCCTTCACGGGATAATTGATTAATAAATATGCTTCATTTTGCCTGTAGGAAGCTTCAAGTGTGTCTAACTGTTGCACCCGCGATAATGGAATCGCCCCAATATAGAGTAAATATTTTCAGCAATAGATTTTTATTGAGGGTGGATGAAATCATTCATTATTCATTTGGGGCGGACTGTTTACAATTACAAATGGCGGCTGCTCGCACTCATATTAGTGATACAAGTTTTACTTCCGCTACACTGTGCTAGTGTATAAGTGTATAATTCTACAAAGATGTTTTGGCGCGTAGCAACAACTGCAAATAAAACTAACGTCATCATCTTTTCAGGTATATACATTTTTGCTGGTGATTTTATATAATAATCTGAGTATTTGTGACGTGTTACAATTGTTTAACACATCGTAACTATTCCTTAGATTTAATCTTTGAGGCTAAGTTTACGATATAGGTTATTGGTACATACTTACCATACGGGGAGGGGGTCAAAATTGACAAAATTGACAAAAAGTTTTTACGCATTTTGCCTCCCAATGTGTGATATTATAGGAGGAGGTACCCGCGTAGCTCTCGCGTAGCAGCTTTACATCAGGCTACGCGGCTACATGATAATAGATTATACACCAGTCATTTATTCATAAATTAATTGAACATTTTAATTCTGAGAAAAATGGCTAAGTTAAATCTAATCTAGATACTTAATTACTTTAAAATCTCACACAATTTAAATAACAGCAATTGTTATATATTTTCAATAAAGCAAAGAAATAGACTTTATAATTTGTTCATAATATTATTTGGTTATTTTAAATACATATTTCAATTTTCCATAGAACTTGGCACTCATTTAGATCTCCATTCTTTTTACGGCGAAGTCCTTAGACAAGCATAATGTTTGTATTGAACTTGGCTCTCCTTTTTTACATTTATGTTTTTGGTGGGATATTAAAGGATCGGACACCAGTGTCAGGACACATTGTATATTCGTGATAGAGATCAAATAATTATTAAGTAAATATGAAATTATTAAGTGCTAGTGAATAAAGTCTTCGTTACAATATTATTATGAGTAGTTTTTGTTCCTAATATTTATCGAAGTAGTAATAAAATAAGTAACTGCGTATATTATTGTGAAGTAAAGGCACGATATTATATACGTGTATGGATCCGTGCTATTGTCTAACCAACTATTGTTTTGCTGAGGAACTTCTGACAATGGAAAAGTGATATAACGAAAATAGTTTCACTTACGTTACATTATAGCCTGACCGTTATTGGGTTTCGAGAAAATAATTCAGGTAACATAATATAAATAATATTAATATGTACTATCAAAGAAGATGATTCCTAGGCAAATGGTGGACCTAAAAATAGTTTGGTCGCGTTACGTAAAACCCAGCCGACAGATCACAGCTAACATTGAATTGACATAAGTCGACCAAATGACGTAGGTCCGTCAACTGCCTAGGAATCAATTTCCTCAGGTACTATAAAAAATATCTTAAAACCTTAAGGGCGTTCCGTCCGGAGATTCCGTAATTGACCGTATTTAAAACCTTATAAACTCATAATCTGAAAGCTACAAAGTTATAATAAAAATACAGCATTAATTTTCAGTATATCAACATTCCTTTTGTCGTTTTAAATTTTCTATTTTTGTTTCTTATACTCATGATATCAGCTTCCAAAGTAATCCCAATTTGTTAAAATTCAAGCATACATTCAGCATCTCCTGAGGATTTACAAATTACTTTTATTTGAAATTCACGCCAATAGATCGACAATATCATAAACTACATATTCGCCGTTTTAATTTTTTTTTAGGACAATTTTGAACTAAGATAAGTAAAAATAATAGGGTTTTGGCGCGATCTCGGCAATGCGGCGAATGTATGGCCAAGGTCGTTTGCTCGGGGGACGGCCTTAAATATTCATTTGAAATATCAGTTGCGATGTAAATTACTAAGTAATATCTCTTAAAATAGCGCCGGAACATATTGTGACCTGCCTATCTCGCTAAAAATCGAGGAGGAACGTATTAACGGATGAAGGTTTATATTAGGATTGAAGTGATACGAAGCTCACCAGGTGCTACTATGTCTAATCAATGTACGCCTACCTGCTGTTTGGTTTTTACATTTTTCTGGGTGTCCTACAATGCAACGTTGCAACGTTGATTTTTTTTCGACACGCGTAAAGCATTAACGACCTCTGTGGCTCAGTTGGTGGGCTGTTGGTAGCTCAAGCTGGGGGTCGCGGGTTCGAATCCCGCCGACGACGGAACAAAAAAGTTTTCAAAGTACCTGGGTCATGGATGTGTATTAAATATACAATACAGTGTATCATATAATACAAATCTTAAATATATGTATATTAAATAGTATAAAAGTATTAAATAAATTTCCATTGTCTGGTACCCGTAACACAAGTCCTTCAGGTACTTAATACCACGGGGCCAGACTGACGCGGTGGTGTGAATCGTCCATAGATATTATTATAAGACAAGTCTTCGTGCATATTTATCACATAAAAACGCCTATTCTAAAGAAAGTAAAGCTTTTATTTTTAAATTATCAAATGAAAATAAAGCGAAAATTATATCAGCAAAACTGCCGACAGAGGAAAATAAAATGCTATGCCGCTGCAGCTTGTTTATTGGAGAATCGATGTTGACTTTAGTTCGGCCGTTCGCAGATTTTGCTGAACTACGGCTGGCTTTACGTTTTGTTTTTTAAATAGGCATATTACTGAGTTGAGTGTTCGATAATGGCCGTTGTGAATTCTTTAATCCCAATTCTGTGATAGATTAATGATTATCATTTTACAATTGGTGATTAACTCAATTATGATATTTTATGAGTTCTTTTTATTTGTTCCATTCATTTATTGCTGTTACAATGTTTTTTTCAATTTATTGATAAAACAATCGGAATTCAAGTCTATCATTATCTCAAGTAAAATAAAAAAGGGGAAGTAAAATAAACAAATCGGACTCACTCGCGCACTAAGGGTTCCGTACGATACTAGAGCGAAATTAGGCCAACATATTTTGTATATTTTTGTAAGAGAGCCCCTCTTTGTTTTTTATTTTATATTAATATTATTACTAAATATTAAAGTACACATAAAACTAGGGATTGTGTGAAAAAACAAGTACCAACCTGTTGCTTTTCTTGATATAGAAAAAAAACGCCCCTAAATATTAATATTATTTTATTTTTAGTATTTCTTGTTATAGTGGCAACAAATGTACACAATCTGTAAAAAATTTCATTTCTCTAGCTATTACCGTTCTTGAGTTACAGCCTGGAGACATACCTACAGACGGACAGACAACGAAGTCTTAGTAATACGGTCCCGTTATTACCCTTTGTGTACGGAACCCTAAAAATAAACATTATGTAATTCGGGTGCAAATGAAATCGGCGCGAAGAATGAATGCAGAACAATTAAATAAATGAATCGCTTTACAATAAACACGGAATGAATGAATCCTAACAACTAGCATAACAGTGTGTAAATAATATTATCTCCGTATCGGATTATGGGTGGAACAATAGAACATGGCTAAACCAACATTTCGCGCGCTGGAATTAGAGAACAAATCCGTTTTGAATGGAATTCCGACTTGACACGGAACTGTTACATCGGAAATTGCCCGGCATTGTTGCTCAAAAACGTGGCTTTTATTCTGGAACTTTCTAAAATCATTAATCAGGATTCACTTTGGCAGTGACCCAAGTCCTTATTCCTCATTTGTATTTACAGAAAGAGTTTCTGACCATAAATCATAGAGATTTATGATTTTTTTTAAACTCGCGCGGTGATGGATGCATTTGGAATCCGACTCATTTGGAGTCCGGCTCTTTTGTACATTGCGTGATTGGATTTCTACATTTTGAGTTTAATTTATAATGAGATAGTAATGCACAATGCCCTGCCCCTAAGCCTTTGCTAAGCTACATAGCATCTTTTTTGAATGAAGAAACGTTATGTGACAAAAATATCGATTTTCGAATATGGAACGCAAAACAAGCGCGAAATAACTTTTATAACAAAGGTTTAGCAACCAAATAGGGCTATTACCACTTGAAATGGCGGTATAATATTGCGAAATAAATCAAATCGCACCATTAATTTAGCTTCGTTTTTATTGGCGACTGAACAAACCACTTACTGTGAGTAATTAGGCGATAACTGAGACACTGGTGCTTGTTGCCGGCTTGTTTCGTGTTATTAATTACTGGAAGCGTTGATAAATCACAGTTGATCATCTTAATATTCGGGATATTTGAGATGAAGTACTAAATGGCCAATAGCTATCGTACTAGCTATGTCCACATTATGCAATTTCATCTTTAATTTTCGTCATCTTCTTTTTATTCAACTTTCGTTTGGCATATTCAATATGTAATTGAATTCGTCAAAATCCACCCGCGTTGAAAGAAAAGTGTCATAGCGCGCGCTACGATTTCAACGCGCGTCACAGGCATGCCACACGTTCACTGTTGACAGCGCAATAAGGCATGCCCTTGATGAACAAAAAAAAGGCCCAGTGTGGACAAAGAGGTTAGCTGCAACAAACGTTTATTTATTTGCTCCGGAGCTCCAAAAGTGCTCAGTTGATTTTGATTAAATTTGGCTTAAGCACAGTAGATTACGAGAAAGAAAAATTACATAGATAATAGATATATGATACTAGATGAAGCCCGCAACTCCGTTGCGCCAAAACTAGTTTATCGCGCGGGAACCGTACATTTTTTCGAGACAAAAAGTATCCTATGTCCTTTCCCGGGACTCAAAGTATCTCCATACCAAATTTCAGCGAAATCGGTTCAGGGGTTTGGGCGTGAAGAGGTAACAGACAGACAGACAGACAGACACACTTTCGCATTAATAATATTAGGACGTATTAGTTAGATGCATCCAACTACTATCTTAAAATTAAATATTATATCAGCTCCTCAATCAAGTTTACAAATTATCTAATCCAAAGTCAATAAATAGATTTAAGTGTGAATCAATGGACCGTGATAACTACTATCCGTTATTTAAAGCTTGATTCGAATTAACTAAACTAGGCCTACAAAGTTCCCCCCGATGGTTGCTCGCCTTGACGTGGCGGTGGGGCTCTAGTAACCGCGGCTTGGACAACCGCGGTGAAGCAAAGAGGCAACCAGGGCCGGCCGGTGTCGCCGCCTGGCCCGAGGAGGGCGCTCCCAGCGGACTGGAGGAGTCCGCTGCGGATGCGCACCGAGGTGGGGCCGCAGAGGAAGAGGCAAGTAGGTATTACGGTGCGCCGCTTGCCCTATCCTCTGCGGCCGAGGACGGATCGCGGGGGGGAGAGGCCGCTCTCCCTACCCCCCTGCGAGCTGGCGGGGCCGTTCCGTTTGAACGGCATTGGTGGGGCCGCAGAGGAAGAGGCAAGTAGGTATTACGGTGCGCCGCTTGCCCTATCCTCTGCGGCCGAGATGTGGTCGGTGGCAGAGCCACAGACCTGATCTGCCACATGGCCTCCAAGTAGCAGACTCGGGGGGCGTCTGCTACAGCCCTGGTGGGGGTCGAGGAGGAGGGCGCACGTGTTGTGCGCCCATCGTGGAGTCTTCGGGCCGCTGGCGGGGTCACAGATGTGTGTATCGTTCCTGTGGCCCCGTCAAAAGGCGGCGTGGCGGAAGATGGGGGGGGTTTTAGTGGGTATACCGTGGTCTCATTAGCTACGGGAGTCCCACATCACCGCTCGGGTCGCCCCCTTGCGCCCGGGTGGTATGCGTAATGCATTTCCCCCTCCGAAAAAAAAAAAAAAAAAAAAAAAAAAAAAGGCCTACAAAGTTACACTTAAAATTAATTAAACTTTGGATCAGGCAGCAGAAGTACTGAGCCGTTAAAATGCCTAACTGTGTCGCCTCTATTGAGTTGTTCCTCAGTAAATAGAGTAAATAACTTGGAGCTTGTGCTAGTAATTACCAATTTAAAATAAATACTACCACTACAGTACATTAAAATTCAAGAGTGTGTGTTCAAAATTGTTGAGACCACGTTTGTCGACTCCGTTGAGTAAAAATTCGTTTGGTGCGTGGGACACTGCATTTTTTCAGGATAAAAAGTATTCTTATCCCTCGACTTAGTAACTCCATACTTTCAGTAAAATCGGTTCAGCGGTTTGGGCTTGAAGAGGTAACAGACAGAGACAGACAGACACACTTTTACATATATATTGTATAATACTTATTATAATATGGATAGTATGTAAAATATGTTTAACGAAAATGGTGAAATAGTCAATATTATATTATCACTGGCTGCAATTATTGTAGCCTGTAACTTTGTTTACGACGCGGTAATCATACATTTTTCCGCGATGAAAATCAGTCAAAACAGATTCTACGGTTCCAGTGCGAATAAACAACCAATAGACATACAGATAAACTCCACAATTATAATATTAGCATGGATGATGATGATGAATCCTTAATCACATATATCGCGCAATCGGCGAGTGTGAATCCTGGGAGTCGAAGAAAGAATTATCGTTTGCGGATCGGGTCGCTGATGCGGCCGTTTGGCCCCAGGCCAGACATCTTGTTATTCACTCGCGCGGAACGAGATTAACATGACATCTGGTGGCTTGAGCGCTTTTTCCGCAAACATAGAAGTCGATGGCAAACATAGAAGTCGAATAGACTAAGCCAATAGTACTGTTTACCTGTCAAATATAATAGTCGTGCATGACATCCATACTAATATTATATACACACCGGCAAAATTAGCGGAACATAATAACATTTTATTTTTTTTGAAAATTAATCGCTGTTTTTTATATATTTATTTATTAATTTTATAATTGATGATTAAAAAATAAAACTTATATAAATTTAGGGCATAAAAACGTGTAAAATTAAAAAAATCTGCAAAAATCTAATATTAAGAAAAATCTTTGAAATTTCAGTAGTAAGTTTTTAAGTTAAATTCTTCATTTTTACTTTAGAAATGCCATGTTAACAGCGTGTAATGCCTTCTATGGATCTGAAGAGAGTCTGGATACGCCATTACATGCTTGCATTTTGATTGTCAATCATTTCCTGTGGGATATTCTTCTACTCCTCTAGTAGCGCCAACTCGAGCTCCTGAACACATTTTGGAGCTGGAGTTTTTACTCGTACCGTTAACCCATTGATGTGCCACACGACTTCAATCGGATCCACATCCGTAGACCGCGCTGGCCTCTCCACCTGGGCTACGCCAGCATCGTTTAGGTAATAATGTCCGATTTTCTTACTCTATGGACGCGCATAAAATTGAAGTTACTACCTAAAACTGTGTAAAAGGCACAACCTGCAGTTCTAGGATGTCTGTGCTATTGCCCTGTACTGTCAAAGTACCATCATTAACAATCATCAGCTCTGTGCGGGCTCCAAATCATATGCAACCCCAAACCATTACGAAGCCTGCATGATATACCACTGTTTCCGTTAAGTTTGATGGTCTATAGCGTTCCTTACGATTTATCCACATTCTTTATCGCCTGTCAATAAAATTTACACAGAATTTGCTCCCATCACTGTACAGCACACGATTTCACCCACTTGTCAAATTTTGATGTTCACGCGCAAATCTTAGCCTGGCTCTTTGGTGCCCTGTCTCAAGTTTTGGTGCCCTTGCTGGCACCTTTGAGTTTAATTTAACTTCTTTGAGTCTTCTTCTTACTGTACAATCACTTACAGGTACATCTCGGACCTGTTCCTATAGGTTTCATCTCTGCAAAGCAGTTTAAGGTCGATTTCTTAAGGCTTGTACCCTTACAAAACGGTTATCCTGAACCTTTGCCACCCGATATCTGCCTTGTTCTCGTCTCCGAACGTAAGATCCAGTCTCTCTGTAGCGTTGAAATTTACGATGGACCACGAAAGCCGACACACCTAAGGCCTGACTGACCGAACGGTAGGTGTGACCTATCTCTATCGTGGTTACAGCTCTAGCTGTCGTAGATGCTGGAAAATCCACTAATTTTGTATCTAAGCAATGTGTTCTTCCAAAAACCAAACAATCAAATGAGCTGGCATACCTTGCACCCCGCTAAAAACGCCATTCTTATCAGAAACACTTACAACGTCAATCATCGAAAAACACTTAGTAGGGCATAATTGCAATAAAAATCTGTCAACTTGCCAGTTTTGTTCAATATTTTATTTCTTAAATGAGCTTAGAAACTATAAAAAAGGATTTCACACAGCCCGACCCACTTGAATTCAAGTTGTGGCCCTTTTTACTTATGTTCCGCTAATTTTGCCGGTGTGTGTAAATGCGAAAAGTTGTTTGTTTATCTTAAAGCGTCTCGATGACTTGAAAGTTCTAGGAACAACACAGACACACGCGGCCACGCGGCCAAGCCATCCGACTGACCGCCACCGCCACCGCCACCGCAGGCCGCGTCTGTCTGCTCTCAAACCGCTGAACCGGTTTTGCTGAAATTACTTTGAGTTTCGAGAAAGAACATAGGATACTTTATATCCCGGAACAATATACAGTTCCCGCGTGATAAACAAATTTTAGCGCAACGGAGTTGCAGGCGTAAACTAGTCTTATTAATAAAAAATTTGTATCGTGAATCGTGATGTTTGTTACCAAACTGCTTATAACTGATTAAAACTTGTCCTTAAGGTCCGATGGTCAATATCTATTTTTTCACCGATTTCCAAAAAGGAAAGGAATCAAGCCCAACATTTGCCTGGTAGGCTACTTTATTATGAATTTATGATCCACAAGGTCTGATCTTGTAGTCAGATAATAATAATAATTGCCAAATGCCAAGCTACTTGCTCGAATGCATATTGTAAGAATGGCGTTACATAATTTCGTGCTATTCATAATAAATGCGAATGTGTATGTAAGTATTAACTTTTCACGCTCAAACCGCAGAACCAATTTGCATTTTGGGCAGACATCATTTAAATTACACAAGATATTTTTGTTGCGGCAAATCCGAAACATTTAACTAATTTTGGTATTTATTACGTCAACGCCAACAAGCTAAAAATTAGCAACATAGAAACATCATTGGCAATTTATATAGACGTGTTATGTCGAACTCTTATCATTTCCGAGCCAATGGCCCGATTACAACCTGGACTTAACAGCCGCAGAAATAAATCCATTTAATGTAATTTATTTATCTGTAGCTCCCCATTTGTAATTTCATTGTTTCCATTTGAGTCGGGAATATAATTTATGGTGATGTGTTTGTGTTCTTTTTGGAATGAAAACTTATTGCACGTGACATGATCGAAAATTCTTAATACATAGGCATGGGCGTAGCCACCCTGGCTCTGACCTATAAGGTGCCAAACTAAACAAAAACTGTTGTTTAGTTTAGCACCTTATAGATCAGAGCCAGGGTGTTTACATTTTTTTTCTTAAGTATATAGAACCGGGGGGGAGTGGTAGTTTGACTCTGGTCTCTGCCCCACCTTGAGCGCAAGGCTGGCTACGCCCATGTACATAGGTAGATATCTCCAATCTACAACGCGGTGCAGTAGAGTAAGTAGTGGTAATAATATACCGAAATTCAAACTCCAAACCCCCCGGCAAACATTTCTTTGCCATATTATATAAAATTTATCGCCGGTATTATTTTATTGAATTAGTGACTAACGGCCGTTCCCAATCTATACTAATATTATAAAGCGGAAGAGTTAGTTAGTTTGTTTGTTTGTTTGAACGCGCTAATATCAGGAACTACTGGTCCGATTTAAAAAATTCTTTCAGTTTTAGATAGCCCATTTATCGAGGAAGGCTATAGGCTATAATTTATCACGCTAAAATTAATAGGAGCGAAGAAATAGAGGAAAATGTGGAAAAACGGGAGGAAATATATTCGAAAGGGCTTGTTTGAACGCGCTAATCTCAGGAACTACTGGTCCGATTTGAAAAATTCATTCAGTGTTAGATAGTCCATTTATCAAGAACGGCTATAAGCTATATTTGATCACGCTACCACTAAAAGGAGCGAAGAAATAGAGAAAAATGTAAAAAAAAAAACAGCGGAAATTATTTGAAAGGGCTTATCTCACGAACTACTGAAGCAATTTTTTTGTTATTTGGCACAGATAAGAAGTAGACCACGTTAAGGATCATAGTCTATTTTTTGTGGACTAATTTGTCTGCGAAACTAATTTACGCGAGCGAAGCCGCGCGGAACGTCTAGTATTCAATCTATCTCTGGTTTGACATACGACCAATCGCAGCTAACATTGAATTGACATAAAATATAATATGTCTCTAGCTGTCTAATGAGAGCTATTCCAATCTCTAGTAGGGCAAAACCAGAGATAGATCAAATATTGGGAACGGCCATAAATAAGTATGTCACCATAGCAACGTCCATCGCTATCCCGTGACTCGCGTCGCATAAACAATGGCCGCTCTTTATAGACAAATAATTTGCAATAAAATAAAATTGCGACTATAATTAAAGATCTAAGCTATCCTATCTCTCAAGTTGGATAAAAGCACACATTAAAAAAAAGAAACATTAAAATCGGTTAAGTAGTTTGGGAATCCATCGCGGACAAATATCGTGACAGGAGATTTATATATATATATATATTAGATGAAAAATCTCTACTTAGCAGGTGTCTGTAATCTATATCCTATAGAACCCACTTGCCAAAGTTTGTAAGTGTTATATTTCCGAGATTTTTTGATAAATTCGTGTATGGTATTCCGTTTTTACATACATAAAAAGTGTTTTTGTTCGAATCCTAAAACTGTAAGTTGATAACCTATCCACAATAACCAATCAACTAAGAAGCCACATTTACTGAAACCAATAAAAATATTCCGACCAAACGACCGCAAAGTTACTAAAATTTGACAGGACAAATACAAAACAAATTCTCCCCCGCCGATTTACATTTCTCGCGAATTATTTACGAATAAATTTGCCGATATTACCATTTATTTGAAAACATGTCGAAATCTAATGAAGCCTCAGTCAAACGTCCAAATTCTACCCACAAAAAAGTGCTTAATTGCTCCCAAGGAGTGAAAATTCGAGTACGAATTTATAGGGCCATTTGGATGCAAATGACGACTTCTCGGTCCTGCGGTATCCCGGGAATAAGTGAGAAGCGTCTTATGGGAGATTGTGATGCTCTTTAGTATTTATACGGGAAGTGAAGCGCGAAAGTGCGTAAACTTTTGAATTTCGAGTTGTCCCCGAATAAATTGTTTCGAGGCGAAAGGTAAATCTCGAATGTTTTATTAATGTTATCGAGATCGTTCTATTTCAGATTTCTGCGGCGTAAATACGATTTTGCACGCGCTTTTTAACACATTCCACGTGTAGATAAAGCCTCTCTGTTCTGCGATGAGTATATATGTTTACGAGTACAAGTTTGTCGTCTACATAAAAAATATATCAATCGGTGGCTATAATTTTAATCCTATATTCATATCTACATTTTATGGCAGTGTTACGTATATTAGTTAATCTATTGACGTTAGTCAGTCAAAAGCGTTAGTGAATAAACTCTTATCATAAACTTTAGTAATTATTATTATGCATTAGTGTAATAATATTCTAATGGAAATTTAGCAACTACTGTTAAAACAAAATATACATTAAATATTATACAAGATTGTTTTGAGATAAAAGATTATAAACATTCGGCGTCGCTGATACAAACCTTAATTTAAGCCCGACCGAACTTTATTTTCTCATTCGACAAAAACTCGTGCATTCGTAACGGAAGGCGAACGGCTGTCGATTCTCTCCGTCACTTGCGAAGCCTTCTTTAGCTGGAACTTTAGCAAAGACGTTTCCTTTATCGCTTCTTTATGGCATCGCCGATCAAACGGTATTAAATTGACATAAGCGTTCGATAAAATAATGTCGATATTCGACTCATGTTATGTCAATTCTATACATTTTGATCGTCTATTTAAGGCTGGCCGCATACAAACGTTTTCGATATTCGATTTCCGAAATCATTTTTCGTAACCGGAAATATGAATGTATGGAATCAGTAGACAATATATTTTTTCCGAACGAAACGAATTCCGCATGTACGTTTCGAGTAAAAGCCGGCGCGCGTTCGCGAGTGAAGGAAAACGAACGTTTGCGCTTGATTTATTGAATTACCCAAAGAAGCCACAAGGAAAACGTCTTGACTGGGGTCTCTGGAACTTTAAAATGTATACGCCACAAAGGATTGAACGTCGAAGTTGTTTAGTGCGAGTTCCCAAACAAAGACAAAACAAATCTTTGTCCGAGCACAATGCGTTTGTCTGTTACACCAGAGGTTTTGTTTCAGAAACAACGGGAAAAATTATTTGTGCCACAAAATATTGTGTTATATAAATGCAACTAGATGGCGTCCGCAACTCCGTTGTGGTAAAATTCATTTATCGCGCGGGAAATGAACGTTTTTCCAAGAAAAGTGTTATGTCCTTTCCCGGGACTTAAAGTATCTCCATACCAAACAGCAACATTGGTTCAGTGGTTTGGGCGTGAAGATGTAACAGAAAGACAGACATACACGCTTTGGCATCTATCTATACTTATTATGTCGCTTTTTTTCCCTCATGTCCCTTTGTTCCCTTTAATCTTTAAAACTACGCAACGGATTTTAATGATTCTTTGAGTGTTAGATAGCCCATTTATCGAGGAAGGTTATAGGTTTTATTTTATCACGCTAAGACTAATAGGAGCGAAGAAATAGAGGAAAATGTAGAAAAAATGGGGAAAATTATTTAAAAGGGCAAACTCGAACGCGCTAATCTCAGGAGTTACTGGTCCGATTTGAAAAATTCTTTCAGTGTTAGATAGCCCATTTATGGAGGAAGGCTATAGGCTATATTTTATCACGCTGAGACTAATATGAGAATGTGGAAAAAACGGGGGAAATTATTTGATTTTTATGTTATTTGGCACAGATAAGAAGTAGACCAACTGCTCCCTCTGGATCGTATCCAACGAAGGGCCGCTCGAATTGTTGATTGCCATAGTGTTTCAAACAGCTTGGACCCCTTGGAATTACGCCGAGATGTAGCTTCGCTCTGCATCCTCTATCGGTTGTATCACGGGGAGTGCTCTGAGGAATTGTTTGGAATCATACCTCCTGCAACTTTTCGCCAACGTCCCACGCGAAAAACATACCATCCTCATCACCTTGATGAGTGGCAGTCTTCCACAGTGCGTTTTTCGCGTAACTTTCTGCCGCGCACTGTAAAACTCTGGAACAAACTGTCACCAGCAGTATTTCCGGACCTATACGACCTGCAAACCTTCAAGAAAAGAGCGTATTCCCTCTTAAAAGGCCGGCAACGCACCTGCATCTCTTCTGATGTTGCTGCGAGTGTCCATGGGCGACGCTAGTTGCTTACCATCAGGTGACCCGTTTGCTCGTTTGCCCCCTTATTTAATATAAAAAAAAGACCACGTGAAGGATCATAGGCTACAGATTTTAATCATTTTTTTATACCCGTGCGACGCCGGGGCGGGTCGCTAGTTTATAATATTACTTACTAGAATGGATAGTCATTATTTTTCCTGTGTATACCTGCAGGCCACAGGGATCATCTTTAAATATAAAATTTATTTGATACATTTCTCATATCTATTTCCTACCAAGATTCTAATTATTCGCTAATTTTCATATAATTTGTAAATAAATTCTCATAACATCTAGGTAATCGAAGTATACGAAACGTTATCGACATTGGCTGTACAATTTCGAATTGTTAAAATTCATAAAGATTAAATTCTTTTACTAATATAGAATATGCTCGTTGCAATAAAAGTTCCTTGCCGCGAGAGGTCTTAATAACATCGACTTAATAATTATCGCGGAGACAGTTATGTGCAGGAACATAAAATTTCACCGTAAAATTTACGCTTAAAGGCTGTCCAAATATATGAGAGTTCCAATAAGGCACCATCCATGAAGTACGTTACACTCTTTTCATGATTTTTATACCATTTCTTTTCACAGGCGGTTATATTTGTGAGACTCTCCTCCCTATACCTTGTGCGTTTTAAGATAGTGTTATACATAATGACACATAATAATTGACAATAGTAGGGAAGTTACCAAAAATAAATAAATTAATCGATAATTTAAAAATATCTAATCACTTCGTAAATGAATTGCAATCGAAATTATCGATTTTGTACCGACATTTCAGAGTGGAGCCGGCGATTTAAGATGGCCGCCCTTTTTATCGATTTGATTTCGATTCAACAGTGGCAATCTCTATTGACATAAGTTCCGTTTCATGCATCTGACATTTTTCAAATGTTTCCGTAACAATAATTTTATACTCCTATTTCACAGTTAATATTTATAATTTTATATCAATAATTTAGTATTTAGCAACTTTCAGTTTTATTCATTTACAATCATAAGACACATTTGTTTTTGTAGATGGAATATAATTTATTAAGTACATTTATATTTTTATTGTTTTCTTGTAAAAAAATTCCGTAGCAAGGAATATGAGAACTGTCACCCATATTATCATCTTAAAACGCACAAACTATAGTGTGATGTCACTTTGCAGTAACTTTACATCTAAAAATTAATACTATCTCAATATTTTACAATTTCGCGATTCAATTTATTAAATTTGACATGTGATGTCACAAACATGACCCACTCCTTGTCACACCATATCACTCACTTTTCCTCCTCTCCTTTACGTGTGATATACTTAATGGATGATCCCTAAAGAGATGACGCGTTAAAAGGCGGCAAGAGGTTCGGACGGACGCTTCCGGCACTACCCTGCCCACCCGTGCCCATCCGGGGCCGTCCGGGGCCGTACTCATCCGGGCACGACCCGGTATCCCCATCTGGGGCCACCGGAGATGGCCCATTCATCGTTATCGACATCTATGAGCTTGCACCAACTTTGTAGCGGTTTTGAGAAATACGATTTAATGGGTTCATTGTGCACTTAATGTTTGGTTTTATATTTTCTATTACTTTCGGAGTTTGTCGTTGTCGATAAAGTAAATTAAAAAAATCAGTGGTATAATAGCAGAAAATTTTAAAGGTTTCTTAATTTGACATAATATTACGCTAACTTGCTCACTTGCTTGCACGCCTCCGAGGTCCGGTGGCTAGAGCGATGGCTCTTGACTCGGAGGTCGTGGGTTTGATTCCGACGCTACAAACGTGTTATTTAATAGTTTGGACAATATGTGTCGGATGGTAATGTAAAAAGTCAGTCCTGTGCCTGATCTCTCGCCATTCGTTTCGGTCTTCTGTCCCACTGGGTTAAGAGAGTAAAGGAAGAGAGAGTGTTTTTTGTACTGCGCTCACACTTAGGCACTATACTCCTGCGCGTAGTGGCCTTGTTATCAAAAAACCGGCCAACGTCACCGAAACCACTGAAGGAGTTATCACTTGCTTGCACACACTTTTTTACACACGCCTTTAAATTTTATTACCTAATTTTCTCGCGAGATTTATTTTTATTGAATTCTAAAGAGAAGCTAGGTAAATGTGTAGACGTAATTAATGTAGCATTTTAAACTAGGTAGCGCAGAATGCTATTAGACCATAATTACTTTGCGCTAGACCCTGCATTCAATTTCTAATTTATTTGCCAGACAGTGCAGACTATTCTTAGTGATATTACCTCTGATGATACCATTATGGCAATGAAATAATAATAATAATAAAATCTATGGACGCTTCACACCACGTCAGTATGGCCCCGTGCTAAGTACCTGAAGGACTTGTGTTACAGGTACCAGACAACGGAAATATATTTAATACTTTCATACTATACATATATTTAAGACTTTTATTATATCATACACATATTTAATACACATCCATGACCCAGGAACATTGAAAAACTTTTTGTTCCGTCGGTGGGATTCAACCCCCGGCTTGAATTGCCACACACTCTAACCATTGAGCCACGGAGGTCGTCAAATAGGGATCATGTTTAAAAAAGCACAAGAAATATATCTCGGAACGGCCTGTTATAGCTCTGCGCAGACCGGCGACTGGTCGCAAAAAACGCACAATATTAATTAATTTTAACAACAGTAATAACAGTCAACTGAATGTATCGTGGTGACTGATGGCCACTGGCCATTTGATTGCACCACGATATTATTCAGTATATTCTTAAAATAATTGTTTACTCTTAAAATTGATAATTTATTGACAAAGTTACCCAATAATTTTAAATAGCTAAGCTTCTACAATATGGCTCTTGTCACAGGCGAAACCTGGTCTATAGGTTGTTATAAAAATACACGGTAATAATACTTTAGTGAACTTATCTTTAAAATAGAGTTCACTGTACCGGTAGCGTTAAAATAATTACTGGCTAAGAGACAAGAGTATCTTCTTATCAAAGCGCACGGAAGTGCGCAAGCCTAGTTCCAGCAGGCCGCGCGCATGCCGTGCACTATTTACACGAACCGTTTCGACGTACTTTTGACCCCCCTGTAGCTCAGTGTCTGTTGCGAGTGCAAAGATAAAATTATACCTACGTAATTATTTAGGAGTACTTAAGCAGTATACCCAATTTCATAGATATAGCTTCAGTAGATCCTGAGATATGTCCTTGTAAAAATAGCTTATTTTGGCACTGACTCACTCATTCACTCACTCACTCACTCACTGACCGGTAATCAAAACCTCTAGGCCACTTCCAATTGTCCCAGCGTTATGAAATTTGGCACACAGGTCGTGTGTTATATGTAGATTAACGAAAAATTAAGAAATTGTAGAAAATGGTCAAGCGTGAGTCGGTTCATCTACGAACTTCAGAGGCCACTTCCAATTGTCCTAGCGTTATGAAATTTGGTACACAGGTCGTGTGTTATATGTAGATTAAAAAAAATAAGAAATTTTAGAAATCGGTCAAGCGTGTGTCGGCCTATCTACAGCCCATACAAACTTTAATGTCATAGCGTTATGAAATTTGGCACACAGGTCATGTGTTAAATGTAGATTAACAAAAAATTAAGAAATTTTAGAAATCGGTCAAGCGTGAGTCGGCCGATCTACGAACTTTAGAGGCTACTTCCAAATGTCCTAGCGTTATGAAATTTAGCACACAGGTCGTGTGTTATATTATTATGTTTGTGTTATGCGTGTGTTATATTATTATGTAATAAATTAAGAAATTTATTACATAATAATATATCGTCAAGATATAATGAGGCATCTATTGAAAGTATTGTTTATATCGGGCGTAGCACAAAAAGAAAACATAGGTAGGATTTCTTGTAAAAAAGTATTGAAATCCCACCAAAAACATACCTGTTAAAATAGGGCCTAGTTCCTATAGGCTAACTGTTGGTCTAAAAAAAGAGTTGAAATCCAATCTAATGCCAAGTTCAGATGCACTTCATCGATCATAATCATCTTCATCAACATCCTGATCCATAATACTTCTAAGTTTGAACTTGGCAGGTTTTTGTGCTATGCGTTACACTTGATTAATTATAAAATTAGATAATATTAATAGAATTTAAATAACCTGCCAAGTTCAAATTAGAAGTATTATGGATCAGGCTGTTGATGAAGATGATTATGATCGATGAAGTGCATCTGAACTTGGCATTAGATTGGATTTCAACTCTTTTTTTAGACCAACAGTTAGCCTATAGGAACTAGGCCCTATTTTAACAGGTATGTTTTTGGTGGGATATGTAAAACTAGCTTCCCGGTGAACTTCGTGTCACATGTCACTTTAAAACCTTCCCTGGACTTGTACGAATATTTTAAGACTAAAATCAGCCCAATCCGTTCAGCCGTTTTCGAGTTTTAGCGCGACTAACACATTTGAAAATACATTTTTATATATAAGACTAACTGTCCCGGTGAACTTCGTGTCACTTTAAAACCTTCCCTGAACTTCTACGAATATTTTAAGACTAAAATCAGCCCAATCCGTTCAGCCGCTTTCGAGTTTTAGCGCGACTAACACATTTGGAAATCCATTTTTATTTATAAGATTCTCGTGTCACAATGTTAGTCCACGGACTCCTCCAAAAACGGCTTTACTGATTTTTACCAAATTTTATATGCATATTCAGTAGGTCTGAGAATCGGCTACTGGGTACTTTATTTATTAATAAGTGCGTTTGTTGAATAAATAATAGCAAATTATTACAACCTGAGACTGACGGCGACCATTGTTTGTGCGACGAGTAGCGATCGACGTTGCCATGGCGACATACTTATTTAGTCACTTCAATAAAATAATATGGGCGAAATTATTTAATATTTATATTATGGCAAAGCAACGTTTGCCGGGACAGCTAGTGTTTCTATAAAAATGCCCCAATAAAGGACTGAATTGTTATATTTTGATCATACAAAATTAAAGAGCTTTCAGAGCTGCTACTTAAACAGTGAACACTACTTTAAAAGTATTATCACTTCTATACTGTACTCGGCGGAACATGGCGGTAGCGGTCATTGATTCCCTGTCAAAAACTTGTCATTTTCTAACATCTGACACTACATTGTCAATCGCGGTTTGTATAGAAAATGACAAGTTTTTGACTGGAGTCAATGACCGCTACGCCATGTTCCGCCGAGTACAGTATAGTATTTTTATTCATGTCATAGATATCATGACCAAGCCAACTGCGGACATAAATTATTGAAATAGTACCTCATTTCGGCCATTTATTGCGGTGTAATGAAGCAAAAAGTACACAAGTGAGTTGGATTATTTCCAGCCAGCCTCATTTGAAGTTGCATTTTATTTATTGCCCGACAGCGGGCCGGGAATTGAATTCGAATTACAATAAAAATTCTTGTGGCAAACAGACGGCGGGCACTTAAAATAATATCTCTGCTTGCGCAATTCAGTTGTGGCGAACTTTTCTACTTATGCTCTGTTTATGTTTTCATTCGGTTACATTTTGGTAAATTGTGTGTAACATCCTCTTCTTTTGTTACTTTTTCCTTAGCTGTCCTGTCCCACTACTTACGTTAAGATACATTTTTAATTCTGAAAAGAAATTATGTTGGAACTAGTTAAATATACTAAAATTTCCTCAGAAGTTTAAATTAATATTTTTTTCGTGCAATTTGGAAACATTTTGAGTCATCACGTCGTCGCAGAAAAATTCTTCCAAATTTCAAATTGTCCTTATCTATACTGTACTCGGCGAAACATGGCGGTAGCGGTCATTGACTCCCTGTCAAAAACTTGTCAAATTTCAAAGCCGTGATTGACTTATCGCGCGGGAACCGTAACATTTTCCCGGGACAAAAAGTACCCCCTGTCCTTTCTCGGTACTCAAAGTATCCTCATGCCAAATTTCAGCAAAATCGGTACAGCCGTTTGGGCGTGAAAAGGTAACACATAGACAGCCAGACAGACACACTTTCACATTTATAATAATAGTATGGAAGACAAGTTTTTGACAGTGAGTCAATGACCGCTACCGCCATGTTTCGCCAAGTACACTATAGTTTCTAAAATAGCTTTGTAGAACATAGAACGTCACACAAATCATCGAGAATCGAACAATATGGAACGTGTTCGTGCGACAGCAAACACCGGAATGTATGATATACATAATGTTGACAGAATACTCAAAGTAACCTGATCTCAAAACGCTATTGTGGACCCCTCGTGGACCCCTCATAGACCCCTTTCGACCCACGTCAAGCCCGTCCCACCTTGACAGTTACATTATTAACACGTGCTATACGTATGATATCAATATAGCCGTAATAAAAATAGCCTTTTCGCTCTATTACGGATGGAAATTTTTTGTTTTGGAACTTAACTTTTGTTTCAAAGTCAGGTTACGTCGAAACGAAAGCGATGCGACGATGCGTAGTAGCGATCAACGATGTCAATACTTGGATATGGCATACGCCATCAAAACTGTAGCAATGTTTTTGCATGCAAAATGTGTATCGAGAAAATATTGTCGTCCTTTTTGTCTTACAGTAATAGCATATACTACTTTCTCTTTCACTCATTTTACGCTTTCAATGCATATTTTACGTAATCAATGCAATTAAACACGTCCGACTGTCACCGCGTCCTATGGCACACTGTTGTCAGATGAGTGAGCTCACTCATTTCGAGGGTGACACATTTTCACGCTGACGATTGTATGGAATGGCTTTTCTAAAGGTTTTAATTCTATGGTAGCGGTACAATATTTTCTAAATGTTGCTTATCATTCTTAAAATATTACGAAAAACATGTAAAATTACATTTCCAGCAGCGCATCGCGTCGCATCGGGTCGTGTCACGTTTCAGTGTGAATTTACTCAAATAGTTCAAGTTATGTAATCAAAATTGTATAATTTATTATAAATGCGAAAGTCTGTCTACCTGTCTGTTGCCACTTAACGCTCAAGCCACTAAGGGTGCATCCACATTTGTATCATTTTCGCGATCAGATCTCCGATCAGATCTCCGTCGCGTATCATCGAAGCGTGTCAAAATGATACGCGTATCATGATACGCCCCGATCGCTACGAGTATTAACCGCGTATCTGATACTTGTCATATCAAATACACGCATGATCGGCAGAATGATCTAATAGGCGTCCACACTATGATACTCATATTTGATACGGCGCGATGATCGCGACGGAGATCTAATCGCGCAAATGATACAAATGTGGACGCACCGTGCCGAGTTTTAATAAATTTGGTAAGTATAAAGATTATTTTAAATCCTGTAAAAGAAGATAGGGCAATTCCGAGAAATGCATCGTTCCCATGGTATAAGCGATTTAATCCTTCGATCGCGGATCCTTGGAAATGCTATTGTATTTTATTATTGTCGCGATCACCGGTGCTCTTATGGGCCTTGAAGGATTAACGCAAAAAAGTTGCGTGCAACATCCAGTTTCTATTAAGTCACACCAGGATATTATGTGTACTTCGATATTCATTCTTATGCTGTCGACGTCAGCAATAAAAGTAATGGAAATTGTCGTTTCATCGAATATCTTCCGATAAATCATTCAGAAAACCTTTTACCGTAATGTCGGATGGAAATGCAGTACAAAGTACATCAATGTTTATTCGATCTTCCGAATTGTGGGGGTGATTTTTCCGAGTTTATGCGCTGTGATTGGCCCGTAAACATAATCTATATAAAAACTCAAAGGTGACTGACTAACTGACTGACATAGTGATCGCCTCTGTGGTTTAGTGGTATAGAGCGCGGCTCTTGATTCGGAGGTCGTGGTTTCGATTCCCGCGTTGGAAACATGATATTTCCATGTTTGGTTAGGACAATGCAGGCTGATCACCTGATTGTCTGACAGGTAAGATGATCCATGCGTCGGATGGGCATGTAAAAAGTCGGTCCTGCGCCTGATCTCTCGCCGGTCGTGTCGGTCTGCCGTCCCACTGGGTTATGAGAGTAAAGGAATAGAGAGTGCTCTTGTTTACTGCGCACACACTTGGGCACTATAAAATTACTCCTGCGTAGCTGGCCTGGTTTTAATGAAACCGGCCACCGTCTCCGAAACCGGTGTGTGAGCTTTTATTATTATTATGTTTGTGTAAAGCACTCCTTGCTCACGGGCAATTAAATCCCGGACCTTTGGAAGGCATGCGTTGGGCCGAAGCTAACACGTAGAGGCCCGTATTATTATTATTAATATTATTATTATTATAGTGATCTATCAACGCACGGCCCAAACCACTGGACGAATCGGGTTGAAATTTGGCATGCAGGTAGATGTTATGACGTAGGCATTCGCTAAGAAAGGATTTTGATCAATTCCACCTCTAAGGGGATAAAAAAGGGGATGAAAGATTGTATATAATAATACTTCTTAACGCGAGCGAAGTCGTGGGAAAAAGTTAGTTAAATATAATAATGCAACACATATATTTTCACCCAGATATGTATGTATACTGTACAATAATAATAATTACGTGGATATGTGTGGTGTAGACTTGTATGACAGCACACAATCACAGAATACTGAGATTAGTAAAGTATAGTTACTATGGATAATTATATTTTCCTTTATTACATTTAAATAAAATTAAAATTTAAATAATAC
Source organism: Polyommatus icarus (assembly GCA_937595015.1). NCBI lineage: Eukaryota > Metazoa > Arthropoda > Insecta > Lepidoptera > Lycaenidae > Polyommatus > Polyommatus icarus. Next base: position 8,009,643 of record OW569330.1, on the reverse strand, counting down.
ACGACTCGGTGGACTTCGTATCACTTCCCTTCTAATATGAAACTTCCCTGGGCTTCCACAAATATTTCAAGACTAAAATTAGCCGAATCAGTTCAGCTGTTCTCGAGTTTTAACGAGGCTAACAAAATTTAAAATTAATTTGTTTTAATATAGATTAAGGGCCTGCTTCACTACTTCCTGATGAGTGTGAATAGCCTATTTGGCACTTTATCAGAAAGTGGTGAAACAGGCCCTAAATCTAGATAAATTTAATATTTAGTGTATCTTAACAAAAACAGAAATAATATGGCATGTATACTAAGCCTTTCTTAACTAAGCGATATGAAAGTTTAATATTATCTCGCCGACCAAGACCTTCCTTAAAACTACCATTCACGGGCGTAATCCTCTAAACCTCTTAACGCCACTATCAACTCCTTTTGGTTATAAACTTTATTAATAACTAGACGCTGCCCGTGGCTTTGCTTGTTAAATGAAGTTATATTATTATTATTATGAACGAAGAGGATATTCGTTTTGCACATGATCGACGTGCAATCATGGTGGCAGTTTGATAGTTGTTTTTTTGGGTCATGACGTAGTGTCTAGTCAGTAGACGCTTATGAACATAATTAAGACTGTAGTGAATAAACCAAATAGGTCGAATTTTTATTCTAAGGTGCTCCCTCACCGCGAGAATTCTTTTTTTTTTTTTTTTTTTTTATTAAATAAGGGGGCAAACGAGCAGACGGGTCACCTGATGGTAAGCAACTACCGTCGCCCATGGACACTTGCAACATCAGAAGAGCTGCAGGAGCGTTGCCGGCCTTTTAAGAGGGAATACGCTCTTTTCTTGAAGGTTTGCAGGTCGTATAGGTCCGGAAATACTGCTGGTGACAGTTCGTTCCAGAGTTTTACAGTGCGCGGTAGAAAGTTACGCGAAAAACGCACTGTGGAAGACTGCCACTCATCAAGGTGATGAGGATGGTATGTTTTTCGCGTGGGACGATGGCGAAAAGTTGCAGGTGGTATGATTCCGAACAATTCCTCAGAGCACTCCCCGTGATACAACCGATAGAGGATGCAGAGCGAAGCTACATCTCGGCGTAATTCCAAGGGGTCCAAGCTGTTTGAAACACTATGGCAATCAACAATTCGAGCGGCCCTTCCGGCGGATCCAGAGGGAGCAGTTGGTATTTTGGCGCCCCTGCCCAGAAATGAGAACAGTATTCCATATGAGGCCGAACTTGCGCCTTGTAGAGTTGTATTCACTTGTAATATAATATTATAGATTCGTTTTTGAGCATTTCATTAAACGTGTAAATATGTAACATTAAAGATTCGACTTTCAGCATTACATTACAATACTATCTCTCTGACTGACGTGCATTTGCAACATTCTACTTTGAGCATTCCATAGCTAGTTGATGTTATCAAGTTGTATCAAGATAAATATATGTGTAGGTGCGCGCAGTGAATGCGCGCACCTACACACTGTAGGTGCGCGCATTCACTGCAATGCTAGACTCTGTAATTAGCCCAGTCATTAAAGCCAAAAACCGAAAGAAATTAGTAACTTGATAAAATTTTAGGGGGTTGTAAAGAAGGTAAAATAACTTACCGTGTGATTTTGCAGCATTCTGGGGTGTACGGAAAGAGTTGAAAAGAGGTGAAAAAGGTTTTTTGTTAATAACATAGCGTAAAAAATTAGTGACACGCTGCAAATTTGGAATTAGGTTGTTTTTACCGTTTTCTAACGTGTATTAAATTTGCAGCGTTTTGCAACATACGGAACATTGTTTATTATTAAAAAACAATGAAATTTGTTATTAACAAGGGTAAAAAATGTAGTAACACGCTGCAAATTTATAATTAAGTTGTTTTTACCGTTTCTAACGTATACCAAATTTATAGCAATTTAGTAATAAACAATGTTCCGTATGTCGCAAAACGCTGCAAAATTAATACACTTTACAAAACGGTAAGAACAACTTAATTCTAAATTTACACCGAGTTACTATTTTTTTTACCCCTGTTATTTACCCCTTTAGGCGTGGGAGAGCCATGCTTCGGCACGAATGGGCCGGCTCGACCGGAGAAATACCACGTCCTCACAGAAAACCGGCGTGAAACAGCGCTTGCGCTGTGTTTCGCCGAGTGAGTGAGTTTACCGGAGGCCCAATCCCCTACCCTTTTCCTTTCCCTACTCTTACCTATTTCCTTCCCCACCCTCCCCTATTACCCCTTAAAAGGCCGGCAACGCACCTGCAGCTCTTCTGATGCTGCGAGTGTCCATGGGCGACGGAAGTTGCTTTCCATCAGGTGACCCGTTTGCTTGTTTGCCCCCTTATTGCATAAAAAAAGATGTGATAAATCAAGATATTTTATTCTTTCTCTCTATTTATTATGCACCTATACAAATGTACAATGTACACACATAATGTACTTCAAGAAGTACGTTATGTGTGTACATTGTACATTTGTATAGGTACAAAATAAGCACTCAAAGATACACAAGTTTTTACAAAACTAAAAACAATCGGATCATTGACTGCGCCATTCAAAGTAATGTAACTAAGAACAGAATGTATAATTTTCAGTTACAGGGTAGTAGGAAGTGCACTTTGTTTTAATTGGACTTTTCACTCCAGTGCAAGAACTGAAGAGACAAGTTTAGCGAACTTAAAAGCATAGTTACCAAGCTGAAATATTTCATTGCTGCCATTACTACAGTATAAATATCATACAGTAAACTTAAAGTCCTTGAAATTGAATTCGACCATCACAGAGACTAAAAAATAATTTGAAATCACGTTAATGTTTTACTATTCCGTTTTGTTTTGGTGTATTACCTTTTTTGCGTTGGGGTATTGAGTTTAGGCATCCCCGGGGTCTGGGGAGGACCACCGAGGTATGTGAGACTCCCCGGGGCGAGGACGGAAGACGCGCCCGGGACTACCCACTAAAACCCCAACTGTGTTCCTGCTCCTGAAGGTGGGACTACGGGAAACGCGTGATACATGACCGCAGCCGCACCACCTCTGCCTCTTCAGGCTCAACTCGTGGACACCATTCCACATTACTCCTAGACGATGCGCTGGAACACTTACCGCATCGTGGCCTACCCGGGATTCGATGTCATGGGCGACGGCAGCCCCATACCGACGCCCCGAGTATTACCTGACCATTACCTATACGATTATTGATCGGTTCCTAATGACCCAAGATCCAGCGACAGTAAGACTTTCGTCATTTTGTAAAAGCTGAAAATTTTCTTGTATATGACCCTAATAGAGGTAAGAACGACTAGCAGTGGCTCCGTAGTCATAGAGTTTCAGTCGCGGTTACTTTAGGAGATATCCAGTTCTGAATGTCTACCTACCCTGCGACTAAGTAAAAGCCTCAATCATTTATCTGATTTCCTCGGGACAACTGTAGATGAAGGCGCGATGAGCTGGAAGCATACCAGTGCGGCTGGCCAACGGTGGCACAGGAGCGAGAAAAATGGAAGACCCTGGAGGAGGCCTTTGCCCAGCAGTGGGACCGTATAGGCTAATTAAAAAAAAACTGTAGGAATCTCGTCTTTTACTGGCGGTCAACCCGTTAGCCAATCAACAGCGCCATTTCAAAAATAAACTTCGGTCAAAAAACATCCGAAAACGGATACTAGCCACATTTTGATTCATTAAAATGCGCTGATCTAAACAATCGGCCTGACTTACAGCGACACTTCTGTTTCCAATTACAGGAATCATCTCACCCGTGAATTTTCGGACGATTGAGCTCATCTGTAATCAAAAAACCTTTTTGATTATTTTCGCCTGGGGTTAGTCCGTTAAATACAGAATGGAAAGTTCAGCGTGAAACCTCCTTGAATATTCTTGTTCAATAAAAACCCTTTCCGGGTTTGAATATTGTATTGGATTAACGGAATTTTTCAGACTGTTCGAGTATTCGAAAACAATTTCCGTGGCTTTGAAAATTTTATTTATTAAATATAATTTTATCGTTGTCCTTTTATCTAAACTTAAAAGGATATTGATGTTCGTCGGCTCGGAAGAATATTGCTTTGAAAACGTCTCGATACAAATAAGCGTTTTAAATTTACTAATCTTTATCATAGCTTTCGCCAGCAGGTATGTCGTTTTATTTTATGTTAAAGAAGTGTTTGTTCACTTTGTACAAGCTCTCTAAAATGCTATTTTCATAACAATATTTTAGTTTTTAACTTCAAAGTGTATTTATGTCACATTCATCATTTTAAGTAAAAGTACGTAAGATTTTAATGGAAGTTAGAAACCTTTTAAATTGCACCACAACAAGGACTTTTATCTAACTACTAGCTGTCCCGGCAAACGTTGCTTTGCAATAATATATTTGCCATATCATTTTATTGAAGTGACTTAAATAAGTATGTCGCCATGGCAACGTCGATCGCTATCCCGTCGCCGTCAACAATGGTCGCCGTCAGTCTCAGGTTGTAATAATTTACTATTATTTATTTAACAAATGCACTTATCAATATATAAAGTACCGAGTAGCCAATTCTCAGACCTACTGAATATGCATATTAAATTTGGTAATAATCAGTAAAGCCGTTTCGGAGGAGTTCGTGAACTAACATTGTGACACGAGAATTTTATATAATTATAAGATAATCTAAATATATTTCAACAAGCTGTAGAAAGCAAACACCAAATGGTTTGTGAGATTACACGTTATTTCTTACTGGGGCTGCCAAAAGCAGACCACTAGATTATTTTATATATTAAAAAATAATGAAAAATTAAAAATCTTTTTTCAATAACCAATATTATGTTTTTATACAGGTGGCATAATAAGTAAATTACTCGAAAAAATATAGAACGTTATTTGAAAATGATACATGATCTAAAGCAATAATATTCGGCATGGACTAAAAATTCCGTTCCGACGCGACCGACTAAAATTAAAATAAAATTAAACAAGGTTACATTTTCTACCGACATTAGTCTAGCGACGCATGCTGCCGCTGCTTTGTAGTGGCGAAGAGCATAGGGAAAAGCCTAGGTCATAAAGTGGCATTTTATTAATTAAAATTGGGAACAAATTTATAATGACCACCAAAAGATGCTCTGATACCCTAAACTTGTTCACCAAAAAAAAAAAAAACTTAACACCAAAAAAAGAAAGTCTAAAATAATTGCAATACTACCAGCTATTTTAGTCACGACTACACTTCAAAAAATACTGAATTTTTGTCGGTCGTGGTTGGTTACGGGAAAGATTAGAAAGTCAACTTAACATAACATAAATTTTTACACATAGTATGCTGGTTTTATAATTATATTAGTTTGTAATATGAAAGTTTTGAAATTTTTATTTGTCACATTTATTTGACACTTGTTAGCAAAGTTCATATTATGTCCTTGAAAGCTCTTCTTTCAGACTTTCGACAGCCCTATCCCGACCCTAATCCTTTCTCGTGTTACTAAAGCGTTGGAAAAACTTGACCGAGAGACTTAGCTCTTGTTAACTTGATCTCCAAGATATTACGTCTTCTATCGATTCTATCCTAGTGTAGGATAACTAGAAAATATATTGGAATAGTTTACGAAAAAATATCTCAAAGAAAACGCGCGAGAAAATATCATGTACTATCAGCACTGACCTCTATAATACACTGGACTGGCTATGCCGTACAAAATGACAGCTATCTTTTGTGCCAATTTGAAGCGCTGCAGTGAGCGTACTGTGAACCAATTACATAGAAAATTACAACCGCCATTTGCTAAATAATAGTTCCAAGTACACTCACTACTGCTTTCACATAGCAATCAGCGCCAATATGGCGACTTTCGAATAGGAACATTTTATTGATAGCGATCGCCTGTCCATGACTATCAGAGAACTTCCACAGATGGCGGGTCTGCGTAATTTTGTTGTATTTTGTCAAACTCGGGTGACAGATCGCATCTTATTTTGAAGTAACATAATACGACCAATAGACGTAGGTCAATATAATATCTGCCTATGAATCAATTTCTTCGATGGTTCTAGATGATGCCCACAACTGCGCCAAAAATCGTTTATCGCGCGGGAACCGTACATATTTTCCGATTTTTAAAATCGATAGCCTATGATCTTTCACGTGGTCTACTTCTTATCTGTGCCAAATAACATAAAAATTGCTCCAGTAGTTCGCGAGATAAGCCCTTTCAAATAATTTCCCCCGTTTTTTCCACATTCTCCTATTAGTCTTAGCGTGATAAAATATAGCCTACAGCCTTCCTCGATAAATGGGCTATCTAACACTGAAAGAATCATCAAAATCCGTTGCGTAGTTCTAAAGATTAAAGGGAACAAAGGGGCATGAGGGAAAAAAGCGACTTTGTTTAATATAACATGTATAGATACACGCAGAACTGTCTATCTGTTTGTTACCCTTTCACTCTTAAACTGGTGAATAGATTTTGTTATAATTTAGTGTAGATAATAAATAATAATATATTATAACTAGAGCTTGAAACAACGCAGTGTAGTTGTGTTACGAAAAAAATTACGTCTCGTCTGATTGTATCTTACTGTAAGGCTCTCATCTATTCTCACGGCAAAACAACATTAAGGCAGACACCCACGGTAGACACCCACTAAGGAAGGAATTTTGAAAATTTTATCCCGAAGGGGGTGGAATAGGGGTTGAGAGTTTGAATGAAAGTCTGTCATTTCTAAAGCTAGGAACATGAAACTTTGTTTTTGGATTACTGATCTATACTTATAAAATTACATGTCCTGACTGACTGACTGATTCATCATCGCTGAGCAAAAACTGTTAAAGTTACAGCCACGAAATATGGTGAGTAGGGTTGTTTTATTAGGTAGACACCCACTAAGGAAGGAATTTTGAAAATTTTAGCCCCAAGGGGGTGAAATTGGGGTTGAAAGTATGAATGAAAGTCCGTTATTTCTTTAGTTAGAAACCAACATGAAACTTTCTTTTTGGGCTAATAATTAAAATTATTGGATACGTGTTTAAACGTTTCTGGAAATTCTACCCCCAAGGGGTAAAATAGGGGTTGACAGTTATTATACTATGCTAACGCGGATGAAGTCACGGGCAACAGCTAGTTAAAAATAATTGAATACGTATTTAAGCGTTCTTGGAGATTCTACCCCCAAGGGGGTGAAATTGGGGTTGAAAGTGTGAATGAAAGTCCGTTATTTCTTGAGTACGAAACATGAAACTTTATTTTTGGGCTAAAAATTCGAAAATATTAGATACGTGTTTAAGCGTTTCTGGAAATTCAACCCCCAAGGGGGTAAAATAGGGGTTGACAGTTATTATACTATGCTAACGCGGGCGAAGTCGCGGGCCACAGCTAGTCTAATAAATAAAATTCTCACGTCAGAGTATTTGTGCTCGAACTCCTTCAAAACGGCTCAACCGATCTTAATGAAATTTTTTATATAAATTCGTTAGGTCTAAAAAATAGGTTTTTATCTACTTTTTATATTGATACTATAAATAATTTACATGGCAATAATATAACGTTTGCCGGGTCAGCTAGTAATTTTATAAAATTTAAAAACTTCAGTCAAAGGTAATATTGGTAGCTTCTTCGCAGCAAAACCTTTGACTTTGATATATCTAAGCCCTATATCAGATGATGCACAGTAAAATGCACATACGGCTGGATTTTTATGGATTTTCTCTAAAAGAGCTCGGTAAGAGCAGCGTCTCGTTTGTCACCGCAAATATTAGATCCCAATCGTTAAGTTCGAGAGTTCAAGTTTAGTTTTCTGGCCATTCTGCTTTTAGGGTTTTATTCGAAAGCACTATTTTTACGACGAGATATCCTGTGTATTAGAGTAGTAGATTAGTAGTGTCTATTCTATGTATGTGTCTATTCTAGATAAAGTCTACTGATTCTATTAGATACTAAAGGGCTCATTATATCACGGCTGACAATAATAATAGATGATCAGACTGACGTAGGCCAACCTGGGGGGTGAGCCAAAATCTTTTCGTTTTCGCTTCGTTACAGAATCGCCAATGAAAATGTATGGATGTGACATAAGCGTTCGTTAATATGACGCTGACGTTCAACTCGTCTTATGTCAATTCCATACATTTTGATCGGCGATTCTATAACGAAGCGAAAACGAAAAAGTTTCGGCTAAATGGCCTGACGACGACTACACGAAAGAAGCCAGACTTTATAATATAAGTTAGTACAGATCTAATAATTTCAAAAATTATTACTCATATTTTACTATAACCTAATTTTATGCACTCTATGATTTAATGTAAATAATAAAATAATAATACCCTTTATTACTAATTGAAAATTTATAAGCCTCTTCATAGCGTTCATTCTTCAGTCCATTTAACGTCATAATTCAATATCCAATGTATGTAGAATGGGAATTAAACCAGGGCAAGGCTTGCTGCGAGAATTTTTCAAGTAATTCGGATTCTATTCACAACTGGAGGATGCCAAATGAACCAGACTGTGCTGCAGTGTGCCAGGAATAAAAGTAAATACATTGGGAACACCTTAACTACACATTAAGTAGTTTTGTTACTTGTTTTGTGTTAGCCTCCTGGGTATATTATAGGCTCCATGTTTGGACTATAGCATGGCTCATTATTTAGTCGGGAGTTTGATTACCGTGTTGTTTTTTTTTTGTTTAGAACATTGCAGGCTAATCACCTGATTGTCTAACAAGGACTCAGAAAATATCAATGCGTTGGATAGGCATATCAAAAGTTGGTCAGTCGTGTCTATCATATTCTGTCGTGAGTTAAAGGTGCCGGTTGGCAGCGGACGACATGAAGCAACCGCAGACGACGTGTCGTCGCGACACTACTGGTTTCAATGTATTTCGATGAAATACCCTGCGTAGCTAGCGACACGAAGCTAGCGACACTTATTCATAGAAATACATATTATTATAATCCAGTAGTGTCGCGACGACACGTCGTCTGCTGCAACTTGTAGCCGGCTCCGTTCCAGACAGGGTCTGGACACTTTACTCTCAAACTTGGGCTCTTAAAAATTAATCCAGGTCATCTAGACTTGGTTTTAATGTAACCAACCTCGGTCATTTGAGTTTTTCTTGTTTGATACATATTAGAATAATCACTTTACACTCGTCGCAAACTACAAAAAAGTACATTGTATTCTTTCGCTGTTTACTTGATACTATGTAAAATATAAAATTATTATGATAATATATTCTAGCTATTTAAAATTACATCGCTAATTGCTTAAATAATGTATTTGCTTATTGTAGACGCGTAAAAACTAAACTGTATTTTCTTTACATAAATCCAACGAGCTTTTACTTTGCTCCAAAGTTAAACATAGTAATGAAAGGACTTAGTATTTTTAAATAACATTAAAGTCTCCTGGGCTCGCTAATTCTTAAAGGTGTAAGTTACAAAGCTTAAAAGCTCAGGATACAAAATGATGACCTGAAACTTTCACAGTGATGAGCTTTGAATTTTTATTCAAAAATCTTCAAACGGAATTCTTTTTCTGGATTTGTGCAAATTAAATTACTGCTTCGAACGGTGCAGAGGAAAAATCATATTCACATTTATATAAGAACAGAAATTGAATTAATACTAGCCACTTTCTATTGCTTTCGTCGCGGTTTACTTCATTACAAACCATGGTTTAGTTTCTGAGTTAGCTTTTCAACAAAATTAGTTTTAGAATTTAGGACGTTCTCTAGGTATATTATTATTATCATTGACATAAGAAACTAGTATATATAAAGATTCGCAATCTATGACAAAAATATCAGAAAAAATAGTATAACTGACAACTGTGCTAATCTGTAAATTGGTGTTAATTTTATCCAAAAATAAATTAAATTAGTTTTTAATTACTTAACAAAATATTAAACCTGTTTCAAACTATTCACGCTCTAAAACACTGCAATATATAGCATATATTCACGTTATACCACACACGTGGTTCTATTAAATTTTTATTTCGGTGGAAAATTATAATTCGTGGCGATCGCAAAGGCTAGCGCGTCGCGATTTGCATACAGATTGTTTACCGCATATTTTATCGTGCGCCACATAAATGCAACAAATTGCAAATAAAAGTTTCATCAGCTCGTGATATAGTAGCTCCCGAGCTGTTGCTGTAAAACTGTTGAAAAGGAGAATTAAGATACAAGTTTGAATTTGTCAAAATCTCATCTTAAATTAATATTTTGAAGGCTCTTATACTATTCCAGGAACTATTAATAATTATAATACTCCCCACACCGGTTTCGGTGACTGTGGTCAGTTTCATTGAAACCAGATCAGGTACGCGGGAGTAATTTTATAGTGCCCAGGTGTGTGCGCTGTACACAAGAGCACCCTCTATTCTGTACTCTCATAACCCAGTGGCATGGAATACCGACACTACTGGCGAGAGATCAGGCGCAGGACCGACTTTTTACATGCATATCCGGCGTATGGATCATCTTACTTATCAGACAATCAGGTGATCAGCCTGCATTGTCCTAACCAAACTTGGAAATAACATGTTTCCAACGCGGGACCACGACCACGAGCACAACCACGACCTCCGAGTCAAGAGCGACGCTCTAGACCACTGGACCACGGAGGCGTTATTTTAAATAATTATTGTTATAGCCGCTTACTAATTCAGAGAGGCTTATCTTCTATATCAACTTTGATTCACGCAGTAGAAAGAGTGAGAGTATAATTACAAGTAGGTATATTAAATAACTTTTTCGCCTACGTCACGGCGGTCTACTCTAACGCCGTCTTATGAATTTTCGATCAAGTCAAATGTTATGTAGCAAGTTTAAAATATTTTTTTTTCATCCAAAAAAAATAATAGAAAACGCCGCTTAAAGATTTTTATAAAAAAATCCTCTCTTGTACTTAAATTTAAAATCAGAATCATGAGTAGTGTTGTCTTCAAAATTACAAAAAATCTTTAAATATCTTAAGAAGTAAAAACGTTACAGGCCTAGTAAGTCATATACTTTGATAGTAGCTTAAGGGACATCGAGTATTTAATTTTGTAAAGTACTCCAAAATGTCCTCCGTAGGACCCTAATACTGACTAATCTTAGTGTGTTTTATCACGACTTAGGCTGCCACTACACAGTCCTGTGCAAGTCATTGTAGAACTCTATATAATTATTATGTATTCAGCTGGTCTCTGATATAAGTAATTAAAAAAATACAAAGATTTGTAAAATACTGAACGTAGTTCTGATATATTTTTAATCCACAATTTAGTATTTTCGACCAGTTTACATGAAGGGTATGGTCAAAATCACGAAGTTGGACAAAATTTCTTACAAGAATATTGATACTAATACTTTAGTTTTGTAATTCGCATCGTGGTAAAAACAGCTATACTATCAATGTTAAAAAAACTGAGGACGTTATTTCTTCAATAGTGTAAAAGTTGTATAAAATAGTGTTTTGAATAATTGCACTAATTATTATTTTTAACAAAAAATTAAAACCGACTTCCAAGGCAAAAACAATAATAACATTCTTATAATATGAACTAAAAAACTAAAAGTATTAAATAATTTTCCTCTCTAAATGTGCCTTTTTCCGAATTCAGCTAAACCTCAACTATTTCTGTACTCAACCTTCATCATTTTGAAGTCGGTACCAGATATAGCTGAATCTTTATATTTTCTTTGACAGAAAATTTGAAACTTATGGAACTGGCACCGACTTCAAAATTATGAAGGTTGAGTACAGAAATAGTTAAGGATATAACCTCCTCGTTTTTTGGAAGTCGGTTAAAAATATTCCGCTAACTGCTAACTCTCTCCCTAATTGCACTTAAGTGTACCAAGCAACAAAGTTTTTTTTTAATTATGAAAAAATCTTGTAATAAGTTGTGTTATTAAGATAAAATCGCAACGTGTATCGGAGCTTTAATTTCCTCACAATGCTTAGGGATGAGCCACATAATTATTTAAACGTATTCCACGCTCACAGTTTGAGGAAGATAAAAGTGTAGGACTCCCAATTTATTTGACGAAGTAATATTTTTCCTAAGGAACCCCTGATAATCGTTAATGCCTTGCCCTGAGCGAAATCCCTTGTATAGATTGTGGTATCACCATAAATAACTGCGTAACTGTTTTTATGGAGGAGAAAATTACTCTTTTCACTCACTGATTTTTATATATTGGAATTTTTTTATTTGTTTCCATGAATGATAGATATAACACATAAATCAACGATAACTTAATACCCTATAAAACGATATTTTGCGAATTCGTGACTGTCATATTCGGAACTCTGACCGTAATCGTAAACGAATTTGGTACGAGTATCGGACATTTTTTGCCCAATATTTTTATTACTTAGCTAATAAGTTTCTCGTCTTTAGTGACGGGTAACAATTGTAACAGCATAACTCTGATAGTATACAGTAATGAAACTACAATAATTTATAATATTATGGGTTGATGTACTAATATTGAATATAACTTTGCATCCTGATGAATTTGCATTGTAACTAATCATCAGCCATTAGACAATTTCTGATGAGAGCAACTTGTGAGATTTGTTTTAATTTTCCATAGATATTTTACAGTATTCCTCCTAAATTATTCACAAATTCATCCGTATCCGCATCCGATAAACATCCTGTCAGTGAATTGATGTAAAACAACGATCAACTTAGAATACAAACAAAAGTTGGATCTAATTCAATGAAGCCACTGCGCCATGCGGGTCTGCAATTTAGATCTTTTCAACTGCTCCCTCCAGCTACTATTTACTGCTGAAACTAATCTTCGTATATACTCTCAGATAAGTTGGCTCATAGGCAGATGGTGGACCTATGTAATTTGGTCGCGTTATGTCACACCCAGCCGTCAGATCTCGATTAACATTGAGGTTAATAAATTGTTTTTGTCGATTTATGTCAGGACCATCAAAACTACATGTAATTTGGTCAATTTCAGTCAAGGCTAGCCGATTTAACGTAATTCGTTTAAAATGTAATTTGGTCGAGTTTGTCAAACCAGCAGATTGCGATTAAAGTTAATCGTGATCGTGACTTAATTATCCCTGTAAAATGTACGGTTCCCGCGCGATAACGAATTTTTGCGCAACGGAGTTGCGGGCATCAACTGGTATTTTATATTACACTGCGACATAATACTACGTATTATATTATACTTAGATATACATATTATTTATATTTAATTACATACATATTAATTCTATCATTGAGAAACCGACCTAGCGGATTTTTTAAATGTTGTATATTTATCGAGAAAAAACTAATTTGGCGATTCCTTTTTCACCTGGCATCCATACTAATATCATAAATGCGAAAGTGTGTCTGTTTGTCTGTCTGTCTGTCTGTTACCTCTTCACGCCCAAACCGCTGAACCGATTTTGCTGAAATTTGCCATGGATATACCTTGAGTCCCGGGATAGGACATAGGATATTTTCATCCCGGAAAATCCCGCGCGATAAACTAATTTTGGCGCCAACATCATCTAGTAATAATATAAAAGACGAAAAAGTCTGATCGGCGAAGACAAGGTAAGGTTTTCATTGATTATTATTCTCTTGAATAATGTGATATCTGTCGTTGCCCTGCTCAATTTGCTGCCACCAGCGGTTTAATTTCGGTTGATTTCGGTTAACCAGCGACTCGAACGTTCGCTTTGATGTCAAAATTATCAAGACTGCCGTTTAACGAGTTTTTTTTTATTCACGTTGTCGACACGTGCATTTCAGAGTTAAGCTAGAGTTAAATATATACTAATATTATAAATGCGAAAGAGTGTATGCCTATCCGTTAATTCTTCACGCCGAAATGGCTGAATCGATTTTGGTGAAATTTGGTATCGCGGTGAAGCGACCAAACCGCTTGTTTGCGCAGACGCTTATAAATCGAGCCATCTAATATCAAAATCGTGAAAGTATCTAAGAACGCTACTTTAACTGCTTTTTTTTTAATTATTAAAAATTCTTAGCTCAGTACACCTTTTTAGTAACAAAATTTTTTCTTCGCCAATTAAACTTTCCTAAAAGCTCTATTTACTATTTGTACGCATTAGTTATAAATTATAATATATATAAAATATTTGTAGTAAGCAATAAAACCGACGATCTAGCGACGTATACCTTTTATAGCGAATATTTCCATTTATATAATGTATAAATAGAAATATTCGCTATAAAAGGCAACCATCTTAAAGTCAATTCGAAGCGTGCAATTATTAATAACGAGCGCTTAAACTTTAAAATGAATAAGTATATCAGTTTCAATGTGGATTTTGCCCGTTTTATGTAAATTTCCTTTAACCTCTTTTGCATTTCTCGACTTTAGAGTACTTTGAAAGTTAACTTTGATACCTTCGCTCCGAGAGCCCTTACCTATCGGGCTCCTAATTGATAAATTTCATTAGGAGCTAACAATATTATTTACGGTGGCTTTCATTTACTTAAGAGGGAGAATCAATAAAGTTACTTCATTATAAAAGTTGATATTATAATATTTTGGAAAGGATACTTTTACTTGACTGCGATAAGAGGGTTATGTTTTTCGAATTAATTTGCCTCTCCGTGAAGCAAAACATTATCTATTCTGTCTTGCTTATTTTGTTTATACTAGTATCATAAGATTATCTATTCTAATCCATACTTAATCTTATAAAGCGGAAGAGTTTGTTTGTTTGAACACGCTAATCTCAGGAACTGCTGGTCCAATTTAAAAAATTCTTTCAGTTTTAGATACCCCATTTATCGAGGAAGGCTATAGACTATAAATTATCATTCTAAGACCAATAGAAGCGAAGAAACAGAGGAAAATATGAAAAAAAACCGGGAAAATTGTTTGAAGCCGCTTATTTCGCGAACTACTGGATGAAGTTTTAAGTTATTTAGCTTAGATGTAGAGAGAAAATTGACGGTTTCCGTACAATTCCTAATTTATGCGGGCGAAGCCGCGCGGAACGTCTAGTAAATAATAATCATTGAATTTACAACCCCTAATCTTCTGACTCTCTACTCTCCTCTTTGTTCGGGAATCATCTTCCAAGCTTACTGCAGTCGGATGAAAAAAAGCTCAGTAAGGTTGAAAACTTAATTTTATTGTCTTCACGAGTGACAACGGTCCATTCTAAATGTTGCATTACAAGATATGAAACAGAGTAAAAGCGAGCGGATTAGATTATAAATAATGTTAGTAGGATAGGTTGTTTTGCAGACTTCGTGCGAGTGACGTCGATGGTTTACATTGACTTTCAGATACGTTTTTGAAGTAAATTGATTCTTTATATTAGCAATGTTGCACTTTTTATGGGTGGGTATTTCTGACGGAAGGAAAGTAGACCATACAGGTCTACTGTCTTTCCGTGATGGTTCTCTCAGACCCTTTGTTTTTTTATCTAAACCAGCTATGTACTAGTTTCTGAAATAAATGGAGCGTAAGCTTAATTAATTTTTAAGCTGTAATGTTAAGTATACTATATTATTTTAGTAAGCTAAAGTTAGCTATAGTATGAGTAAAGTTATTTTAAAATAGTGCAAAATATAAAACAATTTTCACGATCAAAAATACGTTTTGAAAAACATATTTTTAGTATAAAAGTGAATACCTAATGAAGCTCGATGCTTATCCAGGACACGAGAGGACACCTTGTTGCTAATGAGGTGGGAAATTATGATCGTCCAACTGTACTGACCCCTTTCACCCCTTTTACAGGTCTTTGTTCTTCCATAAATAAACGATATTTTTAAAATATACGCTGCATTGCGCTTGAGTGTCTCCACTGGAGGACACTCAAGTGGTCTTGTGTTTAATACTGTAAATATTTCTTAGTGGACGGTAAATAATGTGCAAGAAAAATAAGGGGAAAATTAGATGAAAATTTTAAAGGATATAAAATTGACATATAACATTTTTTATTGATTCTGAACTTGAGAAGTGAGTCCAGTTTTTTACTAGTGTGTGAATAAAATAAATCAAATACAATATACAATACTAGCAGTCCCGGCAAACGTTTCTTTGCCATATTATATAAAGTATATCGCCCGTATTATTTTATTGAATTAGTGACTAAATAAGTATGTCACCATGGCAACGTCCATCGCTATCCCGTGACCCGCGTCGCATAAACAATGGTCGCACTTTATAGACAAATAATTTGCAGTAAAATAATTAAAGATCTAAGCGATCCTATTTCTCAAGTTGGAAAAAAGCACACATTAAAAAAAAACATTGAAATCGGTTAAGTAGTTTAGGAATCCATCGCGGACAAACATCGTGACAGGAGATTTATACATGTTGCAGGGAAAAGAGGATATCAGGGATTTTACGATATCCCTAAAGATATCACGAACTCGCGGAAGATGCCGAATATTCTTGTTTGTTACGTCTTCTTACTAAAAATATCTAGTGATATGTCATTTCACTAAACTAAATCTAGTGAAATGTCAGAAACGCGGATACCGCCGAATAAAAATCGAGCCACTCATTTTTCTCGCTTGCTCTAGTACACACGCGGGTATACTGGAGCAAGTACTTTGATAGGATCATCTAAAATCTGAATCTGACAAGTAAGATGTTAGATGATACTGTTACGTGCTAGGGTTCTTTAGATTCGGAAAGAAAGACCTGGTGACTCTCTTGAAGACTTTATTCACAAACACTAGCTCACACTAATCACTGAGTTCAAACACTAAGTACTAGATCCAAATCACTGAGCACTATCACTGTCCTAGGTCGTAGCCGAGTCACTATCACAATCACAATCACTCACTATTGATCACTTGTTTTCGCTCCGAAGTCGCCTCGAAGATAGCTCAGATAAAACTGAATTGCCGGCCGGACTGTCTGCGACTATTTATACGGGCCGGATCGAATCTCAGAAAATTCCGGAACATCCCAGAATAAACCCGATATGCGTAAACAAATATGAGATATTTCTAGAAAGTACTCGTAGGTACATACACCTAGCGTCATCTAGTAGCGAGTAGGGGATTTACGTTGCCTGTGTTCCCTTGGTAAGTTCGCTGGTCCGACGCTAGATGGCACCACGTGTCCGTATCCGTAACACTACTCCCCTCTTAGAGATGCTCGTCCCGAGCATCGTTGTTACTGCCATGGTAACGCGCCAGACGGTCTATGTGTACCACTTTGAATGTCCCTCTTGGTTGCTTTTGGATCCTGTAAGTCACGTCATTCAATCGGGTAACCACTTTGTATGGGCCGTCCCACTTGGTCTGCAACTTTGGAGATTTCCCTTTTCGGCGAGTTGGGTTATGCAGCCACACCAGTGACCCTTCTTCGAAGCCGCTCGTGTTCGCTTTCCGGTCGTATCTGGTCTTCATTTTCTCACTTGACTGTAACCCATTTTCCCGAACCGTTGCGTGTATATAACGCATCTTTTCCCTTAAATCGCAGACATAGTCTTGTACGGTCTTTGGTTCCTCCGGTGACCCTCCCGTCAAGAGGTCTACTGGCACTCGTAGTTCTCTACCGTAATTGACATACGCCGGGGTAGCTTTTATGCCCTCATGCTCGGCGGTACGGTACGACAGAAGGAAGAGCGGTATATACTTGTCCCAATCCTTTTGTTTGTCATCTACCAATTTCGCCAAATGCCTCTCAAGGGTCTGGTTAAATCTCTCAACCATTCCATCAGATTGTGGATGATACGCGGTGGTCCTCGTCTTATGCATTCCCAAAATCCTGCACACTTCCTGGAAGACCTGCGATTCGAAATTCCGGCCCTGATCGGAATGGATTTCTAGAGGCACACCAAAGCGAGATATCACTTCTTCGACTAGCTTAGAAGCAACTGTTGTAGCTTCCTGGTTTGGTATAGCGAAAACTTCGGGCCATTTGGTAAAGTAGTCCATGACGACCATGAAATACTTGTTTCCCGATTCCGTTACAGGAAATGGCCCAGCTACGTCAACTGCAATTCGTTCCCACGGTGCGCCAACGTTATACAAGCGCAGGTTCCCACGACTCCTTGTCTGTGGTCCCTTCACTGCAGCGCAAGTAGTACATTTGCGGCACCAATCCTGCACATCATCTCGACAATGCAACCAGTAGAATCGTTCTCGCACTTTTGTTAACGTCCTCTTGACACCTAGATGACCTCCTGATACGCCATCGTGTATTTCACGGAGAACATCTGGTACTCTCGTCCTTGGGACAACTACCTGAAAATGGAACTCTCTGCCGTTAGTCTTCTCCCATTTCCGGTAAAGTATTCCATTTTGAAGTATCAGACTGTCCCATTGCGCCCAGTACGCCTTAGTGGCAGCGCCAGTGGGTGCAACCTCACTCCAGATTGGTTTTACGTCACCCCGTTTCTTCCATGTGATGATGTGCCGAAGGTCGTCATCTCTTTCTTGTGCCTTCCTCATAGCATCGTTCTCCCATGGACCCAAAGGACTTGTTTTCGTTAACTTTAATGTTACTTCATTAGATTCCTGCTTAACACAGTGTTTGCAGTCTTCTGAACACGGCCTTCGTGAAAGTGCGTCAGCATTCCCATGCGACTTTCCGCTGCGGTGTTCGGTCTTGAAGTCGTACTCTTGGAGCTGTTCAATCCATCGTGCTACTTGACCTTCTGGGTTCTTGAATTGCAGTAGCCACTTCAAGGCTGCGTGATCAGTTCGCAGTAAAAACTGTCTGCCGATGAGATATTTGTTGAAATGTTGTAGCGTCTTTACAACAGCCAAGAGTTCTCTTCTTGTCACACAGTAGTTTCTCTCTGGCTTGGATAAAGACTTGCTGAAATATGCAATTACAACTTCTCTTTCACCCTGTTTTTGAGATAACACCCCTCCAATGGCCGTGTTGCTTGCGTCTGTGTCGACTATAAACTGACCTTCAGGTTGTGGATACCCCAAGATTGGTGTTTCACACAGATGTTGCTTCAGTTTCTGAAAAGAATCTTCCGAAGTCTCGTCCCAAATAAACTGTCGTTTATCTTCTGTCAGCCGATGTAATGGTTTGGCTATCTCTGAGAATCCCTTAACAAAACGCCTGTAGTAGGAGCATAGGCCGAGAAATGCCCGCACTTCGGTTTTGTTTTTAGGGGTTGGCCAATTTTGAACTGCTTCCAGTTTCTCCGGGTCCGTCTGGATTCCATCACTGGAGATAATATGGCCGAGATAATTGACCTTACTCCTGAACAAACGACACTTTTTCGGATTCAACTTTAACTTGGCCCCCTCTATTTTGGCGAAAACTCGTTCTAAGTTTCGCAAATGGTCCTCGAAGTCGCGGCCAACAATGATGACGTCATCCAAGTAGACTAAGCAAGCCTCTCCAACTAAGCCTGCCAGTACACACTCCATGAGTCGCTCAAATGTGGCAGGTGCGTTACACAATCCAAAGGGCATGACGTTAAACTGCCATAAACCTTTACCGGTGGAGAAAGCTGTCTTCTCCTTGTCTTTTTGATGAATTTCCACCTGCCAGTATCCAGATTTCAGGTCCAGGGTCGAGAACCATTTCATGCCACTCAAGGTATCCAGAGTGTCGTCGATTCGAGGTAATGGATAACTGTCCTTCTTAGTGACATCATTGAGACGCCTGTAGTCCACACAAAATCTTGTGCTGCCATCTTTCTTCTTCACTAACACAACAGGTGAGCACCACGGACTTGCAGACGGTTCAATTATCTTATGCCTTCTCATGTCCTCCAAAAGGCCTTCAACTTCTTTTTCCTTTGCAATGGGTATCCGTCTTGCTCGTTGACGAATTGGGTTCTCGCTTCCGGTATCTATCCTGTGTTGAACCATCGACGTTCTTCCAAGGTCGCCTTCCTGACTGGAGAAGATATTCGCGTGGCGTTGTAAAAACTTCTTAGCTTTCATGCTCTGCGAATAAGTCAGATTACTCTTGCAGTCATCGAGTAGCTCAGTCACTATTCCATAGTTGCTGCGGTTTGCTGAATCTGAGCCTGTGATCGAACTACACTTTCTCATCCAGACAACTTCCTCGCACTTTCCAATGACGTCACCTTTGTTCAAGCAGATCTCGCGATCACCAAGATTCAAAACCCTGACCACAGCGTTACTGCTTCCACTAACAAGGGTTCTCGCCGTCATCAGTTTTTGCGCTGATGTCTTGTTAGGTGTGTCTTCGATCAACACACATCTGTTTGACTTCTTCTTTCCAGCTGGTGGTAGTTTCACCAGCACTCTAGCTTCTGTACGTCCAGGTATTATAACTTTTTTTACACATTCAACTTTCCCGCTGGCGCCTCCAAGGATGAAAATTTCTTCTTCACCACACTTGAAAACTCCGTCAGCAACATCAATTCTGCAGTTATGTTTCTTCATGAAATCCAAACCCAAGATGCAATCATCCATAATCTCAGCTACGATAACGTCATGAGGTTATGAGGACCCCCCTACATTTATCGTAACTGACATTTCTCCAAGGACGGGTATTGGCTGACCGGAGGCAGTAAGAAGCCGACAGTTGATTCTCCTTTTGTGTCTTCTTGCGGCTTTTACCAGATTTGGGTTCACTATCGTTCTAGAGGCTCCTGTGTCTAGAGTCATTTTGCAATCCGTCCTGTTAATAGTCCCCTGAATCACAAGACTATTTCCGCTGCATGCTTGGGAGATAACAGTTATCGGGGCTTCCTCCGCGTCAGCCAGCACTCGCCCCTTAGTCCTGGCTTTTATTCGTTTCCCTGATCCTGGGCAGGGGATGAAGCTCCTTGCTTCTTCAGCTCTTCTATTTGTTCCATGCGTTCCTCGAGCCTTTTCATCCTTGCCAGATGGGTCTCCTTCTGCGGGCAGTTGAGCTGAAGATGGCCCCTCTCACCACACTTATAGCACATGGCTCCATAACTTCTCTTCGTAGGAGCCTTGACCTCCTTAACTTCCTCAGAGACCTCGTGGATCTTATGAGTCTGTCGTATGTCACGGCGAACAGCCTCGACCTCCAAAGCATGCGCCAATGCTTCCTTAAGCGAGGTGTGGTGACGAAGCCTCACACTGCAGCTCTGACCTCCAGATCCCTGATTCCGTCGACAAATGCTTGCACAATATTCGTGTCGACCATCTTGGAATCGGCTCCTGGGTGTGCCTTCTTAACCAGTTTTTCAATTTCCAACGCCCATTGTTGTAGTCCCTCTCCTGAGCGTTGGACTCTGTCACGAAGTTGAGCACGGAACACGTGCTCCAGGTGTCGCTCCCCGTATCTGGATTCAAGCGCCTCCATCAGATCTTGGAACCCATTTCCTGTGTGTGCTTCCAGGACCGACAAAGCTTGCCCTCTAAGCGCAACAGTGAGAGCGGTCAGGCATTGTTCGTCAGTCCATCCGTTGGCAGAAGCAACCGTCTGGAATTGCTGACGATAAGCGTTCCAAGAAGTAGTACCGTCGTATGGTGGCACTTTAACTCTTGGTCCTTGTGCCACTACTCCATTAGTTCCACTAGACGTCGCGACTCCTGTGGTTTCCAGGCGCACTTTCCACTTCTGTAATTCTGTGAGGCCGGTTTTCACATTTTCCATATCCACTCCTAGCCCGGTAACTCGTTCTTCCATTATGTCGACATCTTTTCGAAGCTTAGTCACAGTGTCACTAACATCATTTATGGCCAGAAGCGCTTTCTCTTGGAGGTCCTTTTGTTGCTCTTGAGACTCCATCATTGCCCTTTGAGAATCTTGCATAGTGCCGAGCTTGCGGTCTTGTGACTCTTGCAAAGCCTGAATTAACTCAATTAAGCTTTCTAATTGAGGAGCCATTTGAGGGGCCGTAGAAACTACGCGCGTGGCAGGATGGATGGAGCTAGTCGACGGAGCCTGAGCAGGCGGGGCCCAGTGGGCGGGGCCAATGGGCGTGGCCTGAGTGGGCGTGGCCTGGTGGGCGGAGCCAGTGGGCGTGGCCATGTCCAGAGTGGGCGGGGCCTGGGGGGCGTGGTCAGTGGGCGGGTCCCGGTGGGCGGAGCCAGTGGGCGTGGCTTCACCCGAAGTGGGTGGAGCCTGGGGGGCGTGGTCAGTGGGCGGAGCCTGGTGGGCGGGGCCAGCGGGTAGGGCCTGCCCCGCAGTGGGCGGAGCTTGGTCTCTAGTGGGTGTGGCCTCCGCAGCTCCACCTCCAACTCCTCTCTCGGAGTCGATGGCAGCAGCTCGCTGCGCCCTTGTCCTGACACTCCCCTTGAAGTCCTCTCTCGGAGTCAATGGCATCTTCCAAATCCCACTTCTGACACCAGTTGTTACGTGCTAGGGTTCTTTAGATTCGGAAAGAAAGACCTGGTGACTCTCTTGAAGACTTTATTCACAAACACTAGCTCACACTAATCACTGAGTTCAAACACTAAGTACTAGATCCAAATCACTGAGCACTATCACTGTCCTAGGTCGTAGCCGAGTCACTATCACAATCACAATCACTCACTATTGATCACTTGTTTTCGCTCCGAAGTCGCCTCGAAGATAGCTCAGATAAAACTGAATTGCCGGCCGGACTGTCTGCGACTATTTATACGGGCCGGATCGAATCTCAGAAAATTCCGGAACATCCCAGAATAAACCCGATATGCGTAAACAAATATGAGATATTTCTAGAAAGTACTCGTAGGTACATACACCTAGCGTCATCTAGTAGCGAGTAGGGGATTTACGTTGCCTGTGTTCCCTTGGTAAGTTCGCTGGTCCGACGCTAGATGGCACCACGTGTCCGTATCCGTAACAATACATGCGTTGGATGGACATGTTAATAGTCGGTCCTGCACCTGATCTCTCGCCGGTCATATCAGTCTTCCGTCCCACCGGGTTATGCGAGTAAAGGAATATAGAGATTGCTCTTGAGTACTGCGCACACACTTGGGCACTATAAAATTACTCTTGGCCTGGTTTCAATGAAACCGGCCACCATCACCACAAAATCAGAGTGAGAGTTATTATTATTATTAACACACGTGTAATGCAACTATAGCAGATCTGAGAGGGCATCACCATCTCTGAATCATACAGTTGAAACCAGCTGAGGGTTCTTCATCAGATACTTCAGACCTTTGATTTTTGACGTCAAATAAAGCGGCCGACCAAGTTAAATATTTTTTGTAAAGGTGGCAATTCGATCTCTAGTTTGGTTAGGCACAGGCACAGGTACTACACGTATGTAGTACCTGTGCCTGTACAAGAGCCTTACCAAACTAGGATAATCGAAGAGCTGGAGTACCCTCCAGCTCTTCGATTATCCAAGTTTTTACGGTTCCGTACCCAAAGGGTTAGTCTGTCTGTCTGTCTCCAGGATAGACGAGCCGCGCCAGCTCGAGCGACGCATTTGTTTCACTCCCACTAGTGCCCGTGTCACGTGTCACGTGTGGGAACTAGAGCGAGCGAGAGAAATGAGTGGCTCGATTTTTATTCGGCGGTATCCGCGTTTCTGACATTTCACTAGATTTAGTTTAGTGAAATGACATATCACTAGATATTTTTAGTAAAAAGACGTAACAAACAAGAATATTCGACATCTACCGGGAGTTCGTGATATCCCTAGGGATATCGTGAAATCCCTGATATCCTCTTTTCCCTGCGACATATATATATATATATACAATATTATAATACTATGCATGTTGTGTGTTCGTAAGCTCATTTAACCAACATCTATTTTGATTTGGGTAACGAATATCCGTTTAAGAATCTAGATGGGGATTAGCTCTTATCTATGTAGAAGTAGAACTTATATTATTTTAGTATATTATATACTTGACACTTTTATATATTTGTACGTGTAAGTTTTATACTAAAATCGAGGCGTAGAATTCACAAATAGATGAAGTTTTGCGCCTTGACTAGCCATTTAACTTTACTAGCCACTATATTGTAGGTACTCGGCGAAACATGGCGGTAGCGGTCATTGGCTCCCTGTCAAAAACCTGTCATTTTCTATAAGAAGCCGCGATTGACAACATCTGACACTTCATTTTCAATCTCGGTATGACTTTGACAGCTGTCAAAACTAAATAAACATCGTCTCCAAGTTAAAATTAATTAAAAATATTAATACTTACTTAATTTAATAATAAAGTCGACCAATAACATTGTGGTTACCTCAAGCAAGTGTGGAAGTGTTTTCAACAAAATAACTACAACAGGATTATAATTATTGTGAGTACTGCCTCAACAACGAACACTATCCCAGGATAACATAATAAATCACTAAGTTGATCACCAATTAATATTATTAAACCTGAACATCACTACTGTAACATCTACCTAACTGGATCTCAGACATTGCTATATTATATATTGAGAAATTCACCGAAAATAATACTTTGCCATAGAAAACATACTCTCTGTTGTCATTTTAAAATTCAAATTATAAACCGTATTACTTTGCTGGACGCACAGATTAGTAAATTTATCAAAAACCGACAAAATATTTTACAAAAATAAACAACTAGAGTGACCGGACAACGGACTATGACAGCTGATATAAGTCACATACATTGACATTTGACATTGGCATATGGCATAGACAAGGTTTTATGATCACAGATAAATAATATTATATTGTAGTCGTCAAAAAAAGAAGAAGAACACTAGCGATGGAAAATGTTACAGTACGACCTAAACTACGTAAAGCTTTATCGGACCTCAATTTATCGAACTTATCTTATGCAAATTCCTCACTTTCACCATCTACCGAGATTGACGTTTCAATGAGAAGTCTGCCTCATCAATCGGAGCATCTAGACAATTCTATTGTTTCTGAATTAAACAAACAAATATTAGACTTGAAAAATGAACTCGAAATCGCACATGAGGAAATTACTAACTTAAACTATGAAAACCGATCTCTAAGCTTGACCATACAGGAAAAGGATAAATTAATAAATATCCTAAAAAAAGTTAATTTTGAAAGCAGTATTTGCTTAACACCGACACCTAGAACAAGCAAAAAACTTAAAAGGCAAAACCTATTGCAACACGACAAGACACCGAGAGCATCTTTCTCTCCAAAAATTCTACTACACAGTGAAGACAAACGCAAAAATAATGAAAAGGATACAATAATTATAAATAAAAAACCACCCCAGATAATAGATGTCGCCACAGACCAACGCAAATGCCGAAACAATGAAGTTACTACAAAGAAAATAAGAATATTTGGCGATGAACAAATCCGTGGCTTATCAACAATAATGCATGACGCAAGAAAAAACAAATGGAATGACAATTATTTAGTAACATCAATAATTAAACCGGGTGCACAATCCACTCAAATATTGCAGAGCACAACGAATTTACATGAAAATATCAGTGAAGATGACATCATTATTTTAGGTATAGGCATGAACGACAATAATCCATTTACTTTGTTTACAAACCTATGTAATACATTGTTTCAATTAAAATCTAACAAAATATTTGTAATTAGTGTACGAAATAATAAGAACTTAAATGTAGACTTTTTAAATTATCACATAAAACTCCTGTGCTACAAATATTCAAATTGTACATTTATTGAAGCATCGAATATCTATTTAACCAAACATAAATTATTAAACTCTAAGTACCTAAATTACCTAGAAGTTTTAGGCCTTAAACTAAATATTGAAATTGATAGCTTGGCTTACAGCAACACATTTATAAAAAATAGGAAAGTAGCCACTGTAAAAAAACAAATATTAGAACGAAATAATAACACATGCAAACATACACATCTTAAGCAAAAACCTATTTCATCATATTTCCCTATTGTAGCTAAAAACAAAAATAGTAATGATTTACACATTCAAAATACACAAGAAAAAACCCCCATCATAACACATAAAAAGGGAACTATCCCATACTATTTTACAAAAACTAAAATACCAAAAAATCCGCTTTTTCGAGAATAGCCAACGCATTTCTTTACTGCACCAGAATATTGCCGGAATACTTAATAAATCAGATATTCTGGAAGCATCCCTACATGAATTACGCAAAAAAATTGGTGAAATACATGTTATATGCCTAACTGAGACGTTTATAAAACATGGGTGCGAGTCAAATCTTAACATTAAAAATTATAAATTGGCTTCACATTACTCACGTAATCAAAGGAGAGGTGGCTCCTGTATATTAATACATGATACCCTTGAACACTATAAAACAAACTTTAAAATTACACCTATCCTGAACAATTTTGAATACTGTGCCACTAGAATACCTAAACTAGATTTAAATATTGTATGCATATATCGGACTCCTAACTCAGACATTGACATTTTTCTTAACAATTTAGACATTCTATTAAAATCTATAACTAAATCGAAATCAACTAATACTATATTATGCGGAGACTGGAACATTGACATCTTAAAAAACAAACCTTCCTCAAAAAGTTTACTTGCGATACTAGCTAACTACAACTTCAGGAACCATATATCACGCCCGACTCGTAAGGATTCATGTATAGACCTCATCTGTAGCAACATAAGGGAAAACGTGATCGGTGATATCCATTTCTTGGCCCTCTCAGACCACGAAACAGGCCAAACAGTTACTATTAATTTAAGCCCGAAACATGGACGTAACAAAAAAAAACTGGTACTATTTTGAAAAAATTAGGGACTACAGCAAAAATAATATAAATAAATTTTTCAACTGCATTAATTCTTTGTCTTTTCATGATATATTACAAATACAAAACACAGAAGAGGCGTTCAATTCATTCCACGATGACCTAACATTGTATTATAACTTATGTTTTCCTATAATTACAATAAAAAAATGTATTAAACCACTTCAAAATAAATGGCTCACAAGAGGACTAAAAAGATGCTGCGTTAAAAAAAGAACCCTATACCTGAAGTACCGTTTTTCTAAAACAAACAAATCTGAAAATAAAGAAAACTATAAGACATATACAAAACTATTACAAAAATGCATTCACGAATCCCAAAGATTAAACAATACTAAATACATACAAAACTCACATAATAAATGTAAAGCCTCCTGGAACATTATAAAGAGATATGAGAGCAATAATATGAATAATAGTATAACAAAAATAAAAATAAAAGATAGAGAAATTGTAGACACAAAAGAAATCGCTGAAACTTTAAATACACATTTCATACAATTAACAAATAAATCTAACATCGACGACAAATCTAAAAGTACAGACATAAATACAAATACTAATGATAAATCAATTTACTTGACACCAGTCACACACACTGAAATTAAAAAAGTTATACTAAATCTTAAAAACACAAACTCCACAGGATATGACGGAATTAAAACAAAAATATTAAAAATATGTTATAAATCTCTTGCTGTACCCTTGGCGCATATCATAAACCTGTCATTGACTGAAGGAGTCTTCCCAGGGCGCTTAAAGTTCTCAATAATTAAACCTATATATAAAGCGGGAAAAAAGACTGAAATAAACAACTACAGACCTATAACACTGATCCCTGTATTAGCCAAAATATTCGAGCGAGTTGTGTACCAGAAACTGTACAGCTTCCTTACAATCAATAAAATCCTTAAGCCAGAGCAATTTGGCTTTAGGAAGAATTGCTCTACAACAAAGGCTTGTTTCAGTTTAATTAAAATCATCACGGAGGGACTAAATTCAAAACGACCTATAACAGCAATCTTTTTGGACCTATCGAAGGCATTCGATTTTGTCTCACACAAAATTCTCCTACAAACATTACATAAGCAAGGCATCAGGGGTGTAGCTAATGACTGGTTTAAAAGCTACCTTACAAACAGATATCAATGTGTTGAATTAAATGAAATAAAGGGTAAACATAGAAAAACTTGCAAGTCCGCTTATATGATAAATCGATATGGTGTGCCTCAAGGCTCAATTTTAGGACCTCTGCTATTTCTATTATACATAAATGACTTCCCTGACATAATATTATATAAATCGATTCTTTTTGCTGATGATAGTACAATAATAATAGACAATAAAGACAATCACAGAGCTGAAATAATTAAAACTCTCACAAATATAATAAACTGGCTGAAGTCTAAAAATTTAATGGTAAACACTTCGAAAACAAAAATTATTCAGTTCCAAGCTTACAACAGTAAACATAATGATCTAAATATTTCTATAGATAATAATAATATTGAAGAGGTCTGCTCAGCCAGGTTCTTAGGTATAATTGTTGATCGCCATTGCACATGGAAGCAACACATAGATAATGTATGCCTTAAGCTGGAAAGATTCGTGTATGTTTTAAGAAATGTAAATCAAACCGTATCTGAAAAAACTGCCTTGTTAGCATATCACGGATATGTATCCTCAATATTACGATATGGTTTGATAATATGGGGTAACTCCACCGATTTCATACGAGCTTTCCGAATTCAAAAAAAGTGTATTCGATCGGCATGTCGAGCGAATGTTTTAGACAGCTGTAAGCCACTATTTAAAAAGCACGGTATACTTCCCTTACCTTGTCTTTACATCCTAGAAGTATGCATATTTGTTCATAAGTACAGTAATGATTTTTACACCAGAAAAGTGGAAACGGCAACAAAAAGCTGCAGGCTACCTGGTAAAATATGTATTCCTGATCAGAGAATAGGCATGTGTAGTAGGAATGCATACTGCTTTGCTGTTAAAATATACAACAAATTACCAACGAAACTAATGGAACTTAACACAAGTAAACTAAAAACCAAATTGTATGCATTCTTACTCTCAAAAATGTATTATGACATAAATGACTTTTTAATAGATAAAATAAGTATACAAACAATCTGACTTTCTCTGATCTAAGATTATTATAACTATCAACTGGACATAATATTTATTATTAAGCAATGAAGTTAAGTAATTAATGTAATTTATGAATTTTATTTTTGTTCTAAATTTTAATGTAATGATAATGACAGATTATATTATTTAAATTTTAAGATGAATTAAGTACAATAATTATGTAACTTATTAATATTTTTTTATTCTTTTTAGTATACTAATGTTATTTAAAATTATAATATTAATAACTGAATATTATATTGATTATTATTTATTGTTACTTGAAATTGTAAAATTCTCATAATTTAAAACTTACTTGAGCACCAAAATGCTTTATCTTACATATTTCATAATAATAATTGTTTGGAATAAGTAGTACTTAAGTTAAAATGCCTGAATAATTATTATTTTAATATTTCTACGCCCAAAAGGCTGAAATTGTGACACACTATCTATAAATCATGACACCTTATGTACCAATTTCCTGAAATAAATGTTTCTGATTCTGATTCTGATATAGAAAATGACAATTTTTTGATAGGGAGTCAATGACCGCAACCGCCAAGTTTCGCCGAGTACAGTAACTATACTGTACTCGGTAATTACTAAATAGCACGACATTTGCCTGGTCACCTAGTTTATAAATATGAAACCTATAAACTACCTAATTCTTAACTACCTCCTGAACACTGACGGAGTAATACATTTACAAGTTGGAGTGGAGTTCGATACCTTCGGTTTGTATCAGCATACGTGAACTTCTCTGTGAACTGCGAAATTAGTTTTGAAACTTGCCCGGCACGGAGATTACATTTTTGATATATTTTTGTTGAGGGATTGGCGATTTTTGACGGGGGTATTTGATGTTTACATGCTTTATTGTCTCAGTAACATTGGTATCTTATCATTTGGTTGTCTATTTATCTAGTTAATCATTCTGGGTGGTAAATAAAAAAAGAATAAAGGCTTGAAAAATACACTAATAATTAAATAATAGTCCTTGCCAATTATTAGGACAACAATCATAGTCAGCCCAGTCCTGAGAAATGCACTGGTCGATTATACGCCTCAGAATATGTAAGTATGATGCTTTTCTTAATCATACGAACGTCTCACACGTATACTTTCTGGGTTTGAACCAAAACCTCTTGAGTGTGAATCAAAGATTTAACTGCTAGGCCACAGACAATCTATACTCGTATCATAGAGTCTATAGTGTTACATAATTTGGATACACAGTGGTAAATACTGTAACATACCATAGCATAAGACCTAAAAGTAGGGTATGAATAAAAAACGCATCTATAAGGGAAAGAACCAGTCATCAGCAAATGCCTTATGAAATTTATCTTACACTCATTACAAAGTCAAATGAGCGTTATTCCATGAACTGAAAGTAATCTAGAAGGGGTGTACGCACTTGGTGATGGCCCCGGATGTAGGTAAAGTATTAATATTATAAGTTGGGGCCGAAAATACGTAAGAGCAAAACCACAATGCTCTAAGGGTTGTTTCAGATTGCAACGCGACGCGTAGATGCATTTCTAAATTTATATGGATTTGACAGATTTGCAAGACGTCTCACGCAATTGAAACCTGTCATATCCATACAAATTTATGCCGCACCGTGCCTCGCCTCGTCGCGTTGCAGTCTGAATTGACCCTAATCTGTTCTGGAACATCGTCGCACCGTTGAATCTTCGTTGCGTCATCGTTCGGATGTGATACTTTCTGGTTTGACGGAATGAAACGGACGGGCTTGAATGATTCGCCATGCTGTCACCTAATGACGCTGTCTTGAATTGTATTATCATGCGGCAACGCAATGTAGCTTACTCTAAGTTGAGCAGTGAGCACCCATTGTGTAAATAGTGTCTGTTAGTGGGCCGCTAGACGATAAAATTTATTGTGCAATATCATGTAACAATATTATTAAACATTTTATTTGACAATGAGATTGAAAGGCGAGTTCAATATAAACCCTAGATGGTCCAAAATATATCGCAATACGTGATTTTGCACAAATTGATCGTCTAGGCCCTAGGGGCCAGAGATGTAATAAGGGTTCCTTAATATCTAAATAAAACATGATTAAATGTATTAATTGCCACAGATTAATGCATTTAAGTAGCTATTTTCACATATAATGAATTTAAGTAGCTATGACATCTACAAAAAAAAAACTAACATTTGATGCGGCATAGATCTTTTCATGTTCCCGTCCGCCTCGCACTTGGCAAATAGTTTCGAGGACGTTTTCCGTCTTCAAGTGTGTACGAACTCTTAACCCTTTTTATGAGAACATGCGAAATGTCTTTTTTCCGTACATTTGGTGTATAAACAAGTTTTCTGATTTATTGTTGTTTGTATCATATGCTAATATTGTTTAGTACCTAGAGGCGATATATCAATACACACACCTAGTTTAGAGCTTGGTTCTCGTAGGTCATGTGTTCGATTCCCGCGTTGGAACCAAGTTGGTCCTACGTCTGATTTCCCACCAGTATGTATTAGTCATTCTTCCTATACTACTGAGTTGAATCTTTTATCTTTAATCTCTACTTTAAAAGTAAATATGCGCACCCCGTCTAATCTAGTTTCCATTGGAACTGACCCTCACTATAGAACATGATGAAAATGGCTGTTTGTTGAACACATAAGCCAAAAGCTTCAACTTACAAACTCCATACTGCGCCGGAACGCCATGACTAAAAGCTTTTCATTATATTTAAAAGCACGCTACGAATTTTTGGGGGAAACTTCAACGGGAATATTATTATCAAAATTGAATAAACACAGCGAGAGTGGAAACAAAAATAACATATCTGGGCCGCCCGCAACCGAATGCAGGCGGACGGACGGACTGACACGATTATTTTATAGTGTCTATTTATAACGTACGAAATATTGTAATTAGTGGGTTTTCGGCATGTTCAACCATACGAGCAGCTCCTTCAGGGTAACCTCTAACTACACTCCAAATGTGAAAAAAGGTGAGTCATTCAAATATTTTCACGCTTTACAAATTGACTTGTACGATGACGGTGTATGTTTTAAAATATCCGCGTTATTTGCTTTTAACGCTTGTAAGTGTTTATAGAAGTATTTGTGGAAGTTAAACCAGATGTAGCTATTTTTACAGGCGGTATAAATAAAAAGACAAGAAATTCATTCAGTAAAATTATTCATTTAATATATTTTTAACAAGAACAATAATATTATAGTAACATAATATTGTAAAGATAAGACAGTATATTATTTTATAACAAGCTTTTTTTTACTTAATAGAAACTAAGAAGTAAGTTGAGAAAATTGTTGAAAATTATAAACGCAACAGTATTTTAATCAATTTATAATATTAAAAAACTACATTTTTTGTAACAAATATTCCCTATTATCCGAGTGAGTGTTGAAAGAGTTGGAAAGTACATTTTCATGAGTGAAAGCTCGAAAAATTACGAAAGTTAAAACTTGTGATTTGCTTATAATGTACAGTTGTAGTTTTAAGGTCGCCCTTAGATCTAAAAGTATGATGAGACTATCACATTATTCATGTCATTAATTATTAATATGGTCATAAAACAAGCCCACCGTTTACTAAAACAAATACTAATTACAAAAATGAAAATAAAGAAAAATGAATCATTCGAATTCATTCGTTTTTCAAGAGAAACTTAATATGTTAAGAAATACATTCATTTTTCCTTTAAATATACCTACTTGTATATTATAATATTATAATTTACAATAATATTTCATGTGGTTCTTCTAAATCCAAAACATAGCCCGGGGCCAGACTGGTATAGGCGTGGTGTGAAGCGTCCTTAGAAATTATTGTCATTTTGTATTCGTTAGCGGCAGTTATAAAGTTGCCAAATAACAGAGAAGTGATCAAAAATGAACAGTTTGATGTCAGGAGTCGCCGGCCTCTATAATCTAGATGATCAATTGCATTGTGCAATATCACGCTTCAATTTTATTGAACAGTTTAATTGACAGTAAGATTGAAGGCGAGCGATATTTAATATCAAGCCTAGATGGTCAATAATATTACGCAATACGTGATATTAATGATATTGCGCTATAAAATTTTATTTTGTAAAAACAATAAATGCCGTTAATGAAACAATTGAAGTAAAACCAACAGGGAATGAGTGCTGATGAGGTGAAATATGAAAATGAAATAATTAATTTGTCTGACATTCGCCAAACCAAACCACAACTCAATTTAACGTGTTAGTAACCGACTGATATACTAATTATGCCTTTTGCGTCTGTCAATCCAACCTGACGTTAACTCTTCACGCCCAAACCGGTAAACCAAATTTGCTGAAATTTGGTACAAAGATACTTTGAGTCCCGCTAAAGTACAAAATATACTTTTCATCCTGGAATAATATACGGTTCCCACGAGATAAATGAATTTTGCATAACGAAGTTGCGGGCGTCATGTAGGTATTTGCCGCACACGGGCCACACGCGACTGCCACAAACGCCGTTTTAAGCTAGTCTATTGGTCGTGAAGTGAATCTTTGTAGCGTGTGGCGGCCACCGGCGTCAAAAAATGTATGAGAACTACAGGAAATATGCCGGTAGCGGCGTTTTGTGGTTGTGGCCGGTGGCCCGTGTGCGGGCGTCACCTAGTTATTCATATTTGTGGGGATAATAACCAATGACTTGCTCATGTAAATACTCACGAATGTTGTCGCCAGAATGACGAGAAACTAACTTAATAACTCTTGGTATTGTTATGTTTCAACTGGTAAAGATTTTGAGCAAGTTTTAACATACAAAATATGTGAAATAGTTTTTAGGGTTCCGTAGCCAAAATGGCAAAAAACGGAACCCTTATAGATTCGTTATGTCTGTCTGTCTGTCTGTCTGTCTGTCTGTCCGTCTGTATGTCACAGCCACTTTTCTCTGAAACTATAAGAGCTATACTATTGAAACTTGGTAAGTAGATGTAGTCTGTGAACCGCATTAATATTTTGATACAAAAATGGAAAATATATTAAAAATTTTAGGGGTCCCCATAGGTACAACTGAAACAAAAAAAATTTTTTCGTATAACCTATCCGTGTGGGGTATTTATGGATAGGTCTACATAAACCGACTTCCACACTAAAAACTACGGTGAATAAACTAAAAAGTGTTAAATAATTCTAATTCTATATTAGTGGCTTTTTAGGATTGGCCTAAGCCTCAACTATGTCTGTACTCAATCCTCATACTTTTGAAGTCGGTACCAGCCAGCTAACTTCTATGTCAAAAATCTCAGAAATTTTAGGAGCTGGTACCGACTTCAAAGGTATGAAGATTGAGTACAGACATAGTTGAAGCTTAGGCCAATCCTAAAAAAGCCACTAATATAGAATTAGAATTATTTAACACTTTTTAGTTTATTCACCGTAGTTTTCAGTGTGGAAGTCGGTTTCAATTTTTTCTTTAAAAATAATAAATTATTTTTATCTTTTTAGTTATGTATAATGTATAACATGTATGTCCATTATACATAATAATTCAGTCAGTTTGAAAATCAAACAAGAAACGGCGAGAAAATGCCATTACGTGAGAAGTGCCAATAATAGGCTCATAATATGATGGTGCCGGGTGCGTGGCATAATAACTATGGTGATGATGATGATGATTGATGAAATTGATGTACTGGCATTTGCTTTTAGCTTTTAAATAACTCCGAAATCCCCGAACATCTATCTATAAAGAGTCAAGAGTTCTGTACAGCACCTTCGGAACCAGGGTATACATTGGTGCAAAATCTTACTTTTTGGTAGCATATACTTGAAATCCTTCAGAAATAGTTAAAATCACTATATGTTTCCATATAAATTTTATGGAGTTCCCTCGATTCCTCATGGATCTCATCATCAGATCACCACTTTTGTGAACGTGGTACCAAATATCAACTATATCCTTTACAACAGCAAAATAATTTTGGAAATCGGTCCACAAGCGACGGAGTTATCCGCGAACAAACATAAAAAAAAAAGAAAAAAAAAAGAACATAATATTATATACGGTCGAATTGAGAAACCTTCTCCTTTTTGGAAGGCGTTTAAAAATCATATTGAGGTTTCTAATATCATTTTTTTCTAATCTGAATAGTTTGCGAGAGAGACTCTTCCAAAGTGATAAAATGTGTGCCCCCCCCCCCTAACTTCTAAAGTAGAGGCATGATAATTCTAAAAAAAATATATGATGTACACTATTATAAAAACTACCAACGAAAATTGGTTTGAACGAGATCTAACAAGTAGTTTTTTTTATACGTCATAAATGGTAAACCTTAATTTAACTTTCATTTAATCAACTAAAATATAAAAATAAAATCAAAAACCTTTTAATTTTATACAAATAAACCTTATTGCTGCTGCGGAACACATCATGGGCGAGTCCAACTCGCACTTGGTCGGTTTTATTTGGTAATGAGGGCGTCAAAAGTACTGTCAAATGGGTTCTGTAATATTATTAAGTTCAGTTGCACAGTGCACTTGCATTTCATTAAAATATTTAATAACCATACTAATATGATAAATGCGATATAGTGTGTCTGTCTGTTTGTCGGTTACCCTTTCACGCCTAAACTTCTGAACCTAGTTGGCTGTTTGGTATGGAGATACTTAGAGTTCCAGGAGAGGATGTAGGATACTTTTATAATCTCAAAAAATGTGAGGTTCTCACGCGATAATCGAATTTTGGCGCAACGGTGTTGCGGGCGTCATAATATAGTACTCGTAAAAGATATACAAGGTGTAACAAAACTAAGTGATAATACGTTAGGGTGTGTACGTGTTCCTTGTAAAGAGTTTACTGTGAAAGCAGCAGCGCTGAAAGACCAAAAAACGCTCGGGCCCTTACACATACAAAAGTGAAAAAAAAAAATTACTAACTTCACTAACTACACTTAGTTTGGTCACAATTAATAAAATTTATACAGGATAAATTTAAAACTGTATCCAGGAATTTGACAAGATTTCACAAATACTATGCCTCTTTGCGAGGCGTTACGTCAATACATTGTTAAATCAATGCAGCTTGACAAAGGCCAAGTTCCAGCGAACGCCCAAAGACATCCTTTCACGCTCGGCTTAAGTTCATAATATTGTTATCAATTTAACCCCACTTAGCAGGACTCGGACGGGAGCGGCCGCAGACCTTCGCGAATTAAGGGTTCAAAGTTCAAACTAACCCTTATAATGTTACGTATATTCATAACCATAGGTTATTGACTAATATCAAAATCACTTGTAAAGCTCCGGCGCGTGGAAATTAATATTATAAACTAGAAGGTCAGATATTGTTATTAGAACAAAAGAAGGAGGTAATAATGTATGTAAGTTCCACTACGGATATTTTTTATTTTATTTTTGTATGTTCAACGATTACTCCGACGTTTGTATACCTATTTTCAAAGTTTTTCTTTTATTGTGTAGGGTATTATTCGGATTTGGTACTACGTTCTTAAAAATTATGTCCTAATGATGGAATCGATGAGGAATCTGGGGAACTCCTCAAAATATATTGACAATTTATAGTTTCAAAATATGTTATTAAACATAAGGTGTTAATTTAAGAAATATGCTTTTTATGTAAAGCCAGATATTATTTTAGCCAGATGATGAAGTAGGATAGTTTTAGAACTTTCCTATTTTTATACTGAATTTGAATAAATTATAAGAGAAAAATTAGTAACTGTTTTTATATTATAAAATGTTAGTAACCTACTTCATTCACTTACGTCTTCAACTAAGGCTCGGGATTTCTGCAAAATTCCTTTAGAATTACCTACGTGTTACATATTATTGTTATCTATTGTTACGAATTCTATCGGCGGTATTTTCATATTATATAGCCTAGAGCGTACAATATTAATACAGGTACATAATGATGTTAACGTATATTATGAAATCGAATGAGATGGAACCGTACATAAGGAACAAAAAGTATCCTATATCCTTTCCCGGGACTCAAAGTATCTCCATGCCAAATTTCAGCAAAATCGGTTCAGCGGTATGGTCGTGAAGAGGTTACAGACACACAGACAGGCACATTTTCGCATTTACAATATTATTAGTATGGATTTACTCCTATTTATTAAAATAATATAGCTTTATTGAAGTGCAAAGTTCTTCTGCGGTATTGTATGTTTTTTTTGGAATGGCTGACGCAGGAGTGATTGTTTCGTGTGTTATTTGTACAGTCCCGAAAAGATTTCTCCCTTTACTCTTTTAACCCAGAAGTATGGTTGACACAACAGGTGAGAGATCAAGCACAGCTCAGGAGATTTTACATGCCCATTCACGGCATTGATCATTTTTTTTGTCAGATCAATTAGGTTGTCAGCCTGCATTGTCTAAACTAAACTTTGAAGCAACATTTCAATGGAGAATCGAACACACGACCTCCCACTTACGTTCTTTACTACTAAACTACAATTATTGCAACTAATTTCTCTGCTGCTATTAGTGTCGAATAAATTACAGTATTATAATTATATATTTAGTATACTAAATGACGCCCGCAACTCCAATGCGCCAAAATTCGTTTATAGTGCGAGAACCGTACATTTT
This sequence comes from Polyommatus icarus, assembly GCA_937595015.1. Taxonomy (NCBI): domain Eukaryota; kingdom Metazoa; phylum Arthropoda; class Insecta; order Lepidoptera; family Lycaenidae; genus Polyommatus; species Polyommatus icarus. The sequence continues at coordinate 7,972,359 of OW569330.1, read as the reverse complement.
TCCGCGATAAAAAGTATCCTATGTCCTTTCCCGGGCCAAGTATTTCCACACCAAATTTTAGCAAAATCAGTTCAGCAGTTTGGGCGTGAAGAGGTAAAAGACCGACAGACAGAAAAACAGACAGGCTGACGGATATACTAACTTAATTTCGCATTTATGATATTAGTATGGATGCTAAGCTGCTAAATAATTTGAAAATGTGAACATCAGACACGTTGTTTGTCATCGTCAGGTCTGTTTTGATGCTCATTATATTTTAGACCTCTCGCCCGCGGTCCTCTAACTTAGGAACTCATATTTTTGGGGATTAAATCTCATTACACTGAGTGAGCTCTTTGAACCATTCTAATGTCCTTCAATTTTATTTTAAATTGCTCGTCTAAATTGCGTTGCGTAAAATTGTGTGTTTATTTTTGAGCTGCGCGTCCCGTGCATCAAAAATTGGGCAGTAAGTCCGTTCGCATTCTCAGTAAGTATATCTACAAAATAATTGAACATGATATCATACGAATTGTTTTCGACACAGTGTCGATAAGACTACAAAATTATCTACAACGCACTCTGATGGGTTACTAACATCATAATATGATAATATTATAAAGACAATATCAAAAACATTATTTTTCAATAAAAGCTATAACTACCACCGTAACATATATTCGAATCTGTAAGGGCGTTGACCCATGTCTACGGTGAGGCGCCTTTTGCCGGGCAACGGTACGGCACCGCCGCCAGCGGAAGGCGCGGCGCCGTGCCGCGCCTTCCGGTATCGAGTACCGGCGCGTACCGCCAAGCACATCTACCGAAATTACAGTTTTAGCTTGATATGGACCGCGAAAGACGTATCCTGCCCCTGCTACTGTTAAGACGACGACAGCGAATGAAAAAAAAACAAAATCAAAGAAAATATTGGGTAAATTCATACTTCTCTAATCTCTATAATACACCGGTACACGGCGCCACGCCATCTGCCGGCGGCGGTGCCGTACCGTTGCACGGCAAAACGGGGCGCCGCACCGTAGACATGGGTCCACGCCCTAAGAATATATTAGAATGAGAAATCAAACCTAACAAGCATTAACATATTAATTTATAATAGTCGTAGGCAGTATCTATCTTTTTTCAAGTCCTATGGTTTTTTAATCATATTATATCCAGGCCTAATACCATAAAACTTTATTCCAAATCCAAGGTAAATATTAAAGCCGGTAATAGCCAGATTCGCTTACTCCTATTCCTAATATGACGCAATAATCCGACGATCGAAACCATTAAAATGTCGTTTGGCAGCGGAAAATAAAATTTTGATGCACCAAAAATAGATCTACGTGCGATCACTGCTGGTGAAGCATAAAATTAAATTGAATTACAAATAGTTAATTGCTGCAGGCTCAGCATAAACATGGAAAATATGTGAATAAAATACTGATATATTTCAGAATATACTAGCTAAAAGCTGCCGAGTTTATGAGGACTCGCGTCGTTTTTCTGCTTGGTAATAATCTTTAAGGCAGTTTTTTTAATATTAATAGTAACCAAACCTTGACTGACCAATGATAACACATCTACAACATGAATAAAAATGACTATATTACAGAACAAATCAATAAGCGTGATAGTCTTTGTCAATTCACAATTGTCTGTTTGTTGGTTGTTAAATCTGAGTTCATGACAGATTTTCATAAAATTTGGAATGCAAAATATTATAATATCTACAGTTTGAGTACCTAGTAAGGACCTAGAAAATTTGTGCTGTAATATAAGATTATAATGAAATTCTTAGAAACGAATTTGAGTACAACATTTAATTTCATACACATAGGGGAAGGGGGGCATGATGGGGTATCTAAGGAACATACCAAAAATACAGTACAATCATTACTTTTATTATGCTTATTTATTTATACTCGTAGCATAATGGCTTATCTAACTACAATTTGGCATAGTCTTTAGGAGATGATCTGATAGTATTTTTATAAAATAAATGATTTAATAGGACCTTTCGAAAAACCATCTTGCCCTGGGGCAAGATGGGGTAAGCTAATCTAATCACAATAAATACAAATATGAATTTCTTGGGTGTTTTCATCTTCCACACCAGTACAACCATTGTGAGCCCAACTTTCATAAAGCTGACAGCCTACCAAACCTTCGGATGATTTCAGAAAACCCAATACCCCGTCTTACCCCAAAGGCTGACTTAGTAAAAAATAATTTTCCAAAAAAAAATAATATCAACTGAACTTTTGTCCAACTATACCACAACAAAGTAAACAAAACTAACAACCACATACGAGAAAAGACATAAATTGGGTAGTCCTAATTACCTAACAGTAAGGACGTTTTTAACTGCGTAAAATTAGATCGACAAGACACTCAACGTGATTTAGTTTGTAAACAAAAAACGCGTGAACTCCCACTCACTGTTTCTGTCGCGCTGATGGTTGATCGAGTTTGGCTTCCTATTGGCTTATTGCTTTCTGTTCGCAAGAGTCTAGTTTCTTGTATATTGCGTGACCCCGTCTTAACTCGCGTCCCCGTCATGCCCCCCCTTCCCCTACACTCGAAAAGCACACGGTTTTTAATTTTATTTGGTCTAAATATAGACTTCAATGAATATATTATAACAAATTTTATTCTTGACTTTGACATAGGAACGTGTTGAAATATGCCTGTAGCTAGCAAACTCAAAAACTAGCATGTTTAAGAAAACTATAAAATACAATAAAATTGAGATTTATAGCCAGTCGCGCGTATTTAAAAACATGTGTTAGGTGATGTTACTGATGCAAAATACCGTGCAAAAGTTGACAATCACTTTTAATGTCTTCTTAATATTTCCTGTGTATGCTTGTTATTATATTATGTTGATGCGCACGAAGTCGCGGGAAACAGCTACTATAATTTAATTGTTTATTTAAATTTAGTCTAATTCGGAGATGTAGTTAATAAAATCGTTGTTATTGCTTGGCACTATATTGTTACATAAATATCTTATTTATTTAACAATATAGTGCTTATATTTATTTATTCTTATCTTATATAATATAAAATAAAATTCTTTATCTTATATAAAATTCTCGTGTCACAATGTTAGTTACCGTACTACTCCGAAACGGCTTTACTGATTTTTACCAAATTTTATGTGCATATTCAGTACGTCTGAGAATCGGCTGATAAGTGTATATTTAGTTGAATGAATAATAGTAAATTATTACAACTCGAGACTGACGGCGAGCATTGTTTGTGCGACGGGAAAGCGATGGACGTTGTCATGGTGCCATACTTATTTAGTCACTTAATAAAATAATATGGGCGAAATAGGTACTCTAAATTATGGCAAAGCAACTTTTGATAGGACAGCTAGTTTAATATAAAATTATGCTTCGTGCAAGTAGCTGGCACGTATTAAGCAAACTTTTATACTTCAATTGTAGGCGCACGTCAAATGCAGGAATGATGAGCTCGCTTTGCATCATATCAACATACACATTAGGTTTCATTGGAGGGTATTACCGAGTTATCTTATATATGCCTTATTCGTGGTAATTTTTACTACATATTAAATTACAGCAAAATATTATATTAAATCTTCTTATTATACACTAAGTAATAATAGCATTAAGATTTTCGTATTTTTCGTTGATTACGAGTACTAAATGATTTAATCAATCAATAACCAAACAATAATAATGTCTTACGCATCAAGGCGTTTTCAAAATAATGAATTAAACAAAAATGAAATAAAACAAAAAAAATCAAAGTCTTATGTGTATGAGTAGTTCACAGCAAAGTTGTTTATAATAATTAAAATTAGTCACCAAAATAAAGTGTACCATAAGTTTGAATTTAACGACAATATCATGCTGTACAGTAAAAAAAAACCGGCCAAGTGCGTGTCGGGCCACGCGCAATATAGGGTTCCGTAGTACCGCTGGTTTTTGACAATTTTTATATGGTCAATGAACGTATATATATAGCGTGTTTTATACTACTAACAAGATCATCTCAGTTACTTTCAAAGAAATTTAAACGAAAAGTTCAATTTATACTTCGCCGAATACATTTTTTTTAGTTGATCGACTATTTCTCAATAACTTATGAAGTCTTCTTAGCCGTGATAGTTTTCCTTTTAAACTCAGCATAGTTCCTACTCCCGTGAATTTTTTCACATTTCCAGAACCCACCGTTTAGCTGGTAGAAGGGGGGGACTTGACTCTAACGATTTTTTCCACTTTAAAACTTAATATTTCACAAACCGATCCCTAAATCGGAAAATGATCTATGAATACTCACAATATTTTTAAAAAACATATTCAACGACACCCCACACGATGGAGTGGGCGCGAAAAAAAAATTTCATCCCCGCTTGATGTGTAGGGGAGGTACCATAAAAAAATTATTTTCTCTGTATTTACAAGATTTATGATTTCATTTAAAAAGTAGTTCGTTGTCTACTCTTTTTTGACAAGCTGTGCCTCTGCGCCAACTGCTTTCATTGCAGTGTAACTATTACACAATACACACATAGCGATTCACGGATGCCATTTTTAGCGTGCTTATAATACCACTTTTTAATCACATCGCCCTTTTGTCAAAACAAAACCCTTTCACGTTTTTATTTGGACCTTTGCCCTTTTAATAATTAATTTAATTTGAGCGCCCTTTTTAATAACGACAATCTTAATGACGTGAAGTGTTCCGCATTTTTTACACTTTCCTCGAGAGCAGGATTACAATTTGATGCCTTATTGATGATCTTCTTAATTGGTATTAAATTCTTCGAAAATTCTATTCTATTTACAGCTTGGCTGTGTAATATTTATTCTTATCAAACATACATACATAAAATACTTTGAAAACTTCCTTTTCAAAGTATTTTATGTATGTTTCAATGCCAAAATAGCTTGTCGCGTTTTAATAATGAAGATGTATCAGATTATTATTATTTTGCATCTAGATTATGGATTCGATAGGGATTCGATTATTTTTTCCTTTACGTATATTAATAAAAAGTGAACAAGCTCAGACATAATGAAACTTATTTTAATTGGTTATTTCTTGTGTTTTAAAAACAAAGCCAACAAACATTTGGCTAGAATTAATGTGTTTTAAAGAGAAAAACTCTGGGAGTGCCGGCAGAAGTAAAAATAAAATTACTATTCCGGTAATACCGATTGATGATAAAACGGTTCAAAATCCGGGAAAGGACATAGGATACTTTTTACCCCGGAAAAATGCACGATTCCCGCGCGATAAACGAGTTCTGGTGCAACGGACTTGCAGGCGTCATCTTTGCAGCAGTTGTTAATAAATATTCAAAACAAGGTATTTCCGCTGGTCGATTTCACGGGTATTGCTTTACACATAGATACATTGGACACGGTCATTCCAGTCATTTATTTATTCACTTTGCGCTGGCGCCAGTGTGCATCTGTCGAGCGATTGATAACAAGGCCCCACAGAACACCAGGGATCGCGGTGTAGGTACTATACCGTGATCGTCACCTGAGTGACACCTTTTCGGTGGAATGCGCATTGCACTACATTGTCGTTTGCTATCTTTACCCAAATAGATACCTACCTACAGTATATTATGTTCATCTGGCACTTATTTGTTAATGCTCCTTTTTTATGTTATTTTTGTTTTTTAAAATATTATACTTAGTGTATTTTATGTAAAATGTTTATTGTAATGTGGTGTAATGTGTTTGTACTGAATAAATGTTTACTTACTTACTTACTTACTATCTATCATGTAAAACTTTCACAGTCATTTTCAATATTCATGTGTCGTTACTGAAATCAAAATTACTTTTTGCACTTAACTGGTTAAAAAAATGTTATATAATTATATACTTCCATTTAAACAGACACGTGACTTGATCAAAAATTGTAAGACGTAGAGAGAATAGCGCGTGTCAGTGCGGCGTAGGAGAGGAAGTAATATCCGCCTTCGGAAATGTATGCCTGGTTCTGCTTTTTCGTTTTCTTTAGGCGCTTTCAAAGCTGTCATTTAAATGTAACTATACAAATGTAAATAATAAATTATAACGAAGCATTACTATTCACCACCACCATTTGATATCGATGTTATCAAATCAGGTCGACAGTACATAGTAATTTGCGTTTATTGAATTTGTCTAAGTGCTACCCTTGTAGGGATAAGAGGATTAAACCCTTTAGGTTTTCACCCCCCGTGGTTCACACCCAGACAGAGCGTAGGTGATTTCTGCTTTATATCGAAACATTGAACTCACATGTGAAGGTAATCTTACAGCAATGTATCTATACATTTTGAAATTAGAAATTAGTTAAAACATGTTATATTTAATTTACATTGCAACCAGGTTAGTTCCCAAACCGGTGGTAGGCACCATAGTTTTGACGCTAAAAAAATGTAAAATTTTAACTCTGAATAAAAATTATATGATTAGTTTTATTTTTAAATGTGCCGAATCAAAATTTAGACAGGCAGGCCAACACGCGGGCGCCAATATAACTAAGTTTATTATGTTCTTGTCTAAGTTTACTTTTGAATGTGACATGTAATATCTATTTGCGTGACTATATTAAATCTGACCTAGGTCAAATCGTTTGACAAATTAATCAAGTCAGTGTCATTAATGTATATAATATTCTAGTGTACATATATTTATATGTCAGCGAAGCTTGATATAGCCTGACTAAATTGCAGTACTATATCATGTCCGCTATCTGCATATTAATCAATTTCTAAAACATAATACATTGAAGTATTAAATTAAAAACAATTTTCCGAAATACCAAACATTGGATTAAAACCAAATCGCTAACAGCGTTGTAAAATACAAACTAACAACCGTTAAGTCGGTGAAGACATAACAAAGCTTCACTTTTACAGCACACGCCGTTATGAAAGCTAATATTTTACCGCTAAACGCGTAACGTTAACAATGCCGTTAAACGTTAACTACGATATACAAAGATTCCAATACCCAGGATGTGGCATGACGATATTTGACAAAAAAACTATATATTATGCAACCAAAAGTTAGGTCATATCTGTAGGCAAAAATATACCCTTCTTTAAGTTATAGAAGAAAAAAAAATGACATTTACATTTCTACAAGGCTTATTTTATTTGCCACTTATTTTATGTTGTAAAATATGTCACTTGTGAGCTGTCTAACTTAAGCCTTCATGTCAATGTTATCCAAGTACCATCATCTGGCTAATTTACCAATTAACGCTGTTGTAATTATCTGTGACAGATACTTTGCATCCGCATTGCCCTGACAACGCCATAATAGAAAATGTATCCTTGTAAGGCTATTCTTCAAATGGCACAAGATGCCCCTTTGGGATCGGGGAGATTTTTTTTCGGTTGGATGTAATTTTCTGTGACAGCAATTTTCCATTTTTGCTTCAATGATAATGTCATCATCCAAACATCCTTGTAGGTATGACTCAAATTTATATTGGCCCCAGCGGGACTAAAATGGTCATATTTAGCAATTCCTCTCAATCAATTCACGAAATGAATTTTCAAAACTGTCAAACTCACGAATGTCAAATAAGTATGAATTTAGACAATATCTGAATTGCAAACAGAGTGTTAATTAAACGATATTTAAAAATAAATCATATTATTATAATTCATAATAATATTTATATTTGACGACCTCCGTGGCTCAATGGTTAGAGTGTGTGGCAACTCAAGCCGGGGGTCGCGGGTTCGAATCCCGCCGACGGAACAAAAAGTTTTCCAATGTTCCTGGGTCATGGATGTGTATTAAATATGTGTATGATATAATAAAAATCTTAAATATATATTGTATAGTATAAAAAAGTATTAAATATATTTCCGTTATCTGGTACCCGTAACACAAGTCCTTTAGGTACTTAGCACGGGGCCAGACTGACGTGGTGTGAGCGTACATAGATATAATATTAGATATTAGATATTATAATATTAGAATAATATTAGATAATATGATTCTCCAAAGCCCCGAGAGGGAATCCTTCCTTTCTCTAGCCATGTCTATTATTACATCCTTCCGGTAACGATATAATTCAATAACATTAAGTAACTTGCACGGAATCATTTAGGCGAAGCTTCTAAGTCATTTGTGTTCATTAGCCAGTGTCCAATAATGGCCACAACGCCGGCGGAATGGCCGAAAATGGCCGTGCATTAAACTGCACGACAAAAGGGTATAACTATAACACTTTAGTTTTTATTGTATCGGAATTGTTCGGCCGTTTTGTTTTGTTGCCCACATTGTTATACTCAAAAGAGAAAAATGTATTATGTGTAGCTTGAAAATTAATACGCAATATTTTACGTCATTATTAATTAGGACCATATATTAAAATTTCTTAATAAATACAAAATAGAAGCACTATAGTTAAGCGTGCTGTTTAAGTTAAGTTTTTATAATTGTATATTATGTTTTATTTGGTGAATAAATAAATCAATAAATACTAAAAGTATATATTATCTCCTACAGATAATAAAGGTAATTATTTCACTTTATAGAATATATTTTAACTAACTTAATCTAAAATGCGTAGTAGAAATACGGTTTATATATGTTATTTTATTTGCTATTTACAAAGATCACATTTTCAAAGATCGCACTTTAAAAGGTCTTGTCAAGACCTTTTAAGGCCCACCCACAAATACTTTGTTCGCAAGAGGAAAACATCAATATTTCTGCCCCATATTATTTTTTCCCGCGATATTAATACGGAGAAAAACTAATCCTTAAAACAAAAAGCCCTTGAACTGCTCATTCCTCACATTACATTTGATATCAATCACGGCTTAGCCTCGTGTGTGTTCGGCGGGACTCGGGAGTACTCGGAAGTGCGATTCGTAGCAGGACTCCAGTGTATATCGGGCTACGGGCTACGTACGTCCGCTACGCGACCGCCACGACGCTACGAGACTACGCCGTAGGCAGCTTAAGGTTACAGACAGTGGTTCCAAAGTTGGTGAAAATTATGGTGAACATTTCCACGGTGTGAAACTTTTAAATTTTCGGGCTTATTTGTATGGTAAGTTTTAGTAATAGTACTTTACTTTTTTTTTAATAATAATTTTTGAAATGTTTTTGAGATAAGAAATGGTGATTGATAATTTAAGTTTCACCATGCTTGTTGCTTAGCTCTTTTTATAATTATTTGATAAAACATAGACGATAAAAATAATGATTGTCTATAGTTGTATCAATAAGGCATTACAAATCTTTGATTTTTATGATTATGTATTTATCGTAAGTTTTTCGTAATTTTCGAATAACTTTACAGTCATGTTTGTTACAAAAATATACGTGCTACAGTCTTGTTATCTACACCATCACAATATTATTTTCTGATGCAGATAAAATATTGTTTTTATATTTTTTATCTTTTTATAAAATGTCATTTTATTCGTGTTTTATCGAATAGTTCGAATACCGAGCAAAGCTCGCTCAAATAGCTAGTTTTTATTAAAATTAAGTATTCACTCCATTTTTTTTTTGGAAACACATTTCAGGAAATTTCATACTGATAAGGCAGGCATTTTCAGTGTGAAAATTATTCATTAAGATAAATACAGATAAACATAGAAGCTCCTTTTTTTGGAAGTCGGTAAAAAATAAGACCTTGCAATGAATTTTTAGCATTTTAATAGAGTATTGACACGACGTGCCTTATCAGCAAAACATATAAGTGCCTTCTTTTAAGAGTCGGATAAAAGGTCTGAAGTCTCAGAAATACACATTTCGTATCTGCGTGGCTTTAATGTTATGTTTCGATTAAAATAGGATACTAGTAAAGACAAAAGTTAAAAATATGTTATTGTAATTATTCCAATGAAATAAGATCCATACTTTCTTAATACTTAATTACTTGATATTATAAAGGCGAAAGTGAGTCTGTCTGTCTGTTACCTCTTCAAGCCCAAATGGCTGAACCGATTTTACTGAAATTTGGCATGGAGATAGTTTAAGTCCCGGGAAAGGATGTAGAATACTTTTTGTTCCGGGAAAATGTACGATTCCCGCGCGATAAACGAGTTTTGGCGTAACTAGTATATAATATTTTAATGACATAAGATATGTTACATTTGAAGTTCTCACATGCTCTTAAACACCCTTTATTTTAGTTATTTTTTGTCACCTTTTACAGCTATATTTTCACCTTTAAACAGTCTAGATTAATATATTAACGGAACAAAGCTTCATTGCCAAATACACTCATTATTGTAACATAATTATCTATAATTAGCAATTAATAATTAATCAAATAAATAGTTTGGGGCAACACAAAATACACATTAAAGTTATAAATTATGTTATATCACTAACATAATTATCGCTGTATGTTTGGAATTAAATAATAATGAAGTACTATAATGTTATTTAAATCCCAGGGTATATTAGCAAAAAGTTTGATAATCAAGTGTGAAATGAAAATTATCCTTACGAATATTATAAACCAGATGACGCCCGCAACTCCGCTGCACAAAAATTCGTTTATCACACGGGAACCGTACATTTTTCCGGGATAAAAAGTATCCTATGTCCTTTCCCGGGACTCAAAGTATCTCCATACCAAATTTCAGCAAAATCGGTTTAGCGGTTTTGGCGTGAAGAGGTAACAGACAGGCAGACAGATAGACACACTTTCGCATTTATAATATTAGTATAAATATAAAAGTATAAATGAGATAGTTCGTACGTCTTTCCTGCTCACGCTTAAACGGCTGAACCTATTTAAATGACATTTGAAAGACGGAAAAGATCTGAGGATAGTTTTTGTTGCGGATCAAATCGTCATGATCGTAGAATAAAGACTGATCTGATTTTTTTTCAATTTTCGGTTTATTGCATAAATCGACTTGTATTTATGTGTTTTATTGACTGATTATAATTTTTTTTTTAAAAATCCACCAAATGCCTGATTTACAGAATAGAAAAACGACGGATTTGATTGTGTGACCGTAGTACAACGACGGATTAAACAATGCGTCTGAGTTCGGTGGACGGCATCCATCCCCCACCCCCCGCTCACCTTGGCGGATGGTCAATACCGTCAAAGATATTTTGACATTTTCAATTGTAATTTTATTAACTGTTAGCATAACGCTTATTTTAAAGACTTTTTTTCATTGATGTTAAAATTTCTCATATTTTGGCTTTTTGAAATTATTTTCAAAACGTACAACTTTGAAATATCATCTTAAGAACTGCACTGCTGATATAAAGCAATGCGGTTCTTAAGATAAAACTTATCAAAGTTGTACTCTGCAATCCCAATGTCACTTAATATGCTTGTCTTGTATAGCATGACATATTCTAAGAGTACACAACATAACAAATTGGCCAAATAAGTTTTGCTGCTTGTAGAAAAAAAAGTAAGTTCTAGGTAGGCACCTAGCACTTACATATATTTTTAGCGGAACAGACACCTGTAAAAATACGTACAACGACAATATTTATACATACATTTATACGATAACATTTCAGCTGCTCCATGTGCTAATGACCACAAGTTAGCAAATGCAAGATATATGGAATGATGCCTTTTTAAAAGACGTGTTCAAGAACCATCTCATAAAGGTACATATCACCAAGATAAATTATTTGCCTCCATTTCCATTCCTGAATAAAATGACGATCCTTTTATGCCTGCAGGTTTCACCCTTGACCCTTGACGCCTATTGGGGCAAACGAATTTCCTCAATCAGAAACCTCACAAGTTCTCACCAACGTTAGATTCCCAACAACGTTGACTCCCATTTTTATCCCAGAAAATATTCAAGATTATTCTCAAGTGTAAGTACCCAAAACTCCAACTGCATCACCAGTAAAAAGACATGCAAAATGTGATGACCCGTTTTGTTGCTAACATGATACTGATGATTTTTTCTGCCCTTCTGTATCTATTATTAACACATACTCGAATCCATCATCTCCATCGTGTTCAACGAACTTAAAGAACAGAGGGAAATTAAAGCGCGCTAAAAAAATGAAAAGTGGAGAGAAATAAAACTAAAAGCTTTAAAAAGCTTATGCAAAACGTATGTATTAAAAAAGGGCGTATAGTCGTTGCTAAAACTATGAAACCTCCATGCCAGTGCAAATTCCAACTACTAATGAGATTTTCACTAAGTTTTGGCAAAACTTTGTGAAAATCTCAAAACGCTCTGCGTTTGGAATTTTAGACGTGACACGTGACGTGACGCGATGGAGATGGTTGGTTCGAGTATGTGCCAATAGTTGACACAGAAGGGCAGAAAATCAACAGTTTCATGTTGGCAACAAAACAGGTTTTCAATTTTGCATGTCTTTACTGGGGATGCCGTTGGAGTATTGGGTACTAACACTTGAGAAGAATCTTGAATATTTTCAGTTATTGGAGATGATGAAGTATTAAAATAAAGTATTTTTACTAAGACTGATTAGTTCATATTAGGTTTAAAAATCTTACCACGAAAGGGTTCTCTCTATTGTGATAAATATTTTACTTGTTTAGGCAAGTACCGTTGTTTTGTTATAGAAGTTATAGCATTCTTTCATAATAATATTATTTTTAAATATATATTGTACCGTACAATGTACGTTTATTTTTATATGCACGTGGAAGAGCCATGCTTTGGCATGAATGGGCTGGCTCGACCGGAGAAATACGACGGGCTCACAGAAAACTGGCGTGAAACAGCGCTTGCGCTGTGTTTCACCGAGTGAGTAAGTTCACCGGAGGCCCTATTCCCTTTCCTACCTTTTCCCTACCCTCTCCTATTCCCTTCCCTACCCTCCCCTACCGTATTGTCCTATTTCCTTTTAAAAGGCCGGCAACGCACCTGCAGCTCTTCTGATGTTGCGAATGTCCATAGGCGACGGAAATTGCTTTCCATCAGGTGACCCGTCTGCCCGTCTGCCCCCTTATTTTATAAAAAAATATGTTGTATTTTATATAAAAATATTTATTTATTTATTTAACATTTATTGCACACAAGACACTATTTACATATAAATTGACATAGAAAGACGACACAAAGGAACTGCTTATTTCAGAATTAATTTCTTACAGCAGCCCTACGGAGAGAGACATCAGATAGAGCGTGCATAGTTAGAAAATTAAACTTTAAATCTAAATACACTAGATAAACCAAACATACATGTATAAAGTAACCAAAATAAATAATAAATAATACAATATTAATAATAAATATGATAGATTATAAGTTTATAACCAAAACGTCTATAATAAATAAATACTATATGTATATTTAGTAACGGTATTTAAATGGATTATGGTATTTAGATGGATATTTTTGTAGAGGAATATATCTATGGACGCTTCACCCCACGTCAGTCTGGCCCCGTGCTAAGTACCAGGACTTGTGTTACGGGTACCAGACAACGGAAATATATTTAATACTTTTATACTATACATATATTTAAGATTTTTATTATATGATACACATATTTAATACACATCCATGACCCAGGAACTTAATAAACTTTTTGTTCCGTCGGCGGGATTCGAACCCGCGACCTCCGGCTTGAGCTACCAACGCGCTCACCACTGCGCCACGGAGGTCGTCGAATTAAGATCATTAAGTTTTTTCTAATACATCAAGAAATTGATTACATAATATAATACATAATATATTATGGTTATTTCTTACTAAGCTTAATAAAAGAACTGTTGTGGAAGCAATTAATGTTTTTGATTCCATTTCCTAGACCTATGCTTTTCAAAACCGACCATAAAGTTTTGTACATATCCCTAGAATATTGAAGGAAAGTTTCAACCGTCATGCATCTAAAAACAAAACTCCATACAATAACGTCGGTTCATTACATACGTCACATTATACTCCAGGATGTGACTTTTTAAAAAAACTACACAAATTAGGTATTTGTACTGTGAATCACATTATAAAATTCATAAAACAAAACCACATGCCCAAATTTCACGTTAACTAAATGGCTAGTTCCGAAAATATGAAACAAAATACGACACAAAATCTTTGAAGGGCTTTCCTGTAAAATGGCTAAATTGCAGATCCGTCTTTGTTCTACGATTGCGACGAAATATGTTCGTTCCCCCCGCGATATGCTTATTTCAGCGGTACGGAGTTCTCTATCTATAGTGTACTCGGTGAAACATGGCGGTAGCGGTCATTGGCACCCTGTCAAAAACTTGTCATTTTCTATACAAAGCCGCAATTGACAACATCAGATACTTCATTGTCAATCACGGTTTATATAGAAAATGCCAAATTCTACAGCTATTTAGTCTTCGGCACTAATCTTATGTAGGCGTGGGTGACTAATAACCCTATGTCTTGTACGGACTATAACGATACTAATTTATTATCATAATAATATGTTTAATTGTTTACTAATGTGTTGTCTATCTCGATCCATCTTCGTACATTTATTTTCATTGTTGGCCGCAATTTTTTCACGCGTTTCGTTTTTCTTGCGATAAATTTCTTTACCACGAAACTGTCGTATGTTATTTTTCATATCTTTCATCTAAATCGGTCAAGCCGTTCAGAGGTTTAAGCGTGAAAAGGTAACAGGAAGATACACTTTTGGATTTACAATTTTAAAATAATTAAATGGATGACAAGGTATGATCTTAAACTACAAAATATAAAGGCCTGTTTCACCACTTTCTGATAAAGTGCCGAATAGGCTATTCACAGCTTTTTTGACAGATTCTCCATACTTTATCTGTCAAGTTAAATAGTGTATAGCCTATTCGGCACTTATCAGGAAGTGGTAAAACAGGCCTTAAAAGTTTTTAATATCACGTAATTTTTTTTACTATTTATAGCAATGTCACGCGGCAAAACAAATAAATTATGTTTACTTTTATTTCACACTTTAATGCTTATCATTATACCCACAGATTGTATATATAAAAAGAAACGAAGTAGTATTAAGCGACATTTAATATCACTCGTACATAATAAACCTCTCGAGAAATTCGTGGAAAACAAAAAAGGAAAGGGGATGTTTCAACTTTCATAACACGAGGGTATTCCTAGAACGGCGTTATACGAATTCTAGGCATTGTGGTTACAAAGACGATTATGGTTAAAACGTAAGCATCAAACGATATTGAAAGTGATCCACATTAAAATTATAAATGTGAAGGTGTGTTTGTTACTTCTTCACGCCAAAATTGTTTCTTAAAAATTATGTGCTCATTGCCGAGCTACTATAATAATTTTAAAATAAAGAAAACTATTGATACATTCACTGAATATTGATTTCAATTACAAAATAAGTTGAAGGCTTGGCTTGAATGTGACCTGAAAACTTTTTACGACAGAAGTATTGCATAGCTATGCAATATTTTGCTTGGCTCCTTTTACATTTAATGTTTTGGTGGGATTTCATTTCTTTTTTTAAGGTTTTTTCTTTTTAGGTCACGTTAAAACTATTCTACCATATTAACAAAGTCTTAAGACTTCGCTGTCTGTCTGTCACCAGACTGAATCTCGAGAACCTCAATAGCTAGACAGTTGAATTTTTCACAAATTGTGTATTTTTGTTGTCGCTATACAATAAAAAAATAGTCCTATTAAAATAAAATAATTAAGGAATGGCGGGTCTCGTACAAAAAACACGATTTTCTTGCTTTTTTTGCTCTATCTTCATAATGGTAACAGTAATTTTTTTGGAAAATTCAGAAAATACTCAATTGAATTTCAATTTTAATAATAAATAATAAAAATTAAATAAACCTTTTATTCAAGGGGGTACAAATTTACGGTACAGAACCCTATCTACGCCAGTCCGACTCGAACTTGGCCGGTTTCATAATTTTTCCTTTCATAGTGAATAAAGACCTATCCGGGTACCAAATTTCAAGGTTTCTAAGTCTGCTAGAAGTACCTTAGAATTTTGATGATCTGTCAGTCAAAGACAAAACGTAGAAACTTTGACCATCTGTAACTAGTAAACTATTAATCAGAATATAATGTAATTTGGAGGTTAAGCTAGTTTTAATACTTGCTCCTAGTCATCAAAAAACTTATTCTCTAGCTTTGTTCACATTGAAGATAAGGAGGCTGTGAAATAGCTGCGAACCGCTTCGAGAAAAGTATGGTACGGCCTTTGCTAAAAAGCTTGGCTGGGGCACTGCCGTGCCCCCAGATTATGCGTAAAGTTGTTAACATCAGAACAAACAGAAACGCTTTTGCAGTTACAGTATTATTATAAGTGCTGATATTATAATCCATACTTCCATATCCATTACTAATATTTTAAATTCGAAAGTGTGTCTGTCTGTCTGTTACCTCTTCACGCCTAAATCGCTGAACCAATTTTCCTGGAATTTGGTATGGAAATACTTTAAGTCCCGGGAAAGGACATAGAATAAATACTTTTTATACCGGAAAAATGTACGGTTCCCGCGCGATTAACAAATATTGGCTCAATGGAGTTACGGGCATCATCTGACTGTTAATATTTTAAGGTTATAGTTTTAGCCTTAAAATATTAACAGAAAGAATTGCAGATAAGCCGAACTTTAATAGATATTGCATTTAAATTGCCATAATATAATAAATAGTGTGGATTGCTAGCTATACTATCCTAAATAGTTATTGTTAAGTTATAATGCTTTATAATAATAACAAACACGTTATAAATTGTGTAGAAATTGTAAATACTAATTAGTTTTTTACCTATTTATTATACCAACTAGGTAATTCAAACAAAACAATAAAATAATGAACTCATAACATAATGATGCTCCGATATGCTTCCGTCTGAAGACGTTAGATTTTTCTGAAAAATATTAATTTTACATTAAAGATAAATATCCTTCAATCCATCTGTCCTAAATACTTTCAACATTTACGACTTCTCGAACTAATATCGCGAGCACCACAGGATCTAATACAAGTGTAATTCTCGCACTTTCACGTGTGAAGCCTTAGCCGCAAAGCCTCAGATCCTGCTTAGCCACCGCTAAGTATTACGAGAAATTCCTTTTCAATTTAAGCCACTTTTGCTTGCTAGGTATTCTAATATTAATATCAGCTAAGTTTCACACACTATATTTAATCTTTCAATCGTGGATTCTTGGATTCGTGGATTCTATTGTTGTCGCGGTTGCCGTCGTCCTTATGGGGCTTGATGGGTTAATGGCAGAATAGAAGTACAATCGAGATAAAAGATAACACTTTTGTAAACAGCGTTCTGTAAATATTAATATGGTAAATTGATTCATAAACCTAACAAATTGATCGGTGGATTTAAAAAAAATGAATGTTCGACCAAATTAAAAAAACGTGTGATTGGTTCGTTTTTGAAATAAATCGGATATGAAAAAGTTACAAAGTATTTATTTTTTAGTAAACAAAATAAACTAAATACTTAAATCAAATATTTTGATAGGTTAACCATTATAACAAATCAAAATAAACATGTTATATTTTAAATAAAATCCCCAATGCTCTTTTAATATTTAAACTTTTTACTGTAGTAAAATTGAGAATATTTTTGTACATTTTCGCTTTAAAATAGTATTCAATTGCATGAACCTAGGTAGAATATACAATGATGTTTCTTCAGTCGCCCACAAGACTTTAATTTGAAGCTACGAACTGTTTACTTTCATAACTATCGTATTTTATGTTATTTTAGTTGCCAAATAAATCCTAATTTCAGTGTAAAAATAAACTTAAATTTTTTGCCTTTATAAATCAGTAGATGATGCCCGTAACTCCATTGAGCCAATATTTGTTTATCGCGCGGAAACCGTACATTTTTCCGGGATAAAAAGTATTTATTCTATGTCCTTTCCCGGGACTTAAAGTATTTCCATACCAAATTCCAGGAAAATTGGTTCAGCGATTTAGGCGTGAAGAGGTAACAGACAGACAGACACACTTTCGAATTTAAAATATTAGTAATGGATATGGAAGTATGGATTATAATATCAGCACTTATAATAATACTGTAACTGCAAAAGCGTTTCTGTTTGTTCTGATGTTAACAACTTTACGCATAATCTGGGGGCACGGCAGTGCCCCAGCCAAGCTTTTTAGCAAAGGCCGTACCATACTTTTCTCGAAGCGGTTCGCAGCTATTTCACAGCCTCCTTATCTTCAATGTTAACAAAGCTAGAGATTTAGATTTTCGATGACTAGGAGCAAGTATTAAAACTAGCTTAACCTCCAAATTACATTATATTCTGATTAATAATAGTTTACTAGTTACGGATGGTCAAAGTTTCTACGTTTTGTCACTGACTGACAGATCATCAAAATTCTAAGGTACTTCTAGCAGACTTAGAATCTTGAAATTTGGTACCCGGATAGGTCTTTATTCACAATGAAAGGAAAAATTATGAAACCGGCCAAGTTCGAGTCGGACTGGCGTAGATAGGGTTCTGTACCGTAAATTTGTATGGGAGCCCCCCTTAAATAAAAGGTTTATTTAATTTTTATTATTTATTATTAAAATTGAAAAACAATTGAGTATTTTCTGAAATTTCCAAAAAAAATACTGTTACCATTATGAAGATAGAGCAAAAAAAACAAGAAAATCGTGTTTGTTGTACGAGACCCGCCATTCCTAAATTATTTTATTTTAATAGGACTATTTTTTTATTTTATAGCGACAACAAAAATACACAATTTGTGACAAATTCAACAATCTAGCTATTGCGGTTCTCGAGATTCAGCCTGGTGACAGACATACAGCGAAGTCTTAAGACTTTGTTAATATGGTAGAATAGTTTTAACGTGACCTAAAAAGAAAAAAACCTTAAAAAAAGAAATGAAATCCCACCAAAACATTATAACTTAACAATAACCATTTAGGATAGTATAGCTAGCAATCCACACTATTTATTATATTATGGAACTTTAAATGCAATATCTATTAAAGTTCGGTTTATCTGCCATTCTTTCTGTTAATATTTTAAGGTTATAGTTTTAACCTTCTCGACACAACAAGCACAAAATTATACAACGTGTAACCACAGACAAATATCCCGTCCTAACCTCCTAGATAATAGTTAATATATTTAGCAACAATGTTCAAACTCCGCGTTCAGTTACAAGGGTATCGGGCGTGTAGCGTTTAGTTAGTGACGTAGTTAGTTTACAGAGCCAGCCGACTGAAATAATCTTAGGCTGTTGAATAGAGGTATAAACAGTTGAACGCTTCTTATTTCAAGCGTTTGTTGGGCTTATTTTACTATAATAAGTGCCTATTTCATCACTTCCTGATAAGGTGCCAGATATGCTTATTTGACAGATTCACCATACTCTATCTGTCAAGTAAAGTGGTAGAGCCTTATCAGGAAGTGGTGAAACAGGCCCTAAGTATTATATTATTATTAGTCACTTGTAACTAATAGTAATATCAGCTATGGATGCTTCACACCAAGTCAGTCTGGCCTGGCTAGTACTGGCTAGTACTGGCTAAGTACTATATAATTTTACACATCCATGACCCAGGAACATTGAAAACTTTTCCGATCCGGATCGGATCCGAACCCGCGACCCCCGGCGTGAGCTCTCAGTTGCCACACACTGTATGTATGTAAGAAAATCTTGGAATTTAAATTTGACCCAATGCCCGGTCTTTCATTAGGATGAAACACGCACTGAGTTCTGATGACAATACGTATGACTAGCTAAGAAACGTCATTACAAATCCAATATGGCGGCCTCCCCAAGATGGCGGATGTAAGCTATTTGAAATGCACCCCATTATAATTAGGGTATCAAATGAAAGGGTTTGCTGTTAGGAATACGAAAAAAATAGTCACGTGACTTAAATCCAACATGGCGGACATCCGACATGGTGGATTGGCTGAAACGTGTTTTTTTTTAGTTTTTTTAACTATTATTATTTAATAACGCGTAGCGGTCTGCGCTGATATTAATTCATACATTAATCCTGTGTCGGCGCCGACTGTCAGCGAGTATTGGGCGTAAGACTAAAATCAGTCCCTTTATTATTTTGCTTCAAACTAACTTAAAAATTACGCAACAGATTTAAACGCTTTTTTAATTGAAAGAGTGATTCAAGAGCAAGATTTATATTATGTCTAAACTATATAGGTAATATAAAATATAAACAACGATAACCGGGATAGCTCATTACAATTTATAATAACAAAAACTTGTTTCGCTTGTCAGACTTGGTCTTATGCTCAACTAATAACGCACGAGTTATATAGTCTAGCTCGTACGAGGTATTATTATAAGACAAATATAAAACATATTAAAACACTCGTATTCTCTTTGAATACTCTCGTATTTGAACACTCAGGAAAATTTAACACACATCGCTTATTTAACGTTTGATGTGTAAGTTTGTGAATGGTAATAAATGGAGATTTGAGGTCTGAGACAGGCTAAACGGAGCTTTTATTTTTACTTTATTTTCACTAATTAGTGGTTTCATACGTTGCAAGGTGGTGTTTCAATACGGGGTGTTAAACATTTTGTATAAAAGCCTTTTTTATGCTGTAATAATAAAAATGTTTATCAAAATAAAAACGAATTTATTTAAATTTTTGTCTTTTAAGATATTTGTCATGATGGACAATAATATTATTAATATTAGTGATAGTGAAAGTGTAGAGGAGCATAATATTGTTCGTCAATAGTTATTGCCCATTATCGATTGATCAATGAGCATTGAAGACATTTGGCGCAAATACTAAGGTGACCATCATGGTCTCCTATCCCACCAAAATGAAGACTTTTTAGGAGAATTAAAAAAAAGTTATGAATTTTAACGAGAACATGCACAGCACCAAATTGCTACCCCTATTCATTCTCCATTGTTTAGCACAAAGATACATGACAAATTATTGTATCCTTTCAGCATTTTTGTCACATATTTTTTTTTACCGGAGGCAATGCGTTTAAAGAAAAAAGCTTTTGTTAAAGCTTCTTTCATCCCGGAAATACATATTACCATAATCCCTGAATATCCCACACTCTTATGTTACGTGAATTAAAAAAGTGTTTGTTTTTTTTTAATATTCAACTACATACTAGGTAAATATTTTTTATGTGTGTGCGTATCGATATTGATTTTAGAACATGTTCTTGTATTATGACAATAGGATATATTACGTTGCAATGTTTTCACGCTAGACGGCCGCACCAGCAAAGCCAGTAAGCAAAAAGTTTTGTTCGACGTTTGACAGAGTTTCTGTCAATTTTCTGATTGTAATAATGACGTGTGTAACAATAATATGTCGGATTTTGGTCGGATTATTTTCTGTATGTGCTGGTAACGCCTTCTGCTCCATACGTTGAGTAATATTCCCTATATATGATAAAACAATACGTGTGGTTATTATTTAAATTTGAAGACTTTATTCTACATACAAAAAAATTTCTTTAATTCGCAAAAGTTTCATTAATACTAGGTACTTGATGTCAATTTTATTAGACGGTACATAAAATTAATAAGCTTCCATTTACATGCGTTCAGAAATTCATAAAGAGAAAAAAAATATTACCCGTATAAGTTACACGTAGAAATATTTACACTATCACTTAATTACATTCCAAGCCGAAAATTTGTACACAAACTTCGTTGTCCAGTATAATATTTCGTCTGCGGTCGGTCAGTTTACTGGAATTCCAAGTATTTCAATAAATAACGCGTACGTTACAAAATTGGTGGGTCATTATAGAAACACTCCGTATAGTCCTTTTTGTTGATACACAAATAAACACCCTATGGATACGGTTTTAATGAGTTTATGCTTTAAGTACGTGATGCTTAAATAAAACATAATGTATGCTGTGTTAAATTAATGACTTGTTTAAAAATTAATTTATTTTCATGATAAAATATATAATAATAGAGTGTTATTTACAGCATAATTATATTTATTTAACTCATTTATTGAGAATATTGTTATTTTATATTTCCCATCAAATTTTTCTTCGTAGGGCTGCTGGAAGAAATCCCTTTTAGAGATAAGCAGTACCTGTTGTGTCGTCTTTCTTTTTTTTTGTAAATTTTCATGTAAACCTGTATGTGCAACAAATTGTTAAATAAATAAAAAAATAAATTGTTCGTTATTACTAATTGTTATCTATATTTTATTATTATATAACTGCGATAGTGTGTCTGTCTGTCTGTTACCTCTTCACGCCTAAGCCGCTGACATTCATTTGATGGCGTACATTTTTCAGGTTAAAAATATCATATTATTTTGTCCTTTCCCGGATCCCAAAATGTCTCCATACCAAATGCAAGCAAAATCGGTTCAACGGTTTGGGTGTTCTGTCAATCTTTCGCATTTATTAGTATGGATCTTTTAGTTGTGTTTTTTTTTTCTGAATGAATATATTTTTTTATTTCATTCTATTATATTACGTAACGTAAAAGAAACAGCAGAACAAAATCAGTGGCTTTTTTCTCTATCTTCTATACTTACTTATTGTATTTGATGGAAACATCCTTGGGAAATGGAAACTGGATTACGTCCTTTGAACATTTTGTGGTTATTCTGATTTTCCGTGTGATACTCTGATTTTACCACACACCAGATGAAAACTCGAATTTCTTTGAATTCTAAAATAAACAGGGATTTTGTCATAACCGTACCAAAGGCCTCGTACACTTTAAGGATTATTATGTCGATTTCCCACGAGGAAAATAAAAAATATAAACGTTACATTTGAATGACTGTAATAATTTCATTTCGGTTGAGATATTTTTGAATGGCTCGATTTAGAAGGCCGTTTTTGTCGCTTTCTGCGGATCTACATTGGAACGAGAAAAAACGAGGTGCAACATAAAATGGCTAGACCGATTTTGTTGTAATTCTGTGTGTTTGCGTAAGTCTGAGATACGGCCTACGTCTATTTTTCATACCCAGACTAAGGTATAGCAAAACAATAATTGCCGGGTCAGCTAGTTGTCATTACTCCTAAGTCATTACTATTATAACAAACACTATTTGCCTCCGTGGTTTATGAAGGTACAAGTTGGAAGCCGGATACCTGAAGTTGCAGCAGACTACATGTCGTCGCGACACTACGACATGTCGTCGCTAGCCGTGGAGGGTATTTCATAGAAACACATGGAAGCCAGTAGTGTCGCGACGACACGTCGACTGCGGTTGCTTCGTATCGCCCGCTGCCAAACGGCACCTTTACTCTTGTGTATTGCGCACACACTTAAACTGCATTATAAAGTCCTGCGTATCCTGCTTTTTTTAATGAAACTCCTCACCGACTCCGAAAGCCATTATTATCTACATCAATTAAGCTTTAAAAATACGCTGTTGAAATCCACCCGAAATTTATGAAATTTATTATTTTCACGTAGTTATCTACTTTATCCGAAACTCTCTCAACTCTTCACTTTAATTAAGGTTGGCATCTAGAACGTATCTTTAAACCAAACCTTTGATACTTAGAGTGTGAAAGTGGCTTGATGATTTTACGTGATAGTTGTACTAACGTGCATACTCGCCACAGTATACGGCAGTAGCCACGTAGTTGGAACACTTTACTGAACAGTTCTATATACAACTAGATAACGCCCGCAACTCCGTTGCGCCAAAACTCGTTTATCGCGCGGGAACCGTACGTTTTTTCGGGACAAAAAGTATTCTATGTCCTTTCCCGGGACTCAAAGTATCTCCATGCCAAATTTCAGCAAAATCGGTTCAGCGGCTTGGGCGTGAAGAGGTAACAGACAGACAGACAGACACACTTTCGCATTTATAATATTAGTATGGAAGTATGGATAAACAATATTTTCATAATGTTATATTATTTATGTGACCACAGTATATTTATGCCGAATTTCATTAAGACCGGTTCAGTAGTTTCAACTTTTTAAGACTTCTCGATTAAAAAAAAGGAGCAAACATGTTTTTTTATAAAATCACTAGATGGCGCCTGAAAGTACGTAGCGCCAAAGTTCTTTTATAGGATGGGAACCGTACGTTTTTCCACTACAATAACGATCGCATGTCCTTTCCCTGTACACCATAAATATCTGTGTACCAAGACTTATCAAACTCGGTTCAGAGGTTTCAGCGCGAAGATGTAACAGACATACTTTTTTACTATTAGTAGGGATAAATACAGTGAACTTTAAACTACAAATATTATAGATATTATGATGGTACATATCGACCGAATTACCAGCTGTATAAATCTGGCCGATAGCGAAAATGTCAAAGGATATTTTTTGTTTGCTGCGTAAACTCACGCCTAAAACGATGTGAAATTTTGACACAGGAATAATTTGCGGCGTAAAATTGGATAGACAAGTAGTTCCCGAGGGCAAAGGATTTATTTTTTACAAAATATTTTTACAAGGTCCGCGCCGCGGATAACCTTATTTTCCCCTGTATTTCAATGACATTGGAACATTGTATCTTTTATACTTTTGTTCGTTTGTCAAAAATGTATTATATTTTGATTTTAAACATTGTGTTTTATGTGTTTCGATGAAAATTGATTTAAGTAATTAGTGCAAATGTAATAATTAATTTACATACTTACAGTTTATAAAAAGGAAATAATGATGTCATTAAACAACTTTTAAGATACAATTTTTGTTTCAATTTATGGGTTGCACAATGCACAAAACTTTATGATTGCTTAATTTTAACAAGTATTACTGTACCCAATTACGAACTGCCTTATCGTTTATCACCCGATAACACCTTTTCTTCTTCGCACCGCCTTGCCACCAAAAACCTAAAAATCAAAGAGTGGATTTCCGCCTGGCGGTCTTTAACTTCTGATTTTTCTATTTATTTTAAAACTGGTGCTTTTTACATAAATGGGGGTTTTAGGACCGGGAAATTGATTGAAATAAAAAAAATCTATGCATAGCCTAAATTATAATAGGTACATGATGAAGCAGGTAAATTGCAAAGTTTGGTCAATTCTTAAGGGAAAATAATAGTTATTTCTCTGATATTGCAAAATTTTAGTTACCCACTTTATCCACTCGTGTCTTCAAATAACTATAAGTGGCAGCAAATATCAAGCAAATAATACAGCACGTTTCGGATTAGTGCCACGAGTTCTTAGCACTTTCCTGTCCCCATACCGCTTACTAACTCTTGTATTTTATCATACATCAATGTCATATAAAAAAGAAATATGTGAGTTGTATGTTTGTGTCAATAAAGTTGCGGGAGATTTACGGGCCGCGCCGCACGTGAATTACAATTATTATGACAAACTGTCCCGACCACTACGTTACTTTTCACTTTGTTTTTTCTGTAACTTCGGATATATTTCACTCATTTCATTGAGAACTCAATGAATCGAGTTGTAGTTTTGTTTATTCAAGGTTTGCAATTGGATTAATAGTAGAATTATCCAGGGTGTAAGTTGTAACGAAAAATAGTGATAATACTTTTGGGTGTATGTCTTCCTTATGTTATAGACAGTGCCGTAAATAGCCTTTTTTGTGCCCTGTACAAGCTTCTATAACTGCGCCCTTGTTTTTTTAGATACTATAGGTACCTAGAGCAATGCTTCCAGGGCTACAGGCCTCCCTGGTCTGGCCATTCTTGCGCCCCCCCAGAGTCTGCGCCCTGTGCCTGGCCACCGGTGGCACCGTCCTATTAACGGCACTGATTATAGAGTTCACTGTGCAAGTAGCAGCGCTGAAAAAAATTTTTTGTAGCGCCTCAGCCCTCAGCACAGCGTCATAAATTTTCTCGTAAAAAATTTAAAAAACTGTTAATCTTTCAACGCTGCTTTCACAATAAACTCTATGTAAGGGACACACACAAACCCTAAGTATTTCTGGGGGCATGGCAGTGCCCCAGCCAAGCTTTTTAGCAAAGGCACGGCCGTACCATACTTTTCTCGAAGTGGTTCGCGGCTATTTCACACCCCCTTTATCTTCGATGTTAACAAAGCTAGGAATTTAGAATTTCGGTCACTAGGAGCAAGTATTAAAACTAGCTTAATCTCCAAATTACATTATATTCTGATTAATAGTTTACTAGTTACGGATGGTCAAAGTTTCTACGTTTTGTCACTGACTGACAGATCATCAAAATTCTAAGGTACTTCTAGCAGACTTAGAACCCTGAAATTTGGTACCCGGATAGGTCTTTATTCAAAATGAAAGGAAAAATTATGAAACCGGCCAAGTGCGAGTCGGACTGGCGTACATCCGACTCGCACATCACACTGGGGTTCTGTACCGTAAATTTGTATGGGAGCCCCCCTTAAATAATAAGTTTATTTAATTTTTATTATTAAGTATTAAAGTTAAAATACAATTATTCAGTATTTTCTGAAATTTTCAAAAACCTAACTGTTACCATTATGGATATAGAGCAAAAAAGGGAAAAAATCGTCTTTGTTCGACACCAGAAATACATAATTTGTGAAAATTGCAACTATTGCGGTTCTCGAGATCCAGCCTGGTGAGTGGTGACATACGGATGGTCGACGGACAGACAGCGCAGACGTCTTATTAATAATAGAGTCCCGTTTTCATCCTTTGGGCAGGGAAATCTAAAAACTGAAAAAAAAGTGTGTCAGCTCCGACGCATGACTGGAGTTTACTCTACTATATATATAAAATAATATAATTATATAATAAAAAGTGTGTCAGCTCCGACGCACGACTGGAGTTTACTCCTTAAGTACGAGTATCTAACCATAGGCAAAACGAGTTTATTCAACTGAAAAAAGATAAATATCATATGAAATCAGATGTTCCGGCAATATTATCTACACCCCTTTCTGCCATAGTTATTTCAAAATACTTTTAGTTCACTTTAGCCATTATAATGATAAAAATTATAACTTCACAATAACAATATTAATTATTGATATTTATAACAAAAATAGCAATATAAATACATCGACACTGATAGAAACAAACAAGCCCAATAACATATAGTATATAGGTATAGTCGCCTATACAGCATACCATATGTACGTCTTAATCATAAAGTTAATATACTTATCGGAATATAATATTATATAAAATAATATAATTATATAATTATTTTATATAATATTATATTCCGATAGGTATATTACCTTTATGGTCTTAATACACTCACAGCTAAATTAGAAAGTTGCGCACCAAAAACATGACACATTTTCATTACTAATTGTTAGTAGGTTTTACCCCTCGGATTTTTCTCATACCGGGCGCCTTATATATGAAAATCGATTCTTAAGGAGTAAACTCCAATAATATAATGATTATATTATTTTATATAATATTATATTCCGATAGGTATATTACATAAGTTATGGTCTTAATACACTCACAGCCAAATTAGAAAGTTGCTCCCTAAAGGTGCGCACCAAAAACGTGACACATTTTCGTTACTTGTTAGTAGGTTTTATCCCTCGGATTTTTCTCATACCGGGCGCCTTATATATGAAAATGGATTCTTAAGGAGTAAACTCCAATAATATAATTATAATTAATACTTTATTACAATAAAATATTTTTATGTTTGTAACTTTGCAAGAACAGTATGAGTTTCGACTGCATATTTGCTTTAGGTACGTACAAAAGGCTTTAAGTTAGTTATGTACTTAATGAAATGGTATTAATAAAAAAAATAGTATTAACAACGTTGACAATGAAACAATAATTAAATTTAAAAATATTTCATGTGTAATCAGTACTGCGATATACACTCCTTAGTCCTTGCTCGATATTATAATATGGGAGTTTTAAGTTATCACATGAAATAAGGTACTACTACTTTCCTGCGAGGAATGTCGAGACGCTTATATCAGTGCTGCTATGTATTCAACGGTAATGCCAAAATGACTACCTTTAAGTATTGAAGCTTAAGAGTCAATTATATTATACAACCGAGCTTTTGCCCGCGGCTTCGCTCGCGTTAAGAAGTATTATTATGTACAAAATTGATCCCCTTTTTTAAACCCTTGGAAGTAGAATTGATCAAAATCCTTTTTTAGCGGATGCCTACGTCATAACATCTACCTGTATGCAAAATTTCAGCCCGATCCGTCCAGTGGTTTGGGCTGTGCGTTGATAGATCACCATGTCAGTCAGTCACCTTTGAGTTTTATATCATTAAATATAAATCTCCTGTCACTATCTAATAATCTATTCGCTGATTATTTCTCTAAACACTAGAGAAATAATCAGCGACTAATTGGATATTATTGGGTACCATCGGCCACATGCGTCGTTACATACTAAAACATTTTACGCTTGCTGTCTGTGTAAGTATGGACTCCTCCAAATATGCAGTTTTATATATTTTGTTTCTCTTTTGCTCATTGCCAAGCCACTTTAATAATTATAAAATAAAAAATCTATTGATACTTTTACTGAATGTTGATTTAAATTACAAAATAAGTTGAAAGCTTGGCTTGAATGTGATCTGAAAACTTTTTACGACAGAAGTATTGAATATCCTACAATATTTTGATTGGCTCGACCTTTTACGTTTCATGTTTTTGGTGGGATTAATTTTTTCTTGTCACAACCTGTATAAATTAAGTTGACATCATTTACATTATCAATATTGAAATTATATAAAAATTAATGGAAACAAACTGATAATAATGGACCGATTTTGATGGTGAATATAGATTTGACTACGGGGATTATTCCTCCTATAAGCTTGTTCCAAAAAAAAAAAAAAAAAAAAAAAAAAAAAAAAAAAAAAAAAAAAAAAAAAAAAAAAAAAAAAAAAAAAAAAAAAAAAAAGCTTGTTCCAGGATCAAAGGTAGCGAAACTCGGTCTTCTCGGTAAACTAAGTATATGAAAGCGAAAAAATGTTTGATGTCTCTCTTTCCATTTACTTTGTTGTGATCTTCATTTAGGATAAGTATTAAAAATCTGCAAAAATCGTAACATTAATATATTTTCCTAAATTGAGCTACTATAACTGCGGAGGGTTCCCAAACAGTGCGCCGCGACGCCCTGGTACGCCGTGGAAAGGCAAGAAGGGCGCCGTGAGTCGATCTTCCATCATTATCCAAAACCACAAATATTATAATATTAATACTTGATGTAAGTCAGGCAGATTATTAAATATTTGTCAATAATATTTTAATCATTAAAGGTGTTTATTTATGTATCTTTTTCTAATAGCTAGGTAGAGTAGGGCGCCGCGCGTGACAAAATATTATGACGAGTAACTGCGCCGCAGGCTGAAAAAGATTAGGAACCCAGGGGTTCCTGTTATAGTACAGGTACTATAATATAATATTATTATTTGTTATTATTTCGATTCGAGGTGATCTAATTAAATGTTTCCTCACAAGCCATGTTAAATCCTTAACAAAGTATTTTTCACCACTTAAATACACATAAGCTGGCATACGAGTGTATACCCGTGTTAATTCTCATACATTAGTGGTCGCAATCCTTAAGTTAAGTTGGGCGTTTAACTAAAACAACGTATCCTGCCAACTTTGAGGCGACAAAGCTGATGCCATAGACCAATACAATATAGATACACGCAATTAAATTGCACACAAAATTATACGCTTCAAAAACGATATTTTTATTTTTGATGAAACAGGTATTTTTTTAATTTATAACACATAACAAGACAAGTATTACATTTTTGTATCAACATATTCACATAGATATTAGGTATATCTTATAAATTAGGTATAATTAAGTATTATATTTTTTTATTAATATAAGTTAACTTTTAACAAGTTACGCACAACATTTAAATTTCTTACTAAAAAAACTCTATCCAAACTGGTTATTATGTCTATATAACAGCTTGTGTTTTCACCACGTGAAATCTACAATATAGATTCGAGAAAAAATATTTTAACTACTACATTACCTACATTGTAAAAACTAAAAACCCGACATGAAACATGCGCAGTGACACTTCCATGATAAACACTACTCTAACGACACCTACAAAGCTGAAATCCATCAAGCCGTCAAGGTTGCAGAGCGTGCCAAACAATTATACATACATACATACTCTTGAAAACATGGCCAGTGTACATTAGTTTAATTCAGCCATTGAATCCAGCCCTGTATTTCATCACTGGATTGAAATGATGTAAACTTGCCATAACCCTTGCAGAGCAGTTGGTTAATAATGCAGGTAAACTAACAAAACCTCTACCACTTCCTTCGCTCTGCTCCCCTTACGAGCTGCTCAGGTTTCGTAATAAAAACTTGTGAGACTCGCTTTCCGCAATTACAACGTGTAGTGTGTACACCTGCCCCTGATGGTTATTCCTCTGGAATAGATTACTGTTTGATCTCAAGTTCAACGACTACGGTTATCCTCATAGTGACATTATATCCCCTAATCTAATACTGTCACTATACAAAATTTTCGTAAAATCAGTTTTTAACGCTATTGTTGGTGACTGGCTGGACAGACCAGAGCCAATAGTTCTGTTTTTTGAATATTTGTTTACTTTTCTATGTCACATTTTTTCGTATTGACAATTTATATTTTCGATGTATTTTTGATCTAGTCTATCTCTGAACCTTGAACATTATAGTTGGTATTTGGTAGTTATGAGTTATCCTCGTTTTCATTCATACAGTCCACCTTTCCCATCGCTATCAGCTATATTGTTAAAAAAATCGAGGATGCACTGCCTTTTATATCTCTTCATTCCAATGCTGTCTAAGCCCTAGACGGCATGGCTAATCATTTAGACACTAAACGAAATCTTTCCCGTGCATAGGTAAAAAATTGTGTGCCTCTATACATTTTGTAGAGGCATTAATTGCTTGTAATCGGTCCACACGTTTGAATACAGTACCATAGACACATACAAAAACATCAGAACGATCACAGGTGCTTATTATACCGGTACGCTGAGGTATGTTAGGCTTTAATTAAGGTGACGAAATGAATAGCCTAGCAATATTTAATATCTTTATTAACACCTTGAATTTCCTACACTAAACTGAGATGTTTATTCTAAGAAATTCAAGTTTTGAGTTGCAAAGTAAGAGTTGTAAAGACCCGGTCCTGGCCCATTATCATTTTAAACAATAAAAAAACCTTAAACATGAAAAGGTAAACAAGATATTATTATTATAAAACAAAAGAAAAAAGTAGGAGAATAAAAAAAACTTAAAGATAGGAATACATAATATTCTTTGACATTCCCGTTTAAGGTTTTTCACTCACTTAAACACAAAACATAATTTTATACAACATCAAGCTCTAAAGGTCAAAGGTTATTCATACAATAGATAATTTAATAAAAGAAAGACAACATAAATCATGTTTACGGTGTACGCCCACCATTTACAGCTGTGTGTGATGTATATATTTGTGAGGGTATGTGTATACTTTGTGTATGAGTATATTGTTACATATGTGTGTGCTGGCGTTTACACATTACTAATGCTTTTCGCGTTCCAAACTTATTGTGTTAAATAATCACTTTGTTGTGTAGCTCATAATTTATTCGGCACAGAACTGAGCTTTCTGAATAACACAATTTGGTAAGGTACATCTAGAGAATATTTAACATCTATGTTATTTTCCTGTTCCGACTGTACAGACATACAAAAGTATTTTTGCTTAAACATTTTTAGCTGTTGCATAGTATATTAGTGATCGAAGGTTGCATAGCTTTTATCGCGAGCTTTGAGCGTGGAGACCGATTCCGTAACGAAAATAAACCTAACTCATCGTCTATCGTCGATTCAGTTCGGCGGACTTGGCACGGTGTTTGTGTGCCTGCGTCTAGTCACTAGACGTGTAGACTAACTATTTCTCAGCTTTACCGCAGCAGTCCTCAAGTGCCACAAGTATATTTTTTTAACCGACTTCCAAAAAACGAGGAGGTTATATGTTCGGCTGTGGATTTTTTTTTTTTTTTTTTTTTTTTTTTGTATGTTCAACGATTACTCCGCTGTTTGTGAACCGATTTTCGAAATTTTTGCTTTGTTGTATTTGGTTTTACTCCAATTTGGTACCATGTTCACAAAGTGGTGACCTGATGATGGGATCCAGGAGTAATCGAGGGAACTCCTCGAAATTTATATGGAAACATATAGTGATTTTGGTTTTATGTGAAGTGTACTAAGAATATGCTACCAAAAAGTCAAATATTGGGTCAAAGTATACCATGGTTTCGAAGATGCTGAGAGAACTCCTAACTCCTTATAGATACACGTTTGGGAGTTTCGGCGTTGTTTTAAGAACAGAAAGCATATGCTACTATGCAACTCATATTCATCATCATAATCATCATCATCATCATCATCATCGTCTTCATCATTACCACGTCGTGTTAAGGTCACCAATGTCTCATGGCACAGAATAGATAATAGTACAAGGCATAGGTGTGGATATACTAATAATAATAATAATTTTATACTGTATAACAACACTTTGTTTAAATATACCCGGCGGTCAGCGCCACGGACGCGACGGTATCGCGGCGCCGCCGAATATACTATACTACTTTATATACAGATCGAATACTATACTAACTACTTTATAAAATTTTAATAGACAAAATATAGAATTAAAATAAAGTTATTTTAAACAAAACAAAGTCAATAAGTGTCTTTTTAATTAGTTATACTTATTAATCGATAGATGGCGCACTAAGTATCGATTTGAATGGATTTGAAATTGAATTCTTGATTACAAGAACAGCTGTCAATAGTTATGATAATATTATATTATATTACTAGCTGTCCCGGCAAACATTGTTTTGCCATATAAATAATTTTTGGTATGAAAAATAGATGTTGGCCGATTCTCAGACCAATATCCTCACAATATGCTCACATAATTTCATGAGAATCGGTCAAGCCGTTTCCGAGGAGTGTGAAAACTGTGACACGAGAATTTTATATATTAGATGAGTAGCTACGCTACATCCTATGCAAGTTTATACAATTTTTTATCTGATAGATCCTTGGATCGTGGAAAAACGAGACACAATAGCCTTTCTATTGTTATCGCAATCGCCGGTGACCGCTTGGGGTTTGAAGTATTAAAATTGTTAAATTACTTAGCACAATATGTTCACTTCACTGATAATATATTATTTTGTGAGTGTGAACTGTGTAATAAGATACGTAAAATATACGCGAAGGTTTACCTACTAGTGTAACTAAAAAGAGTGAAATTATTATTATTTTTAACAAAAAATTAAAACCGACTTCCAAGGTAAAAACAATATTAACATTAATATGAACTAAAAAGTATTAAATAATTTTTGCTATCTAATAGTGCCTTTTTCCGAATTCGGCTAAACCTTGACTATTTCTGTACTCAATCTTCATAATTTTGAAGTCGGTGCCAGTTCCAAAAGTTTCAAATATTCTGTCAGAGGACTGAAGATTCAGCTATCTGGTACCGACTTCAAAATAATGAAGATTGAGTACAGAAATAGTCAAGGTTTAGCCGAATTCGGAAAAAGGCACTATTAGATAGCAAAAATTATTTAATACTTTTTAGTTCATATTAATGTTAATATTGTTTTTACCTTGGAAGTCGGTTTTAATTTTTTGTTAATTTATTTATTAAATAACAACCCCCAACTAGGTGGGACAACGATCTCCGTTTAGTTGCGGGTCCATGTTGGATGCGAGTAGCAGGAGATCGGTCATCTTGGCGTTCATTGAGAGAGGCCTATGTACAGCAGTGGACGAATATGGGCTGATATTATGATGATGACAAAATGATGCAATAATTGGTAGACTTATACCACAAGAAAAAAGAGAGGGCAAGGCTTGTTCACAAATTTAAGTACTCGCATATTTTAATGTATAATTGAAAATAATTCCTCACAAAAATATAACAACGAAATAATTGCAAGGCTTATCATGTTATAACATAAAACATCGTGCGAACATGATACATAGCCTAATTTGAGAGAGACTCCAAGCTAACGATGCTCTCGTATATAATTAAATATTATTACTCAAACTGTAATATTATTACTCGAGCTGTAATATTATTATCCGAGCTGTAATTAAGCCTTGTTACTATAACTTCAGCTTATTTACGATTGTATTTTGATTAAAATTATCCACGGAAGCTATGTAAATGGAGGGGGAATTGAAACGTTATTGTGACCTGAATGATCTTAATTAATATTCATTGTTAAGATAAGTAAATATTTATGCTTTTTTATAATGTGCAATCCTTTGTCTTAAATGAAGAAATATCTTTATGATATAGGTACCTAGATGTGTTGTGTGTTACGAGTAGGTAAAGGTGATCGCAGATTTGGGCCGCACCGCACGCAGTGCATTCGGCGCATTCGAATTCTTTAATAGGTATAATATGAAGTTGCGTCGACTGCGGCGCGGGTAGGTATGCGAGCTTGCCTATAACTTTATATAAAGAATTCGAATGCGGCGACTGCGGTGCGTGCGGTGCGGCCCAAATCTGCGTTCACCTGGACAAATTCAGAACGCAACGCGACGCGTAGATGCATTTCTAAATTTATGTGAATTTGACCGATTTTCAAGCCTTACGCAATTGAAATCTGTCAAATCCATACAAATTTATGCCGCGCCGCGCCTCGCCTCGCCTCGGTGCATTGCGGTCTGAATCAACCCTTAGTCGGCAAACACAAGTCAACTGTCAAGTAAACAGTCACGAGAATTCGAATGTCACATTTTTAAATGCATCATAATCAAATAAGAACAAGTAAACATACAAAAACCACCAAAAACTAAGCTACTGAAAACTAGCCTTCCGTTTCTGAATAAAGACAAACGGAATTAAAGTATTTTAACCGACTTCAGAAAAGGAGGAAGTTACTCAATATAATATAATTTTCTCGTTTTTAAACCGATTTCGATGATTCTATGCTGTTGAAAATTTCAAAGGTCCCATTATAGGAAAGTCGGTTTGTTTTGTGTTAAAATTATATTAAAATAAAAAGTACTTATTTTACCCAACATCAAATATTGACCAAAATAAAAAGTGTGATTTATCGCACGCTGAAGTGTCACATTTCTTGAAGGAATGTGACACTTCAGCAAAAAGTACAGCGAATCTCCGAGTTTCCAGGTCAGATGTGCCTTTGTCAGGACACCGGAGGGCGATGATGAATGTGGGATTTCCCGCGGAAATCGGTGTCAAGTATCACACGCCCGTAATTAAATAGTTTAGTGTATGTGCAAACTAATTTTATGCGCCGTATCACAGAATACATACCCTGTTAGGAACATTTGTCCTAGATATACTTTTTAAATGCGAAAGAGAGACTATATATTGGTCTGTCTGTCTGTCTGTCTTTCCATTACCTCTTCACGCCCAAACCAGTGAACCGATTTTGCTAAAATTCAGCATGAAGATACTTTGAGTCCCAGGAAAGGACATATATAAGATACTTTATATCCCGAAAAATTGTTATTAACGAATTTTGGCGCAACGGAGTTGCGTACGTCATTTCATACCTACTTCTTTAAAAGGTTACCATCTCTTACAAAAACTAAGGTTGCACATCGGAAGATGTGAAAATATAACGGTAGAAGCCAGGTAGAAGCTGTCATGAGTTTTCGATCAGGGTCAAGATCTTTTTATTTAGATCTTGATGCAAAGATAATTCATATATTGAATCTGACAATTAAGATAGAGTATAAAAATATAGATGAGACAAATTTTATGTCCTATTATCTAGAAACAAGCACTTAACTTTTGAGATGGCGTCAGTGCTCAGCTTTGAGCGAGGGAAATACCTGTAATGACAAAACAAACCACTCAGGCTTCATTTTAAAAATGTTTTATACTTGAAAAACTCATCAACTTCTGATCTGAGGTGGTCATGTTGCAATATTATTGTTATGAATGCTATTTGCAAGTGATATAGGGATGTTCATAGCAACTAAGACAAAAGCATGACAGGTTTTTAAAAACTCTACTTAGTTACAGTAGCTCTACAAAGCTCTTTGGCACGTGATCTTAATAAAATCGGCCAAGTGCGAGTCGGACTCGCGCACTAAGGGTTCCGTACCGTTACAGAGCGAAAATGAGAAAAAAATGTGTTTTTTGTATGGGAAATTATTTATTTATTTTATTTTAATTTTATAAGTAGGTACTACAATATATTATTTTGTGAAAATTTCGATGTTGCCATTATGGATTACGAGCCAAAAGACCAAAAAAATAAAGTTTGTTGTATGGGATTAATCCTTAAATATAAACTTTATTTTGCTTTTAGTATTTGTTGTTATAGCGGCATAAGAAAAATATAATCTATATAAAATTCAGAAATGAAGCTATAACGGTTCTTGAGTTATAGCCTGGAGACAGACAGACCGCCAGAGCAGACATCGAAGCAGTGTTGCTAACTCTTCAAAACATTTTCCCCCTAAGCGACCTCAAAACCCACTAAATTTCAACCAAAACTCCCCAAAAATCCAAAACATTTAAAATTACTTGGGGTGTATTCTACTAAGCGCTCAAAATACTGAAATACATATTCAGCCGGTTTAAATAGCGATCGCAATCGTTTCGATCACGGTAAGAACGAAAAAAAAGGCAAGCAATTATTTATTTAATACTTTGATCGCGGATTCTTGGAAATCTATGGTTATTCTATTGTTGTCGCGGTCACCGATAACCTAATGGGGTTTGATGGGTTAAAATTTTACCGACAAAAGTTACAAATTATAATATATTTATTTATTTTATATTGTACATGAACGTAGAAAAAAAGGCGGACGGAGTCTTGTCATATACAAAACTGTGTCCTCATTTTTCTTATGAGTCGGCCATGCACACATTCTGACGCCTGTCAAATGGTATGGACTAGCGCAAGAATGTGTGCGTGCGGACCGTGTACATACAACCAGCTGGCCGACTCTGAACGACACAGTTTTGTCTATGGTGGGACTCCGTCCGCCTTTTTTGATACGTCCATGATATTGTAGGTAAGTATTAAAAAAAAAACAATTCAACATTCCATAAAATCAAGAATCAGTAAGCATTTATAATTAAAATGTTAATTTAATATGTTAATTTTTATATTAAATAATTTTATCATTCCAGGAGATGGATTAAAATTTACGCATGAACTATCATATTTTGGTGCAAACTGAACCTCAACATCAATAAAAACGACTCTTGAACAGACTAATAGGATGACCATAATATCCTTTATAAAGTATAGACTATAGAGACATGTCCTTTGTGCGGCAGTTCCATCTAGTAGGTAGCTATTGCAGTAATTTTCTTTAAACAATTTATTTAAATCAATACTAAACTCTAAAGTTGTTATTAGAAAAAAAAACCAGTCTTCAAAAATTTTACCCCCAAAAATATCCCCAAAATATTTTACCCCCGAAAAAACTCACTAAATTTATTTTTTCCCACTAAATTTAGTGGGAAATCCCCATAGTTGGCAACACTGCATCGAAGTCTCAGTAATGGGAAGTTTTCTTTTTTAAATCTCCACCATACGGCGTGACGATAGACACTTCTAGATTTTGTATTGGTTCCCCACCCATCTAAAATTATCTGCAGGTTGGCATCACTCCACCCCCGTGCGCGGCGGGGGATACGTAACGTATTTCCCCCCCTCAACAAAAAAAAAAAAAAAAGGTTGGCATCACTGACAACATATTGGTAGTGTTTCAAAAAAATATCAGTGTACTGTCAAGTGTGACGTAAATAAAAATATTTTAAAATCTAAGCCGTCATTGGCCTAAGCGATTAAGCAAGTATACTGGTAACAGTTAAGGAGCACGCAAATTGTCAAACTGAAAACTGACAACTGAAAGAGAGTTTTGGCGGGCATGTCACTTTCTAAACTTCTTCTACTTTTTATTGTTGGTGTGGTTTTTATTATTTTTTTCCCAAATTGTGTTATTTGTGTTTTTGATGTTCATTATTTGTAAAATATTAGCCATTAAATATCCGTTATCTTGCACAAGTGCAGGTAAGATGTTGTCAAAACCAAAATGTATACTTCCTGTGACATTTGGTGTGAATATCGGTAAACAGGGCTATTTCGTCCGTGAGCTTTAACTAAAGCATCGTTATAATAACTGTATTATCCTATTCATTGGAACATTATTGCGTCTTTTTCAAATTGAAATGTATCAAGTTTTATTTATTTATTTATTTAATAAGTACTACCACATCATGTACATTATCACCTTACATTCTACATTCTGTTGCCCAGTTTTGTAGCAAGTATTGATGGAATTCCCTGGTATTACCGATAGTTGTCTACCCATACGCCATCTTGTTACAAAAATTGAAATTGTTTGACAATCAAATTAAAAAAATAAGAAAATCCCTCATAGGGTCCCGTTTTTACCCTTTGGGTACGGAACCCTAAAAAACTAACGGCACCCTCGTGTAAAATGACACTTGAGACATGTTTAACACGTAAACCTTCCTTTATAAGAACTTGCTCTCTACAAAAACTATGCTTTCACGAACAGACAAAAAAATCATACTCATGTCAAATCATAAAAATATTGTAGTTCCGTATGTTTACTTGTGTATTTTATAGCTAAAGTAGCAAAACAACGCATCGATAATACACTCATGAAGCAACGTCCCAAGTAACATGGCCAAATACGTCGCGACTGTAACGAACACAATATCACTTAAGCCACAAGTACACGTTCGTTGTACTTTCATTAAGGCGCAATTAGGGATTGCGTTGATTGCATACGGCTCTTATTACGGAGCTGGTACGCTGCTAGCGAAGTATAATTAAACCTTTCAAGGCTGTTTCTGGGTATACTTTCTAGGGCCGTTTCGGTGACGGTGGTCGGTTCCATTGGAAGTCACCCAGGAGTTTTAATAACTGGGCCCTGATGCACAATGTGCAATTCGATTCGGGTTCGAAAACTTCATCGCTCGACATCCAATAAACACTCACCGCGCTAGGCAAATTGACCAATGAGCGCACGGTGAAGTTTCCGAATCCGTGTCGAACGTAAATCGTGAATCGCACTCCAGGAATTAGTGTGGTACTAAAGAACACTCTCGACTTCCTTTACTACCGTAACCTAGTGGATCGGAAGACTGTCACGACTGGAAGGACTGTAAGACCGACTTTTGTTGGTCGAAGAGCAGGCCATTCGACGGATAGGTTTCGCTGGATCACGAAAGTAAAATATGACCCAAGAACTCTTCCTTTCTCCAGCTAAATAAAGAAATAAAGCAAGTTCCTGGAGAATACATAAGCACTATTTCTAACTTGCTTAGTGTATTCTGCGTCCAGGCTTAGAAGCAAATTTTTCTTTATGTACTATCAGGGAAGTTGATTCATGGGCAAATGGCGGATCGTGATCTCGCTGGGTTTGACATAACGCGACCAAATTACGCAGGTAGGCCTTCTGCCCACGTATCAACTCATTTGATAGTACAAGTATTTTAATCCTTCTATCGCGGATTCTTGCATATCTTTTGTTATATTGTTGTTGCGATCACCGGTGATCTTACGGGGCTTGATGGGTAGGGATCAAATGAGCATAATAGTTAGTGAACAAATCTGCCTCTCATTAGCATAAATCTGCAAATCAACCAACATTCGGTCAATAGATTGAATTTGGAATCAATTCGATGATTGATAACAGAGTTCGCTTCATGAATTATAGAAACAGTTCCAGGCTAGAGATTTGTATAGTACAGTACCTGCAACGTTACTTGCAACAGTACTATTAGTGCCTAAGTTGCAAGTAACGTTATACCTGTTACTGTATCCTGCGAAAACTGACTATGTACTTAAACCTCTATCTTAGCAAGTTCATAATATTATAATGTCGTTACTCGTTAGTCGTTATGCGCCTTATAATAAAGGTTGATTCGTGCATGAGGGAAAAAGACAAGTAGCGATTGGTTGTTGACTAAATTTCTTTGTTCTGCAGTGACCGAGAATAAAAAATGTAACACATAATACACGTCAAATTAATTAAGACTAAAGTGTCATTAATTTGATAAATTCCATTTTAAGAGCTATTACATAGCTTTTATCGCGGGCTTTGAGCACCGAATCCGGAAATACCGTAACGAAGAAAACCTAACACGCCCACTCCAACCACCGTCTGTGCCGGTCGGTGCGGCGTTGCTAAACTTCGGCACGATATTTGTGTGCGTGCGACTAGACGTATGCAAATTATGATTCGATAAGTTGATAAAAAATGCTAGGCTTAGCTTTACCATACTATTGTATATTATTGTATGCTTTACTAAAGAATTTGAATATACCGCGGCAGTCCCCGAGTGCCACCTTTTTTTTTTTGCTTTTACTGCCTCTCAACGGAAATTACTAAAAGTGGCGGAATGTGTGCAATGCACATGGGCGCCATCCTCTAGGGGCGCCAAATAGCCATCTTTAGGGGCGCCAAAACCAAAGACTCAAAAAATTTGCCTAAAGGGGCGCCAAAAACCTTTTTTTGTACACAGGCGCCAGTAGCCCTTACGGAGGCCCTGAAAAGTGGGGAAAAAAACAGATTATAATTATTTTTCTGGGGTAAAACTGTTCTACGTCCTTACATACATACAAATTACAATACCTTACATTACAACTGCAATAATTGTCATAAAAGATGAATAACGGTAACGAGACACAACTAGCATTTCACAAATCCTAAACTCAGCACGTGTAGCACGTATTTTATTCACGACTTCCTTTGTCTTATATTGGCCGAATTTCCAGTAACCTGCTAGAGCAAGAGCCAGCGACAGACTTTTGTCATATTATAAAAGAAAGTTTTCCTGTATACGACGACTCCTGTAGACGACCTCTGTGGCTCAGTTGGTGGGCTGTTGGTAGCTCAAGTCGGGGGTCGCGGGTTCGAATCCCGCTGACGGAACAAAAAGTTTTCCAATGTTCCAGGGTCTGGATGTGTATTAAATATGTGTACTCGTATAATAATTAATAATATAATAAAAATCTTAAATATATATGAAGTATCTATAAAAGTATTATATATATTTCTGTTGTCTGGTACCTGTAACACAAGTCCTTCAGGTACTTAGCATGGGGCCAGACTGACGTGCGTGAAGCATGCGTGAAGCGTGGTGCGAGAACGACGTGTAGAAGACGAGATTCGAACTGCTATCCCGAAGAAAACAAGTAAAAATATTGTGATAAACGAAATGAAGACCAGTTGTTTTTCCTTGATTACCTCCTCCTAAAGAAACCGCGACCGAAACTCCATAGTTGACGGCCGTTCTTAAGGCTGTCTCCCGAGCAAACGACCTTGATCATAGATTTGCCGCGTTCCCAAGATCGCATCAAAACCCTATTTTTTTTACTTAACATCTTATTTAAAAATTGATCTTAAAAAAAAATTGGAACGGGTAATATGTATAAATTTTCTCAGGGCCAGAACGGCGGGCAGGACGAATTGGGCCTCCACCCCATTTCGACAGCTGGAACAGTCTCTCAGAGAATCGCCTGTCATGTCCATGCCATCAGATGCCATGATCAAGGTGCATAGCTTTTCGAAGCAATACCAGGTTTTTATACCTTCCAGGGAGGACTGGGAAAGAAAAACCCCAATCGATGTCCGCCCTAGCGACATAGTTTGGTTCACGGATGGATCAAGGAAAGACAACCGTGCGGGAGCCGGATTCTACGGAGGCAGGCCACCGAAAGGCAAATACGCCTGTTTGGGGGAGTTTGCGACCGTGTTTCAGGCTGAAGTCTTCGCTATCCTCGGTTGTTCACTAGAAAGCCTGGAGATGGCCCTAGTTAATAAAAACGTGTTTATCTTCTCCGATAGTCAAGCTGCACTTAAAGCACTGACTGCCGCAGTAGTCTCGTCCAAATTAGTTCTGGAATGCATTGAGACGTTAAACATGCTGGGAAGGAACAACAGCATCCGCCTAGTATGGGTCCCGGGCCACAGTAACGTCCCCGGCAATGAAACCGCTGACGAACTGGCTAGGCTTGGGGCCGAGAGTCTCATATATGGCCCAGAACCAGTCTGTGGTATAACTCCCAGTACCACAAAACAGGTGCTCAAGGAATGGGGCCACATACTATGCAGGAAGCAATGGGCTGAGACCCCTGGCCTTGAACACTCCAAGGCACTAATTCCTGGCTTCAACAAGAAACTATCAGAATTAGTGCTCACCCTGGGTAGGAACCAATTAAGAATCCTTACCAGAAGCCTAACTGGGCACTGCAAGCTCAACAAACACCTAAACAGAATGGGTATTTGTAGTATAACGACTTGCAGATTCTGTGAGGAGGAGGATGAAACACCTATTCACCTTCTCCTCGACTGTCCTGCTCTAGTACAGAGCAGGAACAGGCACCTTGGTCGCCACGAATACTCATCCACAGAGGAAATTCGTGGCACCAACCCCAACCACATCGTTCAATTTATGAGCAGTATTGGGTTGGGGATGATTCTCTAGTGCGAAGGAGTCACAATAGATCCTCATGGGTCGCAGTGACGCCAGGGCTATAGCGACCTGCCTTCTAATAAAAAAAAATAAATAAATGTATAAATTTATGATATTGTCGATCTATTGGCGTGTGTTTCAAATAAAAGTAATTTGTAAATCATAAGGAGATGGTGAATGTATGGTTGAATTTTAATAAATTGGTTTTACTTTGGAAGCTGATATATCCGTAGCCGTATAATAAACAAAAATTGAAAATTTAAGACGTCGAAAGGAATGTTGATATACTGAATATACAAGGCTATAAATACGGTAAATTACGGGAATCTCTGTAGGGAAGGCCCTTAACTCTATAATATTATTATAATAGAGGAAAAGGAAATATAATATGAGGAAAACTTTCAGCTTTTATAAAATGGGAAGTCTGGTTGTCGTTGGCTCTTGGACTATGTGTTGTTTATACAGTGTGACAGGGAACGTGTGCTTCTTTTGTTTTGCGGTTGTTTTGTTGTGAGTACGGCGACATGACACCTCTCGTTGATCGCATTGTGAGCTGAAATGCGCAGTTTAATGTGATAGAGATTCAGCATAATATACCTATTGAGGCGTCCATAAATTACGTGAGACGTTTAGAGGGCGACTAACGCAAGAATCAAACATCGTCCTTCTCTCTTCACACTCACGCCCGTCTTTCATATACCAGATGAAAAGGGACGACGCGGATTAATCGGCAAATTTTTTCTCAATAACTCGATAAACATTTTAAAAATCCGCTAGGTCACATTCTCAATGATTGAATTTTATACGATGTGTTAAAATATTAACTTAATTCAATGCACGATTATGGCAATATATTATGAAAAATTCGTGAAAATTAGATACATGTTTGTGATTTTTTTCTATCGATAAAATTTTAAGATATCGTGTTTTCGCTAGGTCGGATCTTCGGGAATATAATGTAGTATCTATATTTAGAAAATGAAACGATTCGGAGCTTATTTTCAAGTATAAAAATGAATTAAAAAATCGTCAATTTAGGGTTAGTCGCCCCCTTAAGAAAAGGAGGATCTCATCAAATCTGCTTTAGGAAAAAAAAAAAACTAAGGAAAATTGTCTCAAAACACGAGAAAGTTTGGTTTAGTTGTTTTAAGGTTATAAAATCAATTCGTCGTCTACTAAAGCTTGCTTTATAGGTCTTAGTGAAAGGTCGAATTTTAATGAAAACATAAATACATATTTTATGCTGACCTTTCATACTCAGATCAGACCAAAGGGCAGATTGTAAATGTCACAAAAACGTTAATGGATCCACTAGCAACGAAGTAAATTAGTAATTGTGACATTATTATCATTCGAATATATTATAATAATAGTAATAATTAATGGACGCTTACATAAGAGATTTCGATTTTAAATTAACTCCTATAAAGTTTTTCAGAGAAAAAAGCAAAGAAAACAACGTTAAGGAAACGTCTCAATAAGTACCTAAGAGTGTTCGCAACTTTCATATCACATCATATTTTGATAAATGAAAGTATTTTAAAAGGGTTTAGGGAAACCTTGTCGCATCAATCAAAATCTATCGGGGTACGCTTTTCATCGATCAAAACGAGATTGAATAAAGTGATTATGTATGAGTGTTTGTAGGTACACTTTATTAAAAGCCTTTCATATTTTGTTCCTTTGGGGTTCCGTTGTAAAGCTCTAATAGCTACTTTATTTAGCTTTATTAGGGTACTAGATTTACTACTACTAGAGAGGGTAAAGGGTAGAGGGTACTAGAGAACCGTACATTTTCCCAGGATAAAAAGTATCATATGTCCTTTCCCAGGACTCAAAGTATCGCCTTACCATATTTCAGCAAAATTGGTTGAGCAGTTTGGGCGTGAAGAGGTAACGGACAGACAGACACACTTGCGCATTTATAGTATTATATGGATGATGTTGAAGTCACAAAAATATTACTGTGTTAATAATGATTTTAAAAACACTCAATGCTATATTTATCTGAAAAGTTGACGCGTGGCGCGTAGATATTAGTGCAGTGTCCACTCTGTTCTCTGGATTTTATTTAAATTCAAGCAGAAATGTGAGTCAAATAGCTCCGATTCTATCCATATGCTCCGCTTCGTCTTTAAATTCATTTCAAAATATTCAGTTCACATAAAATCCGGTACATTCCAAGGAAATTCATACATAATATACCCATGATAAGTGCCGGAGTATTGGGGCATGTATTTTATCATGCGTCAT
Organism: Polyommatus icarus; assembly: GCA_937595015.1. Taxonomy (NCBI): domain Eukaryota; kingdom Metazoa; phylum Arthropoda; class Insecta; order Lepidoptera; family Lycaenidae; genus Polyommatus; species Polyommatus icarus. The sequence goes on along the minus strand of OW569330.1, from coordinate 7,927,812 downwards.
TGGAAGTCTAGCTCCCTTGTGCTGAAAAATGTATGGAAATGTGATGGAGATGTATCACACTCCATACTTCCTCACTTCGCTCCCGCTTTGTATTTCTTTTTTGCCTTTTTCTTCGAATTGCTCGATGTATTTTGCCCTTTTCTGAAACAATGATGCCATTTGCAGGCGATGTAATAGGTAATGCGAAGTGAATACATTTCTTTCTAAGAAGTAACGAGACTCCACGCGCGAGCTTCGAACAATTAGGGGATGAGGGATTTCGAGACTATAATAATTACCCCTTGCAAGTTTATATACTTACTAGATGATGCCCGCAACTTCGTTGCGCCAAAACTTGTTTATCGCGCGGGGGCAATACATTTTTTCGGAACAAAAAGTATCCTATGTCCTTTCCCGGGATTCAAAGTATCTCCATGCCAAATTTCAGCAAAATCGGTTCAACAGTTAGGGCGTGAAGAGGTAACAGACAGACAGACACACTTTCGAATTTATAATATTAGTATGGAAGTATGGATATACGTAATTGTTTATAGCATCATGCCTAAACAACTAGGTTAGGGTTAGGTCGATTATGATAAAATTTTGCACAAAAACATTGGCAACTGTTTTGTTGCAGAAAATACACGGTTTCGAGGGGATTTTATTTTGCGCAGCGAACAGCTAGTAGGTACTTACTTTATATTTCCTGTGCGATAGAGTGCGTACTTACGTAATAATAACAGCCATATATTAGTACAGTAAGTATAAAAAGTTCTGTACTTAATAATTATTATATACTTGAATATTATCTTAGCTGAACCAAAATAATTTGTATTTTGTGGCAAATATCGTTGAGTCTTTAACCTCGAAGTTTCGAGAATATGGAGTAGTGATTTACCATTCACTGGAGGATTAAGGTGTTTGATACTAAGTCAAGTCTTTGATGTTGTCTCCATAATTATTGCTCGGTATGATTGGAAATGCAGCAACTTTAATGTAACATGTTAGCTTTGTCCACACTGGGCCTTTTTTGTTCATGCGTTATACCGCAGTCAACAGCGAACGCGAGGCATGCCCGTGACGCGCGTTGAAATCGTAGCGCTTGCTATGACACTTTTCTTTCAACGTGGGTGGATTTTGACGCATTCAATTATTGAATATGCCAAACGAAAGTTAAATAAATAAACGTGACGAAAATTGAAGATAAAATTGCAAAATGTGGACATAGCGAATCAGAATTTTATAGAGAAACGGTTGTAACGTAATGGAAGTAATGTTTAATGTATAATACAGGAAGTAACAAAACTAAGCGATAAAGTCTACTATGAAAGTAGCAGCGCTGAAAGAGCAACAATTTTTGTGATTTGTATGGGCAAGCACATAGCGTCATGTATTTTCCCATACAAAAGATTACAAAACTTATTCTTTCAGCGTTGCAACTTTCACAGTCAACTCTATGCAAGCGACAAATACCCGCAAATTTTGTTGTTTGTTATAGTGAGACTTATAATGCAATACATCCCGAAACGAGTTTATATTGTTTTTTATAAATAACTGTATGTTATTTTTGGACTTTTCCACCTTTTTGGTAAACTAGGTTGCCACTCTCGCCGGGCTAGTTCCCGAAACGGTGGTAAGCGACTATAGTTTCGACGTTCAAAAGGAATATGTTTATACATAGGTATATTAACTTTATGGTTCATACCAACTTTGAATAAAATCTGATTTGGTAATTTGACTCTTATGGCTTGGACCACGGGTACAAAGAAAATCCACAAACACCAAATCGTAAATTAACTCTTGACCTGTTAAATCAATAGAAACCAAAAGCGAACTCTTAACTTATAATTACCGGCGTTTAGATGAATCGGATTCTTAATACAATTGAAAGCTTTTGTACCCTGAGTAAAGCTGACAGACTGTTAATAATTTGATCAACGAATTAAAGCTATTTAAGGTGAAATATCTTGAACAAGACGATTGTATCTGTAAATCCAATTCATTAATTTTGGTTTCTATCATTAATTTGGTCTTGTTAATATTATCTGTAACAATCATTAAATATGATTTATTACTGCAATATTTTCACGTAAGGCCGTGTTTCCACCTGCAAGACAACTGTTGCGAGAAGTGTCCGACAGCAGCTTGCAAGTGTAAACCCCGTAGCAAGTGCTGTCGCGACAATTTTTCAAGCGCTTCCTACGAGTAGTTGCGACAGCATGTCTACATGTTTGCGAGGACTCGTGACAGATTTCGCTACGGGTCACCGCAGATATACAGTCTAGTTTCGTATGGCATATTATATCCGCGAGCTTCTCGCACGACATTTATTGCAGCAATAAATTGCAGGAATTAGTATGAAATGTAAACAATATTGCAAGAAACTCACGCAAGACTTTCGCGAATTTGCTTGCAGGTGGAAACACGGCCTTAGGCAGTACCAACATAATGGGCATTGTCCAAAAAAAATCACATGTACTTTTTATATTTTTTTTCGTTAAAATAGGTTATTTTAAGAATATAAATTAAATAATTTTGAAATCCATTGGCTAGTTTTTTCTCAATAAATTTTTAAAGTTTCGCTCTGACGTCATCATCGGCGCCCAATTGACCTCTGTAGTATGTTTTTTTTCCTTTCAATCTTATTTATAATGGCTGGTTCGTCTAATGCAAGTTATCATTATATGAAAGCTGATACGAGAAACTTACCAAAAGTTCGAAACGTAATGTTGATCGAATTTATTGCTAATTTAACGCCATTGAAGGTCAAACTAAGGTTAAACATATTTGTTCAAAAATATAAGTAACTAATGAGTATTTTTTTCGTTTATATACAGAAAAACGATCACTGACCTTATTCCTCGAAATGTTTTTGTAATGAGCAAAATTAAAAAAAAATGGACAATCCCCATTATACAGTAAACAAAATGTTTCGTTCGACGTTTGATAATGTTTCTGTCAATATTCTGGTACGACGAGTCTACCGTCCAACATGTCGGATTTTGGCAATATTTTGGTCGAATTGTTGCTCCATGCTGAATTTCAAAAGTTTGTTCTAACTTTACAAAATTGTGAAGCTCATAATAATATTATACTATTAATTACTTGCTTCTTTGAATTTGTTTATGATACGGGAACCGTACATTTTTCGGGATAATATGCAAGGTGTATCCTTCCTAATGACTTTATTTCACAAAACCAAATCAGACAGACACAGATTATCATTTAACGATACGTATATTATAAAGAACAATGGCCAAATCGTACCAGGTGGGGCGGTGGCGTCCCGATATGCCATTAGTAGCAAAAATTCCCTAATATTTTAAGGCATCGAAAATCAATAGAAATGTGTCTTTAAATAGCCACAAAAAAAAGATCAATATATTTTAGTTTCGTTATGTTCTGACAGCCGGCGATCATTCGCATTCGTTCTATTTTTTGGGTAATACTCTAGGAAAAATTGAAATAATTAGAAACGAGATCGCCGAATATACACTTGTAGGCTACACCGCAGTCGGGAAAAGGTAGTTCTTAAGTGTAACCTCAAAATAATTGTAAATGTTATTAATTATTATAAAAAAAATCCTGGCTATTTAGACATAAATCTCAAACGGAATTATGTTTAGAGCATAAGAACAACCAAATCTAACTATAGTTTATTTTGGGACATCAAAATTGGAAAATTTGGCCATTATTCTTTGAAAGCGTGTCTGTCTGTCTATTACCTTTTCACGCTTAAGCCGCTGAACGAATTTTGATGTTTAGTATGAAGATACTTTAAGTCCTAGGAAAGAACAGAAGATACTTTATACCGAAAACATAAACGGTTCCCGCACGATAAACGCATTTTGGCGCAACGGTGTTGCGACTTGCGGGCGTGCTAGTAATAGTATGAATTAATGTTTTTGGAATACAGACATCTGCAATGCTAAAAGTGCTGCAGATGCAATTTAGCCCTACATGGGGTAGCTTTACAAGGAATGCATGATGCAACTTCCTAAGTTCTCCTTGGCAATTTGCCATATTTCACGAGTTATGGGACCTTCACCATCATATTGTACCAATTCCACTTAAATAGATGTTATAAGAAAGAGTATGACCATTTGACCATGCACCAACAATCTATATTTGGAAAATAATTGAGGACATTTTGGGGAAAAATTACTGCTTATTAAAATATATTTAGGCGGAAATAATATAATATTTTTCTGCTGCTTGAAAAATATAAAACTATAATTTTTATAAAATCCTAAAACGTTAATTATATACGTGCAAGTTCGTTTAAATATTATAACAAGAGCAAGTAATGTTTAGTTTTACATTCAATATTATTTTATGTATGAAAATTTAATACGAGTATAGAAAATAGAATCCATAATTCACAGATTATTTTCAATTCAGAATTCGTTTTTACCGAGTGAGCGAAAATAACAAAACGTTGAAAGTTATAAAATGGTGAAATAGCTCTTGAATTTTTCCGATACACTGAGATAATAATGTAATGCACTTTGTACTACAAGCTGGGAACGCTAAAAAATGTAAACACCAATAAATTCTTTTACTCAGCACCGACTCTAACTATCCCGTTGAAATGCTTTTGCTTTAACCTTTATTAAAGTATGAAATTCAGTACGTTCAAAAAGTCATAATTTATTCGCTCGTGCTAGTTACGAGTAAATTGAACTATTTTAATTAAATTTCAATTCTGTTTATACTTTTGTATTAAGCAGAATTAAAATTGACTTGACGTGACCTATTTAAAGTGTGGTTCCGTCATCTGCCTATCAATTTTCCTAAGGGTGCGTCCACATTTGTATTATTTGCGCGATCAGATCCCCGATCAGATCTCCGTCGCGTATCATCGAAGCGTGTCAAAATGACACGGGTATCATGATACGCCCCGAACGCTATTAACCGCGTATCTAATACATGCCGTATCAAATACTCGCATGATCGGCACAATGATCTAATAGGCGTCCACACTATGATACTCATACTTGATACGGCGCGATGATCGCGACGGAGATCTGATCGGAGATCTGATCGCACAAATAATTCAAATGTGGACGCACCGTAATAGAACACTCATCCTACCTACCCATAATCGTAATTATACTAATTTGACAGCTAGGCATAATATACCAATCAATAATAAGGCTGATTATGGGTCAATATGAGTGAAATGATAGTCAATATAATATATGACCTGGGTTTTTAGATTTTAGAAGTCAATTTATACCAGTCCATTTGCGATTGATCGAAACAATCGCTCGCAAATATCACGTTTCGAATGAAGATGGACGATCTTAATTCTCATATCATGTTCTTCTAAGGGTGCGTCCACATTTGTATCATTTGCGCGATCAGATCCCCGATCAGATCTCCATCGCGATCATCGCGCCGTATCAAGTATGCGTCTGTCGCGCATTATCGAAGCGTGTCAAAATGATACGCGTATCATGATACGCCCCCATCGCTACTAACCGCATATCTGATGCGTGTCATGTCAAATATACGCATGATCGGCAGAATGATCTAATAGGCGTCCACACTATGATACGCATACTTGATACGGCGCGATGATCGCGATGGAGATCTGATCGGAAATCTGATCGCGCAAATGATACAAATGTGGACGCACCGTTAGATCGACTGGATCAAAGAAGAATTACTATTATTCCCCTCTGTATCCAACTAACCAAGAAACATTCAAGAAAATGATATGAAAGTATCAAAAACATTCGTACTTGTACGGAAAATGTTATTCACATATCAAGAGCAGACTGCACAAGACAGGGGTAAAATTGCGTTTAGGAACCCTTGAAAATTTAGAATTCACGTCGTGTGTTCGCCGCTTAAAATATTTTTTCTTTACCAAAAAAATGAAACTGTAGCTCTATTTTTATTGATACCCAATTGAATGCAAAACAATTGTCACAGTTCGGTGCCGATATTTTTTGTGATAAAAATAAAAATATTTTACACTAAGTACTTTTTAGACATTGAAACTAAAAAATATTTTTAAATCACAATTATTACCTCACGTGTTCGCACTGTTTTCCCATTTAAGCCTTTTTTTAAACTGCCTGCAGACCATACTCAGTGCGACTTTTAGTAGTTGCAAAGTTTTAGTAGTAACCCATTGATACAAAATGTCCGATTTAATGCAGGCTCTATAATTGCTGAAATCGCAATCATATTAGTATACCAGAATTCCTCGTTTAAATTAAAAATTACCGTACTTATTATCCTCATCGGTTAAATTAGTCCTGTAAAACAAGGGCCCTATTTTCGCGCCGCAGCTCAAGGGATTGCCCTATTTTTATTACTCCCCAGGGCGCTCTAAGGGTAGCCTGTCGATCCTCCTTACTGTTAAATACCTACACGAAATCTAAAATAGCTACAACATTATTTCGCCTAATCAGGAGAATTTTTTTAAGCGTATTTTCGTGGAGAACGAGAATGTATAATTAAAATACCGTCTTATGTTTAGCAAATAAGGTTAAGGGTATGTTCAGATAACACTCAACGCGCATTTAGATATACGCGTAACTGCATAAATTTTATTCAGACCGTATAAAATACAGCCAACGCGCGTTTTCGCGCATAAAAATGTATGTGTATTGTGTAGTTGTAAACACGTGTATTTTGTAACACGTGTTTACAACTACACAATAGCGCGTTTAGTTATAATTGTCATCTAGGAACATATCCTGAAGTGAACGCAGATATAGGCCCTTCACACTAACGTAGTATCTATGCTACGTACGTATAGATCTAACCCCTACACACTTGTGTAGGGGTTAGATCTATACGCATACATATTCTAATAATATTATGTCCTTGAAATACAAGGGGTGACAAGTAAAAAAGCAATGATTGCCATAATTTATCATAGCACAATTCGAAAGACGCTGGGGTCCCTTAGATTAAATAACAAATTGTGTCGACATTACTAATTCAAATATTTTATTAACAATAATAATATCGACAAATAAAAATTCATCTACGTTTAAGAATGAGAATGGATTTTTTTGTTTGATTAGATTGAAAAAAATAATAAGCTCCAAACGAAAAATTTCTTCAACTGTAACGGAATCAATATTATTAAGTCCCTCAATGTAGATTGATTTCCAATCACAGTCACGAAGCCAATTAATTGGAGAGTTCGATAAACATTTTAACAAGTATTTGCCATCAGAGGAATTCATAGGAAGATAGCGGACCTGAATTTTTTGGCCCGAAGGTTTCCTTTCTGTAATATCTTGTATTAGGTATGTGTGTGTTATTCTTGTATCCACGAATCTGTAGGCCTACTACGAAACCGTTTTGAGACTCAAACAATCGGACGAGAATGCCGCGTCCTGCTCTAACAACGTCATTTCACGTTTATTAGAGTAGGACGCAACATTCTCGTACGATTGTTTAAGTCTCAAAACCGTTTCGTGGTACCGGCCCTGAACCTCACATTCATGTTCAGATTTTTGTAACGAAAGAAATTTAACCGGCAACATTTTTATTTATAAGTGTAGAAATCCATATACATATATCTATTCTAATATAATATTATAAATCCGAAAGTGTTCTGTCTGTCTGTCTGTCTATTCGTCTGTCTTTCTGTCTGTCTGTTACCTCTTCACGCCCAAACTGCTGAACCGATTTTGCTGAAATTTGGTATGTAGATTCATTGGGTCCCGAGAAAGGACATAGGACACTTTTTGTCCCAGAAAAATGTACGGTTCCCGCGCGATAGCCAAGTTTTGGCGCAACAGAGTTGCGGGCATCATCTAGTAATAATATAAATACGAAAGTGTATTTATCTGTCTGTCTATACGAAGATACTTTGAGTCCCGGGAAAGGACACATGATACTTGCTTTTTTATCTCGGAAAAATATAGAGTTTTGGGCGTCATGTACTTTTATTGTCCGTTGAAATATGAGTATAGGGGCACGTAAGCCACTCTATAAGGTACTATTATGTATTCTGTGACTTTACGCAAAAAACATTAGACGAACAGCCTAAATAGGCTTCTTTAATATTATTATTCAAGTAGGTTAATTATTTCCACAGTTGGCCAAAAGCTTGTAGTAAAATATACCTATTTATCAGTGATCTTCTTGTGGCGCAAAAAATATTTTCCCACCTCGTACCACCTTTCATTATCTGCTTGTTATTCCGTTCAGAGCTGCGTACGGCGCAGTAATATCTAAATGTCATGTTTATCTCGTGTGATGACATTCAGAGTATTTTGCATAATATAAGCCTTTGTGACGAAATGTAAGACGACGATGGTATTATCGGTTACTACTGTATGTTAAGGCTGGCCGTATACACGTTTTCTGTCTTCGATTTCCTAATATGGAATTAGATTTGGAATTAGATTTTCACGCGCGAACGCGCCGGCTTGGTATTATTATTAGTATTAATCCGACCAGTACTTCTCATGTAAATATTCTATGAACATTAAAAAGATCCCGATTGATCGCTAACTCGTAGAATAGTTGTGTTATAAATTTCGTGGAACAAAATATAGAAAAACCAAAGAAAAAGTTTGGATGTTTTGTGTATTTCTATGGGATTCGCGATCAAAATTACCAATTCCGCGCGATACATTCACTTTGACGCAAAACGTTAAAAACTAGTAAAAAATATATTAATTTTTTTAACGATCTATAATATAACTACATGACGCCCGCAACTCCGTTGCGCCAAAATTCGTTTATCGCGCGGGAACCGTACATTTTTCCGGGATAAAAAGTATCCTATGTCCTTTCCCGGGACTCAAAGATGCCAAATTTCAGCAAAATTGGTTCAGCGGCTTGAGCGTGAAGAGGTCGCAGACAGACAGACAGACACACTTTCGCATTTATAATATTAGTATGGAAGTATGCATAATTTATAATGTATTTCAAAGATCGTGAAAAGTAACAATTATCGTGTCAAAAAGTACAATTAATTCCGACCCATTCCAACATCAATAAGATAAGGCCTTATGAATTAGAGCCGTGACAATTCCCAGTCACCTTGTGTTCAGAATGCACGGAGAACTCTCCATATTTCATTTTCATTCGCGCGCTGAATGCAAAATGAATGAGACACCATGAATACTAACAAGCGCAGTTTATTTCGCTAATCGTGCAAACAAGGAGTTCCATAACTTTGTATTGTCTTACTGTGGTCCGGTTTTGACTTTTATGTTAAAATGTTTATTGCACTCAATATTATTATTTGGCAACACTTTATATTACATTTACTATTTATAGGTCTACCATGGGTCTACCATCTAATGGCAAATTTTGACGGCACATTTTCAAAAAATATCCTTGAACATTGGATAAATTTTTATATTATACTAGCTGACCCGACAGACGTTGCGCATCATTATCATAAAAGTATATTGTGCAGTAACTGTACATTTTTTCTGGACAAAATGTATCATATGTCCTATTCCTGGTTCTAAGCTACCTCTCCACCAATTTTCAGCCAAATCGGTTCATCCGTTCTTGAGTTATAAGTGGCGTAACTAACACAACTTTCTTTTATATATATAGATTAGCATTAATTAGCCGCTATATTACGGAAAAAAGGATCAAAATGTTTTATTACAATTACCACGGTATTGCTTGAATCAATTTCTTTTTTTACTTTTTGCCATCAGATTCTGGTAGACCTAATGCTGCCTCCCCATATAGACGAACGGCTTGCAACGGCGTTTGTTTATAATCCACACATTGGAAGGTCGTTCAGTATGCTTTGGATCGCACCAATGTGCGGACGGATTCAAAATGGATGTTGAGTCGCTAACAGCTGCAGCTGTATATTTATTCACAGATTATAACCAATACTAATATTATAAATGCGAAAGTGTGTCTGTCTATCTGTCTGTCTGTCTGTCTGTTACCTCTTCACGCCCAAACCACTGAACTGATTTTAGTAGTTGTTGATTTTGGAATGTTTTACATTGGCGCTACCATCGCAGTGTCAAATTTTAAATAATATTCGAATTCGAATTTTAATTTTAGTCTGTCCCGACAGTTAGCGCTGCGATCAAATTAAAAAAAAATACTTTATATACTCAATATGGCAAAGAAACGTTTGCCGGGACAGCTAGTATTAAATAAAATAGTCATTCATTGGGCTGTTTGGCGATGTCTAAAGCACTGGAATAAGAAATCATAGACGCATCAAGATCAATACGAAGTTTTCCTGATCCCGAGAAACATTTCTTATTACCGGGAGTTCAGTGGGACATATACGAAGTTCCAACCGCGTTTCGAATAGTTAGGTACTTCGTGAATACTTCAGATACGAGTACGGTGATTTCGATTTAGTAAGACTTTATTTGTAGAGACTTAAGAAAATTTAAGTATTTACTCTTAGAAAATACTTTGATTCTTAGATATTTTCGGGTTGTAAAGAACTTGAATGGCATTTGGATGTAAGATTGGCAAGCGTGTATATATATATACACGCTATAAACGTTAGCATAGTAGATCACGTCCCAAGTATTATTTAAAAAATATATTCAATGTACAGAATTGACTTTCCTACGATTTTATTATATGTATAGATAGATGTATAGATATAGATAGATAGATGACTTACTTTGTTCTTAAAGAGCAGAAATAAGCTCACCGCATAGTAATAAAACGACACTCGAAATCTGTATAGATAAGATACATAAAAGCTGATAGCAAGGCAAGGAGTGGAGATAGATACATAGTGTAAAGGACAAATTTGTAGGAAATTTTATGAGCTTTCTTTTTGTAACGGACATTTTTTTTGCTACAACTAACCGTTTAAGCGATATGAGCAAAAAACTAAAAATATGGAAAATTGAGCAGCTCCCCCCCACCCTAGGTGCAATCGTTAAAATTTATAGCCTATGTGTTGACCCGACCTCTAAGTAACACTCGTATTCGTGCAAAATTTGAAGTTAATCCATCCAGTACTTTCTGAGTTTATCCCGGACATACATACAGACAAACAGACAAACAGACAAAAATTCTAAAAACTATATTTTTGGCTTCCATATCGATTGTAGATCACGTCCCAAGTATTACTTTTCAAAAATATTCAATGTACAGAATTGACTTTCCTACGATTTTATTATATGTATAGATGACTCTCGCAACTCCGTTGAGACAAAATTCGTTTATCGCGCAGGAACCGTACATTTTTCCGGAATCAAAAGTATCCTATGTCCTTTACCGGGACTCAAAGTATCTACATACCAAATTTCAGAAAACTCGATTCAGCGGTTTGGGCGTGAAGAGGTAACAGACAGACAGACAGATGGGCAGGCAGACAGACACACCTTCGCATTCATAATATTGAGTATAGTATGGATAACAATGTTTTTAAGCTAGAGGCAGCACCAGCACAGACAGTTAACAAAAAGTTTTGTTCGACGTTTCTGTCAATAATCTGATATTCGTGCAACATGTTGAATTTTGGTCGAGTCACTTACTGTATGTGCCACCACCCGCTCGGACCTTTGCGTAATATTCCCTATTCATTATACTGCCACATGTAATAGTTAGATGATATTGACAGGAGGACATGGGTGTGAAACAAAATACTGCTGGTATTCAAGTGACACATTACAAGTTAGCGTACGTTTCTGATTTCGGCCACGCACATTTAAAACATTCGAAGGATTGAAAGCTTAGAGAAGTTTGAATACACTTAGGTATATTATGTAACTTGTAAGCATGGCTTCCAGGCAGTAGCTAAGAATCCAAAATTCATATTCATGTTACACTAAGCTATAATAATCTTAAATTCAATGTTTTTTAAAGCTAAGACCTTAAGACCCTGCTGCCAAAAATTTCAAAGCACGCTAGCCCTGCCTATAACACACCCCGCTATCCTCCAATCGTGATATTATAATGATTCCATGAATCATGCTCCCGAGCAATGTGCTTTACGGTGCAGCTAATAGTGAACAATATCGCGTAACAACGGTTCCCGCATTATAGCATATAAGTAAAGGTCGTAAGTCCCAAAACTGTTTTTGATGATTACTTAAAAATTAAATACAATACTATTATTTCCTTTTGCCCTTATTTTATAAAGTGTGCAAGTTATTTAATGATAGTAACTCAATAAACTATGTAACATAATATATTTGTTGAAAAGCCCAGAAAGATTCATAATTTCGAAACATATAACTATCGAGTCAAAATAATGTGAATCATGTTTTCCGTTTAATAAATACCAGATAAATATACAATGATTAAATAAATCTTAATTTCATTTAAGTCAATCGTTTTCCGGGATCGTAATACTTATTAGAAAACGGCGCAAAAGCCTTGGCAGCCCGCTCTTAAAAATTGTCCTTAATACTAAATATGTCTTTTAACTGTTTATTAGGACAATAATTTTTGTTTCACAAAATATGAGTATCGAAAACGATGGGGCGTTTTCGATACTCATATTTTGTGAAACAAAAATTGTCCTAATAAAATTCATCTCAATTTTTCGCTTCGAAAACGACTTTAGGCATTGTCTAACTCATCCCTATAAATATATCTAATGGATATTTTATTTTGTAAAAAGTGCAGGGTCCTGATAGTCTATCCGAAATAAGGTTTTAATCCGCTCTCAATTGCTCGATTATAGTTGTTAATCTTCTAAAGTCCCCTTTGTCGTTGTTGGGGTGATGTATAGCTTTTTAAGTGTATTAAAAACAACATGGTGTCCGTACTCCGAACTGGAGGATGTTTTAATTAAATTACCTGTCTAAAGCCCGCCCGGACGTGGCATTGACATGCGCCGGAGCTCAAATACTGCAGAGAAATTTTATGAAATATTGCAAGTTTCAAAAACTTCACGCATGGTTATTGATTATGTACACCCGAAAATCGCTGCAGGTGATTTTTTAAACGAGGCTAAAGCTAGGTCTATTTGCATTGTGATGCGTCGTGCAAAGCTAACCTACGTCACGTCTTGAGTACTATCAGAGAAGTTCATTCATAGGCAGAACGCGGACCAACGTAATTTGGTCACGTTATGTCAAATCCAGACAGGATCACGACATACCAAATTATTTTTCTCACCTCCGGGCGGAAAACGTCAACTTTCTTCCCGCTGCGCTTACCGATGTTGCCGTTGTCCGCCTCCGTCGATGAGAAAAATAGTATACGCACCATGGGCAGTAAATAAGAAAGCCTCAGATCATATGTGATTTTACATTACATGTCATCAGACATTTCTTATTTTCCTGCCCTAGGTGCGTAATGTACTATTATGCGTCCGTTACGGTGACGCAACGCTATGTGAATTGTGACCCTCGATGACGATATAAACAAGGACTACCGTTAGGTTATATATTTATTTCGTAACAAGAGTAAACGATAAGTTAGAAAGAATAGAAATAAAGTTAATTTCAGCGCGTTTACATCTTTGATAGAACATAAAATATATTGGTTAGATAAGAGTCGAAATAACAATCTCCACAAATCCTCGCCGCGTGCTTAGATCATGGTCAATTATAAAGTTAAATATGAAACAAACTTCGAAACATAATCCTCACGAAATATGTTGGAAGTTTATCTTTGAAATGGAATATCAATCAATTAGCAGCCGCCCAGATGAAACTTCCAAATAATTTAATATCAAGGGCGAAAGCGTGTATTGCAAAAGTTAATTCTGACGTTTGAGTATTGTAAAGGTGGTATTCCTTGACGCCATCGACCGCGACCAACAAAAAAAAATAATTTTGACCTATAGGTTTTATTTTGCTCTACATCAGCGTAGGCAAGGGTCACTTGAGCAATGTAGAAAATAAAACCCATGGCATGATAGGTCAAGTGGCATTTTGTTTGAATTTTCGTCGGTCTTGCGGCAAAGATAGGAAGAACCACTTTTAGGGCGCCACTACTGCATTCGGGGTAAGACGTAGGATTATTTGTTAACAACATATAATATTTTGTCTGATACTTTTTATACCTCAGAACCAGTTTACAATGCAACTTGACGTGTCGATGCTGTACGATGAATTTCTTGATGGGTAAATCACAAAACGAAAATACATTTACTCCAGGCTATCTGTTCCAAATTTGAATGGTTCATATATTTTTTAAAAGTGCAGAACACGTCGCGACTTTGCAATGTGAACTCATCCTTATAATTGGGATAAGCGAGGAAGTCCCAAAGGAGGATCTTCTGACCGAGGGAAGTAGTGTGGGTCTGGCCGACCTCTTCTATATTTTCTACTGTCATAATATTATACGTTATTAGAAAATAAATTTATATTTTAATAAAGAGCGCGATGCAGAATTGTAGCGCTTACCTTAAGGGCGTTCCGTCCGGAGATTCCGTAATTGACCGTATTTAAAACCTTATAAACTCATAATCTGAAAGCTACAAAGTTATAATAAATACAGCAATAATCTTCAGTACATCAACATTCCTTTCGCCGTTTTAAATTTTCTATTTTTGTTTATTATACTCATGATATCAGCTTCCAAAGTAATACCAATTTGTTAAAATTCGAGCATACATTCAGCATCTCCTTAGCATTTACATTTACGATCATACATTCAGCATCTCCTTAGCATTTACGTATACGATTGCTTGTGATCTCGCGGTGTAGCCGCCAAACCACACGTTTGGGCGCACGCATAATAAACAGGGTGCAATTAAACCTTCCTGCCAAATTTTTTCCAGGGCTTAAGTATCATTAGGAGAGTCCGATGTCCATTTAACCAACAAAAGTTGGGTGCTATTTTTTATGACATCACATTTTATCCCATTTAAAATCGTTGCAGAACGGTCACTAGCGAAGCTGGGGAATGACCGGGGGTGACGCAGGGGGAAGCGCGCGCGCGGTGGTACGTCACGCGTGGGCGACGCGTCATGTCCATTAATTGTAGTGTTTTTTAGGATAACTTTCGGAAGCTTTTTCTCAACATTTTAGTGCTGAGTAATAATAAAAGAAAAAAATACTTGTATTTTAATTTTAAACAAGGATCAATATTATATCAAAATTTGGCAGGACGGTTTAATTACAGCCTGCATATAAATAGAAACTTTGAGTATTTACGCGATTTCTACGGAAACAGTTTTGGAACCGTTGCTGTAGTATTCGCGTTCGTGAAACACCCTAAGTTCAACGTATAAAAGATTGAGGTTAATTTAAAGTGTTTTAATGGCAGGCATATAAAAGAAATGATCCGTCAAAGAGCAGAGATTTCAAAATTGAAATCCGACTTGAAAAGCTACATTGAAATACATTTCATAATTACGACGGGTTTTTTGACTGTAGTCTGTAATTCTGTAATGCTGTTTTTATAACTGAAATATATTTCATTTGCTACAATGTTACAACCCGGATGTTTTGGCTCGTGACTGAAAGATAGCGGGATGTTAATATAATAAGTGACCACGCATCCTTATTGGTCTATAGCAATATTATCCATGTACTGATAAAATAAATGCGGAGGTGTGCTGCCTGTCTGTCTGTCTGCTTCCTCTTCACGCCCAAACCAATGAATCGATTTGGCTGAAATCCAAGTATGGAAATACCATACTTTTTATCCCAGAAAAATGTACGGTTCCCGCACGCGGCACGATACATTAATTTTGGAGTTGCGAGCGTTATCTAGTTTTATTGATTTACGGTGAATTGTCGTTTTATTATTATTAGTTATTGGAAGTCAGGGAAGATTTATGAGTGACACAAAATTTCACCGGGACATCTAGGTATATTATAAGCCTGCAACCTTACTTTAAAACAAAACAGTAAATAAGAAACAAAACATTATGTAAAATCTACGACCATACAATAACACATAATCGCAGAAACTTATAATCAAATTGTTGGATATTTTTCTCAGAAACCAAACACATTACGGGAATTCCCCGGCTCGGGGGAAAGAATTAATCAAAAGCCTGCGGCTTCTCGTCTAGAGTGTCTCCTAGATTATTTATGTAACGTGTACGTTATCTTAAGGTCAATCTTCACGTTGTCATATTGGAGAGCAATGATTGCGACCATGATTGCGCACTGCGCAGTGGTCGACAGTTTGATATCGTGATGGCTTCTATGTGTCCATTATGGGCCAAACTTCATGCTTTTTACTTGTATATTTATTCTGAAACTAGAGGACGCCCGCAACTCCGTTGCCCCAAAAGTCGTTTAACGCGCGAGAACCGTACATTTTCCCGGGATAAAAAATATCCTATGTCCTTTCCCGAGACTCAAAGTATCCATACCAAATTTTGGCAAAATGACTTCAGCGGTTTGGGCGAGAAGTGGTAACAGACAGACGGACAGACAGACACACTTTCGCATTTATAATATTAGCATGGATTATATACAAGTCTCGTATCGCGGTGTATGTTTCAAAACTAGTGTACTTATGTTTCAAGACTAGCGCGATTCTCAGACATTTTCTGAGCTTATTGGGAAGTGTGGGCCAACGTCAAGTTTTCAAACCCGTATAATGTGTATAGCAAAATAATTATTTGCTGGGTTATTTGATTTTATTAACTTATTTACCATTCATAAATAAAGTGTATGAGTAATCATTTAAACCCACTTTTAGTCTATTATTTTATTACAATACTAGCTTGTGTGGCTTCGCTCGCGTGAGGAATATTATTTTTAATAATTAGGAATCAGGACACATGATACTCGCTTTTTATCTCGGAAAAATATAGAGTTTTGGGCGTCATGTACTTTTATTGTCCGTTGGAATATGAGTATAGGGGCACGTAAGCCATTTTATAAGGTACTATTATGTATTCTGTGACTTTACGCAAAAAACATTAGACGAACAGCCTAAATAGGCTTCTTTAATATTATTATTCAAGTAGGATAATTATTTGTTGGCCAAAAGGCCACAGTTGGCCAAAAGCTTGTAGTAAAATATATTTATCAGTGATCTTCTTGTGGCGTTAAAAATATTTTCCCACCTCGTACCACCTTTCATTATCTGCTTGTTATTCCGTTCAGCGCCGCGTACGGCGCAGTAATATCTAAATGTCATGTTTATCTCGTGTGATGACATTCAGAGTATTTTGCATAATATAAGCCTTTGTGACGAAATGTTAGACGACGATGGTATTATCGGTTACTACTGTATGTTAAGGCTGGCCGTATACACGTTTTCTGTCTTCGATTTCCTAATATGGAATTAGATTTGGAATTAGATTTTCACGCGCGAACGCGCCGGCTTAGTATTATTATTAATATTAATCTGACCAGTACTTCTCATGTAAATATTCTATGAACATTAAAAAGATCCCGATTGATCGCTAACTCGTAGAATAGTTGTGTTATAAATTTCGTGGAACAAAATATAGAAAAACCAAAGAAAACGTTTGGATGTTTTGTGTATTTCTATGGGATTCGCGATCAAAATTACCAATTCCGCGCGATACATTCACTTTGACGCAAAACATTAAAAACTAGTAAAAAATATATTTTTTTTTAACGATGTATAATATTACAACATGACGCCCGCAACTGAAACCGAACATTTATCCGGGATAAAAAGTATCCTATGTCCTTTCCCGGGACTCAAAGATGCCAAATTTCAGCAAAATTGGTTCAGCGGCTTGAGCGTGAAGAGGTAACAGACAGACAGACAAACACACTTTCGCATTTATAATATTAGTATGGAAGTATGCATAATTTATAATGTATTTTAAAGATCACGATCGTGTACTTTTTGACACGTAACAATTATCGTGTCAAAAAGTACAATTAATTCCGACCCATTCCAACATAAATAAGATAAGGCCTTATGAATTAGAGCCGTGACAATTCCCAGTCACCTTGTGTTCAGAATGCACGGAGAACTCTCCATATTTCATTTTCATTCGCGCGCTGAATGCAAAATGAATGAGACACCATGAATACTAACAAGCGCAGTTTATTTCGCTAATCGTGCAAACAAGGAGTTCCATAACTTTGTATTGTCTTACTGTGGTCCGGTTTTGACTTTTTAACCGACTTCCAAAAAACGAGGAGGTTATATGTTCGGCTGTGGATATTTTTTTTTTTTTTTTTTTTTTTTTATTTTTTTTTTTTTTTTTGTATGTTCAACGATTACTCCGCCGTTTGTGAACCGATTTTCGAAATTTTTGCTTTGTTGTATTTGGTTTTACTCCAATTTGGTACCATGTTCACAAAGTGGTGACCTGATGATGGGATCCAGGAGTAATCGAGGGAACTCCTCGAAATTTATATGGAAACATATGGTGATTTTGGTTTTATGTGAAGTGTACTAAGAATATGCTACCAAAAAGTCAAATATTGGGTCAAGGTATACCATGGTTTCGAAGATGCTGAGAGAACTCCTGACTCCTTATAGATACACGTTTGGGAGTTTCGGCGTTGTTTTAAGAACAGAAAGCATATGCTACTATGCAACTCATATTCATCATCATAATCATCATCATCATCATCGTCTTCATCATTACCACGTCGTGTTAAGGTCACCAATGTCTCATGGCACAGAATAGATAATAGTTCAAGGCATAGGTGTGGATATACTAATAATAATAATAATTTTATACTGTATAACAACACTTTGTTTAAATATAGACGGCGGTCAGCACCGCGGAGGCGACGGTATCGCGGCGCCGCCGCGCGGCGAGTGGCGGAAGATCGAATATACTTTACTACTTTATATACAGATCGAATACTTTACTAACTACTTTATAAAATTTTAATAGACAAAATATAGAATTAAAATAAAGTTATTTTAAAAAGAGCATTTAAACAAAAAAAAGTCAATAAGTGTCTTTTTAATTAGTTATACTTATTAATCGATAGATGGCGCACTAAGTATCGATTTGAATGGATTTGAAATTGAATTCTTGATTACAAGAACAGCTGTCAATAATTATGATAATATTATATTACTAGCTGTCCCGGCAAACGTTGTTTTGCCAAATAAATAATTTTTGGTATTAGATGAGTAGCTACGCTACATCCAATGCAAGTTTATACAGTTTTTTATCTGATAGATCCTTCGATCGTGGAAAAACGAGACACAATAGCCTTTCTATTGTTATCGCAATCGCCGGTGACCGCTTGGGGTTTGAAGTATTAAAATTGTTAAATTACTTAGCACAATATGTTCACTTCACTGATAATATATTATTTTGTGAGTGTGAACTGTGACTCTTAACAAATTGTAATAAGATACGTAAAATATACGCGAAGGTTTACCTACCAGTGTAACTAAAAAGAGTGAAATTATTATTATTTTTAACAAAAAATTAAAACCGACTTCCAAGGTAAAAAGAATATTAACTAAAAATATATAAACTAAAAAATAATATGAACTAAAAAGTATTAAATAATTTTTGCTATCTAATAGTGCCTTTTTCCGAATTCGGCTAAACCTCAACTATTTCTGTACTCAATCTTCATAATTTTGAAGTCGGTGCCAGTTCCAAAAGTTTCAAATATTCTGTCAGAGGACTGAAGATTCAGCTATCTGGTACCGACTTCAAAATAATGAAGATTGAGTACAGAAATAGTTGAGGTTTAGCCGAATTCGGAAAAAGGCACTATTAGATAGCAAAAATTATTTAATACTTTTTAGTTCATATTATTTTTTAGTTTATATATTTTTAGTTAATATTCTTTTTACCTTGGAAGTCGGTTTTAATTTTTTGTTAAAAATAATAATATGTTAAAATGTTTATTGCACTTAATATTATTATTTGGCAACACTTTATATTACATTTACTATTTATAGGTCTACCATGGGTCTACCATCTAATGGCAAATTTTGACGGCAGATTTTCAAAAAATATCCTTGAACATTGGATAAATTTTTATATTATACTAGCTGACCCGACAGACGTTGTCCTGTCATAACGATGATTATTTAATTCGAATTGGTATAATTAAGAAAACAATAGATTATCTTCATGCCAAATTTCATAAAAATAGACTGAATAGTTTAGGCGAAAATCATAAAAGTTTTTGTGAGGGAACCGTACATTTTCCGGGACCAAAAGTATCCCTTGTCCTTTCCCGAAACTCGAAGTATTTCCATATCAAAATTCAGCATAATCGATTGAATAATTTACGCGCAAATCATAAAAGTTTATTGTGCGGGAACCGTACATTTTTTCGGGACAAAATGTATCCTATGTCCTATTCCTGGTTCTAAGCTACCTCTCCACCAATTTTCAGCCAAATCGGTTCATCCGTTCTTGAGTTATAAGTGGCGTAACTAACACAACTTTCTTTTATATATATAATAGACTGGCTGTCCCGGCAGCGTATTGCCAAACTGTATACTGACCCAGACCGGGGTTGCTCTGAGTTCGATCGCAGTTTGCCTTTATAGTTGAAGAGCAATCTGTATACCTATTCAGAGCGTGTCTGAATCGAAATACATTTTGCTTTAAAATACTTGAGCAAAATACATACGAGTCCAGACGTCCATACTTTTCGGCGTCTGGTGTAGTATGTAAAAAAAATTCGATGTTACAATACAGGCAAAAAACAAAAATAGTAATTATGACATTTTTCTCTTCTTGATTCATTAATTTATTTGTTTGTTGTTGATTGAAGGAACCCTTTATTATTTTCAGTGAACATCGATTACAAATAGGTACAATTTATTGTGTCAGTCAGTACATCTTTCTTATGAAAAATTAATAAATACTGTCATTGGAAACACTTACATTTTTTTTAACAGCCTGTACCTATAATTGTTACAGTTCAAATTTTTCAAAATACTTACTCGTACAACGGGTTTTCTTTCGTTATAACCCAAAATAATTCACAATAGGTATGTTTTAGGGAAAGTTGTTCAGTTTCACGGATAGGTATAACAACCACACACAACAACATAACAAAAATATACGGGAAATTATTAAACACATTGTATAGGTAGTTACAGATATTCGCATGTCACAGTTTGCTTTACATACAAGCGAGCAAAGTGCATACCTACTCAGATTGGTCTGAGCTCGTATATACTTTGCTCCAATTTTCAATGAGCGCGACGTAGTTCAGTACAGACTATGGGCGTCTGGGTCAGTATACAGTTTGGCAATACGCGTCCCGGCAAACGTTTCTTTGCCATATTAAGTATATAAAGTATTTTTTTTTAAATTTGGTCGAAGCGCTAACTGTCGGACAGACTAAAATTAAAATCCGAATTCGAATATTATTTAAAATTTGACACTGCGATGGCAGCCGACTGTCGGATCCAATGTAAAACATTCCGAAATCAACAACTACTAATAAATTAAAAATTAATTAAAAAAACATTGTCCAGCGGACAAAATTGTGAATCTAAACCATTCCCAGATGGTTTAGATTCACAATTTGAACACACACAAAAAATTTCATCAAAATTGGTCCAGTCGTTTAGGAGGAGTTCAGTCACATACACACGCACACAAGAAATATATACCTATATGAAGATTAGCATTAATTAGCCGCTATATTACGGAAAAAAGGATCAAAATGTTTTATTACAATTACCCCGGTATTGCTTGAATCAATTTCTTTTTTTACTTTTTGCCATCAGATTCTGGTAGACCTAATGCTGCCTCCCCATATAGACGAACGCACTGCCAACGCGTTGGCCAACGCGTTGGCAGTGCGCTTGCAACGGCGTTTGTTTATAATCCACGCATTGGAAGGTCGTTCAGTATGCTTTGGATCGCACCAATGTGCGGACGGATTCAAAATGGATGTTGAGTCGCTAACAGCTGCAGCTGTATATTTATTCACAGATTATAACCCATACTAATATTATAAATGCGAAAGTGTGTCTGTCTATCTGTCTGTCTGTCTGTCTGTTACCTCTTCACGCCCAAACCACTGAACCGATTTTAGTAGTTGTTGATTTTGGAATGTTTTACATTGGATCCGACAGACGGCGCTACCATCGCAGTGTCAAATTTTAAATAATATTCGAATTTTAATTTTAGTCTGTCCCGACAGTTAGCGCTGCGATCAAATTAAAAAAAAATACTTTATATACTTAATATGGCAAAGAAACGTTTGCCGGGACGGCTAGTATTAAATAAAATAGTCATTCATTGGGCTGTTTAACGATGTCTAAAGCACTGGAATAAGAAATCATAGACGCATTAAGATCAATACGAAGTTTTCCTGATCCCGAGAAACATTTCTTATTACCGGGAGTTCAGTGGGACATATACGAAGTTCCAACCGCGCTTCGAATAGTTAGGTACTTCGTGAATACTTCAGATACGAGTACGGTGATTTCGATTTAGTAAGACTTTATTTGTAGAGACTTAAGAAAATTTAAGTATTTACGCTTAGAAAATACTTTGATTCTTAGATATTTTCGGGTTATAAAGAACTTGAATGGCATTTGGATGTGAGATTGGCAAGCGTGTATATATTATATAGGTACACACGCTATAAACGTTAGCATAGTAGATCACGTCCCAAGTATTATTTAAAAAATATATTCAATGTACAGAATTGACTTTCCTACGATTTTATTATATGTATAGATAGATGTATAGATATAGATAGATAGATAGATGACTTACTTTGTTCTTAAAGAGCAGAAATAAGCTCACCGCATAGTAATAAAACGACACTCGAAATCTGTATAGATAAGATACATAAAAGCTGATAGCAAGGCAAGGAGTGGAGATAGATACATAGTGTAAAGGACAAATTTGTAGGAAATTTTATGAGCTTTCTTTTTGTAACGGACATTTTTTTTGCTACAACTAACCGTTTAAGCGATATGAGCAAAAAACTAAAAATATTGAAAATTGAGCAGCTCCCCCCACCCTAGGTGCAATCGTTAAAATTTATAGCCTATGTGTTGACCCGACCTCTAAGTAATACTCGTATTCGTGCAAAATTTGAAGTTAATCCATTTATTCCTTTCTGAGTTTATCCCGGACATACATACTTACAGACAAACAGACAAAAATTCTAAAAACTATATTTTTGGCTTCCATATCGATTGTAGATCACGTCCCAAGTATTACTTTTCAAAAATATTCAATGTACAGAATTGACTTTCCTACGATTTTATTATATGTATAGATGACTCTCGCAACTCCGTTGAGACAAAATTCGTTTATCGTGTTGGAACCGTACATTTTTCCGGAATCAAGAGTATCCTATGTCCTTTACCGGGACTCAAAGTATCTACATACCAAATTTCAACAAAATCGATTCAGCGGTTTGGGCGTGAAGAGGTAACAGACAGACAGACAGACACACCTT
This sequence comes from Polyommatus icarus, assembly GCA_937595015.1. Lineage (NCBI taxonomy): Eukaryota > Metazoa > Arthropoda > Insecta > Lepidoptera > Lycaenidae > Polyommatus > Polyommatus icarus. The sequence goes on along the minus strand of OW569330.1, from coordinate 7,904,620 downwards.
CGCATTCATAATATTGAGTATAGTATGGATAGCAATGTTTTTAAGCTAGAGGCAGCACCAGCACAGACAGTTAAGAAAAAGTTTTGTTCGACGTTTCTGTCAATATTTTGATATTCGTGCAACATGTTGAATTTTGGTCGGGTCACTTACTGTATGTGCCACCACCCGCTCGGACCTTTGCGTAATATTCCCTATTCATTATACTGCCACATGTAATAGTTAGATGATATTGACAGGAGGACATGGGTGTGAAACAAAATACTGCTGGTATTTAAGTGACACATTACAAGTTAGCGTACGTTTCTGATTTCGGCCACGCACATTTAAAACATTCGAAGGATTGAAAGCTCAGAGAAGTTTGAATACACTTAGGTATATTATGTAACTTGTAAGCATGGCTTCCAGGCAGTAGCTAAGAATCCAAAATTCATATTCCTGTTACACTAAGCTATAATAATCTTAAATTCAATGGTTTTTAAAGCTAAGACCTTAAGACCCTGCTGCCAAAAATTTCAAAGCACGCTAGCCCTGCCTATAACACACCCCGCTATCCTCCAATCGTGATATTATAATGATTCCATGAATCGTGCTCCCTAGCAATATTTGGCAGCCCGCTTTTAAAAATTGTCCTTAATACTAAATATGTCTTTTAACTGTTTATTAGGACAATAATTTTTGTTTCACAAAATATGAGTATCGAAAACGATGGGGCGTTTTCGATACTCATATTTTGTGAAACAAAAATTGTCCTCATAAAATTCATCTCAATTTTTCGCTTCGAAAACGACTTTGGGCATTGTCTAACTCATCCCTATAAATATATCTAATGGATATTTTATTTTGTAAAAAGTGCAGGGTCCTGATAGTCTATCCGAAATAAGGTTTTAATCCGCTCTCAATTGCTCGATTATAGTTGTTAATCTTCTAAAGTCCCTTTTGTCGTTGTTGGGGTGATGTATAGCTTTTTAAGTGTATTAAAAACAACATGGTGTCCGTACTCCGAACTGGAGGATGTTTTAATTAAATTACCTGTCTAAAGCCCGCCCGGACGTGGCATTGACATGCGCCGGAGCTCAAATAATGCAGTGAAATTTTATGAAATATTGCAAGTTTCAAAAACTTCACGCATGGTTATTGATTATGTACACCCGAAAATCGCTGCAGGAGATTTTTTAAACGAGGCTAAAGCTAGGTCTATTTGCATTGTGATGCGTCGTGCAAAGCTAAGCTACGTCACGTCTTGAGTACTATCAGAGAAGTACATTCATAGGCAGAACGCGGATCAACGCAATTTGGTCACGTTATGTCAAATCCAGACAGGATCACGACATACCAAATTATTTTTCTCACCTCCGGGCGGAAAACGTCAACTTTCTTCCCGCTGCGCTTACCGATGTTGCCGTTTTCCGCCTCCGTCGATGAGAAAAATAGTATACGCACCATGGGCAGTAAATAAGAAAGCCTCAGATCACATGTGATTTTACTTTACATGTCATCAGACATTTCTTATTTTCCTGCCCTAAAAAAGGTGCGTAATGTACTATTAAGCGTCCGTTACGGCGACGCAACGCTATGTGAATTGTGACCCTCGATGACGATATAAACAAGGACTACCGTTAGGTTATATGTTTATTTCGTAACAAGAGTAACATAAAATATATTGGTTAGATAAGAGTCGAAATAACAATCTCCACAAATCCTCTCCGCGTGCTTAGATCATGGTCAATTATAAAGTTAAATATGAAACAAACTTCGAAACATAATCCTCACGAAATATGTTGGAAGTTTATCTTTGAAATGGAATATCAATCAATTAGCAGCCGCCCAGATGAAACTTCCAAATAATTTAATATCAAGGGCGAAAGCGTGTATTGCAAAAGTTAATTCTGACGTTTGAGTATTGTAAAGATGGTATTCCTTGACGCCATCGACCGCGACCAACAAAAAAAAACAATTTTGACCTATAGGTTTTATTTTGCTCTACGTCAGCGTAGGCAAGGGTCACTTGAGCAATGTAGAAAATAAAACCCATGGCATGATAGGTCAAGTGGCATTTTGTTTGAATTTTCGTCGGTCTTGCGGCAAAGATAGGAAGAACCACTTTTAGGGCGCCACTACTGCATTCGGGGTAAGACGTAGGATTATTTGTTAACTACATGTAATATTTTGTCTGATACTTTTTATACCTCAGAACCAGTTTACAATGCAACTTGACGTGTCGATGCTGTACGATGAATTTCTTGATGGGTAAATCACAAAACGAAAATACATTTACTCAAGGCTATCTGTTCCAAATTTGAATGGTTCATATATTTTTTAAAAGTGCAGAACACCTCGCGACTTTGCAATGTGAACTCGCCCTTATAATTGGGATAAGCGAGGAAGTCCCAAAGGAGGATCTTCTGACCGAGGGAAGTAGTGTGGGTCTGGTCGACCTCTTCTATATTTTCTACTGTCATAATATTATACGTTATTAGAAAATAAATTTATATTTTAATAAAGAGCGCGATGCAGAATTGTAGCGCGTACCTTAAGGGCGTTCCGTCCGAAGATTCCGTAATTGACCGTATTTAAAACCTTATAAACTCATAATCTGAAAGCTACAAAGTTATAATAAAAATACAGCAATAATTTTCAGTATATCAACACACACAGAAAATTTAAAACGTTGAAAGGAATTTCGCCGTTTTAAATTTTCTATTTTTGTTTATTATACTCATGATATCAGCTTCCAAAGTAATACCAATTTGTTAAAGTTCGAGCATACATTCAGCATCTCCTTAGCACTTACAAATTACTTTTATTTGAAACACACGCCAATATATCGACAATATCATAAACTACATATTCACCGTTTAATTTTTTTAGGACAATTTTGAACTAAGATAAGTAAAAATAATAGGGTTTTGGCGCGATCTCGGCAACGCGGCAAATGTATGGCCAAGGTCGTTTGCTCGGGGGACGGCCTTAATGCTTAGTGCTACATTGGATAAGCTACAATGGTTAGGCTGAACTTATAATATGCGTCCGCGTGAATCTATACTATAATATTATAAAGCGGAAGAGTTTGTTTGTTTGTTTGTTTGAAGGCGCTAATCTCAGGAACTACTGGTCCGATTTAAAAAATTCTTTCAGTGTTAGATAGCCCATTTATCGAGAAAGGCTATAGGCTATATTTTATCACGTTACGACTAATAGGAGCGAAGAAATAGAGGCAAATGTGGAAAAAACGGGGGAAATTATTTGAAAGGGCTTATCTCACGAACTACTAGGTACTGGAGCAAATTTTACTTTATTTGGCACAGATAAGATGAAGACTACGTAAAGGATCATAGGCTATTTTTTGTGGACTAATTTATCTGTGAAATGTCTAATTTACGCGGGCGAAGCCGCGCGGAACGTCTAGTAGTCTATAACGATTTATTTTAGGCTCCTCTCGCGAAAAAAGCGTGCAGATGAAACCACTTTTCATCGGCATTAACAGAGAAATTATATATGAAAAAAATAATTAGTAATCTACATGATATGATACGTAACGTAGTTTTGCCATATTTTTTCTATCGGTATCACATAGTAAATAAATAAAAAACCAAATCACCTCCAAATCGTTGAATGAAACCACTTTACTCCTTCATTATTTATCAAAAGAATATATAAAAAATATTTACTGCTTTGCAATACATAAGTTGATAATTTGTTTTTTTTTTTAACTTTTTTGAAATATGTATTATATTAAGCCTTTAAAAGGTTTTTGCTCCTATTTCGCCCTATCATGGACGCGGCGAGCGTCGTAACCGCCACCGTACAAGGCGCGCTGTTATTAATGTTATTTTAATATCATTTACGTCGATATTCGCACTGACAGACAATGATCAAGGTCATTGGCGGATATAGAGGCCTTAAATAGCGTCGCGGTAGTCGCGCTTACTACGTATACGATTGCTTGTGATCTCGCGGTGTAGCCGCCAAACCACACGTTTGGGCGCACGCATAATAAACAGGGTGCAATTAAACCTTCCTGCCAAATTTTTTCCAGGGCTTAGGTATCATTAGGAGAGTCCAATGTCCATTTAACCAACAAAAATTGGGTGCTATTTTTATGACATCATATTTTATCCCATTTAAAATCGTTGCAGAACGGTCACTAGCGAAGCTGGGGAATGACCGGGGGTGACGCAGGGGGAAGCGCGAGCGCGGTGGCACGTCACGCGTGGGCGACGCGTCATGTCCATTAATTGTAGTGTTTTTTAGGATAACTTTCGGAAGCTTTTTCTCAACATTTTAGTGCTGAGTGATAATAAAAGAAAAAACACTTGTATTGTAATTTTAAACAAGGATCAATATTATATCAAAATTTGGCAGGACGGTTTAATTGCACCCTGTATATAAATATAAACTTTGAGTATTTACGCGATTTCTACGGAAACAGTTTTGGAACCGTTGCTGTAGAATTCGCGTTCGCGAAACACCCTTAGTTCAACGTATAAAAGATTGAGGTTAATTTAAAGTGTTTTAATGGCAGGCATATAAAAGAAATGATCCGTCAAAGAGCAGAGATTTCAAAATTGAAATCCGACTTGAAAAGCTACATTGAAATACATTTCATAATTACGACGGGTTTTTTGACTGTAGTCTGTAATTCTGTAATGCTGTTTTTATAACTGAAATATACACACACCGGCAAAATTAGCGGAACATAAGTAAAAAGGGCCACAACTTGAATTCAAGCGGGTCGGGCTGTGTGAAATCCTTTTTTATAGTTTCTAAGCTCATTTAAGAAATAAAATATTGAACAAAACTGGCAAGTTGACAGATTTTTATTGCAATTATGGCCTACTTAGTGTTTTTCGATGATTGACGTTGTAAGTGTTTCTGATAAGAATGGCGTTTTTAGCGGGGTGCAAGGCATGCCAGCTCATTTGATTGTTTGGTTTTTGGAAGAACACATTGCTTAGATACAAAATTAGTGGATTTTGCAGCATCTACGACAGCTAGAGCTGTAACCACGATAGAGAAAGGTCACACCTACCGTTCGGTCAGTCAGGCCTTAGGTGTGTCGGCTTTCGTGGTCCATCGTAAATTTCAACGCTACAGAGAGACTGGATCTTACGTTCGGAGACGAGAACAAGGCATATATCGGGTGGCAAAGGTTCAGGATAACCGTTTTGTAAGGGTACTAGCCTTAAGAAATCGACCTAAAAATGCTTTGCAGAGATGAAACCTATAGGAACAGGTCCGAGATGTACCTGTAAGTGATTGTACAGTAAGAAGAAGACTCAAAGAAGTTAAATTAAACTCAAAGGTGCCAGCATGGGCACCAAAACTTGAGACAGGGCACCAAAGAGCCAGGCTAAGATTTGCGCGTGAACATCAAAATTTGACAAGTGAGTGAAATCGTGTGCTGTACAGTGATGGGAGCAAATTCTGTGTAAATTTTATTGACAGGCGATAAAGAATGTGGATAAATCGTAAGGAACGCTATAGACCATCAAACTTAACGGAAACAGTGGTATATCATGCAGGCTTCGTAATGGTTTGGGGTTGCATATGATTTGTAGCCCGCACAGAGCTGATGATTGTTAATGATGGTACTTTGACAGTACAGGGTAATAGCACAGACATCCTAGAACTGCATGTTGTGCCTTTAACACAGTTTTAGGTAGTAACTTCAATTTTTTGCGCGTCAATAGAGTAAAAAAATCGGGCATTATGACCTAAATGATGCTAGCGTAGCCCAGGTGGAGAGGTCAGCACGGTCTACGGATGTGGATCCGATTGAGAACGTGTGGCACATCAATGGGTGAATGGTACGAATTAAAACTCCAGCTCCAAAATGTGTTCAGGAGCTCGAGTTGGCGCTACTGGAGGAGTAGAAGAATATCCCACAGGAAATGATTGACAATCAAAATGCAAGCATGTAATGGCGTATCCAGACTCTCTTCAGATCCATAGAAGGCATTACACGCTGTTAACATGGCATTTCTTAAGTAAAAATGAAGAATTTAACTTAAAAATTTACTACTGAAATTTCAAAGATTTTTCTTAATTTTAGATTTTTGCAGATTTTTTTAATTTTACACGTTTTTATGCACTACATTTATATAAATTTTATTTTTTAATCATCAATTATTAAATTAATAAATAAATATATAAAAAACAGCGATTAATTTTCAAAAAAAATAAAATTTTATTATGTTCCGCTAATTTTGCCGGTGTGTATATTTCATTTGCTACAATGTTACAACCCGGATGTTTTGGCTCGTGACTGAAAGATAGCGGGATGGATAATAAGTGACCACGCATCCTTATTGGTCTATAGCAATATTATCCATGTACTGATATAATAAATGCGGAAGTGCGCTGCCTGTCTGTCTGTCTGTTTCCTCTTCACGCCCAAACCACTGAATCGATTTGGCTGAAATCCAAGTATGGAAATACCATACTTTTTATCCCAGAAAAATGTACGGTTCCCGCACGCGGCACGATACATTAATTTTGGAGTTTCGAGCGTTATCTAGTTTTATTGATTTACGGTGAATTGTCGTTTTATTATTATTAGTTATTGGAAGTCAGGGAAGATTTATAAGTGACACAAAATTTCACCGGGACATCTAGGTATATTATAAGCCAGCAACCTTACTTTAAAACAAAACAGTAAATAAGAAACAAAACATTATTTAAAATCTACGACCATACAATAACACATAATCGCAGAAACTTATAATCAAATTGTTGGATATTTTTCTCAGAAACCAAACACATTACGGAAATTCCCCGGCTCGGGGGAAAGAATTAATCAAAAGCCTGCGGCTTCTCGTCTAGAGTGTCTCCTAGATTATTTATGTAACGTGTACTTTATCTTAAGGTCAATCTTCACGTTGTCATATTGGAGAGCAATGATTGCGACCATGATTGCGCACTGCGCAGTGGTCGACAGTTTGATATCGTGATGGCTTCTATGTGTCCATTATGGGCCAAACTTCATGCTTTTTACTTGTATATTTATTCTGAAACTAGAAGACGCCCGCAACTCCGTTGCCCCAAAAATCGTTTAACGCGCGAGAACCGTACATTTTCCCGGGATAAAAAATATCCTATGTCCTTTCCCGAGACTCAAAGTATCCATACCAAATTTTGGCAAAATGACTTCAGCGGTTTGGGCGAGAAGTGATAACAGACAGACGGACAGACAGACACACTTTCGCATTTATAATATTAGCTTTCTGAGCTTATTGGGAAGTGTGGGCCAACGTCAAGTTTTCAAACCCGAATAATGTGTATAGCAAAATAATTATTTGCTGGGTTATTTGATTTTATTAACTTATTTACCATTCATAAATAAAGTGTATGAGTAATCATTTAAACCCACTTTTAGTCTATTATTTTATTACAATACTAGCTTGTGTGACTTCGCTCGCGTGAGGAATATTATTATTAATAATTAGGAATCAAATCAAAGTCTCAGCCCAATCGGTTCAAAATTGACAAAATTTCATACAAAGTTTTATCCACCATTTTATCCCCTTGGGAGTAGAATTAATCAAAATCCTTTCTTAGCGGATGCCAACGTCATAACATCTACTGGCATGCCAAATTTCAGCCCGTTTGAGCTGTGCGTTGATAGATCACTATGTCAGTTAGTCAGTCATTTGTAATATATTAAGATACATTTTATTTTATTAGCAATAATAATAATTATTATAATGCTCACTGCAGTCTGCAGCACACAAAGTGACACGAACTAATTAATTATAATTAACAAATATGCGATGAACTATTTGCCGCTAAACCACAAATCAAACAAGCGAATATGTGTGAGTAATGCGTCCGATAGCCGACATTTAAACACTAGACTATATATTCCACAAATATATGAAATTATTCTCATGTCGCGGTGTTTTTGGCCAATCCTCCAAAAAGCGCTGAAACGATTGTGAAGAAATTTTGGCTCGAGAGTGACAAAATATATACCTAGTCATAAAATCGAACTCAAAGAATGAGTTCTTTAAGACTCTCAAGCATATTCCCACAACGTAGGTGGGAAAATAACGTTTCTCGGATTAACAAGTAATCCATACGTCTTAATGTTATAAATGCGAAAGTGTGTCTGTCTGTCTGTCTGTTACCTCTTCACGTCTAAGCCGCTGAACCGATTTTGATGAAAATTGGTATGGAGATACTTTGAGTCCCGGGAAAGGACATATGCTACTTTATATCCCGGAAAATGTACGGTTCTCGGGCGATAAACGAATTTTGGCGCAACGGAGTTGCGGGCATCATCTAGTAAAATATAAATCACACCAAACAAATATCACAACAATTTTAAAGCTTTCCAATGTGTTTAAAGTGCCCCGCAAACGATCAAACATCAAACACGTCAAACACCATATAAACTACGTGTTTGACATGTTTGACGCGTTTGAAAAAAATTTGGATTTACTACGTGATTTGACGTGTTTGACGGTTTGATGTTTGATCGTTTGCGGGAGACTTTACGTCTGAATAGCACCGTAATGACGCTATAAACGACTTTTAATATCATTTAGCATGACAAGCGCGTTCGGATTGGTCGGTAATTTTTGACTTACACGTGTTATCAGTGTTCGCGAGAAACTCATCGATCAAAGTCTATTGCATACATTATCTCACGAGGGGGAAGGGAGGGGTACGCCCCCTTGCCCCACCTTATAATATTTAATCCCGGGGTAGATTTTATGATAATGGACCGGGAATGATCGAGCGTTACGCAATATCGCTTTCGATATGCCAGTCGTCGAATCGAAACTTCTTATGTAGTATCAGAGAAATTGATCGGGGAACCTATGTAGTTTGGTCGCATTAATTTATGACAAGCCTAAGGTTTAGATTTATGTTAAGTTCCGTTATCTGGCCCCTTAACACCGGGCTGCCAAAAATATCAAAACACGCTAGCCCCGCCTACATACCCCGCTATCCTCCAATCGTGATATAATGATTCCATGAATCGTGCCCGCATGAATTGTACTTTGAGCCACAGCTAGTAGTGAATAATATCGCGTAACAAGGGTTCCCGCATTATAGCACGAAAGTAAAGGTCGTAAGTCCCAAAACAGTTTTTTGATGATTACTTAAAAACTAAATACAATACTAATATTTCCTTTAGCTATGATTTTACAGAGTGTATGAGTGTAGTAGTGCAAGTTATTTAATGATAGTAACTGAATAAGTGTAACGGATATTTTTTGAAAAGCCCAGAAATATTCATAATTTCGAATAGTAAAACTATCGAGTCAAAATAAGTAAATCGTGTTTTCCGTTAGGCTAGTATCAGATAAATAAACATTATACAATGATTAAATAAATCTCAATTTCATTTAAGTCAATCGTCTTCCGGGAACGTAATTCTTCTTAGAAAACACAGCAAAATTTTCCAGATCGCTCTATGTGTATTCGCTAGGCTAGGTAGACGCCAGTTTATTAATCTATTATTATATATGTGATGGTACTATAATAATTGTCATAGTTGCGAAGCTGTGCACTCAAATAGCTATTCCATTTCATCTCCACCTATTTTACTCAACCATTTCTTAGAAATGTAGTTTCAAAACAAAGGCATAAAATAAGATGCACAGTAAAATACTCCATCAAAATTTTGTTCCGACCGATCGAACAACAAAAAGCGAGCAAACTTCGGTAATAGCAGTCGTTAACTTCATGTAAAGTTAAAATTATATTTGTGGTTATTGAAGGGTGAAAGTAAGTATTTGTATGTACTTGTGATATGAAGTCGCAGGGCGAAGTGGGATTCCATACTTTATTAATATATAAATGCAAATGTGTGTCTGTCTGTTTGTATGTCTGTCCTCTTCACGCCCAAACCGCTGAACCGATTCTGCCGTGAAACGACATACGATACTTTTTATCCCGTAAAACTACATGGTTCGCGTGCGATAAACGAGTTTTGGCGCAAAGGAGTGGCGACTTGCGGACGTCATCTAGTAGGGAGTATTATCCAATGTTCGGAGCGCTACTAGCCAGTTAATAAGGGTATGTTTCCACTGAAGCAGAGCGGAGCTTAGCGGTGCCCGAATTGACCAATCGTGCTATTCCAGCGGAATGACGACTAAGATTTCGAGCTTGGTGATTGGTCCATTTGGCACCGCTAAGCTCCGCGGCTCCGCTCTGCTCCGCTTCAGTGGAAACACGGCCTTATAATCCGACCAAAATCCGATATGAAACATATTATGTCAAACGTCGAACAAAACTTTTTGTTAACGGCCTGTGCTAGTGATACGAGTACCCTGAAAAAATTGCAGTAATTTAATATCCTATTGACGGAAATTGTTACCTACTCGAAATATTACTGTTTGCTATGATTAGTGAAAGTAGTTATTGAAGTGAAAGCTTATTGAGCGCTGGTGAGTAGTATGTTGGGATGGGTAAATGTTAAACTCGCGTCAGGGCACGTGACCATCGAAAAACGGAGGATGGACCACAGGCGCAGCGTCATGACGGACCTACGTCATTTGGTCGGCTTATATTAATTCAATGTTAGCTGTGATCTGTTTAATGTGTTTGACTTAACGCTACCAAATTACATATAGTCCGCGCGGAACTAGTTGGCCGCTCTGCCCGTATACTCACATACCGGCAGAGCGGTCAACTAGTTCCGCGCGGACTATAGGTCCACCATATGCTATGAATCTACTTCTCTGATAGTATAATTATGTTGAAGGTAAGACTTCGTTTCAACAAAAAGTGGCTTACTATTGCAGCTTGATCATAATATTTTCACGTAACTAAAAAGATAATAATATTATGTGACTTCTGACGAAAAAGTTTCCACCATGATTAACAAATTAAGAAAACTTTTAATACATTCGTAACTATAGACTGTAGAGCAAAAAGCCGTAAAGATATAAAGTATTCTTTATGTAAATTCATGAGATGATCTATCGTTAAGTAGGCCGGCTCAACGCCTTCATTGCATCACATTTCCATTAATTTAAATATAAAGCCTTTGTGGTAAAGGAAATCAATATACATTATACGATAATACATACAGTATAAAAGATTTCCCATATAATATAATTTACTGCGGTTTCGAAGACTGTGGCCGGATTCAAACTAGCTACGCAGCTCAGAAGTGATTTTTATAGTTTTGTGAAGTAAGCGAACAGTATATAAGAGGGAGTGCTCTTCCTTTACTTCCACAACCCAATAGCTTTGTCCACACTGTGCCTTTTTAACCGACTTCAAAAAAAAAAAAAGAAGGAGGTTATTCGACGCGTATGTATGTAATATTTCCAGAACTGCCCAGTTTTTGTATATGTTAATCTATAACAGCTTCTGAACAAATGTGCCAAATTTCAAAAGTGTATGTATGTATGTATGTTTTTATGTTTGTGCACGAATATCTCCGGAACTACGAGTCCGATTTAAGTGATTGTTTTTTTATTATACTAGGTATTGTTCAACTTAGGGAATAGTGCAAGTTTCATCAAAATAGGTTCAGTTGTTTCGGAGATAGGGAGTTTTAATTCTCAATTACGTATAATTTTGAAGTCGGTTTTATCTTTTTAAAATACAGTTATTTCGTTCACCATGGGCATGCGTCATAGCGCAGTCAACAGCGTACGTGAGTCATGCATGCTCTGAGGGTCTGACCGTATCCAAAACTTTCGGTTAGTTCTAATTTTTCTGGAGTTTCTTATGACCTAATAAGCCGTACATATTCCACCCAGTAAAAAACGTTCTCGTCGCACATGTTACAAAGCTGACAGACACTGCAACTGAACAAAAATGACAATGTTGGCGCTGCGTTCGTTAACGAATTCAAAGAAGATGACGAAAATTGAAGACGAAAGCGCACAGTGTGGACATAGCTAATAGGACTAGTCAATCAGTTGCACGATCAGCCTGCATTGTCCTAACCGAACTTGGAAACAACATTTTATCAATTACGAAAATCTAACCCACGACAGAGTTTAAGCCACCGAACCTCGAAGGCGTTATACTCGTTATTAAGATATTAAGTAATCTTACGTATAACCTTTTAGAAGCTTATGACAATTTCATACACCGCTTTGTTGGAAAATGGCGAATTTTACACAAAATGTGCGCAATTAGTGCAATGTCTCGTCTAGAATGACTAGTTAGATATTCCTTTTAACGGCATTCGGCAGGCTTAGCCATAAATTAAAACCGCTAGCTTTGATGTAGAATGCTAGGAATTAGGCTTTAGTGAATAATGTTATATAGTGAGATTTAAATGTATCCTAGATGTTACGTAAGAGAATAAGATTACCGAGCTTCGTATGAACCCAAAGGGGAGGTTTCATGTTTGGGCTCATATTGACAGCCTCATCGAAAAGGACATTGATAGATGGTAATCATGAGAATACTTATGATTCTGTTGATAGGAATTATTCTGCACTTTAACCAACTCAAGTTTAAAAGTATGAAATAAAATAAAATTAATAAATTTAAAAAAACCCCCGCCAAACAACTTTAAAAAGTAATAAAATAATATTTACTGCCTTTAAGTCCAAATAATTCCTAACTTGTGTAAAGTAATACATTAGTCCATAATTTTTGTCAAGGTGTGTCGGGGGACCGCTAATCTAAATGTTTGATTTCACAATCAATTCATAGCGAACTGAATCGAGATAGTCAGTGACTTGGCGGTTAAGTTGTATGTTGTAGTTTACTTGGCGGCGCGGTCCCCCGACACACCTTGACAACAATTATGGACTAATAAAGTATTACTTTACACAAGTTAGGAATTATTTGGACTTAAAGGCAGTAAATATTATTTTATTACTTTTTAAAGTTGTTTGGCGGGGGTTTTTTTTAATTTCTTAATCGTACGAAGAAAAACTAACCGTAGATTTTAAAAACACGTTTTTTACGTTAATTCTTTTGCGATATTTAGATCCTGGCTCTTGACTTGGTAATCGTGGGTTCTATACCCGCATTTGAAAAAATTAATGTTGCTTCTAAATTTGGTAAGGGCAATATAGGCTGATCATCGTCGGACAAGAAAGGAGATCCATATTATATTAACAAATAAATAGTAATGTAAAATGTAGATCCTATGCCTGATCTCTCTCCAGTCACGTGAGTTTATCCATCTGGCTTAAGAAAGTAATTACTGAAAAGATAGCACTCTTGTCAATGAGAGAATTAATATTATTAATATTCATCAGCACGAATCAAAATGGCCGTCACGTCTCGTTTCAGCCTGACCCTCAAACTAATTATTAGTATACTTGGCTCTTATTTTAATGGCTACCAACGGCGTGGGAGGTTATTAAGTTACCTTTCTTCGAGGAACCTTAAGTTATAATTAATCTTGTCAAAATTAATGCATAGAAATTGTACGGTTCATAATACCCATGATTTTGTTTACCTACATTAGTCCATGATGGTCATTAAAAGTCTTAACAAACGTGTGGAGTATATTTAAGTTGGCACGTACAACGTGTACAACTTTGGTTTTAAATCTCCATCATGTTGTCAGCTATGTACTATACAAAACCACACTTAAAGCTATAATAATTACTTAGTACAGGTATTTACACACTACGCAGATAATAAAGTATTCAAGTTTCGCCGCCGCCATCTCTATATTATGAAGAATAGAAGATTTGTATAGTTGTTTGCCGCTTAAATATTTTAATTATTTAGGGGTATAGTGATAAACAAAATTATTACTAATTGCTATTAGCAATAGCAACCAAATTGCAAATGCGATTATAAGAAACTTTATAATAGGGTTTAAAAATTTTAATGAAGAAGCGCATAAAGTCGAAATTAATGTACGTCATATTTTATGGTTTAAGTTTTTATTAGTTTTGAGCGTCTTACTTTGTTTTGGGGTAAAAATATGAATTCAAGCATTTACCTCCTACTGACGATTTCTGTATAAATTTATATTTATTATTTATGTTGTATTTATACGATGACGTCCTTGTCTAGATGACGCCCGCAACTCCGCGTTTATCGCGTTGGGACCGTACATTTTTTTAAAGTTTCCTATGTCCTTTCTCGGGACTCAAATTATCTCCATACCTAATCAGCAAAATTGGTTCAGCGGTTGGGGTGTAAAGAGGTAACAGACAGACAGACAGACAGATACACTTTCACATTAAAATATCAGTGTGGATCTGGATAATTTAGCAGCTCTATAATTTTACTGTAAAGGTATAATAAGTTTCAAATAATTGGGTTCGAGCAAAGATTTCAAAACTTTATATTATATTATATTTGGGTTTCTAAAAGCTGTCAGAGCATATTGTAAGAACGTATGTCGTATAACATTATTATGATAGAGGTTTAACATGAATTCATGAATAATATAATAAACATTAGCATTTTTATAATTTTTTGTAACAACAATAAGAATTAATGGTAACATCGCTTTTTCTTCGTGCCGCCAAAGCAAAACTTTTTTTACCTCTGTGGCTCAGTTGACAGGACGTTAAAGCTCAAACCAGGGAGTTGCGAGATGGGTATGCTGTTTTAAATATAAAGAACGATTGAAATGACGTGATTTTATTCAACGCTACTAACCATTACATAATGTGCCCCTTACTGCCGCACTATTCGAGTGATATTTAATATTACTTATTTTAAACTCCATACATTTTTATCTAACTCTCCTTTCAATTATTGAGTTAAATTATTAAAATGTATCACTGAGTGAGATCGTTAGAACCTTTCCTAGGTACTAACAGAGTTTACTAGGTACTAACAAAAAATTTAAATCATTTATTCGTAAAACGGACGAACCGTTTACGAATTTCAATCATGTAACAATTATATTATGTTCTGTAAGCTTAACCATATATTTTATTTCCTAAAATTAAGTGCACAGAGCCAAAAAATAATTCACTTCAAAACCAAAAACAGCCACAGGACAAAAGCCACTAAAACCGGGAAAGGACAAGTTAAAATAAACTCTTTGCTTTGTTAGCATTAAAATTACTGAATGTCACAACCTAAATACATAATGTTTTTCTATTTAACGAGTCCTATGCAAATATAGAGGAAAAATGTCTCCGTTTGCTTTTCTAATAAGAAGACCCTGTTTTAATTTGTCCGTTGCCTCTCGCGAGCCGAAATTTTAAGTACTTGTAATAATGTCGGCTTTATAATTATTATACAAAGAAAAATGTTTTTAACGAAACACTGGACTCTGGAGGGTTTAGATTTTAGATGTACGTTTCGAAAAAAATGGCTCTAAAATTTTTGACATAATAAGGGAAGAGACCTAATGCTAGACACTGAACTAATAGATGACACTTATGACAAAATACCATAAAAATAAGAATTACTCTAATTATTTCTCACCACTCTAAATTTTATAAGCTTCTCAAGCCATCTGTTGAATTAAAAAAATATATTAGAGGCGCCTACGGGAACAAACTTTTAAAATGGGATCAGTTTTCGTAAATAATATGACCGCGTCAACACGCGCTCGTCAATTTCTTAGCAAATAGGTTAAGGAAGGCGAAATTATGCACGTAAGTTTTGAATACATTTATTTGATTTTTTGTAATTTCTATTGATTTCATTGGATTAATTGTCATGTTGTATACACTAATTAATGTTTATTTAAGATTTTTGTCCATTTTCCCTAACAATATAAAGGGTGTCTACTATTAGTTCTTGAAAATGTAAAAAAACCTAATCCTAAACCTAAACTCATCTTTGAGTTTTGCAATACATACTGAAGTTATTTTGTACTTTATTTTACTGCAAAAATCATCACTATTCTCTGAAAATATAACATCTAAGAACATCATCATCATCTCTATTAACAATCTAAGAACTTAAAACCACTGCACCTAAAAATGGACGTGTCTAATATTAGACCTTGTACTGATCTAAAAATCGATTGCTTTAGTTTCTTAGCAGTAAAAAAAAAGAAAGAGGAGAGCTGAGAAAAGAAAGAAGAAAAAAGAAGAGGCAAAAGAAGCATGGAGATTAAGGACTGAAAATAGATTTGCTAGGAAAAAAAAGACGGGTTGCACTCCGGGAGTGCCGGCAGAACTGAAAACTTGATTATTAACGTTGTGCATTTTAATCCATTTTTTATGAAAATCGATTATTAAAAAATCGATTTTTTTAATTAATCGAAACTCTTACAATCGATTAAATTTTTAACCCATTTTTTATGAAAATCGTTTTTTAAAAAAGCGATTTTCATAAAATCGATTTTCAAAAGATCGATTTTTAAGAAATCAATTTTTTTTATTAATCGAAACCCTTACAATCGATTAAATTTTGAACCCAATTTTTATGAAAATCGATTTTTAAAAAATCGTTTTTTTTTTTAATTAATCGAAACTTACAATCAATTCGAGTTCGAGTTCGAGTTCAAATTCGAGTTCGAGTTCGAGTTCGAATTCGAGTTCGAGTTCGACACAAAACACTACTCTCCAACCGTCTTATGGTTTTTCCAAGGTTTTTCGATCAGCACGAGAATCTGACGCGAGTTTCACAGTTTTTACCCATCCCACAAAAGTGCTCAACTTCTTTAAGTTTTCACTTCAAAAATATGAAAAATAAAAATAAAAGGAAAGATAGTTTCAGCATGGAAGAAGAATGAATAGAATCTGGAGACAACGTGGATAATATTTCTGATGCATGTAGTGACTATGATGAAGTAAATGAAATCTTTTGAAAAATGGCGAATAAAAACCTAATTTAATAGGAAAAAATATGTAAAATGTAATGTAACGTTCTATTAGTTCATATTGGTGTCTACTATTGGTGATGTTCGTTTTTTGTGATGTCTTATGACTAAGTTTACAAAAAGACCATTAATATATTTTTTAATTGATTTGTCAGAGAATAATTATAATAGTTTAGTTTTATTTTCTAAGAGTTACTGAAGACATGGTAGAAGTTATCAATCCTTCATATATATATATATTTTATAACATTCAAATGTTGCATGTTTCCTTAAAGTGTCTGCCATTAGGTCTTCTCCCTTGTATATATGTATATATATATATATATATATATATATATATATATATATATATATATATATATATATATATATATATATATATATATATATATATATATATATATATATATATATATATATATATATATATATATATGTATATATATATATATATATATATATATTTGCTAGAGTTTAATTTTTTAAATGGATTAAACTGACAAGCTATTTTTTAATTACTCATCACGTCTGCATCCAGTCGGGCGTGAGCTCTTTATTCCTTTAACCTGACAAAAAAGATAAAAAGTGCTTAAACGGACGATAAATATAAACGCCTGAGCTGAGTTGTGTAGCACCATCACTTAATAAAAGAACTCCCTTGAGTGAACCAAACGACTCAATAAGATGAAACGGTATTATCACGCCGAATAAAAAAGCTGCAAGGCGTAGGCGGACCGCGTTAAATAAATTGCAGGGAGCCACAGCGGTTATTCCGTGGATAGAGTTTGTTAATTACGTATAATTACCGGATTAAGATCTAATTGCATTAAAAAATTGAGTTGCTTTTCCGCACGACATAAAATATGCAAAATAAAGTATGGCATGAACAGTGTATGGCGTGGTGTATGGAAAACTCAATAAAAGTAGCAGATGTGGAAATGACTACTCTACATTTGCGCCAAATTTTATCAGAATTTCCAACGCGGGAATCGAACCTACGACGTGCGAGTCAACAGCCACGCTCAAAACAACTGGCTCACGGAAACCTTCATATCTATAGGTTAGGTTATAACTCGAGAAGGTCTGAATCGATCGAGCAAATTTTAGTCTTAACATGTCCTTAGAAGTTCAAGGAAGTTTTATATGAGAAAAAAGGTGATACGAAGTTCACCTGGATGCTCGCAAATCCGTTGTGCCAAAATTTTAAATGTGTTAGTAACGCTATAACTCGATAACGACTGGACCAATTTTGCTAATTTCGTAAACCGTCCCTTTATAAAAGGTTTGTAAGTGACACGAAGTTCACCGGGTCATCTAGTACATAATATAGGTCGTTCCTGTCTGTCTGTTTGTCGTAGCTACTGATTCCTATGTTACCTAATAGCCGTTAGGTTTCGACACGACAGCTTGTCGGCTTCAACTGCCACTGATATTTTTCATTTAAAATTGTACTAGTTCCATCTTTTGTAATTTTTCCCTTACTTAATTTTGCGGGGGAAGTTTGTTTTAATTAAACACAACTCGTTTTATAGGCTCTATTTTTAGTGCCTAGCTAATTCCTAGATCGTAAAATTATATTTTGTTGTTACCTAACATCTAGCGGCTAGCCTATAAAATTCAGCTGTCTGGAAGAAACTGTCTGAGGTAGTATAACCACTTTGCACAGCTTACACTTTTTACATATTCGTCTATAATAATTTCAATAGTTTATATTAATACTAGCACCCACAACAATTTCGGTTTGAACCAACAAAAACTATCCTTCATTCATTCTATAATAGCACTCAAGTGTTTGTTCAATACACAGGTATGTACACACACATACTCCTATTCTATGATTCTAAATGAAACCTATATTATGATTATAGATCAAAAACAGAAGTGTCTTTATACTATCCTGCATTTTTTCGTTGTTCCATTTCAGAAATCGAGCCTCCTAGCCTCAAGCCAAGTAAGGCCATTACATCTGAAGACAGTCTTCGAGTATATGGAGCGTATCAAACAATAATACCAATTTCAACCTATCAGGAAGCTAAAAGGCCTATTCTAACCAATCTGATTTGCACTGCACAGTATCAAAGGCTTCTATTGAACTAAATACTCAGTTACCATTGGACAATAATTGGCTTAGCACAGTTCGTTAACTTAGCATTAATATGTATAAATTACGATTGTACTACTCGTATTCTAGAATTCCTGTTTTGTTGCACATGAATATATTTATCATGCGGTAATATTTTCTGTGCTGGGACATATTGTATCTCCATACCAAAGTTTATCAAAATCGGCATTGACCTTTCTTACATACAATAAACGCCATTAATCCGTCGATCACCAATTCCTGGAAATCTTTTGTTATCGCGGCCCATATGGGCCTTACGGGGCTTGATGGGTAAGCGTATAATTAAATTTTATATAATACTAGCTGTTCCGGCAAACGTTGCTTTGCCATAATAAATTATGTATTTGCCATAGTATTTTAATGAAGTGACTTAATATTATGTATGTTACCATGGCAATGGTCGCCGTCTGTCTCAGGTTCTAAAATAATTTGCAATAAAATAAAATTGCGACTATAATTAAAGATCTAAGCTATCCTATCTCTCAAGTTGGAATAAAGCACACATTTAAAAAAATAAACATTAAAATCGGTTATGTAGTTTAGGAATCCATCGCGGACAAACATCGTAACAGGAGATTTATTTATATTAGATGTGCGAATTTAATTATCATTTTGCTAAACCCTAATAAAATACTTATGACACCCGAGGACTGCCGTGCGCGCGGTATAGCTGTTGCATTACGTCTAATCGCACGCACACAAACACCGTGCTGTCTACCGAAATGAAACTAAATCAAAACAGTTAAATGGAGACTACCTATTTTATAGCAATCATGTAAAACATAATAGCGCATGTGAAGGTAATAAAATTCGAGCGCAAAATGTAAAATTTCGGTGCAAAGTGTACAATTACGTAAAGCAATGTCCATTGTTCCCGGTACGAACGAGTTTGTTACAAGTTCTGCAGTTTCCGTCACAGATTCGTAGATTATCTTTATGATGTAAAATCCTTTGTTATTACACCTAATGGAACCGCTTATGGCAGCTATTATGATACGAAACTTTTCGATTGCTTCGAGAGGAGTTTTTCAATTTTTGCACAGGGATTTTGTGAGTTAAAATTTTAAATTAATCCGGCGATAGATCAATCAGAATAGCAATTAAAGCGTTTATTGGTTGTCGCTGTCATCTGTCAGCAATGAGGATGATTAGTGATGTGGACATGTTTTGTGTTGACTTTTAATATGTAGCTCTACCTAGCGCGGACTTAAAACAGAATTCAGATAATAGGGAATATTGTAACATACTAGAAAAGCTGATTCCTTTGCTTCACAGAGGCAAAAATTCATAAGAGTAACGGAGAAAGATTTAGGTTTGCTTTTTGTCCTTTTTTATTTATCTTTGTAGTTTGTCCCGTACTCCAATGGCACAATTTGTAAGTGTGCGTTGGAGTACAATATTCGATGTTGAAATTACGAATTTTATTAATATAGGGCGACGGCTCATTCCTAAAGTAATATCCATTTTATTTAAATAATATCAAACAGTGCAACTCACAGGAAAAAATAATGAGAACACAACATAGATACTAAGTGAAGTGGTGATGTTGATGTATAAGCATTGGATTCCAGAAACTTGATCTCATGCAATTGATACAAAACATATGCATATTCATATCAATACATATTCATGCTTGCTTATGGTGTCATACCAACTATCCTTCAGGGAGTATTGGGAGTCTCTTAACCCTAGGTAACTAAACTATATTTGTGGTTACATAGTAACTAAACTTTCGTCTGAGGGACTACGCAATAAAAAACGTGCAATCTATCAAAAGTATTTATTAAAAATAGAAACTGGTTATACGGCACTTTAGTTTGGTTTAATAGAATTTAAATTGAAAGACAAAAAATACTATTGCGCACACCTAGTACACATGTCAATATTGTGAGACCCATAAATGGCATTTTTGCATTTCATGCATCGATACCTTGTCATCCTGCGGACTTTAGATGGACATAAACAACATATTTTGTGCACACTGCTCACAGAAGGAACAGGAATTTCAGATTCTGAAGACTCACCAAGAATATTTTTATCATGACCTTGATGTCACGCCTCAAAGTCACCGTGTGTTAATGCTCCCGTAGCCAGGGCTCCATCAGCTGGTCTCCCATCCTGAGGACAAAATCACGTCGTTTTGTCGGCTTTTTTTTTATTTCCTAAGTTGCTAACAACTTTCAACAAGTCATAAATAGCATAGGCATTAAGAAAATCTTAAAAAATATAACGAAATCGGGGGGTTATTTGAAGAACACGCTGGTTACCTTGGTTTAAGGTTTGAGTAGAATCCATTTCCTGAAAATCCTCTAAAGAGTCATCAGAGTCTATAATTTGAGTTCTTTGTCTCTTACTTGGGCGTGTAATGTCATCCTCAGGTTCTGAAAATTTGTTTAAGTTTTCATAATGGGAAGTATTGATATGTATTTCTTCCTCCACATTATCTTCCGTCTCGGAAACCGTAATATACGAACCTTCATCCAATTTTTCTTCCATTTCATCTTCAAGCCATTTACTTATCAGTCTGTTCTTCTTGACTCCCCAAATCCTTCTAAAAAAATAAAAGGTACAATCGTATCAAAGCCGGGAATAACTTGTTGCAACACAGAGATATTTCATAAAATATAAACTTTTTTATTAGTAAATTTCACTTGTATATAGTATAATATATATTTAAATGGTAAAATACATTAATTTATATAAAATAAAAACAAAATATAACGTGGGAATCGCGCATAAATAATAAAAAAAATCAAAATATAATCATACATACATTTGCAAAATAACGTACGTTGTAACTAAACTTTCGTCCACCGGACGACGCTATAGCCACGTATCACACGATGGCTCAGTGCTATTCTCTAAGAGCAACAATCAAAACAGCCGTAATCGCATCGGCTGTTACAGCCGTGAGATTGAGATCGGTATTCACTTGCTTATGTTTTCTCAGCTGTTCGACACTAGCGCCGCACGGCTGAAAGCGAGGTGATATGGAATCACTTTTTGACATTTCATGAACGAAATTCGTATTCTCTAAGCTCAACAGCCTGCAGCTTCGATTACAGCCTCGGCGTACGCCTACAACTTTTAATGTCAAACGAAAAGCTACTATTTCGTGGCTGTCGCCAAAGATTTTGTATGATTTTGTACTTATTTACTCAAATATATACCCTAATTATTGTGCAGTTTTAATTTTTGTTACGTAGAAACCGAAAGTAAAGTGCTAAATCACTTTAAAATTCTCTTTAACACTCTTACCTTAAAAAGTCGCTAGAGTCCCGAGTCCCGACTTGCGAGTACGATTCGGTACATGACAAAATTGTAACTCCACACACAAAAGGCTTGAAATTCACATTTTGTATTAATCGTTTTATTCTCTAACTTTCTTCTACATACCACGTTTTATCAAGTTTTTTACACTTAAAGAGAACAATGAGTTCAATAAACATACGCGGATACAGGCGCACCAAGTATTCAATACTTATTAGTAATTTTACGCAGCACATTTAGATTTTTATAATAATTACTTTTTCACTTATTATACAATTAAACCACATTGATTTATACTAAACAGCAATCCAACTTTCACGAATCTTAGCCGAAGACTGTTAACAATGTTTATTATGAAATATGTTCCACGAAATATTTCAAGTGGTTGGCGCGGGTCACTCGAGCCGAGGTACACTACCTCTTATCGCGTAGTAGAAATTCTTTATTTTAAAACTAAATGAAGTTCGATCTATTCCATGCCCCTTGGTTTGCACTTTTGTTTACTTATCGTACTTTATATTTTGTTTACATACGTAAGTTTATAGAAGGTCAAGCGAGTTTTTTTTTTTAATTTAACTACAAGAACTTTATACTTAGATACGAGGTTCACATCTTGGTACTTTCAACTTTTTGGATATTTTTTCGATGCATTAATGATTTTGTCTATTTGAATTTGTTCAAGTATGTACTGCAAATGATTATTAGTATAAAATTTCTAATAATATAGTGTTTATAGCGACAAAATAACTGAAATTCCTAAGACAAAAATGTATCTATAGTCGAGTCCACTATCTGAGCCGCAGCCTCGCCGACAGCCGAGCGCTCACGCAGCCGAGACATCGTCGACGAGCTAATAGAGCTTAGAGAATACGAATTCTACAGCCGTGGTAACAGCGAACGATGTCACGGCTGCGACATCCGTGATAACAGCGGAGAGCACAGCCTTAACGTGTTCCTTAGAGAATAGCCTAGCAGGAAGGTAAACAAAGCGTGGCGGGTGCGGGGCGCGGGGAAGTAAGTGAACTGGACATTCTCGGGAAGGGGCGTCGTCGCACAGACGAATGTTTAGCTATCTAGGGTTAAGGCGAATTTGATTTCAACTATACTAATATTATAAATGCAAAAGTGTGTCTGTCTGTCTGTTACCTTTTGCTGCCCAAACCTCTGAACGGATTTTGCTGAAATTTGGTATGGATACTTTTTGTCCCGAAAAAATGTACAATTCCCGCGCGGTAAACGAATTTTGGCGCAACGAAGTTGCATGCGTCAACTAGTTGTTCATAATGTGGATGTGATGTGCAATCATGGTTCTCCACCATAGTGGCCCAACATGAACGAGTCTTGGTTTCAAAAACGCTTAGTTTCATAAAATTTTGAAACTATAATATAGCAAAATATGCTTATCTGTACAAACATTAAAGTAGAGACCGCTGCGACCACTAATTTCAATAACTAAGTTTTGTTTGTCGTAATAGGATTATTGTGATTTGTTTAACTTAAAACTTTGGAGTCCCTTTCATAATAGTCCATTAACTTTAACTAGCAGTTTTGTAACTTAACACTAACTTCGAGTTAACAATTTAAGTTCTGGCCGAGAGTTCAAGTGTTAAACAAAGTTAATCTGGCTTTTGACAGACGCTCTTTAAGTTTGAGTTAAGATTTTCCGTTAGTTGAAACAATTTGGTTGTTTACTATTTACTCTTGAGATCATGGCATAAGTGGAAGAATATAAAACAATCTAGAACAGGGGTCCCCAAATAGCGGACCGCGCTCCGCATCCGGACGGCCGGCCCATTGTGTGCGGCCAAGCATGTTCGCAGATAAACTTAGTTAAAAATTAATTTCTGTCTCGACATACTGATGAACATGTAGCAACAAAAATTTACTCTTTTCTCATTGATACAAAATATAAACACCTTTGTAATTTCCGTAATGGGGATTGTCCATTTTTTTTAATTTTGCTCTTTACAAAAACATTTCGAGGAATAAGGTCAGTGATAGTTTTTCTGTATATAAACCAAAAAAATACCCATTAGTTACTTATATTTTTGAACAAATATGTTTAACCTTAGTTTGACCTTCAATGACGTTAAATTAGCAATAAATTCGACCAACATTACGTTTCGAACTTTTGGTAAGCTTCTCGTATCAGTTTTCACATAATGAGAACTTGCATTTAACGAACCAGCCATTATAATAAGATTGAAAGGAAATTTAAACATACTGCAAAGGTCAACTGGCCGCCGATGATGACGTCAGAGCGAAACTTTAAAAATTTACTGAGAAAAAACTAGCCAATGAATTTCAAAATTATTTAATTTATATTCTTAAAATACCCTATTTTAACGAAAAAAAATATAAAAAGTACATGTGATTTTTTTTGGACAATGCCCATTGTGTGGACCGCGAAGGTCATTTTATTTCTTGAAATGGCCCCCGAGTGAAACTAATTGGTGACCCCTGATCTAGAAGATTATCATCATCTACTTTAGTTTGGCATGCTTTGCTTGGTTGCTTTTGATACAAGTATGTAAATAAGCGCAAGAATGTCACTATATCGTAAAACTGTTCAACTACACCAACGATATAATATTAGCAGCAAAATGCAAAGGGATATAACTGATTCATCAAAAGAAGAGATTGCGAGCCACCTAATATTAGGTATACAACTCACTTTAGTAGTGCTCATTCTTATTACAGCTAGTTCCAAAATATACTTGTAGAACTGTAAAGCCTAACTAAACAGCTGGTGTAAGAGGTCTCGTTAGGTTCATCGTATGGGTGAGTGGGTATAATAGATAACGCTAGTGTTTTTTAGCTATTACCATTTTCCTTAGTCTATGCTATTGCATAGCTTTTATCGCGGGCTTTGAGCGTGGCAACCGAATCAAGAAATTCTGTAACGAAAAACATCTAACATTCGTCTAACATCGTTTCAGTTCGGCAGACTTCAGCTCGGTGTGGCTCGGGGCACACCCCTTGTACCACAGTTTCATGGTACAAGGCCTGACTAGTATCACAATACTAGTCAGGCCTTGTACCATGAAACTGTTTTGAGACTCAAATAATCGGACGAGAATGCTGCGTCCTACTCTAACATACGTGAAATGACGTTGTTAGAGCAGGACGCGGCATTCTCGTCCGAATATTTGGGTCTCAAAACAGTTTCATAGTAGGCCTACAGATTTCGGTACGGTATTTGTTTGCGTGCGACTAGACATATGCGAAATATAATTACACATAAAAAATGCTATTCAATAGCTTTACCGTGGCAGTCCGTGAGTGCCACACGAATTTTTTGACCGACTTCCAAAAAGGAGGAGGTAAAACGTTCGTCTGTATGTTTCTTTTTTTTAAATGGTATATCTTACTGTGTCAAAAGGGTTATTACTTATTAGTTTATTAGTTACAACAACGGAAACTCCTTTTGTCTAACTTTTAGTACTCTTTCTCACATCCGATGAATATTTGATGACGTTAAGTGTTTTCTTCCTCGACATATCCTCTCGGATCATTGCCTCCTCACAAAGCAATTAGTTATCTGTACAGAGATGTTATCTGTTATGGACGACCACACTCGGACAAATGACACGTCAGCGTGATATATTGACATCTTGGTCGGTGGAGGCCTCCTTCGACCGCACATGCTTGAGATTGATTGTCAAACGTTTGTATAATTGAATGAAAAAATACAGTTTCGGAAGTCGGTTAAATCAGTGTTAAGTGCTTTTTATGATCAGACGGTGATATTGTATAATGTTTTGTCATGGCATGACAGACAAAATTGTGTAACATTTAATTATACATTATACAGGGTGTATTTCTGCCTCGAGACTAGACTCAAAGCACAAAACATAATTATGTAATTTATATTACACTAGATGACGCCCGCAACTCCGTTGCGCCAAAACTCGTTTATCGCGCGGGAACCGTACATTTTTCCGGGACAAAAAGTATCCTATGTCCTTTCCCGGGACTCAAAGTATCTCCATGCCAAATTTCAGCAAAATCGGTTTAGCGGTTGGGGCGTGAAGAGGTAACAGACAGACAGACAGACAGAGAGACACACTTTCGAATTCATAATATTAGTATGGATTATGCGCCTGGTGATTTTTATTAAATACGGTACTTTTAAGTAAGGGGAAAGTTTTTTGGTAGTTTCTTTTATTTTGATACAAATTTCTAATTCGAGATCATTATTACTGTGAGAAGCGGGTCGTTACTGCGATTTTCTGAGAAATCCGGCACCACCTTATTTATAGTATGACCGTAGAATAAATCTTACATTATCCGCTTACAAACTACATTCTAGCAATATTTTACACTATAATATTAATACTTGAAAGCGGTTTCTGAATATTATGCAAAGTTATAGTTATGATTCAGTAACTATTTGTTTATGTCAGCTTTAGTGAAATAATTTGTATGGGAACGTTAATAGACCTAATATATTATACTTCTATAAAGGTTTCGTTAAACTCAGTTATATTATTCTTTAATACTGATAAGACTATTCTTAATAGTTAAATGATATCTATACTGACTGACTGACTAATTCATCATCGCTGAGCAAAAACTATTAAAGTTACAGCCACGAAATTTGGTGACTAGGGTCGTTTTATTAAGTAGACACCCACTAAGGAAGGAATTTTGAAAATTTTACCCCGAAGGGGGTGAAATAGGGGTTGAAAGTTTGAATGAAACTCCGTCATTTCTTAAGTAAGGAACATGAAACTTTCTTTTTGGGCTAATAAAAAAATATTGGAGACGTGTTTAAGCGTTTCTGGAAATCCTACCAATACGGTTATTATACTATGCTAACGCGGACGAAATGCAAGCAACAGCTAGTTACTTTATATCTTATCATTGCTTTAAATTAAAAATTCTTAGGTTTATGCGAGATTCGGAATCTTATAGCGGCGCTCTTTTATTAGTTTTATTACTCCCGCCCGATTCAGCTAGAAAGGAAGAACAAGAAAAGTATTTGAGAAAATATCGAACTAAAATTCAGTCTGTATTAGGATGGTATTTTTTATGAAATAAAAAGCAAACGGGTCACCTGATGGAAAGCAACTTCCGTCGCCCATGGACACTCGCAGCATCAGAAGAACTGCAGGTGCGTTGCCGGCCTTTTAAGGTATGTAAGGGAATTTGTAGCGGCTTGGGTCTCCAGTAAACTCACTCGCTCGGCGATACACAGCGCAAGCGCTGTTTCACGTCGGTTTTCTGTGAGCCCGTGGTATTTCCCATTCGTGCCGAAGCAGGGCTCTCCCACGTCAACATAATAAACTGTCGACAAATATGCAGATACATATACCAGAATCCCCCGTTCAAAATACAACTCGGTTCTCGAAAATGTAAAAAGGTAAATAAGAAGGCGAATTTCTTGTTCCCTACGCGAGAGCATTGGGTAACGTAATAGGAGCTTAATTAAGTGACCTCCGTGTAATGCGGCCTTAATGAGAGGTCGTTCAGTGTGTTTTACCGCCTGTTATGTCCGGCACACACGTATAGTGACGGTTTACATTATTCCAATTCAGTTATGTAATCCAGCGCTGGAATAATCTAAACACTGGAATGAATCAATTGCGTTCCAGTGCACGTTTACATTACTCCAAAACAATATTATCGCGTAAAAATAATATTCTGTTGGAACCGTATACTTCATTGCGATTAGAAGTACTTACCCCATGCGGCATGCCGCATGCCCCCTCTCGTGGTCTACTCTAAATCTGTCTCAAAATGAATCACAATTAGATTAGTAGTGTTTGATCCCATTCGATTTAAACAAACAAACAAACAAAGTACGAGCATGTACGTTAGGACCTGATACAACTACCGAGTATAGTGGCGAGTGGCGAGACAGTGCAAGCAGACAATTTGATTGGCCAAGAGCACTGTCTCGGTCTCTACTTGATAGGTGGTAATGAGGCCCTTACTAGTGACAATCCCTTTTACTTGCCCGATAGCGACAAAAAACTTCCCAAGCATCAGCACAAGTTTAAATACTTAGAAAGTTTACAGCGGAAACCTCAAATAACATTTTAAAAAGTACACAATCTATTCAGTACCAATCCTTTTAAAGTTATCCCAGATTTTGTAGAATTTCGCATAAAACTACTGAAAAGTAGGTTAAAGTTACCACATTGACTCTAACACAAGACCGGGAAGAGATTAAAAACATTAGAGATAATGCAGCCAGTTATCTGAGTTGTATTCAGTGCTTTAAGCTTTTAGAATCATGTGTTTTGCGCCTTTCCCGTTTTCAACATGCGAATTTTGTGAAGCATTTAATACTAACATTTGCTTGTTTTCCCTCGCAATTCTAGTATAGTATCTAATTACGGTTATCCATAGTAATAATAGCTCCCACACCGGTTTCGGTGACAGTGGCCGGTTTTATTGAAACCAGGCATACTAATATAATTGTAGACGTAAATGAGAAAGTGTATCGGTTACCTTTTTCACGCCCAAACCGCTAAACCGATTTTGGTGAAAATTGGTATGGACATAATTTGAGTCCCGGGAAAGGACAGAGAATGCTTTTTATTCCGGAAAAATTGACATTTCACGCTTTAGTCGATAATAAAGGTACCGTACATTTCTTGGAATAAAAAAAGTATCCCATGTCCTTTCCCGGGACACAAAGTACCTCCATACAAATTTCAGCAAAATCGGTTCAGCGGTTCGGCGTGAAGAGGTAACAGACAGACAGTCACACTTTCATATTTTTATTATTAATATGGAAATTTTCGTACTAAAACAAAATATTGTACAAAGTGTCCCCACGCTCCCATACAGGCTTGGATTGGCCCGTAATTTTGAAGTAAGTAGGTAGATAACACAATTACCTATTATTCCTATGAACGGTAAGGTACAAAACGAATTTTAAAGAGTGTTTTCTTTGTAAATGCTACTTTAAATATTATAATCAAATATACCAAAACGAAATTGTGGCAAAGGTAATTTCTGCTTGAGACTAAGTTCTCAGCGCTTGGCCTAAAAATTGTAGCCTCTTAGGGCATTAATTTATACTTTGCCAACTAAGTCAAGATCAGTTGTACAACAAATTACAGTATAATTATACAGGAGCCGAAGTTTACTTAAGTTTAACTACGAGAAAACTTGAAAAGTATTTCTTGAGTTTCGATATCACTTCCATTTACGTGTATGGCCTTTGCCAATTATGTACATAAAATATGTTAGGATTCCATACCCACAGGGGTAAAAAACCTTATTACTAAGATTTCGCTGACTGTCTGTCTGTCTCCAGTCTGTATCTCTAGAACCACTATACCAAGACTTCGGAAATTTTCACAGATTGTGTATTTTAACAACAAATCCTCAATTATTGTATGACGTGTATTTTAATAATATTCATTTACATATTTAAAATAAATAAGGGGGCTCCCGAAACATAAAAATTACAATTTTTGGCCTATTTTTGCTTCGTGTGTGAGTCCGACTCGCACTTAGTATAAAATATTGTAATATAAAGTCGGCCGATTTAATATTACAACTAGACGATGCCCGCAACTCCATTGCGCCAAAACTCGATTATCGCGCGGAAACCGTACATTTTTTCGGAATAAAATGTATCCAACGTCCTTTCCCGGGACTCAATTAAAGTATCTCCATACCAAATTTCAGCAAAATTGGTTCAGCGGTTTGGGCGTGAAGATGTAGCATACAGACAGACACACTTTCGCATATATAATATTTTTATTATTATGTATGAAAGTATGGATATTTTATTCCTTCGATCGCGGATTCTTGGAAATCTATTGTTATTCTATTGTTGTCGCGGTCACCGGTGTCCTTATGGGGCTTGATGAGTTAAGCTCGATAAGGTCCAATGTCCACAAATAACCATGCTAACCGCCATGGTGATTACATATCTTGCGACAAGGACCCATCAGCAATGTCACAGCTCAAAAGTTTTGTTTTTAACTCTACCCAGTAATCATTTTGGCAGTGCGAGTTTTAAATTCAAAAGTTTTGGTACACACACACTACACAGACTACTCTCCAAACTAGCAGCTAGATATGGGTTTTTGTGCCCTGAAAAAACTTTTAGTTTTATTCGGTAGGCCTTAGACGCTGAGCAAGTATTTAAAATTCCGCTTTTCCTAAGATTTAATTAAAACTTCTTTGTTTTTTCTCAACTGTCTTACAAGATTGTATTAAAGAAAAACAAATTATATTTTTAATAGATAAATAAATCATTATAAGTTTTCGTTACTTGAACATAATAGAGTAAGAGCCTGCAACGGCCAGACCTTTCCGAGTTTCGTAAAGCTGAAACTTTACCTGTTTGTGACCTTTACAGAGGTAAGAACAACCAGCAACTATGCAGTTTTGGTCGCGGTTACTTTAGGAGGTATCCAGTTCTGAAGGTCTACCTGACCTTCCAGAAAGAGTACAGCTCAGTCACGTAGCTTATATTATTTGCGGTAAGGAGTAAATCTCGTTTTCCAGTGCCGGACATTTTTGACAGCTGTCAGACACCATTAAACTTTTTTAAAATATAATGCGCTCTGTAAACGGTAATTCTGCATTACATGCATTACGTGCTGTAATGCACGCATTATCGTGTATTGTAGTGAATGATGCGAATTACATGCAAACTACGTGCTGTACAACGTGCTGTAGATTGAATTACAACTTTTTTTATTTTTCAGCACGACATGCGTTACGTGCTGTAATGCACGCATTATCGTTTATTGTAGTGAATGATGCGAATTACATGCAAACTACGTGCTGTACATTGATTGACAAGTTGTTTAATTTTTCGTCATGCAATATGATCGTTTCGCCAGAGTAGACAGAATGTCTATTGTAGTTTCGCCATCGACATAATAGTATTATGCAACAACTCAGTTCCAGGGTGGTGGTGGTGTAGATTTTGTAATATTTAAAAACCAAACTCTTCTTTTTTTCTACTTTTTTTTTATTGAATAAGGGAGCAAACGAGCAAGCGGGTCACCTGATGGTAAGCAACTACCGTCGCCCATGGACACTCGCAACATCAGAAGAGCTGCAGGTGCATTGCCGGCCTTTTAAGAGGGAATACGCTCTTTTCTTGAAGGTTTGCAGGTCGTATAGGTCCGGAAAAACTGCTGGTGACAGTTCGTTCCAGAGTTTTATAGTGCGCGGCAGAACTTTATTGTTTACTAGCTGTTGTCCGCGACTTCGTCCGCGTCAACATAGTATAATAACAAAGATGGATTAGATGGAGTTTTCCCCTTTTAAGGGTTCCTTACCTAAAAATAAAAACGGGACCCTATTACAATGATTTCACTTTTTAAACCAAATTCGAGCTACATCGCATACAACAACAAAATAATTTTTGAAATCGGTTCTCAAATGGCAGAGTTGTTCGCGAACAAAATATATAAAAAAATCGGCCAAGTGCGAGTCGGACTCACGCACGAAGGGTTCCGTACCGATACAGAGTAAAAATAGGCTAAAAATTGTGTTTTTTGTACGGGAGCCTTCCTTAAATTTTTATTTTATTTTAATATTACTATTAAATACTAGCTGACCCGACAGACGTTGTCCTGTCTAAACGATGATTATTTAATTCGAATTGGTATAATTAAGTAAACAATAGATTAAAATTAGTATCTCCATGCCAAATTTCATCAAAATAGATTAAATAGTAGGTATAAGCGAAAATCATAAAAGTTTATCGTGCAGGAACTGTACATTTTCCGGGAAAAAAGTATCCCTTGTCCTTTCCCGAGAATCAAAGTATCTCCATACAAAATTTCATCTAAATAGATTGAATAGTTTAGGCGAATATCATAAAAGTTTATTGTGCGGGAACCGTACATTTTCCGGGACAAAAAGTATCCCTTGTCCTTTCCCGAGACTCAAAGTATGTCCATACCAAAATTTATTAAAATCGATTGAATAGTTTAGGCGAAAATCATAAAAGGTTATCGTGCAGGAACCGTACATTTTCCGGGAAAAAAGTATCCCTTGTCCTTTCCCGACAATCAAAGTATCTCCATACAAAATTTAATCTAAATAGATTGAATAGTTTAGGTGAATATCATAAAAGTTTATTGTGCGGGAACCGTACATTTATCGGGACAAAAAGTGTCCATTGTCCTTTCCCGAGACTCAAAGTATCTCCATACCAAAATCGATTGAATATTTTACGCGCAAATCATAAAAGTATATTGTGCAGTAATTGTACGTTTTTCCGGGACAACTTTGGTCTTCGGGACTCAAAGTATCTCTATGCCAAATTTCAGCGAAATCAGTCCAGCCGTTCAGGCGTGATATCGTGACCACGCGAATATGGATTCATTTTTATATAAAAAGTATAAAGTACACATATTATACAAACAAACAAAACAACAGTACAAAAGAATATGTGAAAAATTCAAGTGACTATTGCCGTTATTGATATTATAGAGCAAAAAAGGCCAAAAACATCACGTTTGTTGTATGGGAGCCCTTAAATATTAATTTTATTTTGTTTTTAGTAAATACTAGCTGTCCCAGTGAACTTCGTGTCACTTTTAAACCTTCCCTGGACTTCTACGAATATTTTAAGACTAAAATCAGCCCAATCCGTTCAGCCGTTTCCGAGTTTTAGCGCGACTAACATATTTGGAAATCCATTTTTATATATAAGATTTGTTGTTATAGCGGCAACAGATATACATAACCTGTGAAAATTTCAACTCTCTAGCTATTACCGTTCTTGAGTTACAGCCTAGAGACAGACAGATGGACAGACAGACAGACGGACAGACAGACGGACAGACAGACGGGCAGACAGACGGGCAGACATCGAAGTCTCAGTAATAGGGTCCCGTTTTGACCCTTTGGGTACGGAACCCTAAAAACTAGGTAGATAGATAGATAGATAGATAAACACTTTATTGCTCACATAAACAATGGGTATACAATCAGATTTACAGTACTTAAAACTAAGACATTAATGTGGGCAAGGGCGGCCTTATCGCTATAAGCGATCTCTTCCAGGCAACCCTGCAGGGCAGGAGAGTTCAAAAAATAAATAGATAGCAGGGTAATTATAAGTCATAAATGGATTACTTAAAATATGTACTACATTGAGATAATTGTTTAGGCTATATATATTATACTACGGACAAATAAACATAATAAGTTAAACTATAAGTATAATATTTTAATCTTTTAGACTTAAGTACATGATGATAATAATTATTAAATAAGGAATTAAGGTGTATTACAAATATATATTATAACATTACTACTTATTATTTAAAAAAAAAAAAAATAATAATAATTTAACTAGTACTATTTTAAAAATTTAGCGTGTGACTTTGTTCCAAAGATGTCGATGTAGATTCGATTTAAATATGGCAAGTGATCTCGAATCACGGATGTCGCGTGGAAGATCATTCCACAGGTGCGTAGCTCTCACAGCAAAGGAGTCTGCAATGTATCCGGACTTAGCTATTGGTACAAGAAGCTTATTATTATACGCTGATCTTAACGTACGCCCTGGATCATTGCTACGAAGACAAAAACAGTCCTTAAGGTAAGAGGGGGTACGTGGATCAAACAGGATATTGTATAGTAACACAAGGACATGTTCTTCCCTACGGAGCCTGATGGGCAGCCAACCAAGCCGCTGACGGTATTCAGAGACATGGTCAAACTTGCGCAGCCCATACACGAACCTAATGCAGACGTTTTGCAACCTTTCTAGTTTATTTAGGTATTCCTCATTAAGATCAATAGAACAAACGTCTGCATAGTCTAAAATTGGTAGAAGTAAGGACTGAGCAAGCTCGACCTTAGTCTTAATAGGGAGTAAATTCTTCCACCGGTTAAGTGACCCCACCGCAGCAAAGAGCTTACGACTAACCTGAGAAATGTGGTGAGACCATTTAAGGGCCGAGTCAAAATAAACACCCAGGTTCTTAACAACTCCACTGTACGGCAGTGTCACATTATCAAAAGATATGGTTGGCAAAGAATTGTAATCAGGCCGGTTAAGTTGTTTAGATCCTCCGATAATTATAATTTGTGACTTGGTGGGATTGACAATTAGGCCATGAGATTGACTCCAACGAAGGATCGTTGCAAGATCTCTATTAATTGCTACAATGGCAGATTTAAGATCATTGGCGGGAGCATGGGTGTAAATTTGGAGATCATCCGCATAAAGATGGAAGAAGCAAGATAGGAGGGGAGTGAGGAAATTAATGAATATGGAAAAAAGGAGAGGAGACAAAATACCACCTTGAGGCACGCCAGCAGACAACCTGCAGAAACCAGACATCTGATCATTGGTCCTTATACATTGGGACCTACCAAAAAGATAGCTGCGGAACCATTCAAGAACAGGATCAGAGAAGTGAAGTGCGCCTAGCATTGCTATCAGTATGTCAAGGTCAACGGTATTGAAAGCATTGCTAAAGTCCAGTAGAGCTAACACTGTAAGTTGCTGATTTGACATGGCTCGGCGCACATCATCAGAGACCTTAGCTAGAGCAGTAACCGTACTGTGGCCGGGTCTAAAACCAGATTGGAGAGGACTGAGCAGACCGTTGTTATTAATAAAGGAGCTTAGTTGTTGATATACAAGGCGCTCGAGGACTTTGGATAGGAAAGGAAGAATGGATATGGGCCGGAAGTGAGAAGGAGACGTAGGTGACTGAATTTTTGGTATAGGGATGACTGCCGCTTTGCGCCAACAGCTTGGAAATGTACTAGAACTGAAGGAGAAATTAAAAATGTGACAGAGGATAGGGAGTGTAACGGGGAGGGTAAGGGTAATCATTTTTCGGCTTATACCATCAACACCCTGAGCGTTAGACTTGATAGCTGCAATCGTTTTCTCAATTTCAGGCACAGACACAGCTCTAAATACAAAAGGAGAAAACGGAGGATCAGGTGTGGGAGATGACAAAAGGGCATTTATGGACTGCTGTTTAATGGAGGACGGGATGGAACAAGTAGTGGCAAAATGATGATTGAGGGCATCGAGGTCAAATGAGGGAGAAGGGGAGGACTTTGGTTTACCAATTCCTAAGGAGTTTAGGAAAGACCATACCTTAGAGTAACTGTGCCAAAAAAATTGTCCGCGAGTTTACAAAATGTGACCCGAATAATGCATACGTATTCGGTACACAATTTTGTGTTTTTATACAAGTAGTTTTTATACAATTATTGTCAACGGCTTTTTTTTCCAAAATTTGAATGTAAGGGTGTATTCAGACCGCAACGCGACGCGTAGATCATGCATTTCTAAAGTGCTGAATTAACAGATCGCGCAATTGAAACCTGTCAAATCCATACTTTATGCCGTTCCTCGCCTTGCCTCGTCGCGTTGCGGTCTGAATTGACCCTTACTGTTTCGTAGCTATTATCATATTTGTGCGAAAAAGAACCAAATTCAAAACGGTTGAAGTATGGGAGTTACGTTTCCATAGTTTTTATTATTCGTACAGAGAAAAAAAAATCATTATCATAGAATTAAGTATAACCTTCGTATTGACATCGTTGTTTATTATAACAACGAGTTGTTGCAAATAAATCCTGGCTACATACTTTTTATGAGTGAATGATTAAAAGTTCAAACTGTCCATGTCATTCAGGTAAAAGCCTTTTATTAAAAATAAAATAAATAAAAAGCCTTTATTTGACCATTACAAAGATTCTCATCAACTAAGTGTTAACATAATTTTCATATTATTACTTTTTAAACTAGGTCCCCACAGGTTGGGTAAAGGCGGGGTCCAAGGATGACCACTTTTCTCTGTCTTGGGCTATTTGCCACCAATTCGTGCCAGTGACTTTTTTGATATCGTCGTCCCATCGGGTGAGAGGTCTTCCTCTCTTTCCTTTTCCATGAGGTCCGTTCCATCTGGAGGTTTTGTAGGTCCGTCTATTGTCTTCTAGCCTTGCTATATGACCCGCCCATCTCCATTTCCATTTCCAAATGGAGAAAGCCTTTTATTATAATGATGATAATATAGGTCTTCCATGATCTTATTCTTTTTTCTTCATCTTTTCTTTCTTTTTACGCTGCATAGCAGCTGTCATCACAAGAAAAAATGAATCTGTCTTTGTCAAAATTATATACTGATCCATAGCGACAAAGATGACCTTCTCACGGTAGACCTAGGATAGACTTGACTGATATAGAGATCTTTGACTAATAAAAAATGAATTATCATGCTGCATGATGAAAAATGAGCGTTCATCATGCAGCATGTAATTCACGTAAATGAATGGTCATGCTGAATTACCGTCTACGGGGTACTTTAGACTGTGGGGTGTCTAGCAGTGGGAAGTTATGTAACTGAGCTATACTTTTTCTGGAAGGTCAGGTAGACCTTCATAACTGGTCGTTCTTACCTCTGCACTGTAAAGGCCTCAAACAGGTAAACTTTCAGCTTCACGAAACTGAGTAAGGTTTGGCCGTCGCGGGCTCTTGGTCATAAGAATTATTAAGATAAATAAATATTGAAATCTGCAATATTTTATTAATTGCGTGTAAATTATGCGTAGTGCTATTATTCAATTTGAAATATAAAAGCTTTTTTATGAATCGT
The DNA here is from genome assembly GCA_937595015.1 of Polyommatus icarus. Classification (NCBI taxonomy): domain Eukaryota; kingdom Metazoa; phylum Arthropoda; class Insecta; order Lepidoptera; family Lycaenidae; genus Polyommatus; species Polyommatus icarus. Next base: position 7,867,980 of record OW569330.1, on the reverse strand, counting down.
ATTGCTAGAATGTAATTTTATTATTATTATCTTTTATACCTGGTCGGTAAAATATTTTACTGTTTGTGTCGGTTTTATTATTGGATTTAGGACCCAGTAAATGTTGCATGATATTCCGTTTTTTATTGTTATTATAACATAAAAAATGTCGGTTAAATTAATTTATTATAGGGGTCCATAATGTGCGGAATAAAAGCAGTGCAATTTCGCAATTATTACAAACGGTAAGATAAACGTTTTGTATAAGCAATCATAATAAGAATAATAATTATTATCGTGAAATAAATAAATAGTTATCAAGGCGTTCATAAACTTCAACTGTCTTGCTCTATTTTCTTACAAAATATCGCGATCTCAACCTATGAAAACCGTGGCCTACGAGATTTTGTGACGTCATCATTTGAGGAGAACTCAACACAAGGTTATTTTTTCATTAAAAAAAGTATTTGAGAGACTAATTTTAGCCATGTAGTAATATGCGAAGGAGTGTCTGTCTGTCTGTTACCTTTTCACGCCCACTGAAATGATTAAGCTGTTTGGCATGGAGGTTCCTATGAGTTCCGGGAAAGGATATAGTTTTTTTATACTTCTCTATACTTTCTATCCCGGAAAAATGTACGGTTTCCACCTGATAATAAATTTTGGTGCAACGAAGTTTCGGCCGTCACGTCATCTAGTTTAACAATACTGTATAAGACATTAAAAAGCTCATGGAGATAATATAAAGCGCAATACATACTGAGCCCGCCGGGCCGCCGACAAAACCCGGCGACACAACCCGGCGGCCTGTATGAAAATAATGATGTCGGCAACATGCGCCCGCGCGTGTTACCAGCCGACATGTTGGCGGCTTGGGTACGCCTGCACTCAGTTGCCCGGCGACACAACCTATAGACACGCGGCAATTACTGACCAATCACTGACTGCCAAATAAATTTCTAATCTCAAGCCGCCGACATGCCGCCGACCAAATTTTCCGACTTGTATTACGTGAAGCCGCCAACTAGACCGCCGACAAAAAGTTGCCGACATAATCAGTGTGTATTACGCTTTAAATTTGAATCATTGTTCAAGAATCAAATTTAAAACAATACATTCTCTATTCCAGTATCAGAGTAATATTTTGTATATTATACACAATACATTTAACAGCAAGGAATCAGTGCGAGGTCGTAAATTCTTGTTTCCTCGTTCGGGACTCGAGGGAGGTTGGACTCCATGAGGAATTGAGGTGAAGTATTAGCAACTTTATGGTTCAAACTGCGATAGCTAAAATTTTGTGAATTCTTTAATTAGGTCACTTTGACATCAATTTAACCCATCAAGATACAAGCCCTGTACGAGCACCGGTGATCGCGATAACAATAGAATACAATAGCATTTCCAAGAATCCCCGATCGAAGGATTAAAAAAATATAATATTGTCGGTGTATTATGGAGGCAGAGATAATTTTTATAGTGCACTTTCTACTTAAGTTAATACTACCATAATATAATATGCTTTCAATGACCAGACCAGCGTTGTTGTGCATGTATTTGATTACTTTTTATTTCTTTACTTTAAATTAAAAAAAAAAAAAAAACATTTGAAAGCACAATTCCCTGTTAAGCGATATCTAATCATAATATTGTTTCAAAATTCAATGTGAAAGGTATTTTATACCACTTAAGTTAATTCAACAAAGCTATCGATAACAAAATATTTACAAAGGACTTCGATTAACAATCAACAAATAAGACTCGTCAAACTATTTTGTAAACTTGTTTGAAATTTGCAAATTCAAATATTTATTTTGTACGAAATATTCTAGATATTTTCGTAAAGCCAGGAATTATTGGTTCTTTGAATTTTTTGTGAGATGATAAATTTTACATTAAATTAGTTTTAAATGTCATGTTTCTCAGACTTTTTCAGGTGTGGTTATTATGATCTAAAGACAATATTATAATTTTTTACTTTAAAACCAAAGTAAGTCTGAAACCAAGATTACTATAATTTTTTGACGACCTCTGTGGCTCAGTCGGTAGCCCAAGATGGGGGTCGCGGATTCGAACTTCGAATCCCGACGACAGAACAAAAAGTTTCAAAGTTCCATAGGTCATTTCCATTCAAAGGGTCTCATGGAATATGTGTAAGGGAAAGGACCTAATGGCGGACACTTTAAGGAAACATGAAACATTTGAATGTTATAAAAAATATATATATATATATATTATATGAAGATAAAGGATTGATAACTTCTTCCATGTCTTCAGTAACTCTTACAAAATAAAACTATTATAATTATTCTCTGACAAATCAATTAAAAAATATATTATTGGTCTTTTTGTAAACTTAGTCATAAGTACTAATACGTGACCTCACAAAAAACGAACATCACTAATAGTAGACACCAATATGAACTAATAGTTGGTATAGAACATTACATTACATTTTACATTTTTCCTATTATTAGGTCTTTATTTTCCCTTTTTTTCAAATTTCATTTACTTCATCATAGTAATTACATGCATCCGAAATATTATCCACGTTGTCTCCAGATTCTATTCATTCTTCTTCCATGCTGAAACTATCTTTCCTTTTATTTTTATTTTTCATATTTTTTTCCTAGCTAATTTATTTTCAGTCTTTAGTCTCCATGCTTCTTTTGCCTCTTCTTTTTTCTTCTTTCTTTTCTCAGCTCTCTTTTTTCTTCTTTTTACTGCTAAAAAACTAAATTAATCGATTTTTAGATCAGTACAAGGTCTTATATTAGACACCATGTCCATTTTTAGGTGCCGTAGTTCTAAGTTCTTAGATTGTTAATAGAATTATATTTTCAGGGAACAGTGATGATATTTGCAGTATAATAAACTACAAAATAACTTTAATATGTATTGCATAGGTTGCATGCATGCAGGCATGCTCAAGGATGAGATCCATGTCATCTATTAGTTTTTTTTTACATTTTCAATAACTAATACTAGACACCCTTTATATTGTTAGGGAAAACGGATAAAAAATCTTAAATAAACATTAATTAGTGTTTACAACATGACCATTAATCCAATGAAATCAATAGAAATTACAAATAAATAATTTTTACTATCTAATAGTGCCTTTTTCCGAATTCGGCTAAACCTCAACTATTTCTGTACTCAATCTTCATTATTTTGAAGTCGGTACCAGATAGCTGAATCTTCAGTCCTCTGACAGTATATTTAAAATTTTTGGAACTAGCACCGACTTCAAAATTATGAAGATTGAGTACAGAAATAGTTGAGGTTTAGCCGAATTCGGAAAAAGGCACTATTAGATAGTAAAAATTATTTAATACTTTTTAGTTCACATTAATGTTATTATTGTTTTTACCTTGGAAGTCGGTTTTAATTTTTTGTTAAAAATAATAATAATTTCACTCTTTTTAGTTACACTAGTAGATAAATGTTCGCGTATATTTTACGTATCTTATTACAATTTGTTAAGAGTCACAACTCACACTCACAAAATAATATAATATTATCAGTGAAGTGAACATATTGTGCTAAGTAATTTAACAATTTTAATATTTCAAGCCCGAAGCGGTCACCGGCGATTGCGATAACAATAGAAAGGCTATTGTGTCTCGTTTTTTCACGATCGAAGGATCTATCAGATAAAAAATTGTACAAACTTGCATAGGATGTACCGTAGCATAATATTTAATATTATCATAATTATTGACAGCTGTTCTTGTTATCAAGAATTCAAATCGATAGGTACTTAGTGCACCATCTATCGATTAATAAGTATAACTAATTAAAAAGACACTTAATGACTTTGTTTTGTTTAAATGCTCTTTTTAAAATAACTTTATTTTAATTCTATTTGTCTATTAAAATTTTATAAAGTAGTAAAGTATTCGATCTGTATATTATAAAGTAGTTAGTAAAGTATTCGATATTCTGTCTTCGCGCGGCGGCGCTGGGCGGCGACCGACGCCGACCGCCGTGTATTAAAAACAAACAGGTGTTGTTAATTGTTATACAGTACATCATTATTATTATTAGTATATCCATACCTATGCCTTGTACTATTATCTATTCTGTGCCATGAGACATTCGTGGCCTTAACACGACGTGGTAATGATGATGATGACGATGATGATGATGATGATTATGATGATGAATATGAATTGCATAGTAGTTTATGCTTTCTGTTCTTAAAACAACGCCGAAACTCCCAAACGTGTATCTATAAGGAATCAGGAGTTCTCTCAGCATCATCGAAACCATGGTATACCTTGACCCAATATTTGACTTTTTGGTAGCGTAATCTTAGTACACTTCACATAAAACCAAAATCACCATATGTTTCCATATAAATTTCGAGGAGTTCCCTCGATTACTCATGGATCCCATCATCAGGTCACCACCTTTGTGAAAATGGGACCAAATTGGAGTAAAACCTAATACAACAAAACAAAAATTTCGAAAATCGGTTCACAAACGGCGGAGTAATCGTTGAACATACAAAAAAAAAAAAAAAAAAAAAAAAAAAAAATATCCACAGCCGAACATATAACCTCCTCGTTTTTTGGAAGTCGGTTAAAAATCAAATAAATGTATTCAAAACTTACGAGCAAAATTTCGCCTTCCTTAACCTATTTGCTAAGAAATTACCGAGCGCGTGTTGACGCGGTCATATTATTTACGAAAACTGATCCCATTTTAAAATTTTGTTCCCGAAGGCGCCTCTAATATATTTTTTCAATTCAACAGATAGCTTGAGAAGCTTATAAAATTTACAGTGGTGAGAAATAATTAGAATAATTCTTATTTTTATGGTATTTTTGTCATAAGTGTCATCTATTAGTTCAGTGTCTAGCATTAGGTCTTTTACCTTATCATATTATAATAAAAATCTTAAATATATTATGTGTAGTATAAAAGTATTAAATATATTTCCGTTATCTGGTACCTGTAACACAAGTCCTTCAGGTACTTTGCACGGGGCCAGACTGACGTGGTGTGAAGCGTCCATAGATATTGTTATTATTATTATTACACACACAAACCGCTGAAACAAATCCATACAAATAATAATTATAAGTGTGTCTGTTTGTCTGTCTGTCCGTTACCTCTTCACGCTTAAACCGTCAACCGATTTTGATGACATTTGGTATGGAGAGACTTTGAGTCCCGGGAAATTACAAGGGTGCTTGTTATCCCGAAAATATGCGCATTTCCTACGCGTATAAACGAATTCCTGCGAAACAGAGTTGCGGGCATCAACTAGTGTTAAATATTTTTCAAGGTCATCCTCTGGTGGGATGTTTAAATACTATTTTTTTGTTGCAGTGAATCGCAGGAGAGGCATGTGGGGCGGCGGCGCGCAATGCGTGCACGCCTCGCTCCCCCGCGCCCGCGCGCAGCCCCCGCCGCAGCCCGCGCCCACGCTCAGCGGCGCCATCGCCAGCCGCCGCCCGCCCAGGTACAATAGCAGTACAGTCGCGTTATCTGCTTATTCTATTGTAAATGTTCCAGCCACCGCCCGCCCAGGTACAAGCAGTACAGTCGCGTAATATCCTACTCCGGAAACAGAACTAACGAGTAGGCCGACTAAGAAGAGATCTTGATACGTTTGTTGTAGTATGTCATTGATATATAGGCTGATGCCGACGCGCGAGTCCACACGGCGCGTTGCGTCAGCGTTGCGTCGACGCAGTGATGCCGTTGCGTTATTTTACACACAAATAACCAAGGTGTCCACCCGACGCGCTGCGTCGTCGCAACGCCCACAATATGACGGACAGCAGTCCCCGAGACGAAGCGGGAGGGAGTGCTGACGTTTATAACTGCTTCGTGCGTGCGCTTCGTGTACACGGGTGATGCGATGACGCAGCGCCCGTGTGGCCGGCTATTCGTCAAAATATTTACGTTGCGACGACGCAACGCAACTCGCCGTGTGAACTGGCTCTTACTCAGCATTGTGAAACTGGAAACATTTCTATACTGGTACTCGCGCTCAAGTTGCGTAGATTCGCCGTTTGTTTGAAGTCTGGGTACTCCTTAGTTCTGGCTACTCTGTCCTAACTATATTTTAAATGTGAATAATCCACATCGTCAGCCGCCCCCCGCCCAGCTACACTTACCATTAAATAAATACATCTTAAAAAGCATAGTTCACATTGCCACCATGCAAAGGGTTACCGATGCGATGACGTCTTAAGAAAACCCGTTAAACAGAACCTTTTTACACGCTAAGAAACACATTGAATTGATTTTACCGCTTATGCTGTTTAACTGCCTATTCCGGTTTTTAATAGCTCGTCAGGTTGCTTTGGGAAGTGACCAATACTTCTCCCGAGTCCCGACATAATCGAGAGTCGAATCAATCTCTGTAGTTTTTGGTTCCTAAAGAACTGCAAAAAGAGCACACGATGTGATTAGTAGCTGTTAACTATAGTGTGATGTTTGATCAAAAAATGTCTATATAAGTAATTATGTACCATCTGAGAAGTTGATTCCTAGGCAGATGAGGGACCTACGTCGTAGTTGGTTGCGTTAGGTCAAATCCGGCCGACAGATCACAATGGGGATTGTCCATTTTTTTTAATTTTGCTCATTACAAAAACATTTCGAGGAATAAGATCAGTGATCGTTTTTCTGTATATAAACGAAAAAAATACCCATTAGTTACTTATATTTTTGAACAAATATGTTTAACCTTAGTTTGACCTTCAATGGCGTTAAATTAGCAATAAATTCGACCAACATTACGTTTCGAACTTTTGGTAAGCTTTTCGTATCAGCTTTCACATAATGAGAACTTGTATTTGACGAACCAGCCATTATAAATAAGATTCAAAGGAAAAAAAACATTCTGCAGAGGTCAATTGGCCGCCGATGATGACGTCAGAGCGAAACTTTAAAAATTTATTGAGAAAAAACTAGCCAATGAATTTCAAAATTATTGAATTTATATTCTTAAAATACCCTATTTTAACGAAAAAAAATATAAAAAGTACATGTAATTTTTTTTGGACAATGCCCATTATTGACATGATCCGACCAAATGACGTTGATCTGTCAACTGCCTAGGAATCAATTTCCTCGATGGTACATAACTAGTGTCAACTCCACTAGTATATAAACTTTTCCAGACCTACTCCTCCATCGCCGACCCTGGTGGCGCAGATCGACTCGTCGGTCGCGTGTCTCTGGCTGCTCACACCGTTATCAGCGGGCACCGCGGTCGCCGCAGTACTCATTGCTGTCACGACCAACAACTGGCTCCATACGCAGGAGAACATACTGAACCCGGCGTTCAATGGAACAGGGAAGCACGAGTTGGTCGCTAAGCACACGGTCTCGGGGCTGTGGAGGATATGTCATACGGATCGTAAGTTTTTTATTCTCTTAAGCAGGCGATAAGCGCAAGGGTGTACCTGATAGGTTTGCCTGTGCAGTTACGTCAGTCAGGCAAAGTTGAGGCAGAACCTGCACAGTACTGTAACATACACGTTCCGGTTTACCTAAATAGTTGACCTGTTCAGGCCAACCTGTCAGGTACACCCTTGCGTTTATGGCCTGCTTTAGCGGCTAAGTTTTGCGATATATGTTATATTTTAACTGTAATCTGTATTTTACACCTTACGACGCGTTCAGACGAGCACGTTTTCTGCTGTAGCTTTTGAGAAAACACGCGAGCACATACACACGCGCAGTAAACGCACTCGCCTGAACCCGCCCTTATGACTTGTTTTTCACAATATTTTAAAGCAAACAGGGTGTAAGAAAATGAAGTTACAATTATTATATACCTTAGGGTGTGTGAGTGCCCCTTAACAGAGTTTATGCCCCAATGCAATGTCATGAATTTTCCCATATTATAATCATTAAAAAAGGAACTCTAGCGCTGTTATTTTTCTCAGTGAACCTATATGTAAAGGACACAAACATAGGACATAAAGTACCTACACTTTGTTTTATTACACTTTGTATTATCCACGATCAACTTGCACACATATACCGGTACATATACCGGTACAACTCAGTTGAACGATTATTTTTCCGAATTTGGCATAATATTTGAAACATAACCATTATGACAAAGATTCTTGGAAAAATATTTTAACTTTTAACGTTTTTCCAAGAATGTATTCGAAGCTTTACTCAACTGCTCGTTTTCTTAGTATTTGATATTAAATTTGATAACAATCAGGCACTCCTGTTTAAGGACCCTGAAACTGATATTCAAAAACCAAACGTACAGTAACCATTATCTTGCGGAACAAGGGACATTTCTTTTATTTTCTTTTGTGACGTTCTTAATCTAAATTTTCAAATTCATATCGAACAACAAAACATTAAACTGACATTCAACTCAACAGTAACCATGATTTCGCGCGGGACACAATTTTCTTTTGTGACGTTCTAAATGTAAATTTTTAAATTCATATCGAACAACACAACACAATGGCGACTTCCGAAGCCACAATGCGTCGCCGTTTCCCCTGCATTGTGCCCGGCCCACTTCCCACTTGTGCCATGGAGTACACCGATGCGCTGTCATACAACTGAGCATTTCCTCTAAATGCTTTCATGTTATAAAATGTTATGTCCTCCAATTTAATTTTCTTTGATGTCAACGGTAATGTTGCAAGGCGTTTTCATTTTGTAACCTTATTTTTACTCGACGTAATATTAAGCAAGTTTAAGAAATGTTAGGTATGAATTTGCAATATAATAAAAAAAAAATTACGCAATTCAATCCGTCGATCACCAATTCCTGGAAATATTTTGTTATCGCGGCCCATATGGGCCTTACGGGGCTTGATGGGTTAAATTATGAAAATATGGTATCACATAAGATTATTATGTGAGGTAGTTATAAGTTACTAATTAGTTATTAAAAGTGTACCTACTCCACAAAGTTACCAGGTACTTTTAATCCCTCGATCGTGGAAAAACGAGACACAATAGCCTTTCTATTGTTATCGCGGCCATCGGTGACCGCTCGGTGCTTGAAGCATGAAAAATAACCAAAAATATTTCATCCGTGAAACAACATAATTTGGGGTCACCTAATGCTCAAACTTTGTATATCCTCAAAGTTTCTTCGAAACAGGATGTGGCCACGTAAGACTTTTTAATGAATCTGATGATAAATTGATGAGGCTTGGATTTTTAATTCATACCAGAAATTATTCAACAGCATTTTAGTGATTTGCTCATAAGTCATAACTATATCTAAAGCGATCAGTGGCTAATTAACCTTGACAATATGGAATTACACAATTATGGAGACAATATCCACAGCCGAACATAGAAGCAACTCTTTTTTTGAAAGTCGGTTAGATCACTTAGACATAATAATATGACAAACAAACATAATAATATGTAAGATTTGTACGACAACGATTGTAAGTTGTAAGTTGTAACTCGACGTGGCAATGCGAGGCGATTTTTTATTGATATTTGATTCATTCAATACTAAACATTATGTAGTACTCAAGAAGCTTCACATTTCATTGACGGTCTTACATGGCCATCGTGTAGTGTCGGACTGCCTTATTCCGATATTGAAAACTTCATTTGAAATCGCAATCGCATGGCCGTCTCAATATGAATTGATTCTAAATGAGCACATTATTTCGATGCGATGATGATGTTGAAAATAGATCGGGTTGCTTAAATGAGAAAAAGCTCCTTCCTAGCTTAAAGTGAGATAAACCGCCAAAATGCCCGTCCTAAAATAAACGTTATTCTCCACGAATGGAGAAAAACATGCAAATAAAATTTAACTAGCATATCGTTATCTGTGGAGAAAATGTTGCGAATTTATATTTAAATCCTACATGACTGAGAATTAATGTTAAATATATTTCCGTTTTTATTACATTTTGAAAACTGTGAGAACGGTGTAGATTTTTTTTTTCGTATTTTGTGCACCATCGTTATCAAAATGATAATAAATATGACTTTTTTATATAATAGATATTACTAGCTGTCCCGGCAAACGTTTCTTTGCCATATTTTATAAAGTATATCGCCCGTACTAATGTGAGCTATTCCTATCTCTAGTAGGGCAAAAGCAGAGATAGATCAAATATTGGGAACGGCCGTAAATAAGTATGTCACCATGGCAACGTCCATCGCTATCCCGTACCCGCGTCGCGTAAACAATGGTCGCTCTTTATAGACAAATAATTTGCAATAAAATAAAATTGCGACTATAATTAAAGATTTAAGCTATCCTATCTCTCAAGTTGGAAAAAAGCACACATTTAAAAAATTAAAACATTAAAATCGGTTAAGTAGTTTAGGAATCCATCGCGGACAAACATCGTGACAGGAGATTTATTTAAATTAGATTTTAATGACGTAGATGTAAAAAGTATCCAATCTAAAGTCAATACAGTGAATCCATGTCCATACTCCATCTCATATTATAAATGCGAAAGTGTGTCTGTCTGTCCATCTAGACAGACGTCTATCCCTCTGTCTGTCTGTTACCTCTTCACGCCCAAACGACTGAACCGATTTTGCTGAAATTTGGTATGGAGATACTTTGAAGTCCCGGGAAAGGACATAGGATAATTTTTATCCCGCGCGATAAACGTATTTTGGCGTAACGCGTGTCATCTAGTACTCTTTATTTTGTCACTTTCTAATACATTAGGCTGGCCGCATATACACGTTTTCTGTATTCGATTTCCAAATGTAGAATTTCGATTTGGAATTCCGTGACACTAGCGCAAACGTGCGAACGCTCTTACTTGCACTCTTTCGAGTGCAAGTAAGTACGTGCGGAATTCGTCCCATTCGAAAAAAGAGGACGCCTGCTAATGTATTTTATACTTCTTGCATTCAGATTTCTAAGGCCGTGTTCACACCAAACCGACTGTAAGCCGCCGAATGTGAGCGAATGTTACGCAGTTTATTGTATTTCCATTACATGTTCACTTTTTGTTCTTATTCGTTTCGTTCTACGCTAGGCGTAGGCGCGGACATCGATACCGTATATTTTCACGTTCACACTGAGGCTCACAGTGAGCCTGCTCACATTCGGCGGCTCAAAGTCGGTTTGTTGTGAACACGGCCTAAATACCGTATACGATTTTCAAATAATCTTATTTGAAAATTGTATACGGAAAACTTGTGTATGCGGCCACCCTTAGAAAGGTCGAAATATAATAGACAAAACATATTATCTTATTTACTGTATAACATTTTAAATTAGTAAGAGGGTACTTGCAATTCTGGTAACGAAACAAAGACGTCATAGCATTTGTAAAACCATCAACATATTATACTTACTTTTCAGTACTTGGCTATAACAACGGCGTATTCTGTAGTTTCATAGTGTAATACAGCGTGTTCTCATTTCCAGCCGGCAGCACGGAGTTCCGATGTTGGGACATCCCGTATTTCCCGCTGTCGCAGTACGCGCCCGATGCTAGCGACTCAACTAATGCGATACCCTGTAAGTTTGTTTTTTGGTGCATGTTGTAGATTACATAATGCCGGTTTTTGAGGATTTTTGACAGGAGTTCAACCATTTAACGCCGTTATTGATCGGTTAATTTGTACGTTATCTAATCTAAAGTGCTAGTAAATAGATAAACTTCAGTCAAATAACCTCAGAAAATGGATATTAATCCTTCAAGCCCCATAAGGTCACCGGTGACCGCGACAACAATAGACTAATAATAAGATAACAATAGCATTTCCAAGAATCCCCGATGGAATGATTAATTAATTATACTTGAAAGAGTTTTTTGTTAACTGGTTATGGTGAGGGAAAATGGGTTATAATTTTGTCACTCCCTTTATGTTAAAATCTTGGAACATGATATTGTTATGTTAATGGTGCTCCCACACTGCAGTTAGAAAATGTTTAGTAACATTAAAAAACATTTGTTAGCAAACATTTAGTTACAAATGTAAAAAAAATGTTAAAAATGTTTTCATGTTAGAAAATGTTTAGTAAATGTAAGTTAACAAATTATAGCAAAACAAATTATAACAAAATAAAACATATTGTTTGTTGTACCTTTTGTTTGTAAACCTTTTATAAAGGATGACGGGGTATGCGATGAGCCAATACCAGATTTAAATGTTATAAAATGTTAGTAAACATTAGTTAACATTTTCTATTAGTGTAGGAGCACTTATAACATGTAACAGTTCCTAACAAAATGTAACAATTGACAACATTTGTTAGTAAATGTTTTTATGTTAGAAAATGTTAACAAACATTTTCTAACGGCGGTGTGGGAGCACCATAAGTGAAACAATCATACAGTCAAAGACAAAAATAAGGTTCAAAAATGTAGAATCCGGACCGTCTTTGTTTTAAAGTAGCGTCTAAAGTTTAGACGCTACTTTAAAACAAAGAAAAATTAAAATAATTAGATTCTAAAGAGAGTTTAGACTCTAAACTATTGATCTCATTATTTTAATTTTCTTTGTTGCATAATGTGCCTACATAATATGACGTATTTAGAAAATGTTTTTCTGAATTTTCTTTGAAATGACTTTTTAATCCTTACTTGGACAAAGATCTGAATGATAATAATTTGTACGGTTTTACAAACGTAAAACCTTACAAATTATAATAATTTTTTAATACGCACCACTTTAAACTGTAGATTTTATTCCTGTATTAAACTATATTTTATACATGATAGTAACCATAATATATGACAAAATAAAACGCAAGTCGTATCAAATGTAGTGTCAGTCACATATGGAATTGCCCTTACGTTTTACTGTTACATTCTCTAGGCTTGCACGGTGAAAGTCGCAACATAAACTTAAGTATTGTCTAGTATTATCTAATAATATATTAAGTCTCCTTAATTTAGCATTAACACTAGTTATCTCTAATTAGCACAAATATTTGTAAAATCAGCTATTATTGGTACATATATTTGTCGTAACTATATTCCTTAAGGTTTATAATACTATTGATATTTATTATTCGTTAGCTTCATAAGTACTTTAGTGTTGTATTGGCGGAAACTTATTAATGGCTTACAGTAATTAGAATAGTAAATTTTTCCTTTTAAATAGCTGTAAGTTTTCTCAATAAAAAAAAAATAAATAAATATCAAAATAAAAAATGTAATACCGTTGACTTTAATGCTTAAGTTTTACAACTTTAAGCTCCAATGCCAAATTGCTGGCCAAATGACCACGATAACAGCCTTCTACACAAAACTCTCGTAAAATCCTTGCGTGCTTACTTTTTACTGGATATTCCTAGAAACCATCTAATATAATCAAAATAACGAGGTACAGAATTTCATACACATTTTGATATAATACGAAGCTTTATGCTTCAATACATACAGTAGTTTTAATATTCTTTACTTTTTCTACTTTTTTAAGTTTGAAATTCTACATTTAAAAATCTAAAAAGCCCAACATAAAATAGATTTTGATACTGTGATGTTATAGTCGGTTGTATAACTCATTTTGAACAGGGTTTCAAAAAAACTGCTAGTGCTATTTTGATGAAATTTATCGTTCAGCATCTAATTTTCATGCCTGAATTACATTAATTATTAAGTATGCGGCAAAATGATTGCCGGACCAGCTCGTGTAGTAGTATCCTTAAGGCCCTGTATTCCCAGAAGCGAATGATCAAAAAACTATAAAATTGCAGGCGCGCAAAGGCTTTCAGTCGCGCTCAGGAGCACATGCAATTTTATAGTTTTTTGATCGGTGTTATTTTATACTTAATTCAATCGAGTCAAAAAAAACGAGAATCCCTAGATATATTCTTTGTCTTTCGTTCAGTACAAAAATTACCTGAAAATTCCAAGTAATAATAATAATAATATCTATGGACGCTTCACACCACGTCAGTCTGGCCCCGTGCTAAGTACCTGAAGGACTTGTGTTACAGGTACCAGACAACGGAAACATATTCAATACTTTTATACTATGCATATATTTAAGATTTTTATTATATCATACACACATACATATTTAATACACATCCAGACCCAGGAACTTTGAAAAAACTTTTTGTTCCGTCGGCGGGATTCGAACCCGCGACCCCCCGCTTGAGCTACCAACGCGCTCACCACTGAGCCACAGAGGTCGAGTAATTTGAACATAGTATGGCAATTTCGTTAAAAGAAGAGGTAACTTCGGGATTTTTTCCTATCGAGTGAAGTTTATGATAGTGTACGTAATGGAATTTAAATTCCAATGTTTTAGATCCTTAACTAACACATATATTTTTTTCAGAATTTAAAATACTATATTTTTATGTCTTCTTGTCACTTTTAAATCTTGAAAATCGTCCGCTTCTGGGAATACAGAGCCTTACCGATTTACACAGAAAATGTGTCCAAAAAAAAACTTTTTCATACGTAAAATGGAACACTAATACTGTGACAGTAAAAAATATATGCGCCATGAAAATCTCTCGGAAAAACCGCCGGACCTACGACAGACTTGTAGACATAATATTCTATATTAATATTCTCCTCGTGAAAAATAAATCTCCCACATTATTTCCAGCTTTATACATTTTGTCATTTCAGCTTAGAGTAATGCTAAATAATAATTTTTTCACTGTTATACTGAGAATAATAAGGGGCAACACAAACTTAGATTTTTTGTTCAGTAAGGTAATAAGTACTTGAAGATAAGTAAATAAAATCCATAATATTATAATGTTATACCAGAAAAAAGATTTTAATATGGAAAAATAACTATCATAGTGACGTGAAGAATTCTCTACTTGAATCAAGTCCATAAAGAATTTCATTAAATTCAGTTCAGCGATTTAAGCATAACAGACATACCTACATTTCTCAAATACTGTATCAGTATGGATTTCTGCTAAACATTTCAAACAATTACCTCAAGGCTTAGCCTTACGCATATTATTTCAATCGAACGTGGATGAAAATGGCTATATTTTTTTAACCGAGCCAGCACTGGAGCGTAGGGCGCGAAGGGCCCTTGAGTTATCTAAGTACCTACGCTCGCTCTCGTCTTTTCAGCATCAGATGCTTATTCGAAGATAATATTATGATACTAATTTAGTTGCTAATCGTATACTTCGAGCGGGGTACTTTGTTTACAAATTGAGAATTAATCTTACCAATCTACATGAAAAAATGGAAAATTTGACATGAAAAACCACTCAAAAGTGGATAAATGAAAATTATTATCATTATATCGAACTAGACAACGCGCGACGCCCGTAATGGCGTTGCGCCAAAGTAAGTTTATATCCCATGATATACCGTACATTTTTCCGGGATAAAAAAATAATCCGCCAAGCGCGAGTCGGACTCGCGCACTAAGGGTTTCGTACCATTATAGAGCAAAATTTGCCCAAAAATTGTGTTTTTGTATGGGAGCCCCCTCATTTTTTTATTTTATTCTAATATAATTATTAAATTATAAAGTGCACATAAAACTAAGGACCTTGAGAAAAATTCAAGTACCTGCCTGTTGCTATTATTGATATAGAGCTAAAAAGGCCAAAAAAATCACGTTTGTTATATGGGAGCCACCCTCAAATATTAATTTTATTTTGTTTTTAGTATATTAATTTGTTGTTATAGCGGCAACAAATATACCCAATCTGTGAAAATTTTACCTCTCTAGCAACTACCGTTCTCGAGTTACAGCCTGGAAATAGACAGACAGACGGACAGACATCGAAGTCTCAGTAATAGGGTCGCGTTTTTACCCTTTAGGTACGGAACCCTAAAAAGTATCTTCATATCAAAATTTCAGCAAAATTGGTTCAGCGGTTAAAGAGGTAAGAGACGGACAGACAGACACACTATCGCATTTATAATATTAGTATGGATGCGGTTTCTCCATGTTAGCCAATATTGGACCAGTACAAGCGATGACGAATGCGTATAGTCATCATAATCCATCATAATTTAGAAATAATATCATTATTTCTAAATTATGATTGCGCATCATTAATCGATAAACAGATTCCCAGTCAAGGACTTTATAGGGCAGACATTTGATGATATTAGGTATGAAATCAAATAGCAAATTGTTATACAATATTGGTACGTCTACGTCTTCTGAAACCTTTAGAGAAGGCTAGACAAAATCAATGTTGGTAGGTAAGACTTGGCATATGTTCCACAATCTAACCCAGTATACTGACCATGACGTCTAAAATCGACGCCACACTGTTAATTTGTTCCGCAATCTGGGGGCACGGCAGTGCCCCAGCCAAGCTTTTTAGCAAAGGCACGGCCGTACCATACTTTTCTCGAAGCGGTTCGCGGCTATTTCACACCCCCTTTATCTTCGATGTTAATAAAGCTAGGGATTTAGAATTTCGGTCACTAGGAGCAAGTATTAAAAGTAGCTTAACCTCGAAATTACATGAAATTTCAATCAATAGTTAAATAGTTACGGATGATCAAAGTTACTACATTTTATCACTGACTGACAGATCATCAAAATTCTAAGGTACTTCTAGCAGACTTAGAACCTTGAAATTTGGTATTTAGATAGGTCTTTATTCACAATGAAAGGAAAAATTATGAAACTGGCCAAGTGCGAGTCGGACTGGCGTACATAGGGTTCCGTACCGTAAATTTGTATCGGAGCTCCCCTTAAATAATAAGTTTATTTGTTTTTTATTATCAATTATTAAAGTTAAATTATAATTGAGTATTTAAATTATAATTATGAAACTGGCCAAGTGCGAGTCGGACTGGCGTACATAGGGTTCCGTAACGTAAATTTGTATCGGAGCTCCCCTTAAATAATAAGTTTATTTATTTTTTAAAGTTAAATTATAATTGAGTATTTTCTGAAATTTTCAAAAACTTTACTGTTACCGTTATGGATATAGAGCAAAAAAGGGAAAAATATCGTGTTTGTTGTATAGCACTAGAGAAATAATCAGCGACTTATTGGATTTATTGGGTACCATCGGCCACATGCGTCGTTACATACTAAAAACACTTTACGCTTGCCGTCTATGTAAGTATGAACTCCTCCAAATATTATTCAGTTTTATATTTGTTTTCCTTGTGCTCATTGCCAAGTCACTATAATAATTATTCTATTATAAGAAATCTATTGATACATTTGAAGGCTTGGCTTGAATGTTATCTGAAAACTTTTTACGACAGAAGTATTGAAAGGCTATTCAATATTTTGCTTGGCTCCTTTTACATTTCATGTTTTGGTGGGATATACATAACAAAACAAAGTGATCTGCATACTTTAGGGTGTTTATGGGTCCCCTATATAGAGTTCACTGTGAAAGTAGCAGTGCTGAAAGAGTAACTTTTGTACGTGTACTTTTTGTATCGGAAAAGTCATGACGGTGGGGTGCTTGCCCTTATAAATCACAAAAATAAATTGCTCTGTCAGCGCTGTATCTTTGACAGTGAACTCTATACAAGAGACTCATCCACAATACAATATTGCATGGACAAATTTCATCCATAATCATAGGTATAATACCTATGACTTTCTTGGGATGCCATTATTATATTATGTATTACGTCACACTTGTCTCACCAGTTCCAATACGGCGTCGGATACATGACGTCTTGAGCACTGGCTTTTATATTTCAGAACCTAGAACGTATAAGTTCTTCTTTATCAAACAATACGTGTGCGCTGAGCTTTATATAAGCCAGTAATCGGTGGTTTGCGGCATCTAAATAAACATAAACACGGTCTATGCTAATAGAACAGCTTTGGGTAGCGATTTAGTTTCCCTATTTACATCAACAGAATATCATAATATTATAATAATAAGATGAAGAATATAATATCAGTAACAGTGTGATAATATTTTAAGAAATCATCCTACTAATATTATAAAGGCGAAAGTATGTGAGTTTGTGAGTTTGTGAGTTTGTAAGTTTGTGAGTTTGTATGTTTGTTACTTCTTCACGCTTAAACGGCTGGAGCGATTTCGATAAATTTTTACAAGGAGGTAGCTGACATCCTGTATTAACACACATGCTACATTTTTAACCGACTTTCTAAATGGAGGAGGTGTTATGTTCATTTTTAAAATTGCTTATTGTCAACGATGACTCCGCTGTTTGTGAACCGATTTTAAAAATTTTGCCTTATTCTACTTCTCCCCCAAACCCCCCCACCACTTTTCCTGAAAGTGTTGCTTTTAACGAAATTTATCTAATATACTTATTATTCTTTTTTCTCCCAGTCATCAAAATTGAAGTTTCCGATGATCAAACTCATTTTTTTGTCTCTAATATTATTTACCTTTTACAACACAATTTAGTTTACCTTATTACACCTAATAAATCGCGGGTAACACCGTGGGGTACAGCTAGTATCATAATATTATAATAATAAGATGAATAATATAATATCAGTAACAGTGTGATAATATTTTGAGAAATCATATTATTATAATTATTAATCCTTCAAGCCCCATAAGAGCACAGGTGATCGCGACAACAATAGCATACAATAGCATTTCCAAGAATCCGTGATCGAAGGATTAAAAAAATGCTTTCTAATAACTTAATTGCTTTGAAATTTTTCGCAGCGTAATAAAATCGGGATTAAACTATTAAAAACACCTTGATATTCATCTTAAGGCTGGCCGCATATACACGTTTTCCGTTTTCGATTACCAAATTCGTTTTCCGTATTCGAAATTTCGAGAGACTAGCACAAACGTCATTTCTTTCACGCGCGAACACGTTTGCATTTGAAATGTACGAGTGCGGAATTCGATCCGTTTGGAGAATTATTATTTTTAACAAAAAATTTAATTCCCAAGGTAAAAACAATTGTATTATGAACTAAATCCACGCGGTGTTGCGACGAAATCGCTCGTTCGCGCGGTGCAGCGACCAAACCGCTCGTTCTCGCGGTGCATCGACCAAACCGCTCGTCCGCGCGGTGCAGCGATGAAACCGCTCGTCCGCATGGTGCAGCGACGAAACTGCTCATTCGTGCGGTGCCGCGATGAAATCGCTCGTTCGCGCGGTGCAGCGACGAAACTGCTCGTCTGCGCGGTGCAGCGACGAAATCGCTCATTCGCGCGGTGCAGCGACCAAACCGCTCGTTCGCGCGGTGCAGCAACAAAACCGCTCGTCCGCGCGGTGCAGCAACGAAATCGCTCATTCGCGCGATGCAGCGACCAAACCGCTCGTTCGCGCGGTGCAGCGACCAAACCGCTCGTCCGCGCGGTGCAGCGACCAAACCGCTCGTCCGCGCGGTGCAGCGACCAAACCGCTCGTCCGCGCGGTGCAGCGATCAAACCGCTCGTCCGCGTGGTGCAGCGACCAAACCACTCGTCCGCGCGGTGCAGCGACCAAACCGCTCGTCCGTGCGGTGCAGCGACGAAACCGCTCGTCCGCGCGGTGCCGCGACGAAACCGCTCGTTCGCGAGGTGCAGCGACAAAATTGCTCGTTCGCGCGGTGCAGCGACCAAACCGCTCGTCTGCGCGGTGCAGCGACGAAACCGCTCGTTCTCGCAGTCGCATTTAAATCGAACCTTAGGAAAAGTCGGACTACGTCAGTAACATTGCTAATAGCTTGGTACTGCGTGAATATTAAATTTAAAGTGCCTACCTGTAAGTTGTTATTGATATCGAGCAAAAAAATCACGGTTTTTGTACGAAGGCCCTTAGATATTTTATTTTGTTTTAGTATTTTTTGTTATGTATATGCAACAGAAAAATGTAAATGCCTGGCTGGCCGCATACATACGTTTTCCGTTTGCGATTTCCGATTTCGTTTTCCGTATACGGAATTCCGTTAGGTTCTGAGGCGCTGCATTGTTAAATTAGTACGAGACCCATTTGCACAAAAGTCTTCAAATAACGATTTTCGTTAAACTCATCTCCGCCATACAAATTATTGGTATGTACTTATTAGGCATATTTTCCTGAACACGAAAAGTGCGGTAGTCACTTCCTGAGTGTGTGGAGGGGGTAGTTATGACGTCACAAAGATGGCCGCCGGGCCTATTATATTCTGCAGATTAATTAATATCTACTGAACTGATTTACTTAAATAGGGTGAAAACGAAAGGTTACTAAATAAGCATCATTTTATTCCCAAGAACTGTCAATATGATTTAAGTACCAAGGGAAATATTTCGGAAAAACATAATTTCAAAAACAAATTTTTTCTTTCTTATGTGTATAACTTGGTAACCGTTAGGATAATGGAAGTATAGGTTATTATAAAATATTTGGCTACTTTTATCAGCTTTCTAATGAATTTTAAATCATTACAATAAAGCTATAAACGACGGAACTGCAGCCGTTTTTCAAGAGCATCGGTAGCGCTGCTATAGCGGTAGCTAAGCTACTAAGCTGGTTTGCTATAGAATGATATTAGAACTTTGAGTAAAAAGCATAAACGATAGTAATAAAAATATATAAAAGCAAGCTGGTACTTATTCATAGTTGTATTTACAGTTTTTATTAATGTGATCAACATAATAATAGGTTATAGGTAGGTATGTGTTGCACTAAACTTACTGATAAAATTATTCAAAATATTTAAACCTTTTTTTTTTTAATTATGTCATTAACCCATAAAGTTAATATACCTAGCGGAATAGAGAAACAAAGGCCTGAGCAAGCGAGATGCCACTATCAGTAACACCGCGTGGTAAAAAGAGACGTGTGATACATGACAGCAGCACTCTTTTTTTGACGTCCAGTCGGCACGTGCCGCACGTTGTCAATATAATCTCATAGAATTCATGTTCAATCATGCTTGTGTAAGTGTATACGTACACATATTTTTCACACAGATGAAAACCAATTTTGGTTACGTTTGACAGCTCGAGATTGTTGCTCTATTCCGATAGGTATATTAACTTTATGCATTAACCTGATCTGTATCTTCTGAATAATCAATTAATCACACTGGTAACAAAAGTCTTTAGAAGGGCCATTACATTTAATGTAACCGACATGACATAATATCCAATTATCTACAACGGGATGAACGGCAACAAGCTTTACATTGACATGATATTATAATTAAGTTCGAGATTTTAAGTTCGAGATCTTTCAATGAGATTGATTTTACTCCGACGTTTGTGAACCGATTTTTAAAATTTTTATTTTGTTGAATAAGGTATTACTCCAATTTGATGAAACATGGTACATGTTCAGAAAAGTGGAAACATATGGTTTTTTGGTTTCATATGAAGTATTCCAGGCATATGTTACCAAAAAGTAGAATTTTGCACCAGGATACACCATGGTTCGGAGGTGGTGAACAGAACTCCTTACTCCTTTTAGATATGTCGCAGTCCACTGGTTAAAAAAGCCGTTCAATCAAACAGCTAGCCCTTTGACTGAACAACGCCATTCAATCACACGGCTATGCGTCGTTTAGCCGACTTGTTGACTGCAATGTTCAACACTACAGCTAAACGACGCTTAGCTTACTGGTTAAATGGCAAATTAACTAAGATGTAATAATAACACTAAACTAATGGTTAGTTTAATGTTATTATTACACAAATGTAATGATAACAAGTAGAATAAATCATTGCATTCCAACTCATTTTGAACAAAATTGCAATAAATAAGTACCTTGGTGATGCATTTCATAATCCCGTAATTTCTCCTCGAATATTTGTTTAAATGTTGAATTCCTCGTATGTGCTTCCATAATTTCTGTCACTTTAATAACACTTGTAACGTGTATTTACGAAAAATATCATAATACAATCACAAAATACCGGCTAGTTGACGCCATATTGTAAACAAAACGCACCTAGCGCCGCGGTGGTGAGCGCTGAACTAATTCAATCAAACGGCTGCTTTTGAATCAGCTGTAGTGTTGAACGTTTTGAGCGACTGAAATATTCAATTAAAAAGCTAGACGTGTGATTGAATGACGTTGTTCAGTCAAAGGGATAGCTGTTTGATTGAACGGCTATTTAAACCAGTTGGCTGCGACATATCTAAAAGGAGTAAGGAGTTCTGTTCACCACCTCCGAACCATGGTGTATCCTGGTGCAAAATTCTACTTTTTGGTAACATATGCCTGGAATACTTCATATGAAACCAAAAAACCATATGTTTCCACTTTTCTGAACATGTACCATGTTTCATCAAATTGGAGTAATACCTTATTCAACAAAATAAAAATTTTAAAAATCGGTTCACAAACGTCGGAGTAATTATATATCCACAGCCGAACGTATAACTTCCTCGCTTTTGGAAGTCGCTTAAAAAGCGAACGTGTGCGGCAAATCATTATTATAATATTTTCTTCTGATTCTATTCATTCGGATATCCGAATATGGAAAACAAATTCGGAAATCGTATGCCAAAAATGTGTGTATGCGGCCAGCCTTAGTCTGCGTTTCCACGTGAGGAGTGTGTTTTTGAGAACCAGATGTCATGGCAAAGTCATGTCAATGAAGCGATTCTATTGGTTTAAAAATACATTCCTCGCAACACAGCTCCGCTCAGCTATGGTGGAAAGACTGCCTAATGTATATCTCGACTTGTATAATGTGATACTTATATTAAATACGTAATGTAATTGATTTTTTTAACACAGAGTTTAATATTTTTATTGAGTGACATCGCATCTCGATTTTATTGAGTGGGTCCTATGTCCTTATAATATCTCACTTGTCAAACACAGAACTCGCACGATTGAGCATTGATCCGGCGTGGCGGCGGGTTATTCGCTGTGCTAACAGCCTTTTGATATTATCCTCAGTCCTTTGACTCATTTCCTTTTAAATGCGACATACAAGGTGTCACAAAACTAAGTAATACTTTAGGGTGTATAGAGTTCATTGTGAAATTAGCAGCGCTAAAAGAGCAAAATTTTTGTTGCTATTTGTATGGGCGAGCGCCCCAGCGCGGCGTCATGAGTTTGCTCATACAAAAGTAAAAAAGTTACTCTTTCAGCACTGCTACTTTCACAGTGAATTCTATATAGGGGGACATATTATACACACAATAAAGTCACTTACTACTTAGTTTGGTCATACCATGTATATTATTACTTATAATATTACTAGCTGTTGCCCGCGACTTCGTCCGCGTGGACTGAGGAATTTTGTCGACACCGCGCGGTGTCAACAAAATTGGTGTCAAATTTAAAAACTTTTTAAAACCCCTTAAATCAAAATACCCAAAAACAGCAGTGCAGTGTGCACATAATATTTAATTTTTTAAAATTAAAGTTTATTTATACCAAATTTTAAAATAAACTGTTTATCATTGTTTGGTTGAAGGTTACGTCACTGCATAGGATATAGATAAAGTACTGAGAAGTGAGTTATTTTATAACGTGTATAACAATCGAAAGCAGAAAGAATCGATAACCGTACTCAACAAGGTACCACCTCTTACAGAAAGACGTATGAGCAAGCGATAGCGCGATGTAGGCGACTCTTAGCGCCATCTGTAATGAATTGTTGGGACTAACTTAATTCCATTTACCCATAAACACCCCCGTACAACCCCTTTTTCCAGTTAAAAAGTAGCCTATGTCCTTTCTCAGGCTTTAGCCTATCTGTGTATAAAACTTCATTACAATCGGTTCAGTAGTT
Organism: Polyommatus icarus; assembly: GCA_937595015.1. Lineage (NCBI taxonomy): Eukaryota > Metazoa > Arthropoda > Insecta > Lepidoptera > Lycaenidae > Polyommatus > Polyommatus icarus. Next base: position 7,844,459 of record OW569330.1, on the reverse strand, counting down.
TTGGCGTAAAAGCGAAACAGACAGACAGACAGACAGAGATACTTTCGCATTTATAATATTATATATAGACTATCTGTCCCGGCAAACGTTGCTTTCCCAAGCAGCAACCAATACTAAGTAATGAACACCTAAAAAGCACCCAATATAGCACTTAACGCTGTTTTAGAGCTGTATAAGAGCGTTAAAGAGATATTGTAGTGTTATAATGTCGGTTTAGGAGTAATTATTCAGCTCTAGCTGTATTAAGTCTGTATTTAGTAGTCAAAGTACGCTTAAAGTTCTAAATCAGTGTATCGAAACTGTTATGTGCAGCTTTAAGTTTCCTGTAACGCTTTAATCCCAATTTTAGTATTAAAGCTGTACAATACAGTTATTACATTACACATTCATTTTCACATTACTTAATACAGCTTAGAGCTGTATTATGGTGGTCCTCAAATCTTATTTCTGTATTATGGAGTAGACAAACTCTCTTCTACAGCTTCTTTTTATGGTGTAATTGTACACCCTTTTACAGCCTAAAGCTGTATAATTTCTCCCTTTGAGAGTAATAAATAGCAATAATAGTAAATTTATTCCTTTATACAGCCTATCAACCGCTAAAGCTGAATTTTGCATACCGTCACTTACTTAATACAGCTCTAAGCTGTATTATGGTGGTCCTCAAAACTTATTTCTGTATTATGGAGTAGCCAAACTCTCTTCAACAATAATAGTAAATTTATTCGTTTATACAGCCCATCAACCGCTTATAGTTTAATACTATATCCATTACCTACATAGTACAGCTATTAATGCTATAAGACCATCAAAATAGAATTTAGGCTGCTTAGTAAATTGTCGCCATTTTATCAATTACAAATCGAAGATTACGAACATGAGTACATAAAAATTAGACGAATGTTATTATATTTATCAATATTTTTAGTTTGTCCAACAACCAACACAACGTTTGTACACCAACGAGGCTCTACGTCCAGTAATTCAAACTAATTTCTAACCTATAAAAACCATATTTAGTAACCTTATTTAATATCTCTTCCTTGATTATTTTACTGGCGCGTTTATTTTTATCACAAAACATATATATAACCACAATAAATTTATTTTTGCACGACAATGCACTGTATCCTGTCCCTATCGAATCTCCTTAAACACAGCGTTTATAATATGTTACTTTAATCAATAGTATTATAAACGCCATCATTAAAATATATCTTCTGATTCGTTTTAATTCTTTTGTTACTGTGTTCAACAGACTTTTTAAGGCGTAAAGCTGAACAAGTGAGTTACAATGGAATAATTGGAGTGTATTGGTTTCTTCGTACACCATAGTACAGCCGCCAAACAGCTATTATACAGCCTATTTATGCTTATACAGCTACTGTACAGCCAATATAACGCAAAACGCTGTATAACTTGTGCCCATTTCAGGGGTATAAGGGCTGTATAAGCGCTTATACAGCCTTTATGCAGCCTGGAAATACAGCATTAAGAGTATAAACGACCTTTAATACAGCTGTTATACGGCTTGTGATGCTGCTTAGGTTGCCATAATATAAAGTATTTCGCCCATATTATTTTATTGAAGTGACTAAATAAGTATGTCGCCATGGCAACGTCGATCGCTATCTCGTCGCACAAACAATGGTCGCCGTCAGTCTCAGGTTGTAATAATTTACTATTATTTATTCAACAAATGCACTTATCAATATATAAAGTACCCAGTAGCCGATTCTCAGACCTACTGAATATGCATATAAAATTTGATAAAATCCGTTTCGGAGGAGTTCGTGGATTAACATTGTGACACGAGAATTTTATATATTAGATATCGGATAGATAATGGATCGATGACATAAAATGATGGACCAAATGTAGCTACCCACAAGTAAAGAAATTAGCCCAAGACCGGAAGAAATTCAACCTGCTGGCCGCCGAAATTCGATATGAAGAGGGCACTAGATGATGATGATGAGCTATATAGAATATAGGTATAATATAAAGATAATAATATATAGATTATCTTTGTTCGTCTCTGTCTGCCTATTACCTCTTAACACTTGAACCACTAAAGTTACTGACTGGGATACTTTAAAGTCCGGTGAAGGACGTAGGATAGTTTTTCAAAATGCACGGTTCCGTCGCGATAAACGCTTTTCTGTCTGACGTTGTTTAGTACAAGCCATAGAAAAATAATCCTAATTCCCTTTAAATCTTACTAAACTTAAGTCTAAGGTCAAGTTCCAGTTTAATTAATTAAAATTAATCGTCAAAGTTTTCTAGTCATTTTTCTTTTCGTGAATATACAGACTTTGTAAACTTTTGTAAGCCAGTTTAAGGTAATCTTTTATAATAAATTCACAATATTTAGTAGTCTTATTTCTGTAAATCGAAATTAGTGTGACTAGTTAATTAAGTACTTATTAGTTTTTACTTGATCAACAAAAACAAGACTAATCACCTAAAGTATGCTATTATTTTTGTGACCAGTTCATTGTCATTAAATAGGAATATAATAAAATATTAAGTCTATAATTAGAGCTAGTTTGGTCTCAATTATAAGAACAAAATAATATATCGTTGATCATTGCATAATAATTAATCATAACATACATAACCTCCTCGTTTTTTGGAAGTCGGTTAAAAAGCGTGTTAATTATGTATTGCAGATGTAGTCACAAGATCAGCAGCTCCATTGCTGTTGGCAGTTGTGACGCAGGCGGTTGGAGCGCTCTGCTGTGTCCTAGGACACTGCGTCAAGGGGAGAAGGCTGTGCACTTTCATTGCTGGGGTCCTTTTTATTATATCTGGTAAGGGTCCATATTGAGGGTTTTGTTAGAGTAAATGTAGTTGAGGATTTATTCAGTATGAACTATGAACCATGTATGAACAAAGATTTTTTTTATAAAATTTTGCAGCGTATTTGCTTATATAAATTTAGTTCTGTGAAACACGTTTTGTATAACGAAAAAAATTTGTTATATTTTTACTGAAATGGCATTCATAGATTTCTACGTGTGAATTTGGTTTCTACGAATACATCAACTGAAAATATGGCTTCAAAAAAATTATTTTAATCATTCTTTTGTGTTATTTCCAGGTCTCATTATGCTGACCGGAATAGTCATGTACATATCGGTATTTAAGTCACAAGTGGGTCACAAGCTGCGGTATATGGCCTTTTTCGACACGCCCCGGATGTCGTATAGCTACGGGTACTCCTTCGGTCTGTATATCGGTGGCTTCGTGGCCGCGGAGCTCGCAGGGACTTCGGCCATCTTCCTCTTCCTTCAGTGGTACCAGAAAGACTGGATAACGGAGTTATCTGATAAGGCCAAATCGGACTGCCGCGCTTGGGATAGAGAGTACGCCTTCACGGATTTCAGAGAGAGAGATTCAACGCTGTTGGAGAGGAGGATAATGAAACGGGACACATATCCGCCGGCTGGCTCCTCGGCTGCCACACCCAACGAGAGACGGAGATTTGTGTATGATGACATGCCGCACTGCTCGATCCATAAAAACCGCCGAATAAACCTGAGCTCCGCCTCACTGAAAGACCTTTCCTCCTCCACTCTATATGGCTTCCCGGCTGCGCCAAGACCGACGGCCTGCGACAACTACTTTGAGGAATTCAAGGAGGTCCCTCAAAGCGCTAACACGCTGAGCGGTCTACGGAGCGCGTCGATATTTCAGTCCCAAGCGTCGGTCGCTAGCGGGAGATTCCTGGATACGTCAGCGGTGGAACCTCCCCCTTCCAGGGAAGAGGAGCTGGTGACCTTCGGAGCGGGGGCCCGCGCGATTCAGACGGACGATAAGCCCCCGCGACACGACAGGGCCGTCGGCACCGATCCCTACAGAAGGACGACCCCCGTCTGATTCCTACCGAAGGGTGCCGTCCCTAAAGCATATCGATGAGTGTTTGTGGAAACGTGGCGATGTTGTTATCCTTGACGTTATCAAATGTTTACAGGTGGTTCGGTGTACGAATTTACAAGCGTATAGACTTGAGTCTCACCCCTCCCTCTAAGAAACACTGCCATTCGTGTAACGTATTTTAATTCATGTTTTAGAATCTCCCAGAAAATTGGTATTGTGAATGGAATGGATGATAATTTAAGGAATTATAAAGTTTTTAAAACCATTGTTTCTAAATGAGAAGTAGATTTTTATATTATATTATGTTTTATCGTTATTATGGATTCACAAATCGTATGGTTATCTTTATTTGTTGTATAAGCCATGGCATGTAAATAAATATATACATCAGAAATTTGTGACTTATTTCCTGATCAAAATTTAGTTGAATTGCGTTCAAAAAATCAAATTCGATCAACATAATAATAATACATACAATACAAGTAAGTATAACGCACATGACGTAACTGCTGTACCGGCTTAGATGAAAATAAGATAATATTGAGAACCCTGAAAACAGTTACAAGATATTTTTTCATATACCTATTATTATTATAGAAAATGTACGGATCAGATATTATGACATGCAACACCAGCATTATATAAAATATATTATTATTATTATATTTTCTATCTTTTTTCATCAAACTGATTATAATTTTCCGTGCAAAATAATTACCGCCATCTGTTTCTCAAAACTAAAGCTAAAATGAGACAGTTTTCTAATTTTCTTATTCTCTTATAGATGGCGCTGTTCCTTGTTTTTTTTGTGGTAATAAATCAACGTAATCCATAAATACATTGTCATATAAATGGGAAAACAAAATATTATTAATTACAGTTTAAGTGTTTGTGAAAAAAACAGTACAAAAACATTTGAATATTGGTCGGCGCGTAGCTCTCTCGTAGCTCGTAGCTTGCGTAGAGGTTGCGTAGAAGCTTGTGAAAAACTTCTAATACACGCTAACAGATGGCGCTGATATTTTTCTTTTATATGAATCGTATTATAATTCACCTTATTATCGTACTAAAATAATAATAATATTTAAGTGTTATCGGTGGACGAAAGTTCCGAACAAAAAAAAAAAAAGGTTCCAAATTTAAACGTAGCTACTAGATTAAATCGCATAATCTGTACAATTTTAAAGCACGGTCGACTGTGATTGGCTGATAAAAAAGACCATAGAGAATATAAACTACATGAGAAAAAAGAAGAAGAAGAAGTTTAAAACTCAAAGTTCGAATTTCATTTCGTGAAAATTATTTTGTAGCAACTCATACAAAAAATGTAAATTATGTGAATTAATTATTGAAAAACGAAAGGTAAGCCATTGTAAAATGTAAATGTAACCGTAAATTGATAAATTGAAGCAAAACATAACTATGTCATGTTTTAATACAAAGTACATGTTGTAGTATTATTTGCATATTTGTACATTAATTTACAACTTAATACTATTTAATATGAAAAAGATAGATTATTATTTCATAGAAAATATTATAATGTATATCAGTATGCAGTTAATTTGGAAAATGTTGAAATGTGTATATTGTTTTATTGTAATACATAATAATACATGAATATTAACTATACTTTAATAATTTATGTGAACTGTATGGAAATGTAGTAAATGAAAAATGTTAATTTCAGATTTTTAGGTCCTTATAATAGTTTGCAACATTTTAGTCTGAAAGCAATAGCTGTTAAGGAGATTTTAGGAGAAGGAAGGTATGGGATTGTGAGTGTTACGGCCACGAAGGAAAAATCTTCTGATCAAGACGCGAGGTGGTATGCAGCTGGCCTGAGCCCACGCGATAAATTTCAGCTGTCGTATACACGTGTAACAAAACAAAGTAATGATACTTAAGCGTGTATGTATAAAGGTGCGCGTCCACTGGATCGGAATCGGAGCGTAGGTACGCAGCGGTCGGATTTGTTGCTTTGTATACAGTATGGTATTGACTACTGTGAACTGCACTAGAAGTACCGGAACGTCATTCTGCGCCTGACAAATATATATGTCGCAGTCCACTGGTTAAAAAAGCCGTTCAATTAAACAGCTAGCCCTTTGACTGAACAACGCCATTCAATCACACGGCTATACGTCGTTTAGCCGACTTGTTGACTGCAACGTTCAACACTACAGCTAGACGACGCTTAACTAACTGGTTAAATGGAAAATTAACTAAGGTAACCATTAGTTTAGTGTTATTATTACACAAATGTAATGATAACAAGTAGAATAAATTATTGTATTCTAACTAATTTTGAACAAAATTGCAATAAATACCTTGGTGATGCATTTCATGATCCCGTAATTTCTCCTCGAATATTTGTTTAAGTTTTGATTCACTCGTATGTGCTCCCATAATTTCTGTCACTTTAATAACACTTGTAACGTATATTTACGAAAAATATCTTAATACTATCACAAAATACCGGCTAGTTGACACCATATTGTAAACAAAACGCACCTAGCGCCGCGGTGGTAAGCACTGAACTGATTTCAATCAAACGGCTGCTTTTGAATCAGCTGTAGTGTTGAACGTTTTGAACGACTGAAATATTCAATTAAAAAGCTTGACGTGTGATTGAATGACGTTGTTCAGTCAAAGGGCTAGCTGTTTGATTCAACGGCTATTTACACCAGTTGGCTGCGACATATATATGACGACACGACGCGGACGCCCCGTCCGCACCGTACGTCCCGATTCCGACCTACCCCCGTAGACAAGTGGCAAAACGCTAACGCTACAAAATGTATGGATTTGAAGCTAGCGAAGCGATGACTTATGTCAAATCGCATATATTTTGTAACGTTAGCGTTAGCGTTTTGCCACTTGTCTAAGGGGGCTGGTGGACGTGCAGCTTTTATCCCCTCCCTATATAGAGTTTACTGTATAAGCCAATCAAGTAGTTAGTAGAGTAGCATAGACAGCTAATCTATTATACAGGCACTTTACATGGCTATTTGTATTTACGTATTTGACGTATTCGCCAAAAATGACAGAGGATGAGGGTATGTTTGACAAATATTGGCCTTATTTGCCTATTTGACAAATATGACCAATACCAAATACACGTATCCGTATCTTTGTCGGTTTTTGACGCACATCAAAGGAGTCAAATAGGCATCTAAAGAAAATCAAGTAAAAGTTTGGTATTTGACGTCCATGAGTGGAGGGCCGTATTTTCCTATATTTGCTTGTTTGTGTATTCGTCAATAATTTTGCCAAATACAACAAATAGCAAATATAAATAGCCATGTGAAGTGCCTCCATAAATAAAATACATAAAACTGTACTGTAATATTATAATATTGAATAATAGAAATCAACCAAAGCTTGTGGATTAAATGTGTTTTATTGTTTAATTTACCTTATTAGCCTATTTATTTAGCTATGTACAATATTTTTTATTGAAATAAAACATTTATTTGAGCTCATTTCTTTTTTATTTTATTTTTTTTAATTTTTGGTATGTTTAGAGTGAAAGGTTTTGCACTTAAAAATTTTTCGTTTAGTTCCAAATTAAAAAAAAAACGAATGTTTATTTTTTTTCTTCTAAGTCCGACCTCTTGTTACGTAGTATCATAAACTTATACTGTCGTACGTAGTATACAGTTTACATCCTCTTTGGTGTTATAACATTCACATATTATCAAGTTTTATTACACTAATTTACAATATTATTACACTGATCGCTAAAATAATAATACTATCGTTGTCTTGATAATAATATTATATGCAAACGTGATTTTTTTTTCCTTTTTACTAAGCGATTGTTAGGGTTGTAGGTAATTAAAAAATAATTAAAGTGATTATTTTAAATGATCGTTTACGCACGTTGATCATACAATCAATTGGTTGTATTTATCACATCAACAACAAAACTAATACAGTTAATAATGAGGGTAGGCGGCTAAAACAATTTAGTTGTCAGTGTTGTGTGGCATTATTATCTAGGCAGTATTATTACAAAGTATTGGGTCCTTTAATTTCGATACTCACACATTTTAGGAAGGTAAATTATTATTTTAATTCAATACCAAAATATTATAGTTTATACATTAGGTAACCTTTTTTGTTGATTTCGAATTTTGAAAACAGTGTTTTGAAAGATTGATTTTGACAGACTTATGTCGATAAGAGTGTGAAAATGGGATTGTAAGTTTTGTTTTTATTTATTTTTATTATTTAAGTGTTTATTCTTATATAACTTCAATATATTGTGTTAAAAATTTCAGGTTCACTTCAACTTTGTAAGTACAAAATTATTATTTACTTTCTCCGCAAACTCGTGAGTGACTTTTTGTTCCCTTATTTTTGTAGTGCGTACTCATCCAAATGGGTATTTTTAGCGTCAATTTCTACTCCTGCATTTTTCATGATTCATTATTATGTTATTTCATTTTTATTTTAGTGTTTACATAATTTAATCGGACATTATCTAAAATATACATTTTATAATTTTTAGTTCCAAATCTTCGGATCAGCGCACACCTATAAAAGGACCGTTGCCTAAAATATTGAACGTCTTCAAAGTTCACCATCGAGCGATACTCGGATGTCTTTTTCCACTTGTACTGATACCATGGCAACCGGAGAAAGGAAGGGTAAGTGTTATTGCAAGGCATGGACGTATAAAAAAAGGCGGACGGAGTCCCACCATACACAAAACTGCGTCCTTCAGAGTCGGCCAGTTGACTGCAACCGTGTAGGTTCACACGCACACACGCTAGTCCATTTTACAGGCGTAAAAATGTGTACGTGGCTGACTCTGAAGACACAGTTCTGTGTATAATAATTAATAAGACTCCGTCCGCCTTTTTTTCTGCGTTCATGTTGCAAGGCATATTTTAGCTTTACGCCAATCTCACCTACATCATGAGTGCTAATGGCTCGCAGATGTGAAATTCTAGGGATTTCAATAACGCGTAGGGGTCTGCGCTGATATTTCATATTATTATACTTTAGTGTATGTCGGCGCCGACGGTCAGCGAGCCGTCAGCACGACACTAAGGCTGCGTGTCCACTGAAGCGGAGAGGAGCTTAGCGGTGCCTAATTGACCAATCACCATGCTTGAAATCTTCGCTCCGCTTCGCTGTCATTCCGCTGGAATAGCACGATTGCTTCACTCCACTCCGCTCCGCTTCGCTCCGCTTCAGTGGAAACACAGCCTTAAATCTACTTGCTTGATTCGGTACCTTTTTGGTTCAGTGGTGATTGTATCGACCGCCAAGAGGACAAAATGATTTCAATGTACCGGGGTCATGAATGTGTATTAAAATTTTTATGTATAGTATAAAAGGGGGTACCCTTAATATGGGGATTGGGGAGTAATATATTTTGAAAACATACAATGTGGCTACGGGGGCCAGGCTTACTTGGTGTAAATAATAATTAGTATATACAATGTATAAGTCGCTAGTCCACCTTCTTTTACTATATCAATGTAAATCACTGTATTTCAGACGGACATTACGGTGCGGTGCCTGTGGATTTGGATGTTCTTCTCGTTCCTGTTCCAACCTGTGAACATCCCTGTGACGGCTCTCATCCCCATCTTCCTGCTGCCTATGACTGGCACTGTTGACACAGGCACCGTCTGCAAGTGCTATTTCAATGTAAGTGTTGCATAAGGCTCGCTTCAAAGTGAGTGTGGCAAAGCGCGTCACCCCGGCAAGTGCGCCATAATACATATTATATACAAGTGTAACAAAACTTAGGCCGTGGTTCCACCTGCAAGCAAACTCGCAGAAGATTTGCGTGAGTTGCAATGTTGTTTACATTTCATACTAATTCCTGCAATTTTTTACTGTAAAAAATGTCGTGCGAGAAGATCGCGGATAAATGCCATACGAAACTAGACCGTATATCTGCAGTGACCCGCAGCGAGATCTGTCGCGAGTCCTCGCAGACATGTTTAAACATGCTGTCGCAACTACTCGCAGGAAGCGCTTGACAAATTGTCGCGACAGTACTTGCTACGGGGTTTACACTTCCAAGCTGCTGTCAGACTACTGTCAGACACTTCTAGCGACAGTTAATGTCTTGCAGGTGGAAACACGGCCTAAGTGATAATACTTTAGGGTGTGTACGAGTCCCTTAGAGTTCACTGTGAAAGTGCAGCGCTGAAAGAGCAATTTTTTGTGATTTGTATGGGCAAACGGCCCCGCGTCATAAGTTTTTCCATTTTTGAAAAAAATGTTCAGCGCTGCTACTTTCACAGTGAACTCTATGTAGGGGACCCATACACACCTTTGAGTATTATCACTTGTAGCTTTGTTATGCTTGTATAGCTATAATTCTTTACTGCTGATTAGAAATTTCAAATTTCCAATCAGCTATATGCGTCCGGCCGAGTCTTATACACCACGCGATCATCAGCGAGATCACAAAAAATCGCTCGGTCGCACGGACGCATAATATGAATAATAATTGAGCCTTATAAGAACGATTAAAAACTAGGCATGTCAAAGAAGTATTTTACTGCTAAGTTTGTAATGATACCTCTTAAGCTCAAATGCGAAAAGCCATTTAGGCCGGGTTTCCACTGACGCGGAGACGTACGGATAGGAGCTTGGCTGTGCCCGAATTGACCAATCGTGCTATTTCAGCGGAATAGCAGCGAAGCAGAGCAGAGATTTCAAGCATGGTCATTGGTCAATTCGGCACCGCTAAGCTCCTCTCCAGTCTCCACCCCGCTTCGCGTCAGTGGAAACCCACTCTTATGCTCTAATTTTAAGCTCTTTAATTGGGCATATCAAAGAAATATACCAAGTGCCGTTCATACACTCAAAAATATTCTGGCGCATATGCACATTGCACATGCATTGCACGTCACGTTGCAACCCTTCTTAAATTATTGTTGCGTTGTATAGAAATAGCATTGGTTTTTTTTGTTTTACTTTTTTTTACTAGATGTTGCCCGCAACTTTTTTGGGTTAATATAATTTTTTCGCTATCCTGAGTGTCTCCATACCAAATTACGACAAAATCCGTTCAACTGTTTCGGCATTAAGAAGCAATATGCTAATACTCACATTCTTGCATTTATAATACGAGTATGTAATGTGGATTCCATTCCATTTCCAGGACAACATAGCTCTGTTTGTGCTGGGAAACATGTTGCTGCTGATGATCAACAGCTGCGGTCTCGACAGGCGCCTCATCATGAAACTCCTCTGCTCTGGAGACAACTGTCAGTTTGCTGGAAAAAGGTTAGTATTTCTTTGGCTTATACACTACAAGATGTCGCTCGCAACTCCGTTGCACCAAAATTCGTTTATCGTGCGGGAACCGTACATTTTTTCGGAATAAAAAGTATCCTATGTCCTTTCACGGGACTCAAAGTATATCCATACCAAATTTGAACTCAAACGGTTCAGCGGCCTAAGCGTGAAGAGGTAACAGACAGACAGACAGACGGTCAGACAGACACACGTTTTATAATATTAGGATAATCACACATCACATTGGATCAGTGTCAATTGGGTAGTACCATGCTTGTGTCTTCGTGTCAATTGTCCGAACTACTTGTATTTATACCCTCGATGTTTGGACCATAGTAGTAGCAATAATGTTGCAGTCTTTAATAATAATTAATTTATTATCTATTAATACCGTTCAATTTGCAAATTGCCGCATTTAAGCGAGTCGGGCCCTCTTCACCACTTCCTGATAAGTGACGATTAGGCTATCCAACAATTAACTTGACAGAATATCAAGTATGGAGAATCTGTCAAAAAAGTTGTGAATAGCATATTGGGCACTATATTAGAAAGTGGTAAAACAGGCTCTAAATGTTGCTTTCCGATCTTATAATAATATATCCTTTATTATAATAATATATACTTTATTGTTATTATGATTTCAGGATAATTTTCAAAGCCTGCACCGCTGCGTATTTCCTGTCGATGTTCTCCAACAGACTAATCGTGTCGTCCACCATAATTAATTACTTGACGCCGATTTATCTCAATTTGCAGGTAATCTTTCAAACATTTTATAATTTATTATAATAAATAGTAGCAACAGTAGCTTTTCTCTATTTAGAATAATATCTAAAGAATATAAACGATATGAACGCCTCCGTGTGTTCTAGTGGTTAGAGCGTGGCTCGCGGCTCCGGAGGTCGTGGGTTCGAATCCCGCGTCTAAAACATGTTATTTCCAAGTTTGGTTAGGACAATGCAGGCTGATCACCTGATTGTCTGTCAAGTAAGATGATCCATGCGTGTAAATCAATGAGTTTCTAAAATACTAGAGTGTCAATGTCTTACAAACTGATGCAAAAAATGCATAACCACTTGATAGCCCAAAAGACAATGTCACTCCATAATGTTATTATGTCATTATGTATGGCAGATATGCCAGCAGGCATCTTCAAAGTGGTGACGCGTTTCTGTCGTAGACTGCCAATCTAGTTACGTTGGTAACATACAATATCATTGGTGTAAATAGTCGGTCCTGCGCCTGATCTCTCGCCAGTCGTGTCGGTCTGCCTTCCCACTGGGTTATGAGAGGACACAAACAGGCCTTAAGTTTCAATGAAACTGACCACCGTCACCGAAACCGGTGTGGGATTATTATTATTATCTAAATGATCCAGCAATGCAGAGTGTTTTAAAATTAAAGAGGACAATATCAAGATGGCAAACATATTTTATTTAAAAACATTGATACATAAAATACACATATTTTTTACAAATGATATGATGCAAAATTTTAAAGTGGTTGTTTCATTTTTCAGGCTAATAACAAGGGTTCAGAGCCCAATTACGATGAGATGCGTTACATCGTAAATAACGCTGTGCAAGTTGCTTCAACGATTGGTAAGTGAAGTTATTGTAAAGTAGATGACGTCAGCAATCAAAATTGATTTTTTACGCGGAGACCTAGTATGTCCTTTCCCGGTACTTAAAGAATCTCTATACCAAATTTTAGCAAAATTGGTTTAGCGGTTTGGACGTGAAGAGGTAACAGACAGACAGACCAAAATAATTGATTTATTGCGCGGGAACCTAGTATGTTCTTCCCCGGGACTCATGTATATGTATCTATTGTGGACTGTATGACTTTTGTTGATATTTATATATCTATATATTTGAGCTTCGATAACTCTAAAATAAATCACTGTTACTATTCACTTCGATTTATTAAGTTTTTATTAAAATTAAACTATGTGCACTGTACCAAGGCAAAGGGCAGGCTACTTTAACTCGTCACACCCGGAGCAATTTATACCCGTCCGATAAAATGGTGTTCTCTGACCAAGATCCGTCAGAGTTTCTCGAGTCGTAGTTTCCGTATGAGTCCTATGCCCAATTGCTATTCTATCACAACGTGTGATCACAACGTCGCGGCCAGCGCCGACCGGCCTATTTATGCGTCTGCCTCACCCCCGCCATGCGTTAGCGCAGAGAGAGAGAAGACCCCGCCCACTTACCCCGGTGCGGGGTTATCCGCCTTATTTCTATCGCGCGGATATAACGTTTCAGCGTACATCTGTCTCTTTCCTACCCATTGCGATGGCACTGTACACTATACACATGCATAATATTTAATACATACGACCATTTCTATACTTAATGTTATGTTCTTACTTCTTACTCTACACAATTCACATAACTTACTTGGCACATATTTATAATTATGTACAAGTTCAATAATATATAATCTATTTTCAAAGACACATGACCAAATATAAATCCTTACTCGTATTTCTTGCCCTTATCTCAAACATATGGATTACAGCATTATAGTTATAGCATGGCAAGGAATACTTGTGTCAACAACTGTAGCGGAAATGAAAACGCAATAATCATCAAGTTTTATTAGACTCAAACCTAAAGTTAGCTGCTATATTAACACTTATAATTTATAACCATATTGTCATCTAACCCTTAAAGTTGTTACATAATATTATATAGCATAGACTTTATTTATTTATCGTTTACACGTACATATTCTAAACACATAATCAAGTACCTAGACCTACCGTAGACAATGTGCCAAGCTGCAAGCATCTGCTAGCTTTCTCCAAACCCATTCTCACGCTAGTTTCTTATTCATTATTCTGACGGTCCATTGAAATCTTAAAACAAAACCTTATTACTTTTTAGAAAGAAACATCTCAATACTAATTTTCGAGGAACACAATAATTACTTATTTTAACTAAACAGTCCTAATACAGTTAAAGGGACTTTACAGTTAAAGGGAAGAGCTTTCACTTTAATAATGTCTTAGAAATACGATACTAACCAACTTTCTAAAATGTGTTCGCCACCCTAGTCATCGTTGTGTCCACAACAGTATCTCTATACCAAATTTTAGCAACATTTGTTCAGCGGTTTGGTCGTGAAGAGGTAACGGACAGACAGACACACCTAAGCATTTTATAAGTATGGATGTATCGTTTTTCTGGGCCTCACTAACATTTTCTATTTCCTTTTCAGTGCGTCTAGCATGCGTGTACAACGAGATATCTGACTCTCGAGTGTAGTTACATTGTCGATATCGACATAATGTCAAAATCATTTTAAATTTTGGCGACAGCACCCGTAGTAAGGCCACAGTAGAAATACGGAAGTATAGACAAACAGCGGAGATAAATTAAAGGTGCATATTATGCCGTTCCGATCTTTACCGCAGCTAGCCGCGATCGACAAAAAATCAAATATAATGCCACTTTATGACATAGACTATAGTCCTAAAAATTCAAATAAAATCTTACTTTATGACGTAGACTATTAGTATATGTCATAAAGTGGCGTTCTGATTACCCGACTGCCAGTAGGGTTATGTTTTTTTGAATTTTTGTCAATCGCGGCTAGCCGCAGTAAACATCGGAACGGCACCTTCAGTTTGTCTCCGCTGTTTGTCTATACTTTGTATTTCTTCTGTAGCCATTCTACGGGTGCAGATCTACACGAGAAAAAATGAGATGAAGAGACAAATCATCAAACATCGAGGAAACATATTGTAGTAAAAGTTTTCTCGTTTTGCGCATGCTAGGCGCCCTGTATAAATTTTATCTTTCAAAGTTTGTCTCAGGTCAAGCAACTTTTTTTCCTTACAGTATATCTTTGTTCTTTCAGGTAGTACTGCTTTCATAAATTCTGCAGTCACCCCTTTGGCTATGCGAGCAATATACGCGACGTATGCTATTTTTTATTGATATAATATTTATTCAGAATGAATATTATTGTAAAGGTAACAATACACTGTTTTTCAGGCACCCTGGGAAATTCTTTGAGTATCCAGATATTTTTAACTTCCTTCAATACTCTTTATTCGCATTTCCTACCACGTTTATAATGTTTATCCTGACTTTTTCTTTTCACATGCTTCTACTGAACTTGTAAGTTAGAACTATTTTTAAGTGTTTATTTTATAATCATTTAATTTTTAATTGATTGCTATCAGTAACCTATACCATTATTTCTGCACTATACACATATAATTTAATATTAACCTATCAAACCCCATAAGAGCACCGGTGATCGCGACAATAATAGAATAACAGTAGATTTCCAAGAATTAGGTAATATTAATTTGGTCAACTTATAAACAGAAAAAAATAAATTCGGCTAAGTTTGAGGCCGACGCGTCTAATGCTAAGTACTCACATACGGTTTTGCTCGATAGTTTTACTCCGAATCGAAGGAAATGACATACAGTTTGACATATTTAATTCCATCGAGCCGACTCGAAGTGGGCCTTCGGGCTGTCAGTTTTGCGGTCCATATGGTGGTTATTGCTCGATTTGGAGCAAAACTATCGAGCAAAACCGTATGTCAGTACTTAGCATAAAATTTTCTTATGTATCTAAATTAGTAAATAAAAATTTTAATTTAAAATAATTTCAGTGTCGTTGGAAAGCCAATGAGTGCGGGCAACATGACTGAAGTTAGAAACAAGTTGCGACAAAAACAGTCGGAATTGCCGAAGCAAAGTTGTCACGAATTGGTAAAAATAATTATTGAATTAATATTTAAATACGTTTGAGACAGTTTTATGAGCTCTAGATGAAACCCTCCATATGTTCTTACGGGATAAAACGTATCCTGGGACTGAAAGTACCCCCATACCTTTCAGCGAAACCGGTTCAGCGGTTTGGACGTGAATAGGCAAGAGACGGACAGACACACTCTCGCGTTATTATTAGTATGGATTATTTTATATACCTATTTCAGTTTTTTTTTTTATTTCATCGTGAGTAAATATCGTAATCGGATTACTTTACACAAAATATGTATTCGATATTTAAAAGTTTCAGGCTCTTAATTTCAGGGCTCCATTCCACCGCGGCGCACGGAGAGACTACGCAGTACGCACGTACGCGTCAAGCTTCACTTTGTAAGAAAATATAAATGTGACTGTGTCCACTGCAACCCACGGACACGCTACGCACGAATTGTGTCAATTCAAAGAAATAAGTGCGCCGCGGTGGAAAGGAGCCTTAATAGAAATTCTATTGTCATAGTCCCGTTACAATTTATTTTTCAGCTGTGCCTGTTCTCCTATATAATGTTCCTCATAATGGCATTTACTCGCTGGTGCCCAATCGTATTTAACAATGGTTGGGCTGATTTTTATACTCTGACTGACAAAGTTCCAGGGTGAGATTTCGCTTTTACCATTTCATTTATTTTATGTTTTCGTTTTTTCTTGCTGTGATTGCTAGTTGTATTATATCTCTTACTCTTTCATTTATTCGATGTTTTAGTTTTTTCTTAGTAGTACTGCTAGTTTTATTAATTTTATTTTCTAGAATCAAAGACGCAACGGTTGCAGCTATATTCGTTATTGTTTTGAGTGCTTTGCCTCGAACTTGTAACACATTGCGATTTATGATAGCAGAGAGTAAGTGACCAAACAACTTTTTACATTAATTCTTTAAATTGGTTCTTTTTAACACCATTTCTAGATTGCTATCGATTGTTACAGAAAGGTCAGAACTAGGCTCTGTGAAGCCTGAATCTTCGATATTATGGTGGAGGTATACTGACAAAAAAATTAATTATGCTTATGGCATTTTGATTGGTAAGATACTTCTTAAATCTTGTTTGGCATGTTAATAAAAAAAAAACTTTTATAATGTATTTTTAATCATATATCATTTTAATATTTAAATTATTGCATCTAATTTAAAGTGATTACTTTTTTATGTGGCTTGTTTTTTTTCAGGGTCTGGAATAGCCTTGAACACGGCTGTACGAATCACAGGATTGAACAAGGCAGTATCAGAAAGTTACATGTCATTTCTTACCACTCCGAGCTGGATTGTTACCCTGCTGTTGATATGTTTTATTGCTGTCTTCTTTAGTTGCACAATGTCTGGTGTTGCTACTTGTGTTATATTTATGCCTGCAGTGTTAAATATGGTAAATTATCATTACTACTTACTTAAGAATCATCTTATATCTTTAGCATTCAATATTCCTCTTAATATTCGTTTTTCACAATCACTGTTCTGTGCGTACACTTGTGTTAAAAACTATAAGGTTAATAAGATCCGAAGTAACAACATTTTTCAAAGACAAGGAGATCTTCACTAGAATAAATATATTTTTCCCACTTTTTGTTTTTTTAGATAACTGATCCAGGCCCCGCTGCACGAGTAACAACTGAGGAGCTCCAGAAGAAGTTGTATTTAGCGGCTTTGGCAGTAGGCATGGGTACATCGTATGGATTCACGACACCTTTCATGTTCACTCCAGCGTACTTTTGTAACAAAGAAGGAAAAGTTCCTACTAAAAAAATGGTAAGAACTTCCTCTGTAATGCTAAGTACTCACATACGGTTTTGCTCGATAGTTTTACTCCAAATCGAAGGAAATGACATATTTGACATAATATATTTTAATTCCGTCGAGCCGGCTCGAAGCGAGCCTTCGAGCTGTCAGTTTTGGCGGTCCACACGGTGGTTATTGCCCGATTTGGAGTAAAACTATCGAGCAAAACCGTATGTCAGATCTTAGCATCAGCTAAGTACTGTAGCTAGTAAAAACCGTATGTCAGTACATCAGCTTTACATCAATGATAATAGTAGGGGAGGTAGTGCTAGCGTTTGCTAAGTGATTTCATACCGACCAAATTTTTGTCCAGCGGTAGCTTAATATTTATCTATCAATATAATCAGCGTCAGTCGCCGCACCCGTGGTGGATCAATGTTAACTGAGAGTATTTCAAAGTTGTAAAAAAATAGTTGCGAAAAGTGATTTTATATCGAATGAAACTTTGATGGATGATTATTGAGGTCATGTTTAGCCAAAAAATCACCATCAGCCGTATTGCAGACGGGGGATTCAACGTCAGTCGCGTTACTGAACATGTAAAAATTTTTTGAATATAAAGTCATTTTATACCGTACAAAATTTATACAGGTGAATGTTTCTATAGTACGGGAGCCGTAGAACTAATTTTTTTGAGACTACTAACAAGCTTATTTTTTGTGTGTAGCTACATTTCGATAAGACGGACAACATTTTTATTTTCGAAAAATCTCGAAAGTGGTAGCTAACAGAGATAGAAAGGATTTCATACTTTGACTTGATGGTATTAAATTATGGATTGTTTTATTTGTAGGACAAAGTTACTCTTAAATTATATAACTACTAGCTGCCCCGGCAAACGTTTCTTTGCCATATTAAGGGCCTGTTTCACCGCTTCCTGATAAGGCTATCCACCACTTAATTTGACAGATGGAGTATGGAAAATCTGTCAAATAACCCTATCGGTTACCTTATCAGGAAGCGGTGAAACAGGCCATAAGTATATAAAGTATTTTTTTTTAATTTGGTCGAATCGCTAACTGTCGGACAGACTAAAATTAAAATCTGAATTCGAATATTATTTAAAATTTGACACTGCGATGGCAGCCGACTGTCGGATCCAATGTAAAACATTCCAAAATCAACAACTACTAATAAATTAAAAATTAATTAAAAAAACATTGTCCAGCGGACAAAATTGTGAATCTAAACCATTCCCAGATCCCCTTGAACACACACAAAAAATTTCATCAAAATTGGTCCAGTCGTTTAGGAGGAGTTCAGTCACATACACACGCACACAAGAAATATATATATATTAAGATTAACCTACCAATATACAAAAAATCAGCTGCTTAGGGTTCCGTTTTAGAGTTCTGTAATCAACGAAACTTGGTTGACTACTGGTGGGCTATTATGACCTCTTATTTCCAGCCAGTTTACGCCCAAAATGTACTGTTTTCGGGCGTAAACTGGCTGGAAATAAGGGGTCATAATAACCCACCTGTACCCTAAAACGGATCCCTAACCAGCAGATTTTTTGTATTTTGGTAGGTTAATAGTTATTTAATTTAAGAGTAACCTTGTACTACAAATAAAACAATCCATATTTTATGACCATCAAGTCAAAATATGAAATCCTTTCTATCTCTGTTAGCTACCACTTTCAAGATTTTTCGAATATAAAATGTTGTTTGTCTTATCAAAATGAAGCTACTCACAAAAAATTAGCTTGTTAGTAGTCACAAAAAATAAGTTCTAGGGCTCCCGTACTACTACTTTGTAAATAATAAAGAAAACCGTCAGTCACTAATACGATGGTGGAAAAACCGTCAGCCAGCGATATAAGTTATGACCAATATAGCCCTACTTCACGCTCAATGTATCCTAGGGCGTCGCGTAGACGACATTTCCACCTGCAAACATTCAGCTGACGGCGATTTTCGGTTGAATTAACCATAAAATCATCTCACCTAGCAATTTTAAGTAATTAATTCGATAGTCAATATTTGTGAAGAAGAATTATATTATACATTTTACTTTAAAAGCGCCATCTATTGATATATACTAAAACTAAAATTACACCTAGCGAACCTAAACATGTATAATCTAGATATGAACCTTTATTGGGTGCGAATTGGGATCTTTTTAATGTCAATTCAATACGATTCCCAACAACAACTTTGAGATGCTCTCAATTTTTATTCCACCCATTATGAAGTGGCTGACGATCAAAGCTGCTATATATTAGTGGAATACTATTATTGTAACGATTTTCGCTCGGTATGAAATTACTTTTTAAACTGAGCGCGACCTCCCCTTCTATAAGTACTGACATACGGTTTTGCTCGATACCGCCAAAACTGACAGCTCGAAGGCTCGCTTCGAGCCGGCTCGATAGAATTAAATATGTCAAATATGTAATTTCCTTCGATTTGGAGTAAATCTATCGAGCAAAACCGTATGTGAGTACTTAGCATTAGAATATTTTTTATTATTTGAGTATCCACATTCTCAACCTCCTTTTTTACGTCGTCACATTTCTCACCGCATTCATAATGTTTCTTCTAGCCATTTTTAGAACGTATGTGATAATTTGATTATTTTTCAGATTGTATATTCAATCATGCCTGCAATTATTTGCGTGCTGGTTCTTTGGATCGCTATATACGCATACGCTCCTGTGATTTTCGATCCTTCCGGTAGTGGTATACCTGCGTATGCCACAGGTTCCGCTCCTGCCCCTAAGCCTTCAGCTGAGCCAGCCCCGGAACCAGGTCCAGCACCAACTTCAGAACCAGTACCGAAACCAGCTCCAGAACCAGTCACTGAACCTGAGGCGTAATTATTTGACCACCTAGTGGCATTGGGAACACAGCTGTATCTAACTTCTTATTTCCATGTGTATTTGTATCGTATTAATTCACTAGGTGGCGATGTGGTCGACTGTTACTATCTACGCAGTTGTCACCTTATTACTTTTACTATATTGTTTTGTCGCCAACACATTTCAATGCAAAATGTTTGGATATCCTCTAGCCTTTGACTCTAGCTGGCGATGGCCATTGTCTTCTAGTGAGTTAGGGCACACATAATATTTTAAATGGGAACAATTTAGGTGATTAATAATATCAATGAATTATTCACTGCAATTTCTCTCAATATTTAAGATAATTATTATCTTTTTGAGTTGTTGATACTTTCTTAAGGCGTTATTTTAATTTTTACATACCTAGTTATATTTTTGACATAAAATAAATTATGCTAATATTTTAAATGATATTTCTTGTTTTAATTATAATAATTAACATTTTATTAGTAACAATTCAAAATGTAGGTGGTAAAGTTTTGGTATATTGATGTTTAGGCTGCCTTCACACTAGCGTTAATCCAGCGTAGGCGTTTGATGAACGTATGCGCAGCGCAGCCGCGCCGAAGCAATTCATAAGGACTTCCACCTTACTAAATTTAGACGTCCTTATTACTTGCGATCCTCAAACGAAAACTAATTAAAATAAGCTTCTTCTGATTTCGTAAGCTAATTATAGGATCCTAACTTTTTAAATCCTATTTTACTTGACTAAATTTTGTTGCTGAATCAATTTAAACGTCTAAATTTAGTACTTATTTTATATTTAGCTTTTAGGTGAAGCAATCTATGGGACCTATATTGTTATGATCATAAAATTATAGAAAAGTTTTATTTCAGATGTAATTTATTAAGAACTAACAATACACACACAAGTAATGTCAAATTCAAACAGTACATAGGTACTAAAGCAAGAAATTTGTATTTAAAATGTAGTAAAGTTTTAAAATATCTTGGTCTCAAATGCCATCGACCCATTTTGGTAGCAAGTGAATGTCTGGCCAAACCACTGGCGCCCAGAAATATACCATGAGCCAAATTATAATGATAGAGAATACTGTTGGTAACGCTCCTGCTACAATCTGTAAGAAAACAAAATAATATTTTAACTATATGTACATAATTTAGTAGTAGTAGTAGTAGTAGTATTGTACGAGTATGCACAAGTGCATATTTCTTAAAATAAAATTAAAAGTGTGTTATTTTTAACCGACTTCCAAAAAAACGAGGAGGTTATATGTTCGGCTGTGGATATATATTTTTTAATGTATGTTCAACGATTACTCCGTCGTTTATGAACCGATTTTCAAAATTTTTGGTTTGTTGTATTAGGTTTCACTCCAATTTAGTCCCATTTTCACAAAAGTGGTGACCTGATGATGGGATCCATGAGTAATCGAGGGAACTCCTCAAAATTAGAATAGAAACATATGGTTTTTTTCGTTTCATATGAAGTATTCCAGGCATATGTTACCAAAAAGTAAGATTTTGCACCAGGATATATCATGGTTCGAAGGTGGTGAACAGAACTCCTTACTCCTTATAGATACATGTTTGGGGGTTTCGGCGTTGTTTTAAGAACTGAAAGCATATACTACTAAGCTAATTACATTAATCATCATCATCATCATCACCACTACCACCACACCATGAATCATTAAATCATAACTCTTAATTTGTCGAACTATTTCAAATTTTTTTTGGTGTTATATTGTTATATCAAAGTAAATGATTCAAACTTGGTGATCAGATTACCAAGTTAGCAATTTGATTATGAGATCTATGAATTATGAGGTATGTCCGTATGTAGGAAACTCCTTGTTATTGGGACAAAATAAATAGTTACATTAACGTAGTTCTAAGTACTTTAAGCATAATATTATATGAACAATAATTATAGTGAGCTAATGACTTTCCAGTAGTGTTGTGATAAAAAGAAAGTCACTGAACAGAACTTTAGATCCTTTAGAGATAGGCGCATGAACATTAACGTTATCATTGCTTGATTAACGCCAAGCTTATATTATTAATTATACAGTGATACGAGTGTATTCTTGGAGTTGCTTATGCAATTCTCTATTCCGAGAGGCCGCTAGGTATATTAACTTTATAGTTCTCATATCATAAATGTGTATCCTGGCTCCAAAGTCACTTATTAGAACACATTAGTATTTACAGAAACCCTCATAAATTACTTAAATTACTAAAAAGAGTGAAATTATTATTTTTAACAAAAAATTAAAACCGCCTTCCAGAGTAAAAACAATAATCAGTATTAAAATGAACAAAAAAGTATGAAATAATTCTTACTATTAATAGTGCCTTATGCAGAATACTCCTAAACCTCTACTATTTCTGTACACAATCTTCATAATTTTGAAGTCGGTACCAGTTAAAATTAAAAATATTTCGTCTAAGAACTCACCATTCTTAGCTGGTATCGACTTCAAAATAATGAAGATTGTGTACAGAAATAGTAGAGATTTAGGAGTATTCTGCATAAGGCACTATTAATAGTAAGAATTATTTCATACTTTTTTGTTCATTTTAATAATTATTATTGTTTTTACTCTGGAAGTCGGTTTTAATTTTTTGTTAAAAATAATAATTATATTTTCAAGAAGAAAACAAGTAGGAGTATGAAAAGTTATAAAGGTAGGTCAAATGTCTGTCCAATAATTGGACACTTGGTACCTTTGTATAATTATTATACAAAGGTAACCTCACAACACCTCCGTGGTCTAGTGGTAAAGAGCGCGGCTCTTGACTCGGAGGTCGTGGGTTCGATTCCCGCGTTGGAAACATGTTATTTCCAAGTTTGGTTAGGACAATGCAGGCTGATCACCTGATTGTCTGATAAGTAAGATGATCCATGCGTCGGATGGGCATGTAAAAAGTCGGTCCTGCGCCTGATCTCTCGCCAGTCGTGTCACTGGGTTATGAGAGTAAAGGAATAGAGAGTGCTCTTGTGTACTGCGCACACACTTGGGCACTATAAAATTACTCCTGCGTAGCTGGCCTGGTTTCAATGAAACCGGCCACCGTCACCGAAACCGGTGTGGGAGCTATTATTATACAAAGGTACCTAGTAGACCTCCACTACCTCCGCTACGCATTTGATCCAATTTTAATTAAATTTGCAATGGATTTAGGGTCTACACAGACGAACCGCATTTCAACTGGAATCCAACCGCAGTCGTGTCAACTGCATTCAAACTGCACTTGAACTGCAATTTGCGGTTGAAATGCGGTCCATCTGTGTAGACCCTTACATTGAATCAGTCAGGTTAAAGAACATTGTACCATCGAGGAAATTGATTCCTAGGCAGTTGACGGACCTATATCATTTGGTCGGTTTATGCCAATTCAATGTTAGCTGTGATCGGTCGGATAGGTTCGACTTAATGCGACCAAACTACGTAGGTGTCCCATCTAACTAGGAATCAACTTCTCTGATAACTAGTACAATTTTCAATCATCTGTTGTAGATACGCGTAAAGCAATGGAGAGTCATCATTACAAAGTATCATTACCATTTTAGGGGTTGGAATTTTAGCTGCACTCTGAACCACCAGGTTGCCAGGAGTCCCAACAGGAATCATAAAACAAAAGGACGCAGCGATCCCAGCGGCCAAGTCGTACCAGAGCGGGTTCCTGTTGATCTCCTTAGCCTAGAAATATTACAATTATAAACTTTCATACTTATTATTAATGCATAATTTCACCGCACACTTTGGGGGAGGCCTTTGCCCAGCAGTATAGGCACTTAAAAAAAACTTTCATAAGTAATATTGTGTTTTCTCTCTATACAGGATGTAACAAAAATAAGTGATAATACTTTAGGGTGTGTATGTGTTCCTTCTAGAGAGTTCACTGTGAAAGTACCAGTGCTGGTTCGTTTTTACCGAATTAAAATTGTATTTTATTGATTTTTTTTTTCATTAGAATACCATTTTGTAATTTTATTGGAAACGGACTACAAGAAACAACGAACAAAGCTACTCTAATGCTAATTGAGTAATTAACATAACGTAACATACGACTCAATCGAGCAATAACGTCGAGCAAAACCCGCAGCTCGGGATTTCGTCCACACATTCAGCATTGCTCGATAGTTTTATTCTAAATCGATATATTTCATTCCATCAATCCGGTTCGATTCGGTTCCATCAATCCTTCGAGCGGCTCGATGCGAGCCTTCGAGCTGTCAGTTTTGCGGTCCACACAGTGATTATTAGTCGATTTGGAGTAAAACTATCGAGCAAAACCATATGTGAGTACTTATCATAATATTGCATTACAATAATGTATTATTTATTAAAAAAATGTGCAGGTCATACGTAGTGCACCCACTTTCTACAATTATTTTGAATAAGGGCTCCATTCCACCGCGGCGCACGGAGAGGCTACGCACGTGCGTCAAGCTTCGCTTTGTAAGAAAACATAATAATATTATGTGACTGTGTCCACTGCAACCCACGCACACGCTACGCACGAATTCTGTCGACAAATAAATATATCCATGCACGTCCACGCGTGCGCAGCTGCGGTGGAATGGAGCCTTAAAATGGAAGGAACAAGCTACGTGAAATTATTACCAGCTGCATAGCAATAGGCGCCACCACGTTGCATACAGCTACATTGGAGGCGAAATTTGTAACAAACACCACAACAATTATGATCATCAACAGAATGATAACATTCGGCAGGTCTTTCAACCCTTGAAGAACTTCGCCAATTTTTTCATTCAGTCCAGTCTTCCTGGCTGCATCGGATAATGCGAAACCACCGCCTGTAAGAAATAAGTTTTTAAAATTAAAAAAAAGATAGGTTACTTTATTCAGAATAGAGGAAAACGAAGGTAATTATCTTATATCACAGAATATATTATATTAGTTGTACCAACTTTATATATAAAAATGGATTTTCAAATGTGTTAGTCGCGCTTAAACTCGAAAACGACTGAACGGATAGGGCTGATTTTAGTCTTAAAATAATCCTTGAAGTCCAGAGAAGGTTTTTGAGTGACAGGAAGTTCACCGGGACAGCTAGTATATTTTAGATAGAAACAGGATAATTTTAATACCAAAAATAACGATTTCTTAACTATAATGGAATAGTTGTTCGATAGAAGAGACGTCTATGTTCAAATTTTTTTAGTACTGAGTACAGCCTCAGCTTATAAAATACAGGTTGTACTTAAACCTACCTGCCAAACTTTTTTTAGGTCTTAGGTATCATTAGGAGGTCCATTAAACCAATAAATAGGGTATTTTTTTACAATAACATATTTTATCCCAATCAAATTCCTTGCAGCATGGTCTCTTCATACGAATTACAATTTGGCGCCGGCCGGTCTGTCGCCAACTCGCCACTCGGGCGCATGAGGCGCATCTAGGCAACGTTGGGATAGAGATGGGGTGACGCGGGGGTCGGTCGGTTTCAGTCGCAGTCCGCTCACGCGCATCGTTGCATAATTATTAGTAATTACGCACTGATTACGTAATTTTTTATTGGTCACCGCCCGACGTGCGCATAATTAGTGTGTAATGAACTAATGACTATGTATTCTAACCGCGAGTGTTGTATTGTGATGGTGAGGTGCTACATTTTGAGTGACGAAAGTTTAAACGGAGCTTGAAAGTGCTGTTAAAAGTAAATAAGTGAGAGAACTTAAAAGTGGGTGGTTTTGATTTTTAATTAGTTTTAAGTATATTTAAAGTTGATTAGGTACATTTTTAAATACGCCTAAATGCAAAGGATTTGGTCTAGATTTATTATTCATTTCTAATTTCTAAAGTGCTAGTCGTAATTAATTAGAAAATTGTAATTTTTCCATTGTTTTGATGAGAATCAAATAATTCATTCGTGTTCTAAACGTAGTACGCGCTTTACATTTTGGCGGTCCTAAGATCGTCAAAGTATGAAAGGAAATTTCACAACTTATGATAATAACAAGAATAATAAATTGTTATCAATGAAATAAGTACGTAGCGGGAGGGCAGGGCGTCACAATATGGCGTATTTATTTTGTGGTGACTGGTGTTTTGTAGGATAACTTTCGGAAGCTACTTCTCAACATTTTAGTACTGATTGACTTAAAAAGAAAAAATACGTGTATTTTTATTTTTAACATTAAGGATCATTTTTTTATGCAATAAGGGGGCAAACGAGCAAACGGGTCACCTGATGGAAAGCAACTTCCGTCGCCCATGGACACTCGCAGCATCAGAAGAGCTGCAGGTGCGTTGCCGGCCTTTTAAGGGGTAGTAGGGGAGGGTAGGGAAGGAAATATGGAAGGGTAGGGAAGAGAAAAGGGTAGGGAAGGGAAAAGGGTAGGGGATTGGGCCTCCGGTAAACTCACTCACTCGGCGAAACACAGCGCAAGCGCTGTTTCACGCCGGTTTTCTGTGAGGACGTGGTATTTCTCCGGTCGAGCCGGCCCATTCGTGCCGAAGCATGGCTCTCCCACGTCAATACATATATTATCCAAATTTGGCAGGAATGTTTAATAATTGCACCCTGTATATTAATCATTATGAGTCTCACCAAGTAGGAAACAAAAGCTGTAGGGTAGCTGGGTGATCACTATCCTCCAGTCTAGAACAGATCTGATCCTTTCTTTAGGAAGATCTTCATAATCTGAAATCATATTATTTCCAAGATATTAAAAGCGTGAGCTAATGTTGATAACTACATAATATTAAACGCCCTGATTTCAGTATGTTTTTTTATTATACTTGAAATAAATGTACATAAAATAACTTACATTTGGCTGTAAAGTTCTTGAAAAAATCAAGATTTGACGGCAAAAGGAACATCAAAAACGAAACAAACATAGCAAGTGCTGAATCTCTTACGCTGGAAGATGAAAAATACTATTTAAATCATAATTCAAATACTTAAATCAAATTAAAAAGATTAAAATAATATTATGAGGAAAAACGAAATTATCTGCTTAAACAATTATAGGGGTAGTACAATAATCATAGTAGTAGTAGAATGTAAAAATATATTTTACCCACAATTTGTTATCCTTGATTCCATAGTAATCAAGAATCGCATCACCCCAGCCTTTGAAAATTTGCGGCGAACGACAAAAGAACGCCAATATGCCACCTCCGAATAATATAATCACCATCTGCAAAATAAAGAAAAGGTTTAATGGTTACCTTGAGTAGAGCAGTGTTTACAAAAGTCCATATTTTACATTCAGTTTAAAATAAAAGCGCAATGGTCAATAATGCTTGGACCGTATCGATTGACTGATCTAGCTAATTAGCTTTTAGTAATTATAAACGTAAGTGAGTAATTTAGGCTCAATTTTGTACGCCCAAACAAGCGGTTTGGCCGCTACGCCGCCAGAACACAAGCAATTATTGTGCATTCACGAGGACGCAATGTTCTATGTTCAGACGTGCACGTGTTCTGCGCGTGCTCTGCGCGTGTTCTACTATAGCGTATGGGAAAACACGCACGCGGCAGCGCGCGGGGTCGGCGCGGTTTCAGCGCGTGCTGCGCGCGTTTTCCCATATTATAATGAGAAGTGAGAACACGCGCAGAGCACGCGCAGAACACGCGTCTGAACGTAGCCGGGACAGCTAGTATTTATTAATATAAAAATATGTATCGAATGTTGTATAAATATTTTCATGACATGCACACCAAATACCAATACGTAGGTACTTTTATTAATGTCATGCTCAGGTCAGTCATACAATTGCCCTATCCCTGTTTTAATGACTGGAGCTTCATTTGAGCGGTCCAATGTATGGGAGTTACCGTTCTATCCTATCAATCCCAGTAAGGCCAAAGTGGGCCGCTATAACAAAAGATTTCCAAGAATCGGCGATCGAAGGAATAATAGAATGGAATTTTACAAAATGGCTTATGGCGCATTTTCACTGGTCGATAGGGCCCGCATGCGGGGTGCGGGAGATCATGCCTCGACCAATCAAAATGCGCCATTAGTTGTCATAGGCTCCCCGTACGCTGTATACCGCACGAGTTAACGACTAATGAAAATGCGACCTTACTATTTCCCAATATGTTAACCTCCCTAAGCTCTTCCATTCTGTATCGACTTGTTTTTTCAATGCGCGCATAGCATCAGGAGTTATCTTCGTTGCCTTGGCAGCTTTGCTGTTAGGTCTGGGAATGTTAAAAAGTTTATTGAGTGTTGCCTATTGCGTCAAATATTATAACACATCAATCTCAATAATTTATTATTATTTTCTTAAACGGGTATCATGAGCAGACTTCATGGATCCAGCAAAGAGTGAATTGGTGTAGGATGCACAAACAGGCAAAATACCTCTAAGTTTTGTGTCTAAACTCTCTTTCTTTGAAATTTTGCTGTTTCTGGTTTTTCTTCTTTATTATATTTCATATTATTCTAACCAATTTAACAATTATTTAGCGCGTGTTCACTGACTATACGTCACCGAATGTGAGCAGGCTCACTGTGAGCCCCAGTGTGAACGTGAAAATATACGGTATCGAATGTCCACGACTACGCCTAGCGTAATGGCGTATTGCCGGTTAGGTGTGAATGTGAATGAAAAAGTGGATATGTAATGGAAATACAATAAACTGCGTAACGTTAAGCTCGCATTCGGCGGCTTCCAGTCGGTTTGGTGTGCACACGGCCTTATAGGCAGTTAAGTTCAAAGGTGTTGTGTTTGACAAAATAGCTACCTGAACAATCCAAGATACACAAAAGCCATGCTCAGGAACGTTGTAGCTGCTAGCGCAATCATCATCGGTACAGCAAACCCCGAGTAGAGTGGAAAAGACAAATACTCCGGAGCACTTGGATATTGACTGAAAAAAAATTTAGGTTTATAAGGCATCCATTACACGGTAGGTTTTGCTGCTAGTTTTACCACAGCCATGACTGTGATTGTTGAATAACCTACCATGTAATGCAGTGACTGATGGTTGCATGAAGTTGATTAACAAAAATCTGCATATTTTGATTTTTGCTTCATGCAACCATCAGTGATGAATAATTTTGAGTGAGTTTTGTCTTATCTGACAAAATTGGAAAAAAAATTAGAAACGTATACCTTTGCAAATTTAGGCTTTGACTGACATACATGATACAACTGAAGAGAATTGAGTGACCGTCTAATACCATTCGTCAGTCCATCAGTCAAACATAACTCATGACTGACGAAATTGACTGACGCTTGCATGCTTCTGGTTTTGTTCAAATTAAGTTAGTTCCAAAAATTCATAATGGATGGCGCCGTGCCGTCTCTTACATCGTACAAGCGCTTACTCAAACATGGTATAAGAGGTGGTAAGGATGAAGATTCCTTTTACGTTTTTTTTGACGTGATAACGTCTTATAATTCGATATGTGCTGCGCGCTCGAAAAACATGACAGCTCATGCGGCCTAACCTCGCTGACAGCTTTACACTTTCAAGTCTCACAACAACCGTAAGGCTCACCCGGGCCGCGCTCTTTGTTTCGATTATATTACGTATTTCGATAACTTAGATAATACTTTTGTATGAAGAAGTTTGGTTAGTTATGACTTTTGATACATTGACCACACTCTGAATGAAAAATAAATAAACAATATGTGAGCTATTAGTATTATTTCGGCTATTCAAAATTGTGCTCCATTTCCTACGTGTCAAGGTATGACTTGTGCTTTGTTCGAAGATTTTACTGGATTTCACTAATGTATGTAGCGTTTTGTATTGCGAATAGTTTATTTTACTCATTATAAATATTTTATTTATAATGAGTAATTTATTCGTTTATTTCTTTTGAACAAGTCACTAATTATAGTTTCGAAAGTTTATAATTGAGAAACTAATATCACATCGGACTAAATACTATATTAAGATGGCAGGATAGATAGAAGATTTAACATATTATATTATAATGCCTACATTATAATATAATATGTTACATGTACATGTACAATATAATATGTGACCTATCACACAAACATAAAATATGGAATATAATTATGTAAGGATATTACATTAATTTTACAAAGAGGGTAGGCCGGGCGCCATTTTTTTGCACATTGACCTGCCAACTTTTTGCATAGATTTTTCCCGGAACTGAGGGGTTAAGGCTATGACGTTGTCACGTTCAACTATCGTCAGTAAACCGACTTTACAGACAACCGACTTTTTTGAGTATTAAGAAGAGTTGATGTTCGACTTCGACCCCACTCCCCAGTTTTTAACCCCCTACGCTACACAAAAAATAGGGCCGTTTTATGTGTGACGTGTCTGTTTGTCTGTAAAGTGTAAACATTGAAGTTTGAAGTAAGCGTACCGCGGAAGCTCCTCTGTCGTGCAAATTTTGCAATTTGCAGTAATGTAGCCTACATGGTTCACGCTAAACTACCTACTATATAATAAAAGTTACTCTATGACGGGAACTACCGCGCGCTATAAGCTGAAGTCTACGCGGACGGAGTCGCGGGCAACAGCTAGTACGGAATATTTTGCAAACAAAACTTACGTCATGAAAAGTCCTTTGAATACCAAGTTAGTTCCCGTCCCAATAAGAGTTCCAATTCCACCTGAAACAGTAAATGGGGATTGTCCATTTTTTTTTAATTTTGCTCATTACAAAAACATTTCGAGGAATAAGGTCAGTGATCGTTTTTCTGTATATAAACGAAAAAAATTCCCATTAGTTACTTATATTTTTGAACAAATACGTTTAACCTTAGTTTGACCTTCAATTGCGTTAAATTAGCAATAAATTCGACCAACATTACGTTTCGAACTTTTGGTAAGCTTCTCGTAACAGCTTTCACATAATGAGTACTTGCATTTGACGAACCAGCCATTATAAATAAGATTGAAAGGAAAAAAAACATACTGCAGAGGTCAATGGGCATTGTCCAAAAAAAATCACATGCACTTTTTATATTTTTTTTCGTTAAAATAGGGTATTTTAAGAATATAAATTATATAATTTTGAAATTCATTGGCTAGTTTTTTCTCAATAAATTTTTAAAGTTTCGCTGTGACGTCATCATCGGCGGCCAATTGACCTCTGCAGTATGTTTTTTTTCCTTTCAATCTTATTTATAATGGCTCGTTCGTTAAATGCAAGTTATTATTATGTGAAAGCTGATACGAGAAGCTTACCAAAAGTTCGAAACGTAATGTTGGTCGAATTTATTGCTAATTTAATGCCATTGAAGGTCAAACTAAGGTTAAACACATTTGTTCAAAAATATAAGTAACTAATGGGTATTTTTTTCGTTTATATACAGAAAAGTGATCACTGACCTTATTCCTCGAAATGTTTTTGTAATGAGCAAAATTAAAAAAAAATGGACAATCCCCATTGGACGCCGATGATGACGTCACAGCGAAACTTTAAAAATTTATTGAGAAAAAATTAGCCAATGCATTTCAAAATTATTTAATTCATATTCTTAAAATACCCTTTTTTAACGAAAAAAATATAAAAAGTACATGTGATTTTTTTTGGACAATGCCCATTGCCAATGTTGAGTACAATAATGTTTTATCACTTTATTGCATTCCAATTTACTCTAATCAGCGATGTTAGTATTCAAATGGTCGATGTTATACTTTGTGTATTAGCCCACAAATATTTTTATGTTGTGTTATGAATACAGTATTGTTCCTAATGACCTAAAGAACACGTAACCAACTCAATACGTAATTTTTTGTGAGTAGTCTTCAATTTTTTCGGTCAAGTTGGAATGTAAAAAACGTATTTATTTAATGTCAGTGTACCTTAAAAATGTAAAAAAAAAATCTTTACCTACAGTCGCCGAGTAAGTAACTGTACAGAAGTAGCAAACTGTTATATCCGAAGCAACATCTTCCCCATCCCTGTTCTTTGTGTACACATTCAATAAATTTTGCTGAAAAGAAATCCAAATATCATGGACGTAATATAAAAAAGGCGGACGGAGTCCCACCATACACAAAACTGTGTCGTTCAGAGTCGGCCAGCTGGCTGTATGTACACGGTCCGCACGCACACATTCTTGCGCTAGTCCATACCATTTGACAGGCGTCAGTGTGTGCGTGGCCGACTCTGAAGAAAAGTGAAGACACAGTTTTGTATATAACAAGACTCCGTCCGCCTTTTTTTCCACGTTCATGCCAAATACATGTACGACAATTTACAGATTCAATGATTTTCAATCAAATAATCTCAGGAAGTTAAAGTTATTTATCGATTTTTAAAGGTTGTTACAAAACTATATAAGTGATAATACTTTAGGGTGTGTGCCCTTGTATAGAGTTCACTGTAAAAGTAGCACCGCTGAAAGAGGAACTTTTTTTTAAACTTATGTATGGGAAAAATTCATAACGCTGGGGCGCTTGGATATACAAATTACAAAAAAAATATTTTTTTAGCGCTGCTACTTTCACATTGAACTCTGTATAGAAGAGACGCATATACACTCGACGACCTCTGTGGCTCAGTGGTGAGCGCGTAAGTAGCTCAAGCCGAAGGTCGCAGGTTCGAATCCCGCCGACGGAACAAAAAGTTTTTCAATGTTCCCGGGTCATGGATGTGAATTAAATATGTGTATGATATAAAAATCTTAAGTACATGTATAGTATAAAAGTATTAAATACATATTTTCCGTTGTCTGGTACCTGTAATACAAGTCCTTCACGTGGTGTGAAGCGTCCATAGATATTATTATTATTATTTACGCCCTAAAGTATGATCGCTTAGTTTTATTACACCCTGTAGAATGTAAATAAATTCCTGAGAGAGCAGTTCGTCTGACTTACGCTTTCAAATACTCTCAGAACAGCAAAGCAGAGAGGAACCATCATGGTGGTAGCGGCGGTATTAGTTATCCACATTGAAATGAAGGTAGTCACAATACACAATGACAGTAACAATCTGAAACAAAATGTAGACGGTGATATGAAAAAAAAAACGAGTTGCATGCTAAAAGTGCTGTTAAGGGAGATCGCACACGTCACACTTTTTGTGTGATCAAGTCTGCGGCTTACATACAATCTGCATGGCGCGCGCCATCAGATTGTATGGAAGCCGCAGACTCGATCACACAAAAAGTGTGACGTGTGCGATCTCCCTAAAAGTAAAAACGGAAGAGTAGGTTATTTCGTCACTCAATAAAAAATATTGGGATATTCTTTTTCTCCTACACCGCGCCGGTTATCGAAGTCTATCGCTTAGCCCTAATTTTAACACAGTCTGTCCGTGTTAACAGCCTGTAAAAAAGTCATGTCTTCTCTTTCATTCATAAGAAAAACGAAAGAGGTAACGTGATACTAATTCGAAATTTCGAACATTAACATTAAGGACGTTCCATCCGGAGATTCCGTAATTGACCGTATTTAAAACCTTATAAACTCATAATCTGAAAGCTACAAAGTTATAATAAAAATACAGCAATAATCTTCAGTATATCAACATTCTTTTTGTCGTTTTAAATTTTCTATTTTTGTTGCTTATACTCATCATATCAGCTTCCAAAGTAATACCAATTTGTTAAAATTCAAGCATACATTCAGCATCTCCTTAAAATTTACAAATTACTTTTATTTGAAACTCACGCGAATAGATCGACAATATCATAAACTACATATTCGCCGTTTTAAAATTTTTTAAGACAATTTTGAACTAAGATAAGTAAAAATAATAGGGTTTTGGCGCGATCTCGGCAACGCGGCAAATGTATGGCCAAGGTCGTTTGCTCGGGGGATGGCCTTAACAGTCGTTGGTGAAATTGGGGATTAGTCTTGCGAATTTTGGTCAAGTAACGAAACTTGACGTGTGTTTAATATTTTTTATCTGAGTTAAAACTTTATATTTAATTAATATCCTTTTCCGGGACTCAAAGTATACTCATGACGTTAAATTTCATTTTAGAGATAAAAACGTAAAGTCGGAACACGCACACAGAAACATTTTCGCATTCATAATATTAGTTTGGATATTATTTGCATGATACCATCCACTTCTGTATCCTAGTTCTGGATGGTGAGGCATGTGATTAATATAATTAAACATGCTACTAATTATGGAGAACAAAGCTAAATCAAATTACAATTACCAACATAACAATATTGTTTATTAACAATAATTGCTTGTTATTCAAATTAATTTACCGTTTGCGTGCTTAATTTAAACCACTTCTGAAAAGGAGGCGGTTATATAAAAAAACACTTTGAGCATCCAAATATACGTAACATTCATACATCTACCGGTATGATTATGGTTCTCTTTGCACCACAGACATAGATCAAGATAGATACCGCATGTGTATATACTTCGCGTGCCATATCAGGTTTTCAAACGACGAGCAATGCTCGTCATTCGAAAGTCTGTTCTTTAGACGTCAATCGGAATTTGAAAAATGTCTAAATGCAATGATATTATATAAAAAAACTCAAAGCAGATATGTTACTACCGCGCGCGTTGTGAAGCCATTAAATACGGGCCAATTGGCCCGTCTTTTATATAGTCTGTCTCTTTTATGTAAATGTCATTTCGTATCTTTTGTTTCACTTATCTGTCAAATTTGACAATTGAATTTGAAAATTGTTTGGAAGCAATTTAAGCCGGAAAATAGTATGAACGTAACAGATCTGTATTTAGTTGAATATCATTGCCTAAATGCCTAAAAGTGCCGTACCAATTAAGCAGTAAAAGTTCAAATGGAAACTTTGGCCTAGATAATGGAGTATGTACACGTTTCTTATCATCGGTACGTCACAGTGGTAGGAAAAAAGTGACACGCTCGTTTTCATACAAATGGAGCGACATGCGGTATCTATCTTGATCTAGTATGTCTGGGCTTTACAGAGACAAATAGGTATTATAGCAATGACTAATTGACTCCCGCAATGTCACACGCGGAAAGCGTACATTTTTCCGACATAAAAAGTATCACAATAATATGTCTTAGGATGCAGAATTTCAGCAAAATTGGTTCAGCGGTTTGGGCGTGAATAGGTAACAAACAGACATACTTTCGCACTTATAATAATACTAGATGACGCCCGCAACTCCGTTGCGCCAAAACTTGTTTATCGCGCGGGGACCGTACATTTTTGCGGAACAAAAAGCATCCTATGTCCTTTCTCGGGACTCAAAGTATCTCCATGCCAAATTTCAGCAAAATCAGTTCAACGGTTTGGCCATGAAGAGGTAACAGACAGACAGAAAAACAGGCAGACAAACAGACAGACAGACACTCTTTCGCATTTATAATACATATTAGCATTTAGTATGAATAACTAAGCAAAATGGTATCGCCTCATATTATCATGGGCATTCATGGGTTTTGACTTTGAGTAAATGCATCGGCTAACCCAGTGTCTCCACTCCTATCCCATTTTACGAGTTTCGTATTTATACATTTTAATATTTCAACGGGTATTTTA
The DNA here is from genome assembly GCA_937595015.1 of Polyommatus icarus. Taxonomy (NCBI): domain Eukaryota; kingdom Metazoa; phylum Arthropoda; class Insecta; order Lepidoptera; family Lycaenidae; genus Polyommatus; species Polyommatus icarus. The sequence continues at coordinate 7,808,489 of OW569330.1, read as the reverse complement.
TGACTCCTCATTTCCTCATACCATTCCAGAATACGACTAATAATACACCCAATATTATGGTCATAAATAATGTTAATATGACTAAAGAATTTTATTGCATCCTATTTTACGTCTTTAGTGAGCAATAAAAAGTTTAACTTTGTCGATCTTCAATTTTTTTCTGGACTATGAACGTGTCTAGCTAGATAAACTAAAGCTATGCAAGAATAGGTATCGCTTGTATATTGCTAAAGATTTATATATGTTTTTATCTTCTGTGTCAATAACGTCTTGTAAACTTCATCTTGCATGCTGCATATTCCTTTTTTTATGAGTTAAACGCTTAGGAATCCTAATGGGGACAAACTTATTTCACTCGAGTGCCGACCGACTGGCGTCTAGACCAGACTTAACTGTACATTAACCGTATTTATTAGTGCATAAATAGTAGTAAATGAATACGTTGAGTGAGAAATGCTCCAGAACCGTTTTAGGCTAATGATGCGATAAACAAATGAATAGAGGTTTTCATCCATTCTCAAGACCGATTTAAATGGGTATTGGCTTCTATGGGTATAGAGTGATTCTGTGAGTAGTACAATATTTAGGGTAAATAGGTATTGTAATACTATGATAGTCGAGTTATGTGGAATCCTGTGGCTATAAAAACTTGAGAGGTGTCTACGTGCAGGATCACAGGCTATTTGTGGACTAACTTGTCTATGAAATATCTAATTTACGCGGGCGAAGCCGCGCGGAACGTCTAGTAATATTAAATTGTCGATTGGACAAGTAAGATGGATAGTAATGGGGGGGGGGGGGGGGGTCTGGACCCCCAGGACCCCCACCCTTATATACGCCCATGTCTCTACCGTCTAACGTCTCTTTCTCCCGCGCTACAAAAATGCTTGGTCCTGCTTCTTCGTTTTTACTTTCGCCGGCAGGAGTGTACGCTTGAAGTTTTTTTTCATTGTTTTTTTTTTTCTGAATTAAATTTAATGATAAGGCAAAATATATTTGAATACATACTTGATATGCGAGTATCCGATGAGTCGTATCATGCCGTACGCGAGTCGCAAATGCAGCCCGCTTTGCTCCACCGAGTACGCCAGAATCAGACTGCCAATGAACATAAATAGGGTATCCTGTATATCAAATATCAGTATCAGTATCTTCGAGATCGAAATCATCGTTATGCTAAGTACTCATATACGGATAGGCTCAATCGAGCAATAACGTCGACAAAACCCGCGCGGCTCGGGCTTTCGTCCACACATTCAGCATTGCTCGATAGTTTTGTTCTAAATCGATATAATAATATAATATCCGGCTCGATCCGGTTCCATCAATCCTTCGAGCGGCTCGATGCGAGCCTTCGAGCTGTCAGTTTTACGGTCCACACAGTGATTATTACTCGTTATTTGGAGTAAAACTATCGAGCAAAACCGTATGTCAGTACTTAGCATTAAAGTTTAAATGCTAATCCTGGGCCATTTAGCAAAGAATTTTTCGTTTTCGCTTCGATATAGAATAGCCGATTAAAATGTAAGGACTTGACATAAGCGTTCTTTAATATGACATTGACGTTCGACTCGCCTTAAAATGTGATGTCAATTCCATACATTTTGATTGGCGGTTCTATAAAAAAGTGCTGAAGAAAAGATCTTGGCTCACCCCTAGTACCCTTATCATCCATACTAATACTAATATCATATTATAAACTAGCTGACCCGACAGATGTTATCCTGTCTTAACGATGATTATTTAATTCGAATTGGTATAATTAAGAAAACAATAGATTAAAATTAGTATCTTCATGCCAAGTTTCATCAAAGTAGATTAAATAGCTTAAGTTTATTGTGCAGGAACCGTACATTTTCCGGGACAAAAAGTATCCCTTGTCCTTTCCCGAGACTCAACGTATCTCCATACCGAATTTCATAAAAATAGACTGAATAGTTTAGGCGAAAATCATAAAAGTTTATTGTGCGGGAACCGTACATTTTCCGAGACAAAACGTATCCCCTGTCCTTTCCCGAGACTCAAAGTATCTCCATACCAAAATTCATCAAAATCGATTGAATAGTTTACGCGCAAATCATAAAAGTATATTGTGCAGTAACCGTACATTTTTCCGGGACAAAATGTATCCTATGTCCTATTCCTGGTTCTAAGCTACCTCTCCACCAATTTTAAGCCAAATCGGTTCATCCGTTCTTGAGTTATAAGTGGCGTAACTAACACAACTTTCTTTTATATATTATATAGATATAGATATTAAATCCATACTAACATTTTAAATGTAAGTGTGGATTTATAATATTCTTTAGTATTGGAATTATAATAGCCTGTACGTTACCTCACGTCCTAACTACTGAACCGATTTTGATGAAATTTGGTATGGAGATGCTTTGAGTCTTGGGAAAGAACATAGGATACTTTTTGTCCCGGAAAATGGACCTGTCTCTGCGCGATAAACGAATTGTGGCGCTGGCGCAACGGTGTTACGGGACATTACATGAACATCAGGGCTCAGACTTAAGTTTGAATAATATCATAGATAGAGACTAAAGTATTATATAATAGGAGATAATTTATAATACGAACATGGTGTCATAATTAGCACCGTCATCAGCTTTTTATTACCATCATCCAAAAAATAGTGTGTTAATTTCAAATTACCTTTCATTTATTTGTATGGTATATAAAATATAGGCGTCCAAATTCCTAGCAACCAAAGCTTACTAAATTGTGAGAACAAGGAAAGGCTGTTAGATAACCTTGTTATTCTTAATTGATTCGCTGTAGGCAACTCATTTTAGAGATTACAGGATTTCAGCGTCGTTAATATTAGATACAGTAGTAGATTTTTTAGAATAGGTATAGATTTAATATCTAATAATGGATTGAGCTGATGTATATCAATTCCAACACAGTGCCTTTACGAATTACGAGGCGATGCATTACGATGCATTTTAGATGACCCATTCAAAACGGTATACTTCATGGTAATGTAAACTTATCCCATAATATTATTAACACAAGTTGCTTATCTTAAGGGCTGGTTTACACATATTAAGTAGATAAGTAGTTAACTAAATTTTAACTAAATTTTAAGTAGTTAATTGCATGTAAACACAAAACTAAGGGCTGGTTTACACGTATTAAGTTGATAAGTAGTTAACTAAATTTTAAGTTGTTAATTGCATGTATTACACAAAATTTAGTAGAAAGTAGCAAGTTAAAATTTAGTAAGTACTAAACTAGATGACAATTTAGACAATTTAGAATTTAGATAGTACTTATCTACTTAAGGGCGTTCCGTCTGGAGATTCCGTAATTGACCGTATTTAAAACCTTATAAACTCATAATCTGAAAGCTACAAAGTTATAATAAAAATACAGCAACAATCTTCAGTATATCAACATTCCTTTTGTCGTTTTAAATTTTCTATTTTTGTTTCTTATACTCATGATATCAGCTTCCAAAGTAATACCAATTTGTTAAAATTCAAGCATACATTCAGCATCTCCTCAGGATTTACAAATTACTTTTATTTGAAACTCACGCCAATAGATCGACAATATCATAAACTACATATTCGCCGTTTTAAATTTTTTTTAGGACAATTTTGAACTAAGATAAGTAAAAATAATAGGGTTTTGGCGCGATCTTGGCAACGCGGCAAATGTATGGCAAAGGTCGTTTGCTCGGGGGACGGCCTTAATGGCGCATTTTCACTGGTCGATAGGGCCAGCATGCGGGGTGCGGGAGATTTTTGAAATGCATGCCACGACCAATCAAAATGCGCCATTAGTTGTCATAGACTCCCCGTATGCTGTATACCGCACGAATTAACGACTAATGAAAATGCGCCCTAATACGTGTTAACCGGCCATAAATCAGCCACTCACATTCATATAAGACCTGCAAACTTCGCCCGTCTCCAGGACTCCCGTCATGGGGAATATGACGAGGGGCAGGAATGACGTCACCGGCAGTGGTATACACTCCGTCACCCAGTACACCGCCATCACGCAAAGGCAGTACGCTGTCCATTGGTAGTTCTGTAAGAAAGTAATGTTTTACTTTAACGGAAATCGGAATACATCTAATATATATAAATCTCCTGTCACGATGTTTGTCCGCGATGGATTCCTAAACTACTTAACCGATTTTAATGTTTCTTTTTTTTAAATGTGTGCTTTTATCCAACTTGAGAGATACTCGTAGGATAGCTTAGATCTTTAATTATAGTCGCAATTTTATTTTATTTATGCGACGCGGGTCACGGAATAGCGATGGACGTTGCCATGGTGATATACTTATTTATGGCCGTTCCCAATATTTGATCTATCTCTAATAATATATAATACGGGCGATATACTTTATATAATATGGCAAAGAAACGTTTGCCGGGACAGCTAGTAATATTATAAATAATATTATTATTATAGAGGCATTTAGTGGCATCTTTATGTGTTTTCATTATTGCCGAGTGCTGTTCATCTAATACATTTAATATAATATCTAGAATGCTTAACTGTTACTTAGGTACTGATAGTATTAATTTGAGTTAGTAGGTAGGTATAGAGATAGGTAGTTTTACTAAAGATTTTCTGCATACAACTTTACTACTTTATTTCTTAGCAAAAGGGTTCAAAAGTGAGTTCTGTCTTTGACTGTACATTTTCTAAAGAGTTGAAAATTCAGATTCTGTTTTTTAATAAGTACCTCAAATACATCCTAGGTATCATAAGCATAGCATTATTACGATTATATTATTTTCAAAGATTGCATAGGGTAGGATGGCAGGAATTTTACGTAATAACTTGTTACCTTCGGCGGGAACGGTGACAGAATGAAGACGAAGATCAGCGGCGTGAGGAAGATGACCAGACCCTTCCAGTGGACTGCAGCATACAGCTTTACCTTCGCCAGAGCCGACATAGGCTCTTCATCGGCCTTGGGACTGCGTTGAATTAGACATTAGATAAGATAATAGAACATTAAGCCCAATTATAGCGAACTAGCGGCCAAATCGCAGCGGCCAGGTGGTGGTGGTGTGGTCTTTAAGCTATATTTTACCGGGATACCATGGCAGCACAACCAGAAAAAGTTTTTATAGCGGTGAGTGGTGACTGATTACGCCAACAAAGTGTCCAACAAAAGCCCTTACAGTGAAATCTAATGCATTATTTGTTTCTGCATATTATTAATTTTGTTCGTTTATTTCCATCTTCTGCATATCTTGTTTCTTCATAATTGAAAATGCAAATTCTTCAACCACAATTTAATCATACAAAGTAGACCTTACGTCAGTATTTTGGACATCAGCCATTGCATTGAGATGAGACGATCGATGGTACAAGGTCTTCGACTACAAGATGGCTTAACTCGTTAACAAGTACTTGACTTTTCCAATAGATATCTCAGTTATCAGTGACGTAATAACTGGACAAGTATCATAGTAGAGAAATCCAATACGAACCAGATTCAAAACATCCTTCTCCTTCGAAACTTAATTGTTTCGAACTTCAAGCTACCTAAAATACAGCGTGTGTGTGTGTGTGTCTAATTTGAGCGGTCTAGTATGAAAATCTATCTATCTATACTAATATTATAAATGCGAAAGTGTCTGTCTTTCTGTCAGTTACCTCTTCACGCCCGAACCGCTGAACCGATGTTGCTGAAATTTGGCATGGAGATACTTTGAGTCCCAAGAAAGGACATAGGATACTTTTTATTCCGAAAAATGTACGGTTCCCTAGAGATAAACGAATTTTGCCGTAACGGAGTTGCGGGCGTCACCTAGTTATTTATATTGTAATAACTAACAGCGAGGGCTAAGTCACATTGTATTTTGATTTTTGGATAAATTTGAAGTAATTTTATCCCTGATAATGTTAATATTATCGTATAAATAACACCAAACGAAAAATACCGAATATATTTTACTCCTTAGATGAAGCCTTAAATATATTTCAAAGTGGTTGAGCATATTAAAATTGTTGTTGTTTTTTTATTGTTTATGTTTCACTGCAAAGAAAATGTTTGAGAGAGACTTAAAAATATGTTAACTTACGGCATTTCAACGTTTTTGTATTGTTATGTAACTGAAAAACAACGCAGCCAAAAACTTCCTCGCGAGAACTGATTGACAGATAAACATGAACATGAAACTAGAACAGGGATTTATTTTTAAAAAGTTTTCTGCCAGTGTGTGTAAAAAATAGAAGAAAAAGTTTGAATCAATAATAATGTTTTAATAAGATTTATAATATTACACCCATTACACCTGACATAATTGTTCTGTCTTAACGATGATAAAAGTTTACTGTGCGGGAATCGTACATTTTTCGGGATAAAAGTGTCCCTTGTCGATCTTTCCCGAGACTCTCCATACAAAAATATATCAAAATCGATTGAATAGTTTAGGCGAAAATCATAAAAGTTTATTGTGTGGGAACCATACATTTGCCGGGACAATAAGTATCCCTTATCCTTTCCCGAGACTCAAAGTATCTCGATACCAAAATTCATCAAAATCGATTGAATAGTTTACGCGCAAATCATAAAAGTTTATTGTGTGGGAACCGTACATTTTCCGGGACAATAAGCATCCCTTGTCCTTTCCCGAGACTCAAAGTATCTCCATACCAAAATTCATCAAAATCGATTAAATAGTTTAGGCGAAAATCATAAAAGTAAATTGTGCGGTAAGTAAATTGAATAGTTAGTCATATATCTAGCATACAAAGGAAAATTCAAATTATTTATGTGTGCGCGTGCTCGGAGATTGGACGGTTGAGTTAGGGATAGTTTGTTACAGAGGAATGCTACCCCGCACCCCTCTGTCCTCAGCCATTCCTCGAGCTTGCGCGAGTTACGAGTCGTAGCTTTGGCTTATGGCAACACGTATAATTTTTTCATACAAATATTTTTTTTGGCTTCTTTCATAATATCATAAAATAAATATGAATATCTTTTTATTTCTTCTCGAATTTAACCAAGAAGATAGCATTGTTATCAAGTTTTTAACCACTAATAAATTATTAACTGTAAAGAGATTTAAAACACTGCAGCTTTAATATTTTGTGTGTGTTCTGCGTAGATCGGAACACAAATAATAATAATTGATGAATCTGCGGGTAGTTGAACAACTTTTGCGAGTTTGACGTTTGTCACATCAGTCCACCCGTGACCACGGCCGCTGGAAAGCAGTATAAACGTTGGGAATAAGAAAAGTACTCCGTGACAAAAGCGTGAGGCGTAAAGCCCGTCACAGACCTAGCTATAATATATATTAATATATTTATAGCTAGGCATATTACTATATATTTTCTATACAAATTTTCGCGTTACCGCACACTAATAGCTATAATATATATATTTCTGTGACATGCGGATTTAGTATAGAAAATATGCCTAGCTATAAATATATTAATATATATTATAGCTAAGTCTGTGACGGGCTTAAGTGATTAAAATATATATTTTTATATAGTTAGTATTATTTAAATACATAATATAAAACGGTCAAATTAACTAGACGCACGGTTTGATGACGTCATTAAGGAGCTCGCATGTTAATTTGACATTTCGATGCGTCAAGTTAATTTGACCGTGTTGTACCTACGAATAATAAAAACTAAGGAAACGTAACTCCCATACTTCAATCGTTTTGAAAGAACAATGGCCAAAATGGACTAAAAAAAAAGGTTCTTGTTACCTAGGTGGAACTATTACCAAAATGTAGTTTAGGTAAAATGCTATAATTAAATTAAAACAGTTTATTTTTAGAAGCTGGGAAAACAAAGATAATCGTCTCTAAAAATATGAATATTGAATTTGCGTTTTTAACGCAGGATAATGTTTTTTTTTTATTGAACGCATATTCTGTCATTTATAGGGACCCATACGACCTGCTTAAATACGCTCTCTTCTTGAAATATTCAAGAAGAGAGCGTATTCCGATTTTGCGAGTGTCCATGAGCGACGGTAGTTGCTTTCTATCAGGTGACCTATTTGCTCGTTTGCCTCCTACTTTTATTTTTAAAAATCTGACGTGTATTTCATATAATTTAAACTAATTCCATAACTCAAAATGATAGCACAGCTTATTATTAACTACCTTTATAACCTCAAAATTCAAAAACTTAATACACAATTACTTGAAACTCCCAGCTTTTAAAAATATATTGAATGCCGTGCTATGTTACATTTAAATAGGCAATTGAAATGACATATGTTTCATCAAGTTGCGTTTTATAAGATTTTTATAGTCCAAGCATGTTAGGCGGATGGCCTTTGTTCTTTGATTCTCAAGGTTCTTTTCGCACACTTAAATAATATGGCAATAGCTACGAAACATAACATTCAAATTGACAAAATAATGCCGTAATTGACAATAATAATTGTCACTGCTATGATTACACAAAATTCTTGCATGTATTCGGCCCTCTTGTTGCATAAAGTATGCATGTATTTGGGTCACATTTTGTGGAATCGGCACAAAGTTTTGATACAGTTATAGTTCTTGCAATCTAGGAGTGCGCGTCGCCTTTATTTGTAGTTGGAAATGCGAATAGACATTTTCGTTAGTGTGCTTACCTGACGGAGCAGTCAGTAGCGAGCGAGCCATGTACGCGTGTATAGATATTATGGTCACTCACACAACTAAGGGCGACGCGCACTCGTAGATTGCAAGAACTATACTCTTCCTTAGTTTTTATTAATGCTTTTTAATACTAACCATATCAGAACATCAGCCACCAGATCACACATAACGTCATTGTTTAAGTGTGTTATCGAAACGCTGATTTTCTATCACATTGATACTGACCCAATCGTGCCGAAGCATCTCCCACATTACCAGCCCGTAACGTGTTATTGCTCGTCTACGTGACGAGTGACGGGTGATTAAACTTGTTGCATCAGTTTATTTTAGACGTGAGATATTGTTCGACGGCCCAGTAACAGGCGTCCTAGCCACGTGGGCCAGGGGTGCCAACTTTCACGCGTATCCCGGCGCGTTTGCCCGCAGTTTGTTTCGGAATTGCCAGCCCTAATGTTAGCCGTTTCCCGCGCCTCAGTCAGTTAGGCGGGCGGCGCGCCCTGGACTGACGTGTGTGTGAATATAATGTAGTGGTGTTGTGTTACGATGATTCTCACTTAGTGGTTCCAGTCGTACAGGTTAGAAACATTTATTTAAAAGTTTATTTGATGATTTGAAATGTTTATTGAAGAGAGTAGTTTATTTATAAAACTGTGTTATTTGTTTGTTGTTATGCCATGTGTTTGTACGGGTTCGAATCACTTTAAAAGCATTTTGTTATTCGCCTTTTATTTTACGAGTAAACTAGCTGTTGTCCGCAACTTTTCTAGCGTAAAAAGTCGTCGTTCAGAAACCGATTTTTTTTTCTGAAACCATATCGCGGCAAAACGAGACACAAATCACAATGCCTTTCAATTGTTATCGCGGCCCACTTGGGCCACGGGAGTTGAAGCGTTAATGATAGTAAGACTCTGGACCCAAAGTATCTCTATAGAAAACTTTTTTTGCTTTTTTGCGTTTAATCGTGACATACAAATAGACAGACTTTTGCATTTAAATATATAAAAGTAGATGTAGCTTCTTGTTTTTGTTAGATTTTCAATGTTACTCGCTAAAAGCTATTACAACCGCTAAACATTTACCACTACAAGCTATTAAAATGTGAAATTACCCAGTCTAAATCGTTTTGTCAGACCTAATTGAACGTGTGACGAAATTGGAGCGAAACATTCATTTTCACGCAAGACAAGCCAAATCCAAACAAATCTTGTATTTTTGTTTTAGACAATTGATTGATAAATATGTTTATTTCCGATGTAATCTGTGTAACATTACCTTATATTTTGATAAAAAGATCCACGCTGTATACAGATACAGCGTGGATCTTTTTGGCTTATAATTAACTGATCACCAGAAATAGCATTTCACAGACAAAAATAGTAAACGATCACCAAAATACAGACCACCATTTTAACGTAAAATGATAACCAAAGATTTAACATCTTAAAACCAAAAATAGTAAATGATCGCCAAAATTAGTAAATGATCACCAACATAGTACTAGCATTTAATGTAAAATTATCACCAAAGATTTATGATTTCGCTATCCTATTTATGCAAAATGACTCCAAATAAATCATTGTTAAACCAAAGGTAGTAAACGATCACCAAAATTAGTAAATGATCACCAACATTATATGTTACAATTTTAATGTAAAATTATAACCAAATCTATTTTTATTTAACAATTCTATTAATGAGAAGAAGACAGATAGACGGACAGACAGACATCGAAAACCCTAAAAACGGGACTCTATTACTGAGACTTCGATGTCTGTCCGTCTGTCTTTCTCTAGGCTGTATCTCAAGATCCACTCCAGCTAGACTTTTAAAAATTTCACAGATTGTGTATATCTGTTGTCGCTAACAACAAGTACTAAAAACAAAATAATATTATTATTTAAGGGTGGCTCCCATTAAACAAACGTGATTTTTTGGCCTTTTTAGCTCGATATCAGTAATGGTAATGGCACGTTGATATTTTTGCAAAGGCCTTGATTATAATATGTATATGTTTACTTCAATAATTAGTATTGCTTAATATAAAAAAAATTAAGGGGACTCCCATACAAAAACACAATTTAAGGTCTAATTTTGCTCTATAACGGTACGGAACCCTCCATGTCCGACTCACACTTGGCCGATTATTTTGTTAATAATATGCTTACATTTTTTGTCAATCGTAGTGATTTCTTTGGACAGAAATATCGCATTGATTTGCTCACAAGGGTTTGGTGATCATTTACTATATTTGGTGATCATTTACTATATTTGGTGATCATTTACTATATTTTGGTGATCATTTTCTATATTTGGTGGTCATTTACTATATTTGGTGATCGTTTACTTTATTTGGTTATTATTTACTACTAGCTGTTTCCCGCGACTTCGTCCGCGTCATAGTATACCTATATAGACTTTCATTTAAACTTTCAACCCCTATTTCATCCCCTTGGGGGTAATATTTTCAAAAACGCTTAAACACGTATCCAATCATATTTAATCAGTAGCCCAAACATAAAATTTCATGCTTCTAACTCAATAAATAACGGACTTCCATTGAAACTTTCAACCCCAATTTCACCCCCTTGGGGGAAGAATTTCCAAAAACGCTTAAATACGTATCCATTCATTTTTATTCAGTAACCCAAAGATAAAGTTTCATGTTCCTAACTTAAGAAATGACGGACTTTCATTCAGACTTTCAAGCCCTATTTCACCCCCTTCGGGGTAAAATTTTCAAAATTCCTTCCTTAGTGGGTGTCTACTTAATAAAACAACCCTACTCACCAAATTTCACGGCTGTAACTTTAACAGTTTTTGCTCAGCGATGATGAATCAGTCAGTCAGTCAGGACATGTAATTTTATTATTTACTATATTTGGTGTTCATTTACAATATTTGGTGATCATTTACTATATTTGGTGTTGGATTACAATTTGAAGTGTTCTCATGACTAAAATAGCTGGTAGTATTGCAATTTTAGGCTTTCTTTTTTTGGTGCTAAATATCTTTTTTTGGTAAACTAGTTTAGGGTATCAGTGCATTTTTTGGTGGTCATTATATTTGTTCCCGATCTTTTTATCAAATTGTACACCCTGTGGTGTAACAAAGATAAGTGATAATACTCTAGGGTGTGTACGTGTTCTTTGTAGAGAGTTCACTGTGAAAGTAGCAGCTCTGAAAGAGTTTTTTTTTTTCATTTTTGTATGGGCAAAGGCCCGAACGTCACGAGTTTCCCCATACAAAACTCGTGACGTTCGGGCCCTTGCCCGTACAAAAGTGAAAAAAAAATCTGGTGTTTCAGCGCTGCTACTTTCACAATGAACTCTCTACAAGGAACACGTACACACCCTAAAGTATTATCACTTATTTTTGTTACACCCTCTATAAAACAATACAATGTATTGTGCTTGTCTGCTTCATATTATGTGAAAGTTGCTTGCCAAAAAATAACATAACTCTATCCATACTAATATTATAAATGCGAATGTGTGTCTGTCTGTCTGTACTCTGTCCGTCCGTTCATTTGTATGTCTGTCGATTGTCTAGCTGTTACCTCTTCACGCACCAACCACTTAACCGATTTTGCCGATTTATTTTGGTACGGAGATACTTTGTGTTGGAATATGATACTTTTATCCCGGAAAAATGTACGGTTCCTTCACGAATTAACTTTTAGCTCAACGGAGTTACGGGTGTAATCTAGTAGTGAATAAGTAACCAGTCTGGATCGTTTATTATTAAAACTTTCATTGTTAATATAAGGAGTTAGGAGATAATTAAAATTAAAATCCGTTTCAATCTGTTCACGATAACCTCTATAATATTATCCTTGCCTTAGCTTCACTTAGCAATTTTGTAAATTGTACTACAATATTATTATGGTCCGCGCGGAACTAGTTGGCCGCGCCTTAGGTATGTGAGCGGTGGGACGGAGAGGCGGGGGCGCTTGATTTTGACAGTTCTGGCTAGTTAAGGCCGTCCCCCGAGCAAACGACCTTGGCCATACATTTGCCGCGTTGCCGAGATCGCGCCAAAACCCTATTATTTTTACTTATCTTAGTTCAAAATTGTCCTAAAAAAATTTAAAACGGCGAATATGTAGTTTATGATATTGTCGATCTATTGGCGTGAGTTTCAAATAAAAGTAATTTGTAAATCCTAAGGAGATGCTGAATGTATGCTTGAATTTTAACAAATTGGTTTTACTTTGGAAGCTCATATCATGTTGATATACTGACGATTATTGCTGTATTTTTATTATAACTTTGTAGCTTTCAGATTATGAGTTTTTAAGGTTTTAAATACGGTCAATTACGGAATCTCCGGACGGAACGCCCTTAAGACAAAAAGCACAAGAGATTGCAATAGCAAGATTAGTCCGCCGATAAAAAGATAATATTTAATGTGCATACGTTTTTAATAAACGGGAAAGCCGATGTCAGTAGTTTTGAATATAAAACTGATCAATTGTCTTTTATTTATTCTTTTGAATAATTAAATAATATTACATAATACGAATATAGTTCACGATATCTTGAGATTGGTCGTCACTGTCTAATCTCATGTCCGTTGCGAGCAGCAAGCAACCCGCCCCCTCACCCCCGTCCCTACCTAAGGCGCGGCCAACTAGTTCCGCGCGGACTATATTATAACAATTACATCACCATAAAGATACTATGTAATAACAAAAAGCTACGCAAACTAAACGCGTCTACAAATCCCTTGTTAAAGAAATACTATTCTTGTGTTGGCTTAGGGAGGATCCCCGTCACAACACCGCGCCGCGCTGCCAATTCCTACCATATTGATGTATCATTTTGTGCAAATTGTCACAGAAACTGTCTATTTGACAAATCTTGTTTATATCTCACTGTCTACCCTCAGATCAAGATTTATCCATACTATAATATTATTAATGCGACAGTGTGTCCGTCTGTCTATTACCCCTTCACACCCAAACCACTGAATGGATTTTGTTGTTTGGTATTGATATAGAGGTAAGTACCATCGAAGAAATTGATTCATAGGCAGAAAGCGGACTTTCGTCAATTGGTCAAGTTATCAATTCAATATTGATCATGAATCATGATCTGTCTACTGGGTTCGACATAACGTGACAAAATTACGTACGTTTGCCATGTGCCTATGAATTAACTTCCTTGGTAGTACTTTGAGTCCCGGAAAATGTACGGTTCCCGCGCAATGAACGAATTTTGGCGCAACGGAGATGATTTAGTAACCTTTATATAATATATAATTCTTCTGTGAGTGTGTATCTCACTGAACTTCTCTCAAACGGCTGGACCGATTTTGATGAAATTTTTTATGTGTGTTCAAGGGGATCTGGGAATGGTTTAGGTTCACAATTTTGTCCGCTGGACAATGTTTTTTTAATCAATTTTTAATTTATTAGTAGTTGTTGATTTTGGAATGTTTTACATTGGATCCGACAGACGGCGCTACCATCGCAGTGTCAAATTTTAAATAATATTCGAATTCGAATTTTTATTTTAGTCTGTCCCGACAGTTAGCGCTGCGATCAAATTAAATACTTTATATACTTAATATGGCAAAGAAACGTTTGCCGGGACAGCTAGTATTATTATAATAATGCAATGAGAAAAACTGTTATATTATTATAACTAGTAAAACTATTTAGTTTTATAGAGCTACTTAAATATGTGTACTGCTGTAATTATTGCTTCCTCGATGACGCCCGCAACTCCATTGCGCCAAAATTCGTTTATCGCGCGGGAACCGTACATTTTTCCGGGATAGAAAGTATCTTATGTCCTTTCTCGGGACTCAAAGTATCTCCATGCCCAGCAAAATGGGTTTAGCGGTTTGGCCGTAAAGGGGTAACAGACAGACAGAGAGACAGACAGACATTCTTTCGCATTTATAATATTATATTAGTAATATTAGTATATTGGTATTAGTACCTATATTAGTAGTATGGATGGATTTTCTAAGAATGTGTTTTTAATGATGTGATTACTATTATAAGCACCAACAGCAATCCAATCCCAAACAATGCTTTTGCATTTTTAACGTTCAAGGAAATCTCATGAGGAGTAAATCGTGAGTCGTTTGAGCAACAATTTACGAACGTTTTCATAAAAATTACGTATTTAGCGAGTGTATTCTGAGATCAAAAGTCCATAAATGACCGGCTTGCCTTGAGCGGTTTGTAAAAATGACGTATTATTATTATATTCTTCGGGTTTCTTTTCAATTTTCTGTACTCTTATGTGCTTCATAAAAAAGGCTTCAAGAGAATTATAATAATAAAAAGATGACCGTACGGGAACCGTATCTGGGATGAAAGGTATCCAATGTCCTTTCCTGGGAATCATAGTATCCTCCATACCAAATTTTAGTTAAACTACCAAAGACTAACAGTCACGCCTTCGTATTTATATCATTAGTATGGATTACGTCAGTCTGTTCCTGAAAGACTTATGTTACGGGTACCAGACAACGGAAATAATATATAATATATTTTAATATATGCTATACATAACAAGGTAAATTTTTTGTTCTGTCGGTGGGATCCAAACCCGCGATCCCCGGTTTGCCCTACGCGACTCGCGCGCTTATCGTCTACAGTGTGTAACAAAAATAAGCGATAATACTTTTGGTCTTTCAGCGCTGCTACTTTCACAGTAAACTCTCTACAAGGAACACGTACACACCCTAAAGTATTATCACTAAATGTTTGTTACCTGTATAGCTCCTACATGTTTCCTATGAGTAGAAAATCGAACATCATTTTAAATTCACGATTTTTAAAATAAAGTTACACACCACACGTTTCAATATGCTGTAAGCTTAAAAGAACTTTTATAAAAACCATTTCCATTTGCCGCTTTTTCGCAGCTACAAAAAATAGTTTATTTTCTGAATACTCAAAGTTAGCACTTTCATCACATTCTCGCTGTCGTTTTAGAGTTACGTTCCCAAAGGATTAAATACAGAAACCTAATACTAAGACACCAATGTCTCTCCGTCTGTCTGTTCGTCTATTTGTCTGTCTCCTGTCTGTATCCCAATAACCGGTATAGCTTAACTTCTGTCACAGATTGTATATTTTTGTTTCCATTATAACAACAAATTATATTTAATATATTTATAAATTATATTTTTGGACCGCCAAAACTGACAGCTCGAAGGCTCGTTTCGAGCCGGCTCGATGGAATTAAATATTTCAAATATGTCATTTCCTTCGATTCGGAAAACTATCGAGCAAAACCGCATGTGAGTACTTAGCATTACTATGTATTATATAAGATTAGGGTTATATAAAACGTTCCTGCTTACAAGTAAGGTTAGTCTCTTACAAGTAATATTAAGGTTTTATTGAGTTCACTAGGCATACAAAGTCTTTGCTAACGAAACACGACCCGGCGCTAATGAATAATAAATTTAGGGATCAAATTTGCATTACTATCTCGTAAAATGTCCATAAAATAAACGTCTCCACGTTTTTACGGCGTCACTGAGTCCTTTATCAACAGTATCAAAAGGGATTTGTACTGCTATTTTCGTAGTCTACATACCTATAAGCAATGATATTCTACTTATATAGATATGTTACGTTCATACTATTTTCCCGCTTAAATCTCTTCCGAACAACATTGACAAATTTGACAGATAAGGAAAATAAAAAATACGAAATGCCATTTACATAAAAGAGACAAACTAAATAAAAGACGACCCAATTGGGTTGTATTTGAAGCTTCAAATACAACCCAATATCGCGCAGTAGTGACATATTATTATCTGCTTTGAGCCTTTGAGTTTTTTATTATTATATCATTGCCTTTTTTTTTGTTGAGGGGGGGAAATACGTTACGTATCCCCCGCCGCGCACGGGATTGGACGACGGGGGTATGTCGGACTCCCTCCGGCTCGGTTATATCATTGCCTATTATATAAGCATGTTACGCACGTGTAGGTAATCCTATGATGTGCACACGCACATTAGGATAATCCATACTAATATTATAAACGCGAAAGTGTGTTTGTCTGTTACGCCTTCACGCAAAAACCGGTGAATCGATTTTGCTGAAATGTTGTATGTTGCAATTTTGACTCCCGGAAAAGATACTTTTCATCCCAGAAAAAAATAAGTTTCCCGCGCGATACAGAAATTTTGGGGCAACGGAAGTGCGGGCGTCATCTGATAACAAATAATTTTGAAGTAGAAAACAGTGCAAAAGTTTTTTTTTCAGTGCCAAAGTTGCATAATTTGCGATAAACTCTGTGTTTGAGATTTTTGAAAATTATTGTTTTGTTCCGAAATAACTGGAAATATTAATATTATCAACTTGTTTTTGAGGGCTTCTCGAGACTAATAATATATTTTGATATCTAGGAAACCAAGACCTTTAGTCAAGACGTTCAAATTTATAAAGTTGACGTTCGACTCGTGTAATATCAATACCATTTGATCGGCGATTCTATAAAGAAGTGATATCCTTTTGGCTAGAGGCTCTGATCATTAGCGACAGATTTTGATTTCATTGGCTGAGCTCTACTGTATGGAACTCATAACGTGCTCTTGTAAAGGTTTAACAGTAAAAGCGTATATAAGATATTTTATTTTTGCATTTGGAGCACCAGGTGTATCGTATAGTCCAAGTTGCTTCGAGTCGGAGCCAAGACAAATAAACAAGAAACATTATTAACATATCCCATAAAGCTGAGTTCTTTTAAAGTGGTTTTTAAAGTTATAAAATAGTATAGAAAATTGTTTACATGATATTATTATCGACAGACTAGCCGTCCCGGCAAACCTTGTTTTGCCATTTAAAGTGTTTCGCCCATATTATTTTATTGAAGTAACTAAATAAGTATTGCACCATGGCAATGTCCATCGCTATCCCGTTGCACTAATAATGGTCGCCGTCAGTTTACTATTATTTTATTCAACAATGAATGTACTTATCAACATAAAAAGTAGCCAGTAGCCGACTCTATGACCTACTTAATATGCATATAAAATTTGGTAAAAATCAGTAAAGCCGTTTCGGAGCAGTACCTACGGTAACATTGTGGCACAGAATTTTATTTAATACTAGCTGTCCCGGCAAACGTTTTTTTGCTATAATATATTTGCCATATTATTTAACCGACTTTTTATTGAAGTGACTAAATAAGTATGTCACCATGGCAACGTCGATCGCTATCCCGTCGCACAAACTTAATGGTCGCCGTCAATCTCAGGTTGTAATAATTTACTATTATTTATTCAACAAATGCACTTATCAATATATAAAGTACCCAGTAGCCGATTCTCAGACCTACTGAATATGCATATAAAATTTGGTAAAAATCAGTAAAGCCGTTTCGGAGGAGTTCGTGGACTAAAATTGTGACACGAGAATTTTATATATAAGACTAGCTGTCCCGGTGAACTTCGTGTCACTTTAAAACCTTCCCTGGACTTCTACGAATATTTTAAGACTAAAATCATCTCAATCCGTTCAGCCGTTTTCGAGTTTTAGCGCGACTAACACATTTGAAAATCCATTTTTATATATATATATATATATAGAATAAGATTCTCTTCTCTCTTGTATCTCGGTTACAATTTTAAGTTTTCGCATATATTTTGAGCTCATTAAAAAATGCATCACCTCATCATGGTGCAATATAAATTTACCTATACCTACTTACTGCCGCACTCAGAAACACTCAATGATGATTAAACTTCAACTTAGTCAAGACAGACAGACCATAATGTCTCTGAGGCTTATCTCAAAATATTCATTTAACTAGCTGTTGCCCGCGACTTCGAACGGCGTGGACCACAGACATTTATCAAGTTAGATACCGCATGTGTATGTACTTCGCGTGCCATCGCGTTCCCAAACGATGACAAATTTCAATCTTTTGAAAGTCTGTTCTTTAGTCTGCGCTCCACCGTTATCGGAATCGGACGTCAATCGGAATTCTAAAAATGCCTAGTTGTGCCGTATTGGGCTGTGGAAATTCGAATAGAACGAACGAACGTTGGTTTAAATAGTGGACACGTTTCTTATCATCGATAAGTAATTTTATTATTAAATCATGTGTCGTTTATTTCAAAATCAATAATTTAATGTTAATCGTGGGTGGTTGCAGTTTTTACCATGAAATCTACGTAACTGCGTGTGTACCGCATGATTCATTGCCGCTTTAGTTAGAAAATTATAGAGCCCGTTCTATTTGACCGGGATTAAGCGCGCAATGGAAATAAAACAATCGATACTTTCAGTCATCGCTTAGTTTCGAGGTGCAGTCAATATTCTCATTTTTCTGTCAAATGAAGCAAGTAGTATTAAACATATTTTCGATTCTAATTAATCAATTTGCGAAACAGACATGAAACAGAGGAATGACAATGTTCGCTTTGGGATATTTTGTGACTCGGTAATTATTACTAATTACATTTTATGTAATATTATGTATTCATGTTCCTGTTTAGTGATTTAGTTTAGAATAATATAATATGTATATTACTAGCTGTCCTGGCAAGCATGTATCTTAAGATTTATCATTCCTCTGTCTAAGAACTCGAATAATAATCGATTAAAAAATCGATATACCTATTAAAATGGCAAAAGAAGCGGGGCGCGGCGATTCCTTTGAATCGATTCCGCGCATACGGGTATTCTTACGGTGCGTCCACATTTGTATCAGTTGCGCGATCAGATCACCGATAAGATCTCCGTCGCGATCATCGCGCCGTATCAAGTATGCGTATCATAGTGTGGACGCCTATTAGATCATTCTGCCGATCATGCGTGTATTTGATTCGACACGTGTCAGATATGCGGTTAATAGCGATCGGGGCGTATCATGAAACGCGTATCATTTTGACACGCTTCGATAATACGCGACGGAAATCTGATCGGGGATCTGATCGCGCAAATGATACAAATGCGGACGCACCCTAAAGCGCTCTAGTGACGTCACAGTAGGTATGAAAAAAGTGACACGCTCGTGTTCATACAAATGGAGCGACATGGCGCTTCTATCTAGATCTTATTTCTGTGGCGTGGATTTAATTTATAGCTGTTGTACGGGAGTACATCGATTGAATAGTTTACGCGCAAATCATAAAAGTATAGTGTGCGGGAACCGTACATTTTTCTGGGATAAAATGTATCCTGTTATTTTACGGGACTTAAAGTATCTCTACTTATACCAAATTTCATCAAAATCGATCCAGCCGTTTACGCGTGATGTCGTGACCAAGGGAAATATGGATTCATTTTTATTTGTATAGAATACAGTTAAGTGATTAATGTCCGTCTCTGAATGCTCACCAGTCAATCACCTTAAAATCTGATGCTGAACCGTAAAAGCAGTACCTACTGACTTTGATAAGCCTGGCTTATTTTGACTGAAATGCCAAGTGAATTGCACTTAGAATTACAAGGCGAGTATCAAGTAGGCTAAACAAACAGCCTCTGTTACCGGCGTCACGGTAATCCCTCTATTTAGTCTTAGAGCACGGAGAATACTACAGCTCTGTGGCTATGTCATTCCACATCAACAATAATCTAAGCGGGCCCCTAGACGATCAATATTATTATTTATTACGCAATATCACGTATTATTCAATATCATTGACCGCTACGAATAATAAAAACTATGACCGTCTAGCGGCCTCCAAGAAAACATCGTAAAAATCGTAGTGGTAATGAAAGTGTTACACGCGCTCAATTGTTCAATAATATTGTTCAATGATATTGCACAATAAAATTGATCGTCTAGGGGCTTCCTTATAATCCTTCAAGGATATTTTTGCTCGTTTTGATCAGTCCATCAATCCGTGGGTTAGACGATCAGTTCTTCATCAATCTTTACCGGATTGATGGATTAGATTGACAAGAAACAGATCGTGTAACCTACGTCATACATCAACAATAATCTCACAATCCTTCAAGGATATTTTGGCACGTTGTAGAAATTAGAGCTACATGTCACAACACCCATGTAATCCAGTCAACGTAGTTCATGTATTTTACATGTGGCCGAATAAAAAAGTTAGTTGTCGTTCTAGGTAGCAGCTACTTTGCACCCATAGTGTCATCCAAGTTTTTCAATCCACAAGGATTGAAAAACTTGGATGTCACTATGGGGATGTTGGTCTACAAAGACCTGTAAAGTTTAATGTTACCTTAATATTAGGTTACTCATATTTTAATTAAAATTTAAGACGATTCCCCATTTTAAATTATGTATTTCATCCAGCCACAGTTTAAAACGAATTTGTAACTTAAGACGCAACCTAAGTCTTAATTATCTTAAAACTTATTCAGAAATGTGTGAGTCCAAACTTTCCAAATCCTATGTTTATGGTAACGGGGAATGTTTTTGTCGTTTAATTTAATTGTGGGTACGGCATGACAGAGACAACTGCACCCTTGTCTCTTTCTCACCCTACTCATTTTACCCTCAGGGCTCATAACGATGAAAACAAGGAAAATGTGCTCATTAATTTATATGGACCCGGGAAGAGAATAAGAAAATTACAGTTATACAGTTTCGTTGCAAAAACTTTGGACATTTTTATTTCAAGGTTGGTATTCCCGAATTGCACTTTTGAAGTAAAAATGTCTTTAATCGAGTTGTTCACATTTTTGTACCAAGGTGTTCTCTCTTCTGCCGGCACCCAAAATACAACCTGTTATTTTCTTGTTTATGTATTATCTAAATCTCTAATCAAAAGTAAAATTCTTCTTTATGTTGCCGGACACCAAACATCTATGGAATTCTATGGGACTAGCAGACTACAAAGTTTTTGTTCGCTATGCAAACATGTGGAGTCAACTGCAAAATACTTTTTAAATTTTGAATATCAATTCGATATCCATTATCCATACATGAATACTACTAATATTGCAAATGGGAAAGTGACTGTCTTTCTATTTGTCTATATTCTCTCTTAGATAGACTATCTATCTGTTACCTCACGTTATCTTAACCTTGTTACCGGGAGAGGACACAGGATAGTTTTATCTAGGAATAGTGTTCTCGCATGATAAATAAATTTCAACGCAACGAAGTTGTTGACAACATCTAGATTCTAGCTTATAGTTAGGGAGCCCTAGTCTACCGTAGTCAACCCAGTTTTGTTGATTACACAACCCTAAAACGGAACTTTAACAAGCTGATATTTGTACATTGATAGGTTAATTCTATATCTATACTTATTATAAAACAAAGTCGCTTTTTTCCCTCCTGTCCCTTTGTTCCCTTTAATATTTAAAACTATGCAACGGATTTTGATGATTCTTCCAGTGTTAGATAGCCCATTTATCGAGGATGGTTACAAGCTATATTTTATCACGCTAAGATTAATAGAAGCGAAGAAATAGAGGAAAATGTGGAAAAAACGGGGAAATTTATTTGAAAGAGCTAACTTGAATACGCTAATCTCAGGAACTACTGGTCCGATTTGAAAAATTCTTTCAGTGTTAGATAGCCCATTTATTGAGAAAGGCTATAGGCATATTTTTTTCAGTGGCTATAATATATTTTATACCCGTGCGACGCCGGGGCGGATCGCTAGTAGTTATAATAAGTAACATTGTCATACAAATAAAACAATCCATATTTTAGGACCATCAAATCAAAGTCTTTCTATCTCTGTTAGCTACACTACTAACTACTACCAGTGTCAAGATTTTTCGCAGATAAAAATGTTGTTTGTCTTATCAAAATGAAGCTAATCACAAAAAAATTTGCTTGATAGTATTAAAAAAATATTTGTTTTAGGGCTCCCGTACTATTAATAATATAGTTACGTCTCATAATTTCGAAGCTCACTGAGGCCTGAAGGGCTACGTTCATTAGTCGAGAAATTGCAACGCTACGATAAATTTGGGTTTAATTAAAACTGAAATTGAGCTAAGCTCGATTACTCTGTAGACACTTGGGTCATAGACCTACGACTATTAAGGCCGTCCCCCGAGCAAACGACCTTGGCCATACATTTGCCGCGTTGCCGAGATCGCGCCAAAACCCTATTATTTTTACTTATCTCGGTTCAAAATTATCCTAAAAAAAAATTAAAACGGCGAATATGTAGTTTATGATATTGTCGATCTATTGGCGTGAGTTTCAAATAAAAGTAATATGTAAATCCTAAGGAGATGCTGAATGTATGCTTGAATTTTAACAAATTGGTATTACTTTGGAAGCTGATATCATGAGTATAATAAACAAAAATAGAAAATTTAAAACGACAAAAAGAATGTTGATATACTGAAGATTATTGCTGTATTTTTATTATAACTTTGTAGCTTTCAGATTATGAGTTTATGAGGTTTTAAATACGGTCAATTACGGAATCTCCGGACGGAACGCCCTTAAGGGCCTGATACATCTACCGAGACTGGTGAGACAGTGCCCTCAGCCGAGCACTCGATATGTACGAGTATAAACACATTAACGAGTGATAGGCCAATACAATGGGGTAACCAAACTAAGTGATAAGTTATAACACTTTAAGGTGTGTATGTGTCCCTTTTATAAAGTGGACTGTGATAGTAGCAATGCTGAAAGATATTTTTTGTGATTTGTATGGGCAATCCGCGTCATTAATTTTTCATACTAAGGTGAAAAAACCGGCCAAGTGCGAGTTGGAGGTTATTTCTATATTAGGTTTATTTCTATGAAATTAAAAGGTTTTTGATTTATTTTTATATTTCAGTTGATTTAATGAAAGTTAAATTAAGGTTTACTATTTATGACGTATAAAAACACTACTTGCTAGATCTTTTATAAACAAATTTTCGTTGGTAGTTTTTATAGTAATGTACATCATATATTATTTAGAATTTTTTAGAAATTAGATATTAAAAACCTCAATATGATTTTTAAAGACTTATCCATAGATACCCCACACGCATAGATTAGATGAAAAAAATTTTTTTTTGTTTCAGCTGTACCTAAAATTTTTAATAATTTTTCCATTTTTGCATCAAAATCTTAATGCGGTTCACAGACTACATCTACTTACCAAGTTTCAATAGTATAGCTCTTATAGTTTCGGAGAAAAGTGGCTGTGACATACGGACGGACAGACAGACAGACAGACAGACTGACAGACAGACAGACAGACAGACATGACGAATCTATAAGGGTTCCGCTTTTTGCCATTTGGCTACGGAACCCTAAAAAAGTTACTCTTTAAGCGTTGTTGCTTACCTAAAAAAACTAGGCCTTTGCATTCGTTGTGGATGATATACAGTATTTTCAGAGCGAAGTAACCACTCCTTAAATACTGTAGTGCCTGGGACAAGATTTATAAATGGCCGTATGTTTGCCCAAGCACATACGGCATTCTCGCAACATAGTCAGCCTAGTCCAGAGGAAAGAACTAGTCAATACGTCTGGAACCAACTGAGTGTGGGTTTCCTAACGATGTTTTCCTTCACCGTACGAGCGTCCGTATTATGTACTTGAGATCAGAAAATGTCTCATAGGTACACGTCTCCACCCGGGATCGAACCTGCACCCTCTAGGAGTGCGAACCAAAGGTCTACACATTAGGCCACGGACGCTCACTTACCTAAAGTACTATAGTACTAGTTAGTTTTTAGTATAATAGGGATGATGACAAGGTCAAAGATTAGCGAATTTTGTTGATAAAATAAAGAAAGCACGATAAAAAATAAGCGTTACCAAAATTTCAGCTCGATAGCATTTGTATTTTTTTTGTTAGGCGCCTTCAAAGTTGGATAATCAAGTCGATTTTTTTTTTCAAATAAATTTCTTAATGTTTGTATACCATTCGAAAAGTTATGCAATTAAAAGCAACTTTTGGTATGAAACCATTTTCATAAACACAATATTTAATATACCTATCGAACAAAGTTCTCTCCCGATCCGTACAAACTAAGAAAGACTGACGTCAGTCTTTCGTAGCACTTTGTATGGAGCGTTTCAGGCAGGTCTATTTTATGAGATGTTTGAATTGTTCATATCTTGGTGAATTTTTAAGCTACGAGAGTCATTCTTTCAGCAATGTTTCTATTTTTAAGGGTCTTTCAATTACCAATAAGAAAAAAAATTAGTCATCAAGCCTATTGTATATAATATGTTAGTCTATAAGGTATTTATAATATGGGCTAAGTCAAATAAATAAATGAAAAAATAAATAAAAAATAAATATATTATAAAACTAAAGTATTATATTATCACTTAATTTTGTTGCACATAACAATACATAACAAACATACCGAGTGCTCGGCCATTGGCATGGTCTCGCTCTCTAAGGTGTAATTAGGCCCAGACAAACTAAACAAAATTGTTCCATGTAAAGCATGCCAAATGCAAACCATTTTATTGAACTTTCGAGCTTTAAGTTGGTTTCCAAGCTCGGGTACTATTTTCGTTGCCCCCAGCCATGCATTTATGGCTGGCTTAAATTATTTTAATTCCGTAATCCTTTTGCTAGATTACTAATAGAATAATGTAAGCGCCCACTGTAATAACTGTAACTTTATGTTCGTTATAATAATAATACACAATTTAGTATAACTATAAGGCAAAACAACGTTTCCCCGCTTAGTAAATTTTATATATTATTTTTATCATAAAAGCACACAAACAATAACTTGAATTGAATATTCATAGATATATTGATATTATCAGAGTCAGAAATATTGATAGAGATAAGCAAATATTGATAAAACTAAACCAGTATTTATACGGTGCTTATCAGGCCAATATCAGTTGCTTCAGATTGATAGGTTTTATTATATACAATATATTTTATTATTATAATATACTTCATAACAATATATAACTACCAGATGACGTCCACAACGACGTTGCACCAAAATTCGTTTATCGCGCGGGAACCGTACATTTTTCCGGAGAAAAAAGATCCTATATCCTTTCGCGGGACTCGGCGTATCTTCATACCTTTCAGCAAAATTGGTTAATCGGTTTGGGCAGACAGACAAACAGACAGACACATTTTCGTATTAATTATAATAATATGAGTATATATTAGGGGCCTGTTTCACCGCTTCCTGATAAGGCTATCCACCACTTAATTTGACAGATGGAGTATGGAAAATCTGTCAAATAACCGTATCGGGCACCTTATCAGGAAGCGGTGAAACAGGCCATTAGTCTCTCGAAAAACATAGTTAACTCTACATTTAGCGTAGTCGGGTAAAAAGTATATAATAATGTACGATAAGGACATAAAAGCTGTCGCCACATTTCTCGTCGCTCGTATCGTTATTATTTAGTACATGGAATCCTCTGGGGATCTTTATTAATATATTTTCCAAATATTTGACACGAGGCTATTACACTGGCGCCTCACGTACGCAATTGTCAAATAAACACAATCGAATGCCACGTTTGCGGGTAGAATGAGAAAATACTTTTTGCTATATTATTATGTACAATAATCACTTTTATTGCACAGTTAAAATAATAAGTAAATAATGAAAAATGCATTTGTTAAAGTAGGTTTTGTATTCAATAAGTCTTGTTTATTTATCTTAATTTAACACATACAATACACATAATAATTATTGTATGATTATATTGTGAGGTTACCCAAAAATTGTAATAGGCTAGAAATCTAACAACAATGGTTGGTTGTATTTTTGAACGAGGCATAATTTTAAAACCTGAAAATACAATGTTCTTTTATTATTTCGAAGACAAGGACAGTCATTTATCACTAAACAAAAAGCTTCGTACGCTAGTAAACGTGTGAAGTAAATATAGAAAATAGCTATTGGGTCATTCACTTTCTTCACATTGTAGCATTCAGATTTATCAAGGTCTAATTCGCCACATTTTTTCATATTTTCATGATCGTTAAATACAGAACAAATTGTAAAATTGAGTCTTTAATAATAGTCGCGCTGGCAAGTGTCCACAGAAAGTCGATCATTCATCACACTATGAGAAAATTATCAAGAAAATTCGTAAGCTGAAATGAGCAGCTCTCTTACAAAGTTGCGTTGCTTCGTCGGAAAAAAATAACGCATTGTTTGCGATATACGCGAAAACACAAAACGCTGACAGGCTGACAGCGCAGTGCGTTTTTTGTACTCTCCATAGCTATGTCCACATTATGCGCTTTCGTCTTCAATTTTCGTCATCTTCTTTCTTTCAACTTTCATTTTGGCGCATTCAATAATTGAATGCGTCAAAGAACGCAACGCCAACTGTCATTTTTAATAACAAAGCGAAAGTTTTTGACGGTCAGAGGGCATGCGTCGCGGGCATGCCTCACGTTTGCTGTTGACTGCGCTACACGCATGCCCTTGACGAACAGAAAAGGGCACTGTGGACAAAGCTATTGCAATTCAAAACACCGCACCCGACGACGCAACGCATCAATGTGCATATATATGGATTGTTTGTAAAACCTCGGAGCATCGCGTCACCTCTCTCGCTATGCAATGAAGCCATATAGCCACAGATAACTATACTATACTACGTAAATCATGCTTGGCTTTTAAAGCCAAAACAGATAACCAGTGGTTCTTGCGACACCGCGCTGTATCGCCAAAATCAGCGGCAAAAACCATTCAAAATTCTTGAAAAAAATAAAGCACCTCAGATATTTACGATGCGATACGCAGTTATGTGTGGGAATACACTTAGGTAGTTTTTCGCCACATTTTACTCATATCTTTTTTTAAATACATAAGGTAATTTTACAAGTTTTGGCAAATGTTGACTTTTGATTTTTTAACTCACTCAATATTTTACCACTTTATTTTGAAAATTATGAGGTGAATGCTCCTTTACACTAAGAACAAACTGGATTTTTATGATATTTCATTGTTGGTTAGGATCTAAAATTAGTATCATTTCTATAAAGTAGGTATTATATTGATTAAAAAGTGCTACCTTTTCAATGAAAATTCTTAGTGTAAGTTAAATTTTAATGAAGACACGGTTTCCGGGACTTCGTTTGTGCATATTTTTAAAAAGTAAAGCAATGTGTCTACACCCTAATGGAAGAAAAAGCTGAGTGCCCGATGTTTATTGCCGTGAATAAAGAGAGAAGTGTTTTAATGAGAGCATTTTATTGATTTATGGCGTAGAAGATAAACGATATTCGCGATGCAAGATTACTAATGTATACTACGAGTAGAGATCGCTCAATAGTCGAAATTAGACCGTAGTTTTAACGACATTAGGACTACTACCCATATTTTAATAAGACAGATATTGTCATGGATAAAACCATGAGTGGACGAACTGGGTAACTAACATTTTGCAACAAGAGCAATACCCTCATAATTTGAACAAACCCTTTAACTTACCTACTTCTCATCTTATCACCTAGCGTATATAGCTATACAAAGAATCCACTTTTTTTATTTCCAATCATTAACTCTATCCTAAAGGCTAAAGCCTCAATTTTTAGCAAAAAAACGTCAGTTTTCAAATTGTTGGTGAGCGAGCTGTCAAATTGTGCTGTTTTTTTTTTATTAAAAAAGGGGGCACACGAGCAAACGGGTCACCTGATGGTAAGCAACTACCGTCGCCCATGGACACTTGCAACATCAGAAGAGCTGCAGGTGCATTGCCGGCCTGTGTTTTCTAATAAGTATTTCGATCTCGAAAGACGATTGACCTTAACGAAATTGAGATTTATTTAATCTACTAGCTGCGGCTCAAAGTACAATTCATGCGGACACGATTCATGGAATCATTATAGTATCACGATTGGAGGATAGCGGAGTATATACTATATAGGCGGGGATTGCATGTTTTGATATTTTTGGCAGCCCGGTCTTATCAATTTAAAAATTGTTGTTGTATCGTGTGTTTTTTGCTAAAAATGGAGTATTTAGGCAGAGTAAATGACAGAGAAATAAATTGTTAACTAACAATTTGAAAACTGTCGTTTTTTTGCTAAAAATGGAGGTTTAAGGACAGAAAAATGAAAATAAAAAAACAAAATTTACCGTGGTACGTTACGATGCCGTGTCGTAGTTTCTTACGACGCGCGTCGTGGACTCCCACGACACGACGTCGCATCGTGAAACAACGCCGCGTCGTGGTGCGACACGACGTCGTATCGTGTTTTTGTGTCCCGGTACTTAGAGTTTAGTCAATAGTAGATATCGATTTATTACTTCATATCGGTAAAGGAAAAAGTATAAAGTATAAAATATTCTCATATCCAATCATCTCGAAGGCTTTATATCCCGTTCAAGGCGTCTAAGTAGGCACTTAGTCCACTTTATGGGGTGCTCGGTTCAAATGCGTCATCTTAAGAGTATTAAGGCCAAGTGAGGCTCAATACGATGACGACGCCAGGCGGCCCGACGGCTCGTCAACAAGTGACAGAATTTAATTATGTCGCATTACAAAAGCCTGCTGCTTAACTGACTTGGCCAAAAGTAAGCTAAATATTTATATGCCTTGATAATAAATCCGTTAATGAATAGTAAATATGAAAGTGAGGTTGTCTGTTAATTCTTAGATTCAAAAAGTTTAATTAATTGATGAAAAAACAGTATTTTGTATTTAGCTATTTTTAAAGAAAAGTAGACATGTCACAAGTCATGACTTAACCCAGTGGGACAGACGACCGGCACGACTGCCATTCGATGCATGGGTCTTTTTGATGATGAGAGAAAAAAAGCAGTCTGCATTTTCCTAGCGAAACTTTTATATTATATAAGACTAGACGCCGCCCCCAAATCCAATGCACCAAAATTCGTTTATCGCGCGGGAACCGTACATTTTTCCGTGATAAAAACTATCCTATGTCCTTTCCCGGGACTCAAAGTATCTCCATGCCACAGCGAAATCGGTTCAGCGGTTTGAGCGTGAAGAGGTAACATACAGTCAGACAGACACACTTTCGTATTTATAACATTAATATGGATTAGCACATGGATTTTTCCAAGGTGGGAATCGAATTCACAAGAAGCACACTCCAAACCACCGGACCACGGTAGCGTACAACTATTGATAGACCACCAGGTGAACCACATCATAGTTTTCTTAGAAAAACATTTAAATAATGTCTGTTTCATAACGTTTTTGTAAATATTTCCGTGAATATATACGTTTAAACAGCGGAGGCGTCGTTGATGTGTTTATGCTCGCATCACCGCACTGTTGGATAAAAGGCAATGACAAATTTGATGAGAAAAGGATGTTAACGTTTTCCGGGATATTGAAAAACATGTGTCGTAAAATTTACGATAGTTTGGTTGGATATAAAGTGTATCTGCTAATAGTTAATATTAAACGAATGGATGTCACTGCAACTAAACGAGGCTCAAAAATGCTATTTGACAATTTAATTTTATGCATCGTGATGTCGCGTTTCGTTTCGTCTTATTGTGGTGCAAATTGACACCTAGTTCTTCAATTAAAGCTAAAAATTATAATGGTGTGTTTTTAGCAACACAATAAAATAAACAATTATAACAATGTTTTAACCCCCGACAAAAATATATCACCCATAAGTTTCACTTGACGTCTGAGAGACGCTCAGATCGCTCAGTCGAGAGCATAGGATTGAGCATTAACTTGTTGCAATAAATATTTCCTAAGCCCCTAAAACATTTGTCATAACCACATAACGAAATTATTCTAACATTTAAATTATACTTGGCAAAGTGTAAACGGAAAACAAGAAATGATTTATTTAATTGGGGATCTTGAGGTACAAAAAATATATTTTTAGGATTCCGTGCCCAAAGTTCCGTAAAAACGGGACCCTATTACTAAGACTTCAATGTTTGTCTGTCAGTTTGTCTCCAGGCTGTGTCTCAAGAACCGCTATAGTTAGACATCAAACACTAAAACAAAATAAAATTAATATTTAAGGGGGGCTTCCATATTTTTGGGGCCTTATTTGCTCGATATCGATAGTGGTAACATGTAGGTAGGCACTTGAAATTTTCATAAAATCCACAATCGACAATCGTATCATGTGTACTTTTATAATACTTAACTGATAATTAAAATTAAAAATTAAGTTGAGCTCCCTTACAAATATCACAAATTTTTACCTATTTTTGCTCTATAATGGAACGGAACCCTTCGTGCGCGAGTTCGACTCGCACTTGGCCGACATTTTGATTTCTAATATTTGAAGATAATAAATCTGTGGAATTATCTCTACGAATACTCTGTTTACATTTAGCTGGGATTTTTAAATAACGCTAAACTCCGTAACAACGCTGTAAAGTTATATTTAGCTTGTGACGAGATAGGTCGGTATAACAATTCCGTCATTTTACTGTTTCCCATCGGGTGTAAAGTTACGTAATAGCTGACTACGTTCTTCTTCTTTTAAAATCGCTCCATGACGTTCTTCATGAGATTAATAACATTGTTGAACATTGACGCGCCTTAATGTGTATCGATGCCAAAAAAATAATTGTACCATCGAGGAAATTGATTCCTAGGCACTTGACGGACCTACGTAATGTGGTCGGCTTATGTCAATTTCAATGTTAGCTGAAACTAGTTTTTTATTATTCGTAGGCTTCATGAAACATTGCAATTGACATAATTGACAAATGCGGTTTGGACGAGAGGAGGTAACAGACAAACAGACATATTTACTTTTGCATGTAGAATATTAAGCATGGATATGGATTAACTAATTGATTAACTATAATTAAAACGCTCCTAACGAAAACAATTATTGTTAGTAAAACATTCGTTATAGTACCTATACCGAAACCGCTCAAACCAATTCCATTACGCTAACTAGTAACTACGATCGTTAAATATTAGTGTATTGTAATGAATAGTAAACTGTGCAGTAGGTACAGTTTCATTGCCAATTTTATTATTCGGACGAAGTGCAGAAATAGAAAGAGAATGCCCCAAATAGATTTTATGTATGGAAATAAAATTTGTATGCAATGGTCTTATGATTGGTTATAAGTGGCGATTGTACCATCGAGGAAATTGATTCCTAGGCATTTGACAGACCAACGTCATTTGGTCGGATCATATCAAGTCTATGTTAATAATGATGATTGTGATCTGCCGGCTGGGCGACCGCGACTAAACTACGTATTAGATAGATTAGATATTCAGAGGCAGATTACAAACCTAGGTAATTTGGTCGCGTCATCTCAATCTCAGCACTGACATGTCAAAATTAATATTGAGTTGATATAACCCAACCAAACGTAGGACTATCAACTGACTATGAATTAATTTCTTAGATAGTACCATTAGATGAATTAATTCATACGCAAAGAGTGGACCTACCTGATATAAGTCATGCAACTTGTGGTCCGTCGGGCTTGACATAGGCTGACCAAATTGGATAAAATAAGTGCACCATTTGCCAAGGAATTTTTTTTGTCTGATAGTCTGATGTAAGAAGCTAATTTCTAGAATAAATAATGCATTAATTATTACATTTTTTAGCCTAAAGTCTCCTTGATTTATTTTCCAAATCGCAAAGCTATAACTTAAGAAAAAATCGTTTTGCAATCTACAGTAGATTGCATAACGATTTTTTCTTAATAATGTGCGCATTATTTTTAATACAAGTTACTTTAGTTTCATTAGCAGCATGATATTTTGTCCCTCATCTCGCGGTATTTATATACCACATTTGTCCCCCAACATATTCGTCCGAAATTTGTCCCGCGGTATTTGTCCCACATTTGTCCTCCGCGATATTTGTCCCAAATTTGTCCTGCGGTATTTGTCCCACATTCGTCCCGCGCGGAATTTGTTCTAGATGTCTAAACATAATTTGTCCCTCATCTTGGACGACAATATTGCCTGACGGAAGTGTCTTACGTGGCAATGTCGTTAATGAGCTGCAAGAATCTTGCATCTTGATGAGCGTCGCGTTGGTTGCTCGTTATCCTAAATTGCTGCCACATGTTGCTCGTACGCATTGCGTGACTAAAATTTTGAATAGGACTATTACTGTAATGTTTTCATGCTAGAGGCAGCGCCAGCATAGACGCACAAAAAGTTTTGAAGTCTTTAAAGCTTTCCTCTTATTTTTATCGTGTATGAGAAAGTTTAAGTAATAGGATATGGAGGGTAGATAGAGGACAACTATCTTATATGGGGTATATTTGAAAAAGTGTCCAGCTGTACGCAGTACGCAGTAAATAATAGTTGAAAAATCCTACAAGAGTGGCGCTAGCTGCAGCAAAGGGTATTAGCCTAGTTAACGAATGATTCTGCCTGGAAAAGTCGAAAGCAGAAATTTTGACTTTGGTACTTTGTTTAGACTAGTTAGGAGTTAAACATACTAAAATTTTTTGCTTACTCATGCAAAACGGTGCTTCGTACGAAATTCTCTTGTACTACATAATAAAAGCTAATTAAATTCTCTACAACTTTATCCTTTACACTTTGTATCTATCTCCAATCAGCTTCTCTCGCTATCAGCTTCTAAAATTGGCCGAGTGTGTTTTATAGGGTTTCGTACCCAAAGGGTAAAAACGGGACCCTATACTGAGACTTTCATGACTGTCCGTCTTCCTGACCGTCTGTCTGTCCATCTATCTGTTCGTATGTTTGTCCGTCTGTCTGTCCGTTTGTCTGTCCTTCTGTCTGTCCGTCTGTCTGTCTCCGGCTATAGCCAAAAACGATAATAGCTAGAAAGTTTGAATTATCAGAGATTATGACTTATGTATTTCTATTGCCACTATAACAATAAATACTAAAAACAAAAGAAATTAAATATTTTAGGGGGGCTCTCATATAACAAACTTGATTTTTTTGTTTTTTTTTATTGCTCGATAT
Source organism: Polyommatus icarus (assembly GCA_937595015.1). NCBI lineage: Eukaryota > Metazoa > Arthropoda > Insecta > Lepidoptera > Lycaenidae > Polyommatus > Polyommatus icarus. The sequence goes on along the minus strand of OW569330.1, from coordinate 7,775,136 downwards.
CTATCATAGCATAAGGTAGGCTGAAATGTTCAGAAATACTTAGTTGTATTTATACTTTAATAATTAAAAATAAATTTAAAATAAAATAAATAATTAATAATTAATTTTTAAAGGAGGGGCATATCGTCCAATCTAATGTAGCACTTTGAAACATACGCCAAATGAAAGGGGTTAAAAAGTTGAACATTTTATTGTATGACGAAAAATCTCTAAACCATGGGAGATAAAAGTTAATGAGGGTAGAAGGTAAGAAAAAATCACATAAGAACACCCTATATTATTGCATCAATTTATAGTGTTGCTGGTAAGGAATGACTTCTGGAAAGTAATCGTATATGGCAATCTTGAGGAAAGTGTTGTATTTTAGTATATTGTTTCATATTTTAAGAAACGTATGGGAAAACAATAAAACCTTGAAAATCTAACCTTTCCTGGATTTAACCGTACATCGTAGAGACACCTTAGAGAATTTGTTTGTAATAAGTAATACTAGCGAATGGTGCAATAATACAGGATGTTTCATTTTTCCTAAGAAATAAAAAAACACCTTTATTATTGCACCATGCGCTAGTTTTGCTAATTATAAACCATTTCTCCAAAGTGATATTAAACGAAAAAATCAGGCAAAGGTTCGATATTCAACGTTTTATTGTTTTTTGTATGAGAAAAATCAAGGAAGACGGACAGACATCAAAGTCTCAGTAACAGGGTCCCGTTTTTACCCTTTGGGTACGAAACCCTAAAAAATACACTTTTGAAAATCAGCTAATTTTAGAAGCTCATAGCGAGGCAATGATTGGATATAGATACAAAGTGTAAAGGACGAAGTCGTAAAGAATTTAATTAGCTTTTATTATGTAGTACAAGAGAATTTCGTACGAAGCACCGTTTTTGATGAGTAAGCAAAAAACCAAAAACGGGACCTTCTTGACAGAAATGAGATAAATTATTCATATTTGTATGACAACACAAACAAAATTTAAATATTAAAGCCTTTTCAACGCGTTTCGTACAGGAACTTTTCATATATTTGTAAATTCGTTTGATCCTTTTGATCTCAAAAGTGAGGCTCAGGGAGTTACCTTATTTTCATAAGAATTAACATTTCAGTGTTGATCAATAAAAGGCTTTCAAACAAGAACATTGTTTTAAAATTTATGAAAATATTCGTACGGCGTAAATTCACACCGACAAACAAGCTCTTAATCTAACAATAACAAATTAACAATGACCAAAAAGATATTGTTAAATTCTTTACTTAAAAAAATTCAATGATGAAGAACAGTACGATCTCAAAATGCCATCAGCTGTCCCCAGGAACAGTTTTATTATCATTTGAACATTTTTAGCTACGTTAACACTTTTTGGTGGTGGGTAAAAAATTTAAATACACATAACCTGATTAAAATTCGTTAAACGGAAGAAGAGCCTGACCACCTGCGCGGCGAATCTGCTAATATCTGCTACTGTTAGCTGCTATTTTGTTTTGGCTCCTGCCGGTACTCCTGGGTGCAAGTTTTTTTCTTATTTACCTCATTGTTCCAGTGCCAAAATGGAGACCGACAAGATGTCTACGGCGTCCTCGGTTGGCGCCGCCGAGCGCAGGCCGCTGATGCAGGCCCTGGTGCTGGAGAGGCGGATCCTGTTCGCCTGCACAGTCCTCGTGGGATTGAGCATATTCGTGTGGATAGCCGCCGTGTGTACCGAGAAGTGGGTGCACATTGAGGGAGGAAATGGTGAGTTTTCACTATATTGCATAGCTTTAATCGCGGGCTTCGAGCGCGGAGACCGAATCAAGAAATTCCGTAACGAAAAAAACCTAACACACTTCGACTGGTAGGCGCGGCGTTATCAAACTTCGGCACAAGTATTATTTTTTTCTAAAAATATATTACGGTTAGCGAACAATAAACGATCACCTACGTAAACAAGATAATGTTCAACTTCTAGTTATTCAATATAGCCTACAAATACGCCTTTATACGGCATTTTATTATTATTGAATATACTTTTTATACTTCTTTCTCGCCGATTACATAAAAGATAATTTATCCAGTTTGCGGAGGACTTTTATTATATTTTGTTCTTTTATAACTTTGTTTATTTCTTTACTTTATTGTCAACACTGCTATTGTAGCCTAAATGAGGGTTTTCTTTGTAGGTACAAAAAAGGGTTTTAGGCACAATTGACGAACTAGACGTCTTATTTTATTTCTTTCATTAATATTATATTGATTCAAGTTTTGTGATCGCAATTGAATTAAATTAAATAATTTTAAGTAGGTAGGTACTTAAGAATTTTTCCGAGATTCGGCAACTTGCCGGCGATCGTAGCGGCTGATATTTAGAGCGAAGCCAAGCGAGCGTAATTTGTGAGTTGTGACTTGTGAGTCGCAGAATTTCGGCTGGCAGAAATTCTGCTGCATGTGACTTGTGAGTCGCAGAATTTCGGCTGGCAGAAATTCTGCTGCATTCAGTTTCATACAAAAGTCCTATATTTTGATTCACACGAGCGTTATTTTGTGAGTCATGATATTTAGTATGAAATAGTACAACACACCTTGCCCGGAGGTGAAAAATATTTTTAATTTTCAAATTTCTTCCCGCTGCGCTTACCGATGAGAAAAATTATAGTATACGCACCACGTGCAGTAAATAAGAAAGCCTCAGATCACATGTTTGTTGTTACATGTGATCTGAGACATTTCTTATTTTCCTGCCCTTGGTGCGTAATGCACTATTACGCGACCGAAATTCTGAAATTCTCGACCAACGACTCACAAAATTAAACTCGTTTGGATTCACCCTTAACTACGTTAATATTCGCGTAAATATAAGATAATATTATCTATTATTAATTTGTGATATCCTATATAATATTATTTAAGAACATAATCTGACTTAATATTAGAATTAACTAAGTATTAATTAAGTAGTTATTAAAATATTATATCATGTATTCTGTTTCTAATAGAGACCTGACTGTACGTTTTTCTGGTGCAGATAATAATATTAAAACTTCACGGGAATAGTTTTATTAATAAATTCGTAGCATTCGTGTGTCGGGTCGACGCCCGTCTATTTTTGTTTGTACGCAGAATGCATGTAAATAAATAAAACTAAATTACTTTTAATGTTCTTATTTATTCAGCTATTTCTAATGCTAATAGTATAATTTTTTTTTTATTTCTTTATTAAAGTTTTACTCTCTTACAATATTTTTTGCTAACTGAAGAATTATGCAAGTCTAATGATATAATAATATTATTATATCTTTAGAGTATAATATATGCATACCTATTAGAGGACAGTTTTGTTCATTTGCATCGATTAGGCAAATAAGTTGAAACGAAATTGGTGAAATTTTGGCTTGATAATATACAGACTGTAACAAAACTAATTGATAGTCACTTATATAATGTGTAAATCCTCATATTATAGAGTTAATTGTGAAAGTACCAGCGCTGAAGGAGCAATTTTGTGATTTGTATGGGCAAAATTCATGACGCCGCGCTGGGGCGCTTTCTCATACAAATCATAAAAATAGTCTTTCAGCGCCGAAACTCTCACAGAGAACTCTTTATTATAAGGAAAACATACGCACCCTAAGGTATTATCACTTAGATTTGTTACACCCTGTAGAGCGATAATATCTAAGAAGAAAAGCTACTTTTATTTCGAGAAAATGAACAGTTGCTAATTATGGCGTATTTTCACTGGTCGAAATGTCGCATGCGGGGTGCGGGAGATTTCTGAAAAGCATGCCACGACCAATGACAATGCGCCATTAGTTGTCACAGACTCCCCGCATGCTGTAAGTATACCGTACGAGTTAACGACTAATGAAAATACGCCCTAAAGAATTTTTATTCTGCCCGTACGTTACCGGAAAATCTGGTACTGTATTTTTTTGTTAAATGTATGCCTTGTTAGCTTGTTACTATTTCATTTTCACTTCATAATGTGCCTCTTCACAATGGGCCATACTGGTCCACTACAAGCCATCGCGGGAGACGGGTTATTGGTGTTTGATGGCGGACGATGGCTAGTGGATTGCCAGGCAATAATGAGCCATGCGCCATTTTATTTAACACCAACTACTAAGTGATCGTGGTCTACAGTACACAGGTCTGCAGTGGGCCATCGTGGGCCATTGTGTACTGGAGGCTTTAGCCTTGTAGAAGTGTGCCGAAAAGTTATCATTGCTTGCTTGTTGCTGTCTCCTGTCTAGACCAATATGTTGTTGTGAATCGATGCAGTTGATAAGATAACAAATAATTAATTATACATATTCGTGAATTTGATTTCCAAAAGCCTAAACAAAGTACCTACCGGAGGTTAATTAGTTGATTTTACTTAGGCTCGATATAATAAAATATTATACCAAGGGTGGCCAACCTTTTCGACACTTGGGCCAAAATTCGGAAGTAAAATTTTACCCCGGGCTGCAACTACCAAATTTTATGTGTACTCGTAGTGGAATAAAAGTCAAAATCGGATACACATTTTTCCTATTAGAACTTAGTTGGAGCTTTTATTTTAACAGTAAAAGAAAAGAAGTGTTTGTTTGCTTTTTAATACTTTTTATAAGTAGGTATGATACTCGTAAGGTAATTTTAGTATTAACTTAATTTACTTTAAAAAATGTGCTCGGCTCCGCGGGCCACAAGGTAACATACGGCGGGTCGCATGTGGCCCGCGGGCCGCGTCTTGGCCACCCTTGTATTATAACGTCCACCCGAACGCGGGTACTCCGCGGGTACTCCACGAGATCACAAGCAGTTGTATGGAAACAAAAGTGCGCCATTTCAAAAATCGTTTTATTTATTTGTTTGTGTCCCCACTCCTCAGTGTGTAGCGGCCAAGACGCTGGTTTGCTCGGACGCATATAAATCCAGCCTTACCGCTCGCTGACACTCAGCCGCCGACATAAGGCCGTCCCCCGAGCAAACGACCTTGACCATGCATTTGCCGCTTTGCCGAGATCGCACCAAACCCTATTTTTTACTGATCTTAGTTCAAAATACACCTAAAAAAATTTAAACGGGGAATATGTAGTTTATGATATTGTCGATCTATTGGCGTGTGTTTCAATTCGAAGTAATTTGTAAATACTAAGGAGATGCTGAATGCATGCTTGAATTTTAATAAATTGGCTTTACTTTGTAAGCTGATAATAAATTATAATGAGTATAATAAACAAAAATAGAAAATTTAAAACGTGGAAGGGAATGTGGAGATACTGAAGATTATTGCTCTATTTTTATTATAACTCTGTAGCTTTCAAATTATGAGTTTATAAGGCTCTAAATACGGTAAATTACGGATTCTCCGTAGGGAAGGCCCTTAAGGCCCTTCCCGTAATTTACTTTATTTAGATTCCGTAATTTACCGTATTGATCCTTCGATCAGAGGTTCTAGGAATTCCTGTTGTATTCTTTTGTTCTCGCGATCACCGGTGCTCGCGCGGGGCCTGAAGGATTAACAGCCTTATAAACTCATAATTTGAAAGCTACGAAGTTATAATAAAAATACAGCAATAATCTTCAGTATATCAACATTCCTTCCCCCGTTTTAAATTTTCTATTTTTGTTTATTATATAATACTCATGATAATATTAGCTTCCAAAGTATGTAATACCAATTTATTAAAATTGAAGCATACTTCCAGCATCTCCCTAGTATTTACATATATAACGTTTATTTGAAACACACGACAATAGAACGACTTTTTTTTACTGATTTCAACGAAAGGCTGAAATCAGTAAAAAAAGAATGATGGGCATTTTTGTTTGGACCCCCAATAAAGTTCTAATGTCTGTTAGCCTATTGCTTATAACCTAAAGTTACTGAAATGAAACAGTTTATCTTATGAATGGACCGGAAATGTACAGTCTGGAACATTGAAAGTTATATTTTTGGCTCCTACTTTTTTTTGTAAATATCAAATAGCTACAATCGAAAAAAATATTCTATGCTGTATTTTAGTCAGCTTATCACTTGGGTAATTAATCTGAGGGTGATACTACCAAAACAAACACTTTTATTTTTTAAGTTTTAACCCATCGATCGTGGCAAAACGAGACACAATATTGCTAGGTGTCTATACATAGAAGCGCAGTCATCTGGTTTAATCTGCGATTCGATCGAATGACTAGCGCATTCATTTAATGACTAAAGGACAACTCGTCAAGACGTTGAATGTAACGTATAACGTCTTGACTAAAAGTCATATAGCAAAGTCGTAAATGAGATGCTATATATTTTTTTCAAGTGGCCGTTGACGGGGTAGTTATAATTAAATCCACGCTTTCATAATATTATTATATTAGTTATTACAAATAAAGCACTTTAATGTGAATGTAATCGATAAAATATCAACACAGTGCTATCAGCTGCGCGAGCTGTTTGACGCCATATTTATGTTAGTGACTAGTAGCGCCGCAGTAGGAACAAAATGAAAAACGTTCAATTACCTGACTGATTTCTTGTCCGCTATCTTCAAAACGCTATGCTACAAATCACCAACTAGTTGAACGTTGAGGGACGATCGTTCAATCGACGTTCGGGCGAGTCATTCAATTGAATGACACCTTATTCAATGAATGCGCTAGTCATTCAATCGAATCGCAGATTGAACCAGATGACTGCGACATTTACACATTCATCGTCAAAAATGATGTCTGCCAAATATAGTGCCGGGTGAATAAATACACCGTGGCGACCAACGTCTAAATACCATATTATTTAAATAATATAGGCATACGCACCGATTGTGCGCCGCCCTATCAAACACGTACAGTCGTACAATAATGATGAACTCCTGAAATGATCCCTCCCTTGTTGTTGATGATCTATGAGTCTATGAGTACGGTCTATGACGTCAGCGAAGACATTTTTTGAGTATAGCTTTCGTACTGAAGTGGTTTAAGTCCATAGGCAGTCCTATGATGTCAGGTGTGATATCTTTTTTCTCCGGTTGTTTACCGTGTTCTGTCCATAATAAAAATTTAAGCTTATGATATAAGGTTTCATTTCATAGGCAAGTGGTTTTTATTGGATATACCGGCCAACTTGACGCATCGTTCTTTGTTACAAAGTAGTACGTTTTGCCTGCGGTAGAGCTGTATGTTTCCTCTTCAAGTAAATACATACAAATACACTACCAGTAAATACAGTAGAGTTGAAATGGCAGCCTGAATGTTGAATCTCGTTCGTGATTGAGGATGGAATTATGAATTGCTTGTAGAGAGGTGCAATTAGTGCAAACTTGTATGCGAAGTCGGATTTAAAGGTAAATAAAGAGATAAACGAATTTATATTCAACCTATCTGCTTTCAACCCCCATATTACCTACAATTATTACGTTACAATTTAAGCTGGAAATGGATTGAATAAGATATTGTTACGTGCTAGGGTTCGATGATTCGGAGAGAAAGACCTGGTGACTCTCTTGAAGACTTTATTCACAAACACTAGCTCACACAAATCACTAAGTCCAAAAACTAAGCACTAGATCCAAATCACTGAGCACTATCACTGTCCTAGGTCGTAGCCGAGTCACTATCACAATCACAATCACTCACTATTGATCACTTGTTTTCGCTTCGAAGTCGCCTCGAAGATCGCTCAGATGAAACTGAATTGCTGGGCCGTCTACCTGCGCTTATTTATATGGGCAATAGAGCCCTAGACTGTACGAGAACATTCGCATAAACACGTAAACAATCTTGTTTACTTGAATCATTTGTTTACGCAAACATGTGTGGAATGTTCGAGCATGCAATCGTATTCTTGTATCGATTAGGGAATTCGTCTGCGTTTTCTCTACATGTTGCGCTAGATGGCACTATGTGTCCTTTTTCGTAACAATGTTATATGGATATTATACAGACTGAAAAAGAGGAAATGCAAAAGAATATTATTAAAAGCTTATATTTAACTTGCTCTGTATGTATGTATGTTGCGGTGGAATTTTGGAACTCAATTTTGAAGCAGATATATTTAACCGTGTGCACACACGTTTAGTTTGGATGACAATGCACGATATGGTATGTGACATCACTCTAAATCTAATATGGCCGACCATCAAAGATGGTGAAATAATTATTTTATAGATCTTATTATCATTCATACTTCCATACTAATATTATAAGTGTGTCTATCTGTTTCCTCTTCACATTTTAGCCATCATCATGAATTGATCAAGATATAATTTATAAAGATCCGTTGCAGAATAAACTCACAGGCAACAACGTGTATACCAATCCAAACTTCCAAACTAATATTATAAATGCGAAAGTGTGTCTATCTGTCTGTCTGTCTGTCTGTTACCTCTTCACGCTCGAACCGCTGAACCGATTTTGCTGAAATTTGGCATGAATATTCTTTGAGTCCCGAGAAAGGACATAGGATAGTTTTTATCCCGGAAAAATGTACGGTTCCCGCGCAATAAACGAATTTTGGCGCAACGGAGTTGCGGGCATCATCTAGTAAATTAATATAATTAGTCTTCATTATTGCAATCGCTAAGCCCCGAAAGCAATTAAACTAAATGCTTTTGTCATGAGTGACTTGGCACACGACAATAAAGGTGGCTCGTGATTATTATTATTCGACGATATAGCCATTAGATCATAAATAAACTAATAATAGCATCTAATTACTTTACTAAGTAAACAATCAACGCGTTATATTCATCTTATACTCGTATCTAATACTTGATGACGCCCGCAACTCCGTTGCGCCAAAATTCGTTTATTGCGCAGGAACCGTACATTTTTTGTGATAAAAAGTATCCTATTAAGGGCCTGCTGTCAAAACGGTAGCCCCGCCCACACACAACGCTATCCTCCAATCGTGATACAATAATTCCATGAATCGTGCTCCCGGGTAATGTGTTTTAGGCTGCAGCTAATAGTGAACAATATCGCGTCACAACGGTTCCTGCATTATAGCACAAAAAGCTGCATTAAAGCAAAAAGATCGTAAGTCCCAAAACTGTTATTTGATGATTACTTAAAAACTAAATACAATACTAATATTTCCTTTAGCTATTATTTTATAAAGTGTGTGATTGTAGTAGTGCAAGTTATTTAATGATAGTAACTCAATAAGTGTGATATTTGTTGAAATGCCCAAAAAGATTCATAATTTCGAAAAATAAAACTATCGAGTCAAAGTAAGTGAATCGTGTTTTCCGTTAGCTAAGTCTCAGATAATTAATAAACAATGATTAAACAAATCTCAATTTCATTTGAGTCAATCGCCTTCCGGGATCGTAATACCACTGCAAAATGCACAGCCCGCTCTTAAGCTATAATATTATGATTAAAGTTATACATAACTAGCGACCCGCCCCGGCGTCGCACGGGTATACATTATATAGCTACTGAAAAAATGATTAAAATCGATAGCCTATGATCCTTCACGTGGTCTACTTCTTATCTGTGCCAAATAACATATAAATTGCTCCAGTAGTTCGCGAGATAAGCCCTTTCAAATAATTTCCCCCGTTTTTTCCACATTCTCCTACAGATTTGGCCGCACCGCACGCACCGCAGTCGCCGCATTTCGAATTCTTCATATAAAGTGCGGTGCGGCCAAATCTGCGTTCAACTTAAATCTGCGTTCACCTATAGCGTGATAAGTGTGGCCTATAGCCTTCCTCGATAAATGGGCTATCTAACACTGAAAGAATCATCAAAATTCGTTGCGTAGTTTTAAAGATTAAAGGGAACAAAGGGAGATGAGGGAAAAAAGCGACTTTGTCTTATAATATTATGTATAGAATATGTATAGATTGCGCGTAGCGTCAAGATAATATAACTATGTTGCTATGCGCCGTAGTAGCAATTTCTAGTTTTATTGCTAGTTAACCATGAAGTACTAGTCCTTATTTGATCCAGTCCGTTTTTTAACTAACTCAAAAATGGTATTCCCGCATAATTCTATTGAAAACGGACCAGATAGAACAAGAAACAAAGCTGCATGATATTCTATTTGAATACTAAACTCGAGGTACCTAAACAGTATTGACATAATGTGTGTTAAATATGTACTAAAATCGAGGTAAATAACGCCAGTATTGAGATAAGTGTGGAATAAACTGTTCAGTCCAATTCTTAGTCACCTAATGACTTGCCAACTATAGCAACAGTCAACACCAATTAACAGCATCCAGACGTTAAACATTAGTTTGTTGTGCATCAATAATATTTTGTCTAATTGTCTCCACATGTCGGCGCAGTATTAATTGCCTCACAATATTAATAATATTATACAGTAGAGTGTAGATCATATTATCATTAGATATTCATACCATACTAGAATTGTAAGCACACACACGTAACACATAATATGTTTTTATTGCACCCTACCAAAGCGATGCGATCTTGAAATCCGCGATAACAATTGAAAGGCTATTGTGTCTCGTTTTTCCACGATCGAAGGATTAATAAGAGGCACTGAAAAGTGGACCAAAAATGTAGTGTTCTGGCACCCAAGAAATGCTAAAAGGAATAGAGGAAGACAGTTCCAAAGGTGGTGAGCTTTAAAAAGTCGGTCCTGCGCCTAATATCTCGCCAGTCGACGGAAGTCAGAAGGAGGACAGGGTACTTTTTGTACTGCGCACACACGAACCGTATTAACGGACTGGTTTCAATAAAACCGTCACCAAAACTATAGTGTGGGAACAAAATATTTTTTTCTACAATAATAATTAAGTCACCTATGGGCTTTTCACCCATATTTTTTTTTGTGTCGCTTTCTTACATCTTGTTCGTACCAAGATTCACATTTTATTCTTACAATGTAGTTATTTATGTGTGTAGCTGCGGTGTCACTTGCCATTACCAAGCCACTAAGTATATAATTAGTTTATTCCGCAATAAACCCCAGCTCGTGCACTTAGTAAATGAGGTCCCCTATTGTTATTTATAAAGCAATTCCGTTCTGTGCGCCCATGATTTAGCAATTGACTTAATCCATCTTGTTCGTCTTAGCTACTGAATAATTGATATAAAAAGGCATGTTTGTTCTCGAGGGTCTTATATTATTTAGTGATTTCAGCTACTATGTATGAAATTTAGCGTCGGAAAACAGACTTGGGCTATTTTTGGGCAAAAATTGTATCGCGTCAAGCAAAGGTTACAGGTTCATTTACTAGAAAATAAGCATGTTTTTTTTTTACGTTTCGTTGTTTTATAATAGGGGGTTCTGTTGCTAGTAAACAAACGTCGAAATAGAAAAATGTTAAAGTTAAATTGGAACTTGCATCCATTCTTAAACATTAGACTTTAGAGACTTGCATTAATATCTGCGGCAATTCTCATAATAAAATCAAATTGCAAAGCGATGCGAATTCGCAGTTATGTGTGGAAGCCCTTAATTCTCTCTGTTAAGAGTGTTATAACTTGCCATTGAAATTGACCCGCTGCATCTTCTGTGTCTCCAAAATCAACAATGACCACGAAGACTTTTAACTTTTACTACTCTATTAATCCACTTGTTTTTTTTTTTAATTTGAATTTGAATTTTGACTCAATCCCTTGTTCCAGGTATCCTCCTACCGATCCGCGGCGGTTACTTCATGTGGAGCGATTCTGGCGTGTGGGAGATCTGCCGATACATCTTCCACCCCTACCCCAGCATGCTAAGGGTCAGTGACAACGTGCCGAGCACCACGCATCGGCCGTTTGATATTAGCGGCATGCAGGGCCAGTATTTTACAAGTAAGTTGCTGAAATCTATAGGGTGTAATAAAAAAAGATAATACTTTAGGGTGTGTATGGGTCTCTTAGTCATTTATTATTTAGAGTTCACTGTGCAAGACAAAACGCTGTAGCGATAAGAAACACATTGCACTCCCAAAAACTTTAGGAGGCTATTGTATATGCCTCTTATTCATTTATTATTTAGAATTTAGAGTTCACAGTAAAAGATAAAACGCTGTAGCGGTAAGATACACATCATATTATTATTATTTTCAGTATAAATTGTAAAACTATCGTACTAACTATATTTATAATATCATGTACTATTAATAATATGATAAAGGTCTGTCTGTTAGTGTTACATCGTCACGCTGAGTCGAATATAATGCGAATGCCGAATGTATTTTAGTATGAAGATAATCAGAGTCCCAAAAAAGGACAAGATTATTATTTTTAACAAAAAAATGAAAACCGACTTCGAATGTAAAAACAATCGTAATATGAACTAAAAAGTATTAAATAACTCTTACTTTTTAATAGTGCCTTTTTCAGAATTCGTCTAAATCTCAACTATTTCTGTACATATTACAGTCTTCATTATTTTGATGTCGGTACCGGCTAATTTAATCATGAGTTCAGTAATGTCAGAATATCTGAAACTTTTGGGACTGGTACCAACTTCAGAGTAATGAAGACTGTAATATGTACAGAAATAGTTGAGATTTAGACGAATTCTGAAAAAGGCACTATTAAAGAGCAAGAGTTATTTAATACTTTTTGTTCATATTACGATTGTTTTTACATTGGAAGTCGGTTTTCATTTCGGTCGGTCTACAAAATAAGGCTTTATGCGTAAATTACCAATACGAATGTTAACTATTCAGTACATTATGTTACTGTAAGCAAAATTGTGGCAAATGCTTGCAGTTATGTAAGCGATGCTGCAATTTCCAAACTTTTATCTTTAAAGGTTCAGGAGTTCTGTTCAGTGCCTTTGGACCAAGAGACACCTTTGTATGAAATTTCTCTTATTCGTAATATATGTTTAACTTACTAGAAACAATATTTTAACCACTATGAGCGTTTTGATAAATTTCAAGGATTTCCCTTGATTGCTCATAGATCCCATCATCAGCTCACCCCTTTTGTAATTGTTATACAAAATTAAGATTATATTATATCCTATACAACAACACGAAAATTTCGAAAATCGGTCCACAAACAGTGAAATCATCGTCAAAAACATCTGCTTCGATGCAAAATATCACGAAATGTACCAAGTGTGATGACCATATTGGTATAATTATAGTTGTGATGATGATGATTAATCAAATTGATGTGTTGGCTTATGCTTCCAGTTGTTTAAACAACGCGAAATTCCCTGAACCTCTACCAATAAGCATTAAAAGTTATGTTCGGTACCTTCGGATCCAGGGTATAACCTGGTGCGAAGTCTTACTTTTTGGTAGCATTTACGTCGAATGCTTCAGAAAAAATTGAAGTCATCATATGTTTCCATACAAATTTCAAGGAGTCCCCTCGATTCCTTAAGGATCCCATCATCAGATCACCACTTTTGTGAACATGGTACCAAATTCAAGTTAAACCCTATACAACACAAAAATAATTTTGAAAATCGGACCACAAACGGCTGAGTAATCGAGGAACATAAAAAAAAAGATAGATACAGCCGAACGTATTACCTCCTCTTTTTGGAAGTCGGTCAAAAATATACGGTCTTACCACAAAAGATTAAACATCTGTTGAACAGTTGTTTTGAGACCATTAATTTGTACTAAATTTTTCTTTAATCAACTGTTCAACAGGTGTTTAAATCTTTTGTAGTGTGACCGATAGTTTTAATACCGGTAGAATGTACGTTCCTTACGAAAAACAAAATTTTATAAATGTTGTGACCAACGTTCTCAGTATAACATTCCTCTTTTTTATAGTAGCACCTCCATCGTGGGTATCGCAGACAAAATAGATTTACAATTGTTATGCGGCAGCCGGCTGGAATTCATTCAATTATTCACGTTATGATTCTTGTTATAAATTTTTTTAAGTAAAAAACTATTATTTGCATAAATAAAAGCCTTGGAACCGTAGTAGGTTTGCAAAATGCTCGAGGCACGCTATTCAAACTCCACAATAAGCTAGCTGTATTATGCTCTTAATTCTTATCTAGGTTGAAATTCTCCGTAACTGTTTTATAAATTAATTTTGTTTGTTTTTTAACGAACAAAATTAAATTTCTCTTCATCAAAATAATTTGTGATGTTTAATTTATTGCCTCCAAATTGCCTCTACTACGGCTAAAATAATTTTAAATGTTTTTGTTGACAATTTATTGTAAAACGCTTACAGGATATATTCTTAGTTTTTGCTATAAAGGTACTCCCTCACCAGGAGCATTCACGTGTAATGTAACATTATAGATTCATTTTTGAGCATCACATTACAAAAATACCCCCCTGACCGACGAGCATTTGCGTGTAATGTAACCTACGAATAATAAAACCAGGAAACGTAACTCCCATACTAATACAGTTTTAAATTTGGTTCCATTCGAGCTGTCATGTAACGTCAGCCTTTATACCGCTCAAGGTCACCTAATGTATGAAAAGTGAACCTAAGGTTCACTTTTTTGACAAGTGTTTTGGAGCATGTTTTTTGACGGAGTTACTCTTCCGTAGTTTTTTATTATTCGTAGAATGTAACATTAAAGATTTGACCTTGAGCATTACATTACAGTACAACCTTCCTGACTGACGAGCATTCGCTTGTAATGTAACATTCGAATTTGAGTATTCTATAGCTAGTTTCAAGTTGTAACTATCAAGATATTCCACACTGTATCATTATAAGGTGCTCATTGTAAGGCTCGGCTCTTTTCCCTAACTGATGTAATGCTCGACTCTGTAACGTTTCATTACAAGCAAATGCTCCCGCCTCCCGGTGAGGGAGCACCTTAAGAAGTTATAGCTTCATTTTATTACAGTGTATCTGTAATTATTATTTTGTATTGTTATTTCCTTACCTGAGTTCCTCAAGATGGCCAAAGTTTTAAATTAAGGACAAGCTACGACATATTAATAGGAATAATATTGTAGAGCTTGTCTAACTTGAAATGACGCGCCCCTTCCTCGTATTCACAGTACAAAAATGTTTCATTTATATCAACTTTGAGTGGTGGGGCGCGTCATTTCAAATTAGACAAGCTCTACCAGAATACGTCTCAAATCAAAATAGCCCCAAAACGAGCCTAAACCCGCTTTTCTCCTCGAGCCATGTCTACTAATTACTATACGTCCTATTCTCGATTGAATATAGAGCTCTATTAATAGTTAATGATACAGTTCCTTAGTGTTGGGGTTCAACATGGGTTCGACAGCGAACTTATTCGTACAGATTAATCCCAAGAGATGTGGGTTCTTGTATTTGTTGTATTAATAGTTTTGTATCTGATTTTGAACCAAAAGGTTAGACTAG
Source organism: Polyommatus icarus (assembly GCA_937595015.1). Taxonomy (NCBI): domain Eukaryota; kingdom Metazoa; phylum Arthropoda; class Insecta; order Lepidoptera; family Lycaenidae; genus Polyommatus; species Polyommatus icarus. The sequence goes on along the minus strand of OW569330.1, from coordinate 7,759,930 downwards.
ACTCTAGTACATGGTGTTATAAGGTTCAAATTTTTAAAATATATTCTAGCCACTAGAGATTTTAAAAATTTAACTGGTACTAGATTTATAATATTATTATCATAATCCTCCTTCGCTTCTTTCGTAGCTTCTTTAAAAACATTGCCTTAGAAGTATGTTTTCCTAAATGTAATTGAAATCGGTTGAATTGTTTCGAAAGTTCTTAAAACAGAGAATGCAAAAACTTACCAGTTTCTTTACCTACTGAAAATGCACTGCCAAAAGATATATTCTTGTTTTGTTCCACGTTAGGAAAGAATCAAGATACAGAGGGTATACAATGTACCATCGAGGAAATGGATTCCTAGGCAGTTAGCAGACCAACGTCGTATTTTGGTCGGCTCATGTCAATTCAATGTTAATTATTGTGATGTATCGGCTGGGTGGCCTTTTTAGCTTCCAAAGTAATACCAGTTTATTAAAATTTATGCATACTTTCAGCATCTCTCTAGTATTTAGAAATTACGTTTATTTGAAACACACGCCAATAGATAAATAATTTCATTAACTACATATTCCCCGTTTTAATTTTTTTTAGATCAATTTTTAACTAAGTTAAGTAAAAAATAGGATTTTGTGCGATCTCGGCAACGCGTCAAATGTATGGTCAAGGTCGTTTGCTCGGGGGATGGCGACGTAATACGACCAAACTACATAGGTCTCCCAGATGCCTAGAAATCAACTTCTCTGGTAGTACATACATAACTGCATACAGTACATGATTATCTAGGAGCACGCAGCGCCGTAATTATAAGCAATTCCCTCGTTATGCCAAGAGCAGGTTTATTTTTCCTTAAGCCTTCTGTTTTTCTTCACTCACTAAACCCATTAGCTAACAGTTTACTTTTTTCCGGGCAGAAAATAGAAATCCCAAACAAATCGATAGCTATGTTTTACGTTTTTGTTTAAAACTCAATTCTGAAAACTGTGTAGATAGAAATACGAATGGAAGATAGCAGTATCCGTTACAATTGTGTTTGGTATACTCATGAAGTCAAAAATCAGGAAATATAATATAATATTATTACATAATTATATACATTAGAATACTAAAATGTTAGCGCGAATTCGTTGCGTCGAAATTAAATTGTTTATCGGGGATTCTTCGGTATATAAAAATATATACCGAAATATAATTATACTTCCTATACTCGTATGTATCCCTTCCCGAGACTCAAAGTATCACCATACCAAATACGTACGTGTGTGCACGCACGTTCTCTACAAAAATATGATAATACGTTAGTCATAATTATGCGTACCCATGATCGTCGTCGCATATTGTAAAGTCAAGTCGGTCAGGACTCATTCAAATTTGAAGAGGCAAAAGACATACTCCCATACGTCATACTTTTGCAATATAGAACTTTTAATATTAAGTGCAATATAAGTGCATTTTGCATTTTTTAACAACCTCTATCTTTCAGAACCAAATCTAAGCCATAAAAACCCATTTTGGGTTTTACATATCCTACTAATATTATAAAGGCGAAATTATGTGAGTTTGTGAATTTGTGAGTTTGTAAGTTTGTGAGTTTGTATGCTTGTTACTTCTTCACGCTTAAACGGCTGGAGCGATTTCGACAAAATTTTACAAGGAGGTAGCAGACATCCTGGATTAACACATAGGCTACATTTTTAACCGACTTTCAAAATGGAGGAGGTGTTATGTTCATTTTTAAAATTACTTATTGTCAACGATGACTCCGCTGTTTGTGAACCGATTTTCAAAATTTTGCCTTCTTCTACTTCTCTCCCAAACCCCCCACCACTTTTCTTGAAAGTGTTGCTTTTAACGAAATTTATCTATTATTCTTATTATTATTTTTTCTCTCAGTCATCAAAATTGAAGTTTCCGATGATCAAACTCATTTTTTTGTCTTTAATACTATTTATCTATTACAACACAATCCTCCTTATACACCTAATAGTTTACTTTATTACACCTAATAAATCGCGGGTAACACCGCGGGGCACAGCTAGTTATATTGATAAACCGCTGGGTTCAGTATCGTCGCGCCACAGGTTATCATTAAATCTGCTGGGGCCATCGAGCCAAGATAATGACGATAGACGACGAGACGGAGTGAATTGTGATTAAAGTAAAACCGTCCTTAATTTAAGGGTCACAGACCTCATTTTAAGTATTAATAAACTGGATTGGAGCGAGTTATTACTTGGAAGTTAATGAGATACAATTCCTACCGTTAGCATAATGAATAAAATGAATTCGTTATAAACTAATTTAAATTACGTACAAAAATGTTTTTTTTTCTGAAATGTTTTTTAAAATCCAATTTAAAATTTGTGTTCCACATTTAACTGTAGGACCACAGTTTCTAGCGCCTTTCCCGGCAAAAACTGTCCATGATTTCTTAAATAAAATAATGGATAGAATTTTAAAATTATTACTCATTACAATATTTTAAAATTCTATACTTCAAGCTTGTTTCAGAAACCTCAAGCAAATCAAAATAAATTGACCGTAGGGAATAAAAATCCGTCGTTACTATGCTGTAAAATGTAATAACAACTAAAGAAAATTAAATACTTAATCTGAATGCCGAGTCAACCGCGTTACAACTCATAAACATTTTATTACAAAGAACTCAACTTTAATTGCTGTCTATCCCTGGCGCTGAAATATGCGCTAAATTAAATATTTTATGACCTTTTAAAATTCCCTTTCGTTTAATGTTCGCAATAAATAATGAGAGTCTTTAATCTTTTTTATCTTATATTAGTACTACATAATATCAACCTATTACAACGAGTGTATTATAACGTGTGTAGAAATGATAGTCATTCGTATTCTTAAGACTAAATTTATTTAACGCCTAAACATTTAAGAGTATTTATTTTGTTTATAAGTAAGTGATTATTTTTGTAATTATTCTACTTTCTCTGATTGCGATAAATTTTGTAACGAGAAAAATTGTTTCCTGCTTTTGTTTGGACACTTTTGAAATTAATTGCGTTCAAACTTTTAAAAGATACTTTGTAAGACAATGAGGTTTAGGTACTGATATTAAACATTGCTTTTGTTTTCAATCTATACTAATGTTATAAATGCAAAAGTATCTCTGTCTGTCTGTCTGTCCATCTCGCTTTTACGCCTAAACTACTGAACCGATTGTAATGAAATTTTGTACACAGATAGTCTAAAGCCTGAGAAAGGACATATTTTTAATTGGGAAAGTAAGGGGGTGTTTATGCGTAAATTTGTTCAAATTAAGTTAGTTCCAAAAATTCATAATACATGGCGCAGTACGTCACCTACATCGCACAAGCGCTTACTCAAACGTGTATAAGAGGTGGTAAGGAGAAAAGCTCCTATTATGTTTCTTTTTCTTTACTTTTAAGAAGAGTTGATGTTCGATCCCAGTTTTCAACCCCCGACTGCCCGGACGCAAATAGAGGGGCGTTTTAGGAGTGACGTGTCTGTCTGTCTGTAAACATTGGAGTTTTAACTTTGAAGTAAGCGTACTGCGTACCGCAGAAATAACTCGGTCGTGGAAATTTTGCAATTTGCAGTTATGTACTAATGTTGCTTACATGGAAACGGGAACTACCGCGCGCTATAAGCTGATGTCCACGCGGACGAAGTCGCGGGCAACATCTAGTACTCAATAAATTAATGATGCTCAGATGTAAATTCAAGATTTCCCTTATTTTTTCTAAATAGGTTTAACACGCAATTTTTTTACACGCAGTTTTTTCACGACTTCCTGACATTACGTTTGACTTTGAACTAAAAGGTGCTCCTTCACCGGGAGCAGTCGCGTGTATTGTAACATTATAGATTCGACTATAATAAGCATTACATTACAATACTACCTCCCTGACCGACGAGCATTCTTGTGTAACTATGAATAATAAAAATTATTGTGTAATGTCCAATTATAAGTTACAAGTTATATCAACATATTATACAGTATCATTACAAGGTGCACATTGTAATGCTCTGTTCTCCTCCTTCACAAATGTAATGCCTGACTCTGTAACGTTACATTACACGCGAATTAGTAGTAATAGTAGTTACAGAACCACTATCAAAGAAAATAAAGAATAAACACATCCCACACAATAAGATTTATAGTCACCGATGAAAATACCACACCGCTTCTTTCAAGTCTCTATCGACCCAAATCCAGGCGATGTATACGAAGACAAATAAACAATGGCACGCTTTGTTTCACGCAACTAATATAGTGCATTACCAGATATAAAGAAATGACGGAAGTCATATTTCTGATGATAACTATGGAATAAATGCAATTGTACTCTATTAGTCTTGAGGAGAAGCTGCTGAGTGCTGAGGCTGACCTGCGTGACCTTCAAGTCAGTAACTGGCAGGATACGCGCAGGACAGGGCTCAATGGCGAAAGCTCATTTCAGAGGCCAAGATCCACTTTGGGTCGCTGAGCCAGCGTAGTTAGTTAGTTAGTTATGAGGAAGACGATGTAAGATATTATTATAATGATGAATGAAAACTGTTTTATTTCTGAATAAGTTTTAATCAAATACATTCAGAACATCCTACGTGTTGCATTCAGTCGGTTTGGGAACTAACTCGGTGAGAAAAACCGGCGTAAAAAAACTCGCAGACGAAATATTTCATTTAAATATACCTTTAATAATAAATTATGATTTTGTAGAAGATACAATTACAACTGTAAGTGATATAGTTATAGATGTAATTGGAACTATAAGTTATAATAAAATGAATGCAATTGCAGCTATATGTGATTATGGAACAGATATAATTGAAGTAACAGAGATAGCCAGTAATTGTTTTACCAAATAATGGTGATTAACGAATTATTATGAATTGTTAGTTGTTGTTATTGGAGATCAAAATATAAAAGCTTAGAGATTTTTACGTAGACATATTCTGCTATTAGACCGATAGAACTAGGTTTTTTGGTTTAAAAAATTCTAATTTTTTGCGTATAGTTTTACCACTAGGTAAACCTAAAAAATGATTTTGTGTCATTTTGGTCGACAGCTTCCAGAGATATTTAGGGATTTTGATTTTTGGTCGCTATAGGCTGAAAAAAATATTAAAGTGTAAAATTTAGGTTTTGGGATATTGCTAGGGCAGTACACGCTTTGCAGACACGTTTTGTGTCAGATTCATCCACGGGTTTCCTAGTAATTAGCAAATATTAGAAACGTCGCCTAATTGCGTCGAAAAAATATTAGAGTTTCTAAAAACGGTATAATATGGTTAAGTTTGTTGATGTCTGCTACTGTTAAAGTTTTGTGTCATTTTCATCCACGGGTTTTGAAGAAATTTATATTTTTGCTTTCAACATCCCGTAAAAGCTACAAAAAGTAATTAAAGTTTTTAGAGTTTACATATTATTTACAATTAAAAGGTCTATGCAAACCACATTTCAAAATTTAGCTCCTTTTCAGTCCCGATTTTAAGGGAAATTGACGATCAAGTAAAGCGAAATTGATTTTTATACTTGTTAATAGGCCACAAACTATTTTATTTTTAAACATAGATACAACATCATATCTTGAAGGGCCTGTGTAAGAGAAAATACGATATTTTATAATTTATTCGATGGAAAAGAAATAAAAAAAAATTGCATCTTATTTTAACAATTCTATATATCTTAATTTCGTAACTTAAAGCTTAGTCAATATTTTAATACTTACTTACTAAAAATTCTACCATAATATTATGATTTATTAGCAGATTTTAAAAAGTTTATGCATTATTTTAAGTTGTTGAAGAAAAACTACTTACTACGTAATCCGCATAAAATCCTTTTTCGTGTTCACTGTTCGATGATTTGAATTTTATTCTATTTGTAAAATGAAACTGACAAATTGGTTTCAGTACCTTTGCAAGTAGGGTTGCCATCAGGCGTTTGGACAAAGATAAGTAGTTTTTTTATTACGTCATAAATCATAAGGAGCAAATCGCAATTTACCTATTAAGTTTTACGGTAAAATGCTGCGCGTCCACTGGATCGGAGCGTACGCATTTACGAAATGCCGATGCGTTCACTGCATTCGGATTCATCATAGGCAATTTAGTTATTTTTAGTCCGTCATAGCCTGTTAACGTGCATTTGCATTATAGAGGATAGTGGCGAGGATATTGTTGTAACTAGTTGTATTTTATCAGAAGAGGAAAAGAGAAACAAGAGAAAACGAAATTCATTATTTCCCAATTTAATCCCAAATATTAACTCTCCTCAGTTGGTTATAATGATGTTGAAGTGCTCCCTCTGGGTCGTATCCAACGAAGGGTCGAATTGTTGACTGCCATAGTGTTTCAAACAGCTTGCAAGCTCCATGGTCTCCATGGTTCACTCTGCATCCTCTATCGGTTGTATCACGGGGAGTACTCTGAGGAATTGTTCGGTGGTGAAGATCTGTTTTTAGGTGAGGCATCCGATGAAGAGCTGGATGATGTTATCCAAGATTTTGACGATGAAGTAATTTTATCTCAGAGTCCTCACTGTTTAATTCTAATGCGTAACCAGTCACTGTCCTCAGCGTTCTAGATATTTTACGTGGTAGAGGCAGAAAAATACAGAAAAGCAGTCATACCTACAGTGTGTCGCGCAAAACTCGCCGCTGGAGCTTCTGTATGTTCTATAGAATACTAAATATTGTGGGGATCAATTCTATGATACTGTTACATTCTTCAGATGCTGCTAATAAGCAATTTTTCAAGAATAGGCGCACTTACCTGAAGACTCTCACTTTTGACTCTCTCTTATTGTCTAGAAGACAGATTTCAATACCGAACTTTGCCAACGTATGACGTATCTACAAATTTGTAAAAAGTACTGGAGAAAAAAAACGCCCAACGCCTTATAGCTTCTCTTAATTTTAAATCTGGAAGGTGTTTTGTCTTCCCGAGGTCCAAAGACCGCAAATCACGTACACAACGTGAGACGTGCAAAACTTTCATTTGTACTGTTCACCAGAACAAAATATGCCAAGATTGTTTCATAGTACCTAATTAATTCGATTTAATTATGTTCAGAAAGACTGAGATTATTGTTAAAATGTCTAAGTAAGTTGATTTAATAATATAAACTTTAATATATTTTTAAAAATGTGTTATTATTGTTGGGGTGCGCTAGTACCCCAGGGTACCGTTAGATAAAGTTTTTAAGATGGGTACGGTTCTAGGGCTAGTGTCACATGAGTATAATTAATTATTGTCAATGAAATATATGCGTTTCCTAGCTGTTAGGGTGTGTACTGTGTAATAAATATCAATTTAACATGTTTTATTCTAAATGGTAAAATAATGCAATCGTGAAAAAACATAGGTCTTATACTTAATTCTGTTTTTACTTTATATCAATGACCTTCCCAAAGCTATTGATCATAAAACAGTATTATTTGCAGATGACACAACTTTGGCAATAAAATGTAAAAATAATAAATTACTTATTTCAAAACTTAGTAGAAAACATACTTGACAAAATATTAAAATGGCTTGAAAACAACTTAAAAGTAAATCTAAATAAGAGAAAAATAATACAATTCGGACACTCTAAAACACAAAAAATCTATCTTGACATACAATATAATAATACAAATATTGACATGGTAAATAACACAAAATTTTTAGGACTAATCATTGATAATCGCTGCGACTGGAAATTACACGTAGAACATGATTATATATGTAGTAAATTAGAAAAATTTGTCTACGCAATAAAAAAATTACGAATTTTGGTATCGGTTGAAGCAGCTCTAAATGCCTTGTATCCTCTGTACTTTCATAGGGTCTTTTACTGTGGGGCAACTCAGTTGAAGTTGAAAGAGCTTTTAGAGTACAAAAAAGTGCGTTAGAGCAATATGTGGAGCGTGGTCACTGGATAGCTGTAAACCATCATTTGAAAAATTTCACATTTTACCATTGCCTTGTATGTACCTATTTAAGAGATATTAATGTATTTGTGTAACAACATCCAGAATACTTCACACTAAGTGCAAATGCAAATGGAAGAACCAAGAAATAAATTTATATTATATATGCCCCAGTGTAGGCTTGATATTTTGAAACGAAATTTATACATTTATATAATCCTTCAGGCCCCGCGCGAGCACCGGTGATCGCGAGAATAAAAGAATACAATGGGAATTCCTATATGTAGAACCTCCGATTGAAGGATTAATGCCATCAATATATATAATGAATTGCCAAACCATTTTAAATATCTTAATAACCTAGTCTTCAAAAGAGAAATTACAAAGTGGTTAGCAGAAAAAAGTTTTTATAGTGTCCAGTGTTTTTATAGTGAATCATAATTGAAAATAGCTTTATCATTATTTTAATTACTTAACTGAATTTATTACTGTAACTTTGACATTTTGACACAATACTATTTTACTTATTTTTTTATGAATTTTACTTATTTTATCTTTTAATGGATATTTTAAGACTAATTTAATTATTATGGACTTTGTTTAGTAATATATTCTAATTTTGTAATTCTATAAATTAAGTTTCAATTATATTTTTATGTTTACTTTGACTTCTGCACGCCACCTGGATGGCAGAATGTTTAGAACAATATTTTATAATTTGAAGACCTATGTCATGCACTACATTCTTGCAATAAATATATTTCATTTCATTTCATTTAATATTATTTGTAATAATATAATTTAATTTGTAGGTAACAACCCTAGGGACGAACTCTATCATACTCGTACCACCGACCACGTATAAAGCCCGTCACAGACTTAGTTATAATATATATTAATATATTTATAGCAAGGCATATTAGTCTATACTAAATCCACATGTCACAGAAATATATTATATTATAGCTGAGTGTGTGGTCACGCGAAAATTAGTATAGAAAATATATATTAATATGCCTAGCTATAAACATATATATTATAGCTAGGTCTGTGACGGGCTTTATTTTTTCAAGATAGTATTATATTCAAAATTCATATTGCTTTTGTACACAAAAACTGCCGATTACATTGAGATAATTTGATTCCTACAGTACATCTAATTAAAGTATTCCATTTATACATAGGCTATTTTTATTACAAAATGTGAGGCGGTCTGAGGTATTCAACGAAATTTACGTGAGGAAAGCTGCTAGAAAGTAGCAAGAGTAGCTTATTTCAATAGCACATAGTTCAGCCACCTAACCTGCGAGATTTGTTTCAAACCAATTCTGATTGTTTCAAAGCGCATTCGTTTGCCACAATCAAAATTTTTACATATACGCATACGCAAGCAAAAATTAATATCAGCAGACAGGTACAGATGTACCAACAATTTGACTCTAACTGCGCCTAATTTTATCTATTTTTTTGCGGTATACTATGTTCGGGCGAGACGGGGATTACGAATAATACAAAATTGCAACATTTTGACATTTTTGAATGCGTTGGGCGAGTGCGGGGGCCGGGGTGTGAAGTGCGCGGGTGAAAACTATCAGTATCACTATCAGCGTAGCGCGTGGATAAAACATTATTATTTGGCTTTTGCGAAATAGATAATATTAAACAATTTGAAAAAATCAGAAGTTTATCCATAGCGGGTCTGTACGTCTATCTAAAGGCTGTATCTCAGTCTCAGACAGCCTGAAGACAGACATACAGACAGAAAGACATCGAAGTCCCAGTAATAGGGTCCCGTTTTACCCTCTGGGTACGGAACCCTAAAAACGGTAGGACAGGACTACGCAGAGTTCTGTCTCACACTCGCACTCGTCCGGTTCTTTCATACTGTTTATATTTTTGTATCTAATTTTTAAAGCAATTGGTGAAAAGGACTCAAAATGAAAATATATATTTCTTACTTCTTTAGGATGTTGAATATGTAAACACCTTTAATTAAAAATATCTTTTTCGTAGTGTTTGGAGCTTGCAAAAGTAAAAATTATTAAAATCTCGAAATATTGTGGATGAATCTGACACAAATTTATTCTATGGCTTTATTTAATAGACCTGAGCCCAATTATTGTGATTTCAGAAACTCTAATTTTTTTTTAGATAGTTTTTTAAATAATTGGCAATATTTCGGGTTCCAATGGGCTAAAATGGGCTTGACGGATCACGGTTCGGTATATATCGATATCCAAAGGATTTCAGTGGCTGACCAATCACCACTGGTGCAATGCTCCAGATGTTTGGGGTACGGCCACACGAAAAGAGTATGTCGCGAGGTAATAGATGTCTGTAGCCATTGCGGAGGCCCACACCAAAAGGCAGACTGCGATAAATTATTATCTGAGTACGCACCTCCAAAATGCATAAACTGTATCCGGGCGAAAATAGACAATGCAGAGCATAATGCCTTTGGCGACTGCTGTCCGGTCAGGAGGAAATGGGACGCAGTCGCCAGGTCGGCAGTAGTATATTGCTAAAGGCGCCCTTGACTTGATTGATAGCACAAACAACGCCACCTATGAAAGAACCTGCCGAGTGGTACAGATCAACCTGCAAAGGAAGAAACTGGCCACGCAAGAACTGATGATGGTGGCTAGCAAATTTACATTTGCACTGATTCAGGAGCCGTACACTGGAGCCGAGTCAGGGATGAGGGAAGTCAGCGGGGTGCGAATCTTCCAGTCTGGTGAGGGTGAAGCAAGGACAAAAGCAGCGATAGCGGTCTTCGATAATAATATCGAGGCTTCTATGGAGGCCAGATATACCTCAAAAAATATTGTTGTAGCCCGCATCGGACTGGGAGATCGTGTGATTACGGCTGTGTCCTTTTACCTGGAACCCGACCAAAACGTGGATGAGCACCTGGATCAGTTAGGTAGAATCGTGAATGGCCTAGGACCTAGTGGCATCATCATGGGTGGCGATGCCAATGCAAAAAGTGTTTGGTGGGGCAGTACAGAAAACGACTCCAGAGGTGACGTCTTTTCCGGTCTGTTAAACCAATGGGGAATGGAAGTTTTAAACGAAGGAAGGAAGCCTACTTTCTTTACCATCAGGGGCGGAAGGACATGCAGTAGCATTATAGATGTTACTGCGTGCACTTCCGACCTATTGCACTTAGTCCAAGATTGGAAGGTAGAGGAAGGGATGGTTTGCTCGGATCACAACGGTATTGTGTTCAGTATGGGTAAACAAAAAATTAAAATAAAACCGAATAGCGCAACTCGGAAATATAAGACTAAAAATGCTAATTGGACAGCTTTCTTGGAGAAAGTGGCCCAATTAAAAATAGACAAAAATTTAAACACAGGAAGAATAGCAGAAATAAACACTAAAAATGAATTAGATAAAACCGTAACTGAATACAATCTCGTTGTGACAAGCGCCTGTGAAGAGACCCTACCGAAGAAGAAAGCTGCTATTCCGATAAAAAAGCCCCCATGGTGGAATGATGAGCTAGAACAGAAGAAAAGGAAGACCAGGACACTCCGCAGAAGAATTCGCGGGGCTGCACTAGATAGAAAAGAATATGTTGTAAACGAATATCTCAAACAGAAAAAAGAGTATGAGGAGGAGGCCAAACAACAACAGGTCAAAAGCTGGAGGGAGTTCTGCGAAAAACAAGACAGGGAGACAGTATGGGATGGGATATATAGGGTTCTTAGGAAAACAGGGAAGAGACAGGAAGATTTGCTACTGGTAAAAGGAGGAACCGCACTCAGCGCCAAGGAGTCCGTCGAAGAACTGGCCAAGGTCTTCTACCCCCGGGATGATCCCAAAGAAGACACTGAATACCATTGCAGAATACGATTAAAAGCAGATCTCGTGAACCGAGAAGATGATCCTGACAATCATGATCCTCCGTTTACTGAGACCGAACTAAAATCTGCTATGGACAGTTTCAATCCTAAGAAGGCCCCGGGAGGGGATGGCCTTACTTCAGACATAATAGCGCGAACAGTGAACGCTGATCCAGAGTTTCATCTGAGTCTCTTCAGCAAATGTCTGCAACTCGGGTGTTTCCCCACCATTTGGAAGGAGGCTACGGTAATAGTCCTCAGAAAACCAAATAAAGAGGACTATACGACAGCAAAATCCTATAGACCAATTGGCCTCCTTCCGGTGATGGGAAAACTATTCGAGAAGATGTTGGTGAGGAGACTCAGATGGCACTTGACCCCTAGTCTGAGTTCCCATCAATACGGCTTCACACCTCAACGAAGCACGGAGGATGCCCTCTTCGAACTTATGAGCCAGATCAAGATAAACCTGAAAAACAAAAAGATTATAGTGATGGTTTCATTGGATATCGAGGGGGCATTCGACAGTGCATGGTGGCCGAAGATAAGGGTGAGGTTGGCGGAGGAAAAATGCCCGATCAATATTAGAAGGACGATAGACAGCTATCTGTCGGATAGGAGGGTAAAAGTGAGGTACGCTGGGGAGGAATGTGAAAAGGAAACGGACAAAGGATGTGTCCAGGGTTCGGTGGGCGGGCCTTCTCTTTGGAATCTAAAATTAGATCCATTACTCAAAAATCTAATTCAGAGGGGGCACTATGTCCAGGCCTTTGCCGACGACATAGTGCTCCTCTTCTTTGGTATAACCACGGACGTCATAAATGAGGCTGCGAGGGATGCCCTTGAGTATGCGCACTTGTGGGGAGCGGAGAACAAATTGAAATTCGCTCCCCACAAGACGCAGGCCATGGTTATCACTCGCAGGCTCAAATATGACACTCCAAGACTGAGCATGGGAGGTGTCCCAATAACTATGACCAACAAAATCAAGTTATTGGGCCTAACCATCGATGACAAGTTGACCTTCAACGCCCATATAGACAATGTCTGCCAGAGAGCCGTGAAGTTACACTCCCAGCTCTCACGAGCGGCCAGAGTCAGCTGGGGGCTGAAGGCCAATGTGTCGAAGATGATCTATAATGCTGCTGTGGAACCCACAATAACATATGCGGCCTGTGCATGGGCGGACTCAGCGAGAAAGCTGGGTGCACGAAAGCAGCTAAATGCAATACAAAGGGGCTTTGCCCAAAAAGCATGTTATGCCTACAGAACTGTTTCCTTGCACTCGGCTCTCGCTATTTCAGGGATACTCCCGCTTGATTTACGAATCAGGGAGGCGGCTAACCTCTACTTAGCCCGAAAGGGAAAAGCCGAGAATATTATCCGGGACTTGAAGATCGAAACGGTGGAAACTTTTAATAACACCCCCCACCCTGCACAAATACAACGATTAGACTACACCTGCCTGATGGACCAGAGCGAGATAGATAATACCAACATTCCGATAAAAATCTTCACGGATGGTAGCAAGCTTGAGGGTAAGGTGGGCGCAGCACTGTCAATATGGACAGGTGATCAGGAGATGCGGCACCTTAAGCTCAAGCTTGCAGACCACTGCACAGTCTATCAGGCGGAACTTCTTGCGCTGAGCAGGGCCTCGGAAGTTGCTCTGGATACATCGGATCACAAAATTGGTATCTACAGCGATTCAAGAGCGGCAATCGAGGCCGTGTGCAGCGCCGGAACTATCAATAAGGTTGCCTTACAAACCAAGAAGAACATCGCATGTGCCTTGAACCAGAACAGAGAGATATCTCTGTTCTGGGTCAAGGCACACGTGGGAATAACGGGAAACGAACGCGCTGACGAGCTTGCCAAAGAAGCTGCAGTTGGACTGAGGGTTAAACCCCATTATGACCTGTGTCCGGTCTCACACGCGAAGAGCCTAATCCGTGAGGAAACTCTTCGTGAGTGGGATCGAAGGTATCAAGAGGGTACTACTGGTGGTGTCACTAAAATGTTCGCACAGGACATAGGGGCAGCTCACAAGGTCTTTAAGGAGATTAAACTTAATAAGGAAATAACACAGGCACTGACCGGGCACGGTGGGCTCTCTGGGTATCTGTATCGCTTCAAGTGCAAAGAGAGCCCATCGTGCAGGTGTGACCCCAGTAAAATAGAAGATGTACCACATCTTCTAACAGAATGCCCAATATATTCGAGGCCAAGATATGATCTGGAGATGAAAATAGGACAAGATATAAATGTTGATAATATAAAGGAAATCGTAAAAAACAAGAAAAATAGGGAAGAATTTTTGATATATTGTGTTAGAGTAATAAAAGAAGTAAACAGTATGAACAGAACAGAAAATAGAAACAGAAGATATTAAGTGTCTAGACATAAGATAGTATAAATTATTGTATTCGGAACATAAATCCCTCGAATGAAAATCAGGGACACGAGTAATATTAAAAAAAAAAAAAAAAAAAAAAAAAAAAAAAATGGGCTAAAATGGTTCAAATTAGGTACCTACAATCCGAAGACTAATCTCGATATGATGCTATTGTTATTTTTAAGTTAAGTTTTTGCTGGCTAGTTTTATACAAATTTTTAAAAATCGACCACTAAATTTTGATTTTCTCAAAAACCTATCATCAGAAATGACACAAAATTTAAAAATAACCTAATAAGACATCCGTGTGCAAAAATTCAGAAACTTTAGAATTTTTGAAACTTATCACCTAAAAACAAGCTAGTCCCGCAGGTCTATATTATTATCTACATGAAAGAATCTGTGGAAGACATTTGACACATTTACGGTTGTTTCATACGCGGTTACATTTCTCATTACTCAATTCTGTTTATGACACAAAAAGGCCTTGAGATGTCGCAGCAATATATTTAGCAGCACGCATTTGAAAAACCATTAAATATTTACAATTCATAAATCTTTAGAATTAACACAAAGGAAGTTATTTGTAGTTGTCATTGATCTCGTCGACACCTCATTTGATGTTGTATCTCACATATTCACAATGATCATAACGAAATGAAACTTTTGTATGACGTATTGTTTGCAAGGACAAATGACAAATAAACAAAGTGAATACTTTCCGGTCCGTTTGTGTTCAAACATTGTTGATAGGTCGTGTAAATATTAGTTTTATAATTTCTGGCACAACGTTAATGTTTGCGTTGAATCCACTAGAAACAAATAAATTATTAATTTCAATGTGACCTTTTGAGTTGCGATCAGCTTTGGTAAATCCAAAAACCTTTTGCACTTTTGCACGTATCCCTTGTTTTGTCACTGAAACTATTTTTATTTTCACTTGTCATTATAAGTGAGGAGGTACCATACAAATAGTACCCTACGTTACATTTAATAGTCTATTATTATGATTAGCATTTATTTAATGTCGTGTATTTTTGAAAGTATTTCTCCATTACAAGTTATTTTTTTGTTTCAGATTGTACAAATTATTTATCTCAACCTAATATGAACAAAAATGGGAAACCAATTGACCCTGCCTACGATCCGGACGTAGCTAGTAAGTATGCCAAATTATAAAGCAGTAAATATATAGAATAATATGATAATTCATTTTATAGAATTTTATACATCACACAAAGACAAAAGATCCTCATGTCAGAAACGGGTCTCCTTAAATACGAAAGTGTGTCTGTATGTCTGTTACCTCTTCACGCCCAAACCCCTGAACCGATTTTGCTGAAATTCGGTATGGAGATACTTTGAGACCCAGGAAATAACCTAAGATACGTTTTTCCCGAAAAAATGTCCTGTTCCCCCGATTAACGTATTTTATCTCAACGGAGTTGCGAGAATCAACTAGTATATAAATTCGAATTCAGAGGGTAGTTTTCGAATACTTGACATAAATGACTACGCAGTAGCTACGTAGTACGTAAAAGTACGTAGAAGCATCTGACGTGACTTTAAAATTTAATATAGTAAGGCGAAATTTATTTAACCCAAACTAATGTGCTTTAGTCACGCTATATTCCGTGGGTACACAAATATGAGTCAGACTTGAACAATTTTGAAACGAACAAAAAGTTTCTGCTGTGTTTGTTACAAAATGCAAAATTAAATTCAACAACAGCTAACTGGAAACTTTTATCAAAGTAGCTCGTTATAACAAAATTACCGACGGCTGTACCCAATTATTTGAATCATAATATTATTTCGTTGGAGTAATTAAATGTTCCAATGTATTTTGTAATTGCTTGGCGCTCTGTAAAGGGTTTCGCTAATTAATTAGTTATATCACGTGCATTTCAAACTAATTGATACGCTTTTACCGAAAGTATATTTGGGTTCACGAAAGCTTTTTGTGAAATTGTCTTTGTCAACCCCTCGTTCAAGCTATCCATAATGATATTGTGTTGTAGGACACACCTAGTTTAGTTTAGTATTAATTAATTATTTCATGTATCACTTCTAATTAGTACTCGTATAAGGCCGGTCGCATCCACACGTTTTCCGTATTCGGAAATCCGAATGACGTATGAAATCAGTTGAAAATACAGCGTTACTAGTGCGTTTGCGGTCAGCCTAGCCTAACACAAAAACATATAACAATTGTTGTGGCATTTCTTACCTTCCTACTGAAAAAAAAATATATTTACCCAGCGAAAAACTATTTAAGGTCTGCTTGCTTGCTTGCTTGATGATTGAATAGTTATTATACGCTTTGTTAGTATATTTGTTCATAAGAGGATGCGAATAACGATCATATTAATTGAATTTGTAATACATACTGACATTCCGTATCAAATTATCAAATTAGGCTTTCTTTTCCAGATTACGTTCGGACCATGATATCATTCGGTATCATCAGTCTGTTTGTGATGGCGATGGGTTGTGGGTTTTCCGTCTACACCTTCCGCAACCCTCGGTACATGTTCAAGCGACTCGCCGCGGGCATACACTTCATTAGTAGTAAGTAAATAATTACCGAATTTCTGCAAACAGGAATATGACAAAGAGTCTAGGGATGTTAGATAAATATTATGTTTCCAAGCGAAATAATGGAAAGAGTAACAGACATAAAATGTATGTTTTAATTACAAATTGGTCTAAAATTAATCGTATGAGAAATAATTTTACATAATATTTTATAGAATTTTATATCCTAAATGTGTGTCTGGAATGTAATGAAATACTATAATTATGTTCATGTAAATTCGGAAGAACTAGCTAGGAAACTAAACAAACTAAGAGTACGATTCTGATATAGTCAAACAAAATAAATTCATATTTTTTGTTAACAGCTTCTTGTACCTTCGTCGTGGTACAAGTGACATTCTCAACTGTGGACTACATGAAGAAAAACTTGAAATATATTTACCCGGAACGCGCTTATCATTAGTAAGTTCTTATCATCGAAAATCGGTTAAAAAATTTAATTTATCAAGCATTGCTTTAATTTGCAATTAATTTTAATATCAAATTCTAAAAGCCTATTAATTTGAATCTGAAGATCAAATTGTGTTTAAATTTGTTATTTGCTACTCAAATATCTTCACCTACATCAACTCTTACCATAATAAAAAGTGATTTCTTGGCCTGTTTTTCAACGATTGCCTTTCTTACAGCTACCACATCAGCTTCTTCCTAGCGTGGTTTGTCGTGCTGGTCAACCTCTTCGCGGCCGGATCGTTTCTCCTCTACTCCCGCAAAAGGAAAGGGGACAAGGCTGCGACGGATGAACTCGCCATGGCCGACGAGCCGACCATAATCGGCCGATGACCATCTCGTTTCAAGCAACTCCTCCAGTTTGCTGGCTTCCTCTCCGATCTACTGAACAGTGCTCAAATGACCAATAGCTGTTATGTAATGTCTTCCAAGCTGAACAAAACTGGGGCTTCATGATCGCCCACCGAAATCTATCTCAGGTGAATCTTTTAAATGTTTTTTGGTCTCGGCATCTCAGACGATGTGGTTGCGCAACTACGAAACACCAATTGAAAGCTTTAAATTTATGGTACGGTTAGAAATTGTGAGAAAGACCAGGGGGCCGATTGTAACGCCTCGAATATTGCTGCCATCGCAGGCTGCCTCACTGGCACTTATACTCAAGTGAGCCAGTCTACCATCGAAGCGGAATTCGAATTGCAGGAATCGAGCCCCAGACGACCAGATAAAAGTGCCTATGAATTTGTACCGTCTATGAATATTGTAATGTCGAACTATGGTTGCTAAAGATTTAAAGGGATCGAAATATTGTTGTCAAGAATTAATGTATTATAAAATAGCCACCATTAATGAAATCAAAATCGAGTTGTCGCTAAATATTTTAATGAATACATAGATAATAAAATATATTGACCACAATCGATAAAATAATGATTCACCATAGCTAGTTCTTGTTTCCGTAGGTTAGCAGATTGTACCGCAGCTTACGTTGTTCGCTAGGCTTTCATACTATAATGCGTATTGCGTATATTTCAATACTTAACTACGCTTACGATAATTTTAAATATTGTATTCTTATAAATTATTAATAAATATTTAAAAAAAATATTGTCACGTGTAAAGCTCGCTACAGACGACAAACGCATAACTCTATAGAAATACATTGCAGAAGTTGGGTTTTCGCAAGTACATAATAATAATATTGTTTGTGCCGAATACTAAAATAAGACCCAGGTCACACTGGCTCGATGTATCGCCGAGTTTTTTGTTAGAACGGAATAACACAAGCGGTGTTGCGACAACGCGTGTCAACACAATACAGGACGAAAATTGACCTTGACGTGTCATTCATCCTCATTTGATTCATGATTGTCAGTTTTGTCACTGTATATATCTTTTGTCCGTCGTTCCGCCAAAACACCGCATCCTACGAAATAACACATTGACACTATTAGAGAAGTTGATTCATAGGCATTAGGCAGATGACGGACCTACGTAATTTGGTCACGTTTTGTCATACCCAAATAACAGATCACGAATTACATTGAATTGACAACTCGCCCGAATGACATTGGTATGTCAACCGCCTATGAATCAATTTCTTCGATGGTATAGTTCTTGCAATCTAAGAGTGCGCGTAGCCTTTATTTGTAGTTGGAAATGCGAATAGACATTTTCGTTAGTGTGCGTACCCGACGGAGCAGTCAGTAGCGAGCGAGCCATGTACGCGTGTATAGATATGGTCACTCACACAACTAAGGGCGACGCACACTCGTAGATTGCAAGAACTATACTACGATGACATGACAGAGAAATGTGGCTTGGCTACACGCAAGTGCTACACGAAGGCTCAAGCTGAAGCCAGTATACGACCGAACTGTGTAGTTATACTGTCGTCGTATGTAGGGAGCATAAGAAGGCCCTTTGAAAACGCCAAAATTATAATGGTGCTGCTTTTTGGCCTGTTCACTATTTTATACTTGCTTAAGTCTAAGAAAATGGTTAAGTTATAACAACAATTAGGAATAGAGCTAATCTTTGTTATAATATGTAATAATTTTAATAGAGCTATTTTGCAAAAGGATTTTAAAAGTTGCCTATTTTTTCCTTAGCTTCTTGACCGTGATTATGAAACTTGGATAGGTTTGGACCATTTAACATATCAAAGTATTAAGATTATTAATAATATTGTTAATGTTCTACGAACTCACTAAAACATGAAAATATTTACTTCTTTGAAACGAAAATTATATCTATTCTTAATTGAATCTAAAATACTTCGTTCAATTATCAAACTGTTATTAAAAATCAATAAGTACTTAAATAAAAAGTTACTATTTGAAATTCTTAGGACAATGCAATATTTCTATTGAACTTTAAGGTTCTATATGTAACGCCGTCGCAAGACTTTTTCTAGTTAGTATAATAATAATTATTATTGCTAGGTTTTGATCTAGTCAAATATATTTTGTAATGTACAGTTTGCGTTTCACTTTGTGTCTAGGATAAAATCTTTGCATTAATCACATCCTTATTCAGAATAGTGTTACATGTATGTTGTATATGTTTATAATGTTATTACATATTTTATTCTTTTTATTCCACAGCAGTTCATAACGTACAATAATATGCAAACTTGATACTGGTTAGCATAATATACTATAGAGTAATTTAAAGAAATAAATAATATTAGTTTTATCAGTAGGTGATTGAGTTAAACGCCTGTTTGCAGTCGTACTATTTCTTTAATAATAATGATTAATGATTATTATTAAAGAAATAGTACGACTGAACGATGACTGTAGAATATTATGAATGAGTATCATAATAATTGATTGTTTATAATTATTATAAACAATCAATTATTATGATATTCATCAAAATTTAATTGCTATTTCATTATATATTTATTTGACTCTTTCACTTTTTATCACGTAAAAAACGCATATTTTATCGAAAGAACACTTTACAATAAATTTATTGTAAATCTATTTTCATCATTGTATTTTAATTTTTTTTCACCTTGTAAATAGTACATAGATACATAGGTATTCTAGACGACACAAAATATAAAAATAAATATTTTCAACAAAAGTTTTAATACTTAACTTATACTTTTTCCACTGAAATGACGTTAGACGTTTTTAAAAACATTCTAAAAGTAAATCTTAATGAATTTATCTTTTGTCTAATATTAAAAAGACAAAATATTTTGAATTACAGCCAAATTAGGACAAAAAATATTTTTCTATATATAAAGAATACCACTTGAAATTTTTGATGGTGCCATAATTTCAAAATACTTAATAGCATACCTCATTTTATAGACATGGTAAAACATGATTTGAATTACATTTAAAATTGTCTAACATTATTCTATACAATTTATGAAAAAAATATATTTAACATTATGTACTTTTAAGAGTACGGTTATGAAAATGTACCTTAAATTAAACATTTGTAGAATATTTCATATTTAAAATCATATATCATACCGCTATAATAATTATATGCTTATACTAATGAATTGACAATTTTGTTTCTTAGGGACAGGCGTGCGTTGCTGCGTTGCGTCGTATCGTAAAAGTTGACGACGAAAGTAGTAAAATCTACTATCAAATTTTGCTGTACGACGTTGTTTTTGCGGAACGAGTTACGACGCACGACACGACAACGCAACGCACTGTTGTAGCCTGGCCCTTACGCCCTCCCAAGACGAGGCTTGGATTAGAAGAATCAAACATTTATAAAACCTGTTGTAATGTTACAGATTTAGAGTTAGAAATGAAAAAAATGCCAGGCCATTATAGTAAGACTTATCAACATTCTAAACACTTTCGATCGTACTTACGACTTACGAACACTGATACATAATAATATAATAATATTATCCTGTATCCTGTATATTATCTGGGGGCACCACAGTGCCCTCGCCAATTCGAGCGCGATTATAATATTTACTTCATAGACGAATGCTTTTCAAGTCTGAATTATTACATTACAGACAGCTAAGCAAGCAACTCTAATATTATATTTTAATATATTTATTCGGTCCAGGCCACGAAACAAGTCAAAAATTTCTATTGAAGATCAGTATTTGCATTAAACTTTTGACTTGTTTCGTCAATTGGATCAAAATGTTACGTTACTGATTATGTTAATATTTTAAGATTTTACTTCTAAGCAATTGTATATCGAGGTTTTGTCTTTGTGAGTGTATGTTACGTGGTGTGTCTTATTCCATACTGTTTCTCTCATATAATGGTTAAATGTACGTTGTACCTATTTTGTAATTACTTATTTATATCAATAAATTCCTTAAACTTTACTTTTTTTTATATGCCTCCATAATATTTTCATGTTCGCCGTGAGGTGAAAGAAATGTTCACAAGCTCGAAAAACGCAACCGTCCTCTTGAGACGAGTAAAAAGAACACACAGCCACCTAAATTGTTTAAAAAGTTCATTCGAGGACCAACGCACAATATCCCGGTAGTTATTTCAAGACGAGCATTGTACAAAATTTGGCAGACTCCCAGGAAACGGTTGTGTCACCGCCAACCTACAGGTTACTGGCCTACAAAGAAAGAATGCAAATGCCACAAGACTAAGATGCTTCTCTAATGTTCCAGATAAATATCTGACAGCTACGCTTGTTACCTGTATAATTAATGTAGTTATTGAAAGTATATTTTATTCAGAAGCAAAGTTTATCGTTGCCTGTTTATTGCTTTAACCATCGTCTTTCCTAATTAGAAGTAAATTGTAATGGGCTGCTACAATATGAATATAGCCGCCCATAACAATTTGCTTCTTATTAAGAAAGACGACAGTTCCTGAAGATTATCTTCACAAATTATCGTCTTTCCCAGTAGTACGGCTATGATTTATTGATGAAACTATGTTTTTGTTTGTATTCGTAAATTCAACTGTTGTTATAGTATGTTTAATTCCTTTTTGAATATAAAGTAATCAATCGATTCATATTTCTACAAAACTTAATATGCCTAGTAATATAGTAAAAAGATTTTTCGTAGACAAACATAGAACTTTCGGTTGAATTGAAATAAGGAACAAATATTATTAAGTTTCAGCATATTTATGATGTTTTTCTTGGCACAATCGCCATATTTACGGAATAAGCAGACAGTTAAATGTCCTACAGATGAGATTTTTTAGTCAGCGTGCCAAATGAGTGATGGAACGTGAAATGTGAGACAAGCATTATTTTCGTTACAAGCTGTGAATCTACGTGCTCTTACCGCCGTACTCAGAGACATTTAATTATGATTAAGCTTCAATTTAATAAAGAGTTTGACAGATAATATTATACGGGGCTTAACTCAAAATTTTGAATTAATTGCATTTAAGTAATTATTATACATGTTCCACTTTGAGTGCGGCAATAAGTAACCTACACCTAAGTCAAAAGTATCTTTCCACAGACATTTCACCACTGTGTTGAAAAATATTTAATATCTATAGAAACTGAAGAAACGAGATTTTTTGATGATGATTTACTTGTAAATGCGTATTTTGATTATACATATCCATGAATTATACATAATATGCATAGCACTGGATCTCAAAGTCAGGCAGAAACACTGTTGACTGCTACAGTAAAACTTATAAGTTTTCCCTAACTAATAACTAACTCCCTAACGAAAGATGTATATTATAGCACGATACATCTTTCTATAGAAACAGCTATAATGTAAAAATATACATTATAGCTGTTGTGTGTGGTCTCCTGACGATTTCTATAGAAAGATGTATCGAGATGTATCGTGCTATAAAGGCTGTCACAGACAGAGCAGGTAATGTGAAGATGTATATTATAGCACGATACATCTTTCTATAGAAACAGCTATAATGTAAAAATATACATTATAGCTGTTGTGTGTGCGTCTCCTGACGATTTCTATAGAAAGATGTATCGAGATGTATCGTGCATCGTATAATATACATCTTTACATTACCTGCTCTGTCTGTGATAGCCTTAAGAAAGTATATATTAATTAAAATTCATAAGCAAGATAAGAAGTATTTAATTCATAAACGGTGATTCAATGAATAGTAGTAACCAAAGAACTCTAAACCTAGTAGTAACGAAAGTTTTCATTCACATTTCGTTTTTGCACAAAAATATCTATAAACTCATTGCGTGCAATTGCCTCATGACGTCACAAACCGTTCAATATCTGTTTACCAGTCTCTATGGTTACGCGATTTGCATGTTGTGTTGAAAAATGGAATGAAATAATTTTGGACGAAAGCTAAAATAGATCAATACTAATTTAAGAGAATCACGCGATATGATCGAGCAAAAGGTAAGCCTTTCTTCAATTAATGCTTTACGTGACATCAGACATGCGACCTGGTACCAAGTTTATCCATCAACTTTATTGACTTTCCTTGAGGATTGGCATGAAATCGATATTCAAGTTTTACGCAAGTTTTTTTTTTTAAAACACTACGTACTACGTTAGTAAGTAAGTAACACCTAAACACCAGAAGACATAATATTATGACCTTATCTCAAGATTAAGAAAATTTCAAATGCGAATTTCTCCTAAACGCGGGGGTTTTCCGGGGGTGGAAGTGGTACGGGAAGGTTTATTTCACCCAAATCATCTTACCTCAACCCATGTGACCACCAAAAAAAATTGGGATAGGTTTCTAAACCTTAGCATTTTATTTATTCGTAGACTACATATTATTGGAAATTAATACAGGATAACGAAATGCTTTATAGGTTAACCAGGAGAGTAACATAATTGAAAGCAGTCAGAGTAACATTAAAAGAAAGGTAACAGAAAGTAACAGCTCTGGATGTAAGTATAGATTAATCCATACTAATACTATAAAATATGCGAAAGTGTGTCTGTCTGTCTGTCTGTTACCTCTTCACGCCCAAACCACTGAACCGATTTTGCTGAAATTTGGCATGGAGATACTTTGAGTCCCGGGAAAGGACAGAGGATACTTTTTGTTTCGAAAAAATGTACGGTCCCCGCGCGATAAACGAGTTTTGGCGCAACGGAGTTGCGGGCATCATCTAGTTAATGTATAACTTATCAATTAAATAAGAACAATATAGGTTACGTATATTTTTAATTAACGAGTTAAATTTAACGAAACAGCAACACAAAAGAATATCACAGCTGAAAAGCATGCTGAAAAAGGTGTTAGTAACGCAGATGTAATAAATATCAACAGAGAAGATTATTTACAATTATATAAAAATCTTCTGAATGAAGTTAATCAACTGCAAATAAAAAATAGTCTATTCCATCGAAGGTTGGCTGAATATTTCAGGTAAATAAAATATACAATTAGTATGCAATTTAATATAATATAATAATTTAATGGTAATATCAAACTCTTTCAAAAATATTGTGTTACCTTGTAAATAATCTCATACTTGCGTCATGTTGTTAGTTTTATAATCGTCAGCTTAATTCAAAAGTTTTTTTTTTCTCACAGAAAGCGACACTTAGAACATGTTCTGAAACCGATAGATTCAGCAGAGTTAGAGGAAAAGTATCAGCAAAAATTAATGGCTTACGAGGAACTTACACAGAAAGAAGAAAAGGAATCGACTGACGTAAATATTTTTATACCCTTTTTTTATTTAATCATTAAATTTGTGGCAAATAAACAAGGAAATTGGACACAGCCACATAATATGTTTTAAATCCGTAATCATAATTTAGTATTTCCTTTACAATACAATAATTATTTACGATTATTACAATATTTGTATTATGAAACACTTTCAAAGATAAAACTGAAGCTGGACGCTGTAGAAATTCAATATAGAGGTACATTAGAGCAAGTACAGAAAAGTTTTGATGACTTACAAGAATACGAACGGTCAACGGGTACTGGGTTAATTTTATCATCTAAAGGAAAACCAATATCAGACAAGGTAAGTTCGTCTTGTTTGTGTTGACTCAAGCTATGAAAACTTTTAGGTATTGGATCTGTAAAGATCTGATTTTATACTCAGATTTTATACTTTGCGTAACTTTTTCTTTCGATTGTAGCTTTTAATGTCAGTAAAACCTTTATCCTTCAAATAAAGTATGGCATAGGCAGACAAGTACAAGAATAGGTGATATTTTCACTAAAGTACGCTTTTCCGTGATTAATGAGTGACAGATTATGTATGTGATATTTAGGGCCTGTTTCACCGCTTCCTGCTAAGGCTATCCACCACTTAATTTGACAGATGGAGTATGGAAAATCTGTCAAATAACCCTATCGGGCACCTTATCTGGAAGCGGTGAAACAGGCCATTAGCTTATGACAATTATTTCATACCTACTAGATTATGCCTAACTCTGTTGCGCCAAATTTACTTTATCGCATGATAATCGTAAATTTTTCCGGAATCAAAACTATTCTATGTCCTTTCCCGAGATTCAAAGAATCTCCACAACTAGCAAAATTGGTTCAGCGGTTCGGGCGTGAAGAGGTAACAGACAGACAGACAGACAGATGGACAGAGGGGCAGACGGACAGACAAACAGACACACTTTTGCATTTATAATATTAGTATAGACCTACATTGCAGATGGTGGAGCGACTTCTGTCATTGCAAAGACGTAAGACCGAGCAAGCATCAGCGCTATGTTTGCGTTACATAAGAGCTCGCAACGCTGTGGCGGAACTAGAAACCATTGTTCATAAACTTGAAAAATTAGCTCCAGGACTGTATGTATCACGGTACGAGCAGCTTAATTTTGAACATCAAAACTACAAGAGCAAAATTGAAGGTATGTCTGATCTGTTATCAAAAATTAACTAATGAGAAATTTTATGGTGCTCCCTCACCGCGAGCATTCGCTCGTAATCTAACGTTACAAAGTCAAGCATTACATCAGTGAGGGAGGAGAATGGAGCATTACAATGCGCACTTTGTAATGATACAATGTTTAATATCTTGATACCACATAAAACATCAATGCTACGTGATAGTGAAATCATTTTGCTATGGAATGCTCAAAGTCGAATCTATAATGTTACATTATACGTGATTGCTCGTCAGTCAGGGAGGTAGTACTGTAATGTAATTCGTAACAGTCAAATCATGAAAAATGTTAAATTTTACATTACACATGAATACTACCGGCTCACAGGGAGTATTCGCTAGCTCCTAGCATGCTCAATACTCAAAATAGACTATGGACCACTAGAGAAATTATTGATTTATTGCCAGATACGGACCTCCGCTATTTGGTCGAATTATCTGAATTCAACTTCGATTGTGAAGAAGTGATAATCCGACCTAATTACGTTTGTCATCTATGAATATTTGTTTCTAATAGCAGTTAATTATTTTGTTTTTAATAAATTAATGTTCATTCTAGAACGTGAAGATGAACTTATAAAAAATCGCAAGAAGTGTACAGAGCACAATCAAATATTAGCTCACATTAGAGAGAAAATGAATCACACAGATGAAATCATCGACATAGCTGAAGGAGAACTAGGCGATGCACAAGTCGATTTCATGAGAGCGAGAGAGAATTTAGGTGAAACAAAGGTAACTAACGCAGATACTCATTTTTATACCTTTAAAATTATTTTTATCTACTTCGTTATAAAACGCTCTTTGAAAATAGTAAAAACAAAACACACACATAGCATTTTCATAACAGCAATTGTTATGCGTATAAATGAGCTTACTAACCATCTATGTGAAATACCTTGGAAACATAAAGAAAATAAAGTCAAGACCTGAAATATTGTTGACCATCTTTTCGTGTTCTTTGATTTATTACAGTCTCGTCGAGATAAACTGCGGTGGGCTCTCGAGGAGGAGAGACTGAAGGCTGGTTTGCTTACAAAGAAGGACC
The DNA here is from genome assembly GCA_937595015.1 of Polyommatus icarus. Lineage (NCBI taxonomy): Eukaryota > Metazoa > Arthropoda > Insecta > Lepidoptera > Lycaenidae > Polyommatus > Polyommatus icarus. The sequence goes on along the minus strand of OW569330.1, from coordinate 7,732,884 downwards.
TGCTGCGTGATTACCAGGATGCTACTGACGAGGTAATTATTGACACAGAACTCGGAAAGGGATTGGTATCGCCTTGAGCCTGTATTCCGAGGCGAGGTGATTACGTTACAGTTCAAACGGAGATCGTTACAATAGGGAGTCTCATACAACACTGAATAATTGCTCGAAGTGTTAGGCCGTATTTCCACCTACAAGACAACTGTCGCGAGAAATGTCTGACAGTTTATCTGACAGCAGCTTGCAAGTGTAAACCCCGTAGGAAGTGCTGTCGCGACAATTTGTCAGGCGCTTCCTGCGAGTAGTTGCGACAGCAAACATGTCTGCGAGGACAGATCTCGCCGCGGTCACCGCAGATAATTTATACGGTCTAGTTTCGTATAGTATTAAGCTGTGTTTCCACTCAAGCGGAGCGGAGCTGAGCTTAGCGGTGCCCGAATTGACCAATCGTGCTATTCCAGCAGAATGACAGCGAAGTGTAGCGAATATTTCGAGCAGGGTGATTGATAATAATAATAATTTATTTATTTCAAATCGTAATACATATTTTAAAGCTTATAAATAATACTTATTTAAGGTAATCACAACACAAATTCTGTTGTTATCGTTGGGAGCTGAACTAGTTAAAACTGTGACACAGCTCCCAGAATTGGTCAATTCGGCACCGCTAAGCTCCGCTCCGCTTTAGTGGAACGCAGCCTTATCCGCGAGCTTCTCGCACGACATTTATTGCAGCAATAAATTGCAGGAATTAGTAGGTATGAAATGTAAACAATATTGCAAGAAACTCACGCTTCCGTGAGTTTGCTTGCAGGTGGAAACACAGCCTTAGGATTACAAACCCTTTCCGAATGATATTATATTGCGTGCTGTGACCATCACTCGGTATTATCGTATTGTACTGTACGTTTTAATATAAAGGACAAGGGGCATTCATGAAAATTTTTGTAACATGCAAAGATAAAAGTTTGGTCAACGTTTACAATAATTTGAAATGCAAAAGAACATCTATTATTGCAATGAAAGTTTTATTTATGTAGGAACAAAATGCTACAGAAGCAAAAATAAAGCGTTTATTTTATTTAAACAACAAAATGGCAATATGTTTGCGGGCGGCCGTAATTGCGAGGCATTATCTGATAATGTACACCGCAGAATACAATGTGCAATTTGTATTATGTTATTTAGAGCTTTTAGAGGCTTTAGAGATTTGTGTTTTGTAGTCAACACATTAATTTTAATATTAAAATTGTTGGTGTGAGGTATTCTAGTCTACTAAAACCTTTTTTCTGAATTTTTGTTTGGAAACAAAACTATAATGGTGGTTGGCCTTGTGGTTTTTGTTCTTTCTAGTTTGCGTGGTTTTAACGTGGAGCTATAGTTAATACTTAGCTTATTTTAATATTACAGGTAATCCTACAAACTTATGTAATTTTTTATTTGCAAGAAATGATTGTATTTCAGGTATCAAAATTGAAAGATAAAAAAGATAATCTCCAGAAAGCTATAAGCGAGAAATTTCAACAGATCCAAGAAGCCAGACGGAGGATGAAAATATACGAGTGTCAAGAGATGCTCTATTAGATTCAAAATAACTTCTACAAAAACCATATTATTTTATTGGCTATTGCTTAGGTTCGTTTCTTTTCGTATTGTTGTCTTGTTACATTTAAAATAATTTATATATTTGTTATTAGGTACTTACTAATTATTTTTATTGATGTTGATTGTTGTAATAAATTATAATATATTATATTACTAGCTGTCCCAGCAAACGTTGCTTTGCCATAATATAAAGTATTTCGCCCATATTATTTTATTGAAGTGACTAATTAATAAGTATGTCGCCATGGCAACGTCGATCGCTATCTCGTCGCACAAACAATGGTCGCCGTCAGTCTCAGGTTGTAATTATAATTAACTATTATTTATTCAACAACTGCACTCATCAATATATAAAGTACCCAGTAGCCGATTCTCAGACCTACTGAATATGCATATAAAATTTGGTAAAAATCAGTAAAGCCGTTTCGGAGGAGTTCGTGGACTAACATTGTGACACGAGAATCTTATATATAAGATTATAATTAACTTTTACGTATTTTATATTATTAATCCGTTAAATATTAATAAGATTGAATAACGCTATAATGTTATTTTTAAACGACTTAAAAAAAGAAGGAGGTGCTCATTTGCTCAATTTGATCGTATATAATATTATGTTCGTTTTTTATTAGGTACTATACTTTGTGCGTTTTATGATGATATGCGTGACACATTATAATTGACAATAGTAGGGAAGTTACCTAAAAAAATTAATCGAATAATTAAAAAAAATTGAATCACCTGGTAAAGGAATTGCAATCGAAATTATCGATTTCGTACTGATGTTTCAGAGTGACGCCGGCGATTTAAGATGGCCGCCCTTTTTTATCGATTTGATTTCGATTCAACTGTGTCAATCTCTATTGACATAAGTTCCGTTTCATGCATCTGACATTTTTTTAATATTTTCTTAACAATAATTTTATACTCCTATTTCAGCGTTAATATTTATAATTTTATATCAATAACTTAGCATTTAGCAACTTTTCATTTTTATTCATTTACAATTACAGGAAACATTTATTTTTGTAGATGGAATATAATTTATTACATTCTGAATTTTTTTTTTGTTTTCTTGTAAAAAAAATCCGTAGCAAGGAATATGAGAACTGTCACCCATATCATCTTAGAACGAACAAACCATAGCAAAATACAAACCCTCGTTGCCTTTTGAGAAATTCAGGCACTTGAAAATAAATATTCAAGGAACATGAGAAATAATAATATATTCTGTTGTAATTGTTACTGCTGATAAGAGATAAAATGAGAGCAATCTATTAGATTACATATAAATAGATCGGGTTTGCACACGTCTTTTTAATTCAAACAAATACATATATTATGTATTTTGATTTTCAACACAACATTAAGTTCAACACAAAATACTGTTAGCACTGTAACAATTCTGAGGTAATAAATCATAATTTGTGATCTACGAAAGCAATTGTTATAGCATTATATAAAATTCTCGTGTCACAATGTTAGTCCACGAACTCCTCCGAAACGGCTGTACTGATTTTTACCAAATTTTATATGCATATTCAGTAGGTCTGAGAATCGGCTACTGGGTACTTTATATACTGATAAGTGCATTTGTTGAATAAATAATAGTAAATTATTACAACCTGAGACTGACGGCGGCCATTGTTTGTGATCGACGTTGCCATGGCGACATAGTTATTTAGTCACTTCAATAAAATAATATGGGTGAAATACTTTATAATATTATGGCAAAAAAACGTTTGCCGGGACAGCTAGTAGCATTATAATATCATGTACAAGTGTTATAACTTGATTCCTATGATTTTTCTATAGATTTCTTTTTTTCTGATAAGTCTGTAATTTCCTTTGCTTTCTCCTCAACATCATCCTCTCTATGTAATGGTCCATACTTCCAGTCTGAGGGGTATCCGAATTTCCGAACATCATCCCACCACTGTTGGTCACCGTCTGCCCACATGCAGTATATCACGTTACTGCTCATGAGCACAGCGAAACATACCCAAAACGCTGTCCTCCATTGGATCAACGTTGACTGAAATTATAGAAGTTATCTACATATATAAAAATGGATGGAACCGATTCTGCTAATTTTAGTCTTAAAATATTCCTTGAAGTCCAGGGAAGGTTTTTAAGTGACACGAAGTTCACTGGGATAACTAGTTATTATAAAAAAAAAGGTTCGCTAGATAATATGAAGGATGAGTTATAAAAGTAATAAAGATTTGTAAGAGAAATAAAGATAATTATTTTGAATAGACATACAAGGGAGCGAATAGAGCCGCAGGACTTCCCTTAAAAACTGAATGGGCTTGCCCATTCGGTTTTCAGAATACAGAAGAGTAAACATGAAATACTTACATCAGGAGTTAACAATCCAATAAGATAGGGTGTAACCATTCCCCCTAACGTAGATGTTGTGTTGACGAATGACGTAAGAGAGCCAGCATAGTTTGGAGCGATATCCAATGTGTTGACCTGAAAATTTTGTTGCAAAGATAAGTTGAGAAATGACATTACGACTATTAATAGTTGCAAAATTAGTGATTACTGTCTTAAAAAATTAAGAATATGGAAATATTGACTGATTAACTGATATTATAATAAGTTTTGTTTACTTTTCGTAACAAAATCTGGTAAAAAATGTTATGAATTGAATACGTCAATTTATGTTAGTAATTAATTTTAATTTTAAAAACAAGTTTTAAGCCCGTCACAGACCTAGCTATAATATATATTAATATTTTATAGCTAGGCATATTAATATATATTTTCTATACTAATTTTCGCATGACCACACACTCAGCTACAATATATATTTCTGTGACATATGGATTTAGTATAGATTAATATGCCTTGCTATAAATATATTAATACATATTATAGCTAAGTCTATGATGGGCTTTACCTTCATTCCACTGTAGTATGCGCCCATAAACCCCATGGACATAATAAAGCAGACCATAGCGACTGAACGATTACATCCACAGTATGACGCCAGGATAATGCAAATAGCTGGACCAGCAGTTGCTGAAAAAAATTATAGTAATTATATTTTGTGTGTGACTATCAGGATACTTAATAAAAGAATGTTAAAATACCATTTTTATGAGAATAAAGAGTCAGACAAACGGTGTTTAGTTAGTGTAAACAGCTACTTTTTCAAATAAACTAGATAACGCCCGCAACTCCGTTGCGCCAAAATTCGTTTATCGCGCAAGAAACGTTCATTTTTCCGGGATAAAAAATATCCTATGTCCTTTTCCAGGACTCGAAATATCTCCATGTCAAATTTCAGCAAAATCGGTTCAGCGGTTTGGGCGTAAAGAGGACAGACAGATAGACAGACACACTTTCGCATTTATAATATTAGTATGGATATAGAAGTATGGATGCATGGATTTGAAACGATCCATAGATTATTTTCATACCTATGGTCGTATAAATGATTCTCGCAGTTTTAACTTTGTGCCACTTCTTTTTTATGGCAAAATCGCATATGGCAGCAAACACGAATGAGCAAGCACTCATGGCAGCGTATGGCAATCCTGTGAGAATTCCCGTGCTGGCAACGTTGAATTTTAGCACATCGTGCGAGTATTTTGGCAAGTCCGAGATCATCGTGTAGAATCCCCAATCATGGCCAACCTGAAACATAGAACATATTTTACGTAGTGATTCTTTTTGATCATGATTTTCAAATTTAGCAAGTAATAAGGCTCAAACAAACAAATATAAGTAATAAAGTACGCGTCCCTTACTAACATTTACAAATAACAGCGCCCAAGCTGGCTTTGATAGTAACATAGCTTTCCAGGGCACTGGGTCTCCTTTAATCTCACTTTCCTTTTTCATTATCTGGCTTCTCAAATATTTCAGTTCTTCTTTAGAGATATACGGATGAGATTCTGGTTCACTGTAGCACAGAAGGACCTTTGAACAGTATTATAACATTATGAATTATTTAAGACTTTAGAATGCTTATAAAAATAATGTTTTACTTACCCAAAAAACAAACCAAATAAGTCCGGAAGCACCAAAGAAATAGAAAACGTAAGCCCAATCTCTACCATCAGATAAAAGGATGCCAGACATAAAAGAACCGTAAATGTTTCCTAACTGACCGCCTCCAAAGATTATGGACGAAAGAAAGGCTCTCTCGTGAGGTGGGCCCCATCGAGCTAACAGAACCATTAGACTTGGCATCGTTGGCCCCTGTAAAAGAAATGCAAAAAATGTCTGGTAATTGATGCTTTGACCTAGGAAGGAAAATCCCACGTCTTAATATTTTCAAGTTATATTTTTTACTCATTTTAGTCCTTGATGGACAAAATTACAAACCAATACGATTGTAAATATATCCATAATATTCGTATAATTTTGCTCGTGCTATAAGACATTACGAGTATGGCCGGTTTACATTATTCCTGAATACTGTAGCAATCTAGCGATATATTGGATTACTAGATTGGAATAATGCAAACCGGTCTATATTATAAAGAAAATTGAGAGAATAGTTGCAAATTGCGTATGAATTGACCATGAACGTAGAAAAAAAGGCGGACGGGGTCTTCTTATACACAGCATAGAGCACTGTGTCTTCAGAGTTCAGAGTCAGCCAGGCTGACACATTCTTACGCTAGTCCGGCCATTTGACAGGCGCAAGAATGTGTGCGTGGCCGACTCTGAACCATAAAGGTAATATACCTATCGGAATAGAGAAACAATCCCGAGCTGTCAAGCTTAACCAAAATTTGATTTACATCTGTGTATACAATTATGTTTACGTGTGCGTGTCAGTGATGTACAAACATCTTGTAATTCGACAAAATATCGATCAAGGAATAATAATTGTAAGATTGTAAACATAATGCCGGCTGTACATTCTTGCCGAGACACAGCGAGGCGGCCCGAGTGCGAGAGTGTAAATGGGAGCGCTCACAAACTATATAGAATGCTAACGCATGGTGAATGGTCGTTTTCGTCCATCTTCTCTGAGTTCTTATCTGCGATTGAACTAAGCGAGAATGTACTTGATCATTGTGTATCCTGACCGGTCATGGTAATTTTAAAGCCAAACTATATGGATTTAAATTAGTAGAATCACCCATGTGCGAGTGCTCGACCGAAGGCAACATGTTCGAACAAACCGCCCATCATGTTCTCTGGGAGTGTAACCTCTGGCAAAACGAAAGATCTATAAATCTTAACAACATGCTTTGTAAATCTGGAGTCCCATATTACGATGATCTCGTGGACAACGCTAGGAACTTCCGTGCCTTTAAGCGTTTTTGTCATAATTATTACTGGAAACAGTGTAACACAACAAATCCCAACATTAACTTAGATCTAGCTTAGTAGTCATAATTAACTTTAATTATTCCCGTGGTGCTTTCCCTTTAGTTCTTTGACTTTCGGTCACTGCAACTTTGTGCTGTCTCCCGCTTTTTATGGGGAGGGAAAAACTGTATACTTCCTACTCCTCCTATCTTCTTCTGATTAAATTCGTTGCGGGTCCCAAGACAGCTTTAGTATGTCCCTCGGGCTCCCTGAGATCCTATCAAAGGGTTTTCGTGGTTGGATACCGCTGTCGATCCTGGCGACACAGGAGATACAGTGGTGGGAATGTGTGGTGGGCCAAAGCCCGTTTTTAAGCGAGAACTCGCGAGGCTCTCGCACGAGACTCTCGCCCGAGAGCTCTCGGCGAGAGTGTACAGCGGGCATTATAAAATGGGATAAAATAAAACTGCATAGATATAATATAATAAAATTGTAATTTTGAAGTAAAATGTGACTTTTCTTCAAAATGCTTGCTGCATGATTAAGTATGCATGAATTTTTCTTCGGAGTCCAGTTTGGACGGTTAATTATTTTAAGCCATGAATTTCTGGTATCCAGGTCAGCAGGAAATCTGAAAAATTGGCCAAGTGTAAGTCGGACTCGCGCATGAAGGGTGACCGGATTCAACCGGGCATTTTCTAAAACCCGGTACGATACGACACGACATGTCATGACACGATTCGACACGACAGGTTACGTCACGTGACATCAGTACCTACACGACACGACTTCACTAGACCCTATTTATTTTCAATTCACTCTCAATGAGCCTACTGAGCCCTTTTATTTAATGCCCATCTTGCAGAAGTGCTTTCAACTATTTCCCTATCTTGGATGAGCAAGCCGTATTGGATGTAGAATGACATTACATCTGTGGAAATTTCAGAAGTCTATTACTATAGTGGTTCTTGTTATACAGCCTGAAGACAGACAGACGGACGGACGGATGGACAGACGGACATGCAACGAAGTCTTAGTAGTAGAGCGGGCTGCGGGACCCCACTACTAGGACTTAATTTTTACCCTTTGGGTGCGGAACCTTAAAAACGATAAATTATGTATGATTGTATATTAATACACTTAAACTAATTATAAACTACGGATGAGTATGTTATCATTTGAACATTCCTAGATAATTAGTATACTTAACTAAAAAATATTTTCATATCGACACAACTTATCGATAACTTGATGCAGCCCTAGTGTAAAATAGATGAAAATTGTTTACACAAAATATCCTTAAATTGTGCACCATTGCTAGCCAAGTTATGTTTTCCATATAATTAAACATATACAGAAGTGAATACGGATGTAAAAATACCAATAACTCGTAGGGAATTGGCAAAAATAAACTTAAAACTAGGTCCTGTCGATGTAGAATAATTCACCTGTGAAATGAATATTTGTCCGGGTTTTTTCGATGTGTGGATCCAGAATCATTCCACAAACATTTAGCCATGTTTCTAGAGCAGTATTTCTAAAAATTATTCATTATTTAACTTAAAATCACAATTTTTCTGAGAGCCCAAATTGACAACGATCGGCCCAGGGGCAGACAGACTGTCAAACAGATGAAAAAAAAGCTATGCAACCTCAAATCACGCTTCCCTTTCTACCACGCAGTGTTACTGATAGTGACATCTCGCTTGCTCAGGCCTTTGTTTCTCTATTCCGATAGGTATATTAACTTTATGCTCTGAACACACAGTGCTGTGTATAGACTCCGTCTGAATGTTTTCTACGTTCATGGAATTGATAATCAACCTACCTCGCCCATTCCTTCTAGAACACGCAGAATAAATAAACCTGTTGCACCACCGGTCCGAATAGATAACGGAGTCAAAAATGTTAAAAATGATGTACTCAGTAATCCGAGGCCAATCGTCCATTTTCCACCATACTTCTCCGACAAATACGCACCGTATACTTGAGTTGTGATATACCCGTAATAGAATCCACTCAATACCAGTCCTTGCGTCGATTCATCCCAATCGAAAGTGGCGTGCTAAAACACATTTTAAGAGTGAAGCCAAACAAGCGTAATTTGTGAGTTGTGAGTCGCAGCATCTCGGCTGGCAGGAATTCTGCTGCATTCAGTTTCATACAAAAGTCCCGTTTGATTCACACGAGCGTAATTTTGTGAGTCATGATTTGAATGAAAAGATATTTACGCGACCGAAATTCTGCGACTCACAACTCACAAATTACGCTCGTTTGGCCTTTGTGACCTTTATGAGGAAGTCAAAGAAAAATCTGACTAGAAATCCTTACAAATGTTCTTATGCAAAAATTTGTCTATCTGTTACCTCTTTACGCTTAAACGGCTGAACCGATAAAAGTTGAATTCGGCACGGACATACTTTGAGAGGCAGGAAACCACATACTAGGATAGTTTTAATTGCTAAAACTTGTACTATTTTCACGTGCACAACGAATTTGCGGGCATCATCTTGTAATTAACTAAATCTTATATCTTTAAACGAGCAATTCTTGTATATAATTGGAATCTCGGAATCGGCTCCAACGATTTTCATGAAATTTAGTATATAGGGGGATTCGGGGGCGATAAATCGATCTAGCTAGGAATCATTTTCAAAAAATTTCATTTTATGTGTGTTTTTTTAATTTTTTGAATACCGAGCAAAGCTCGGTCATATAGCTAGTACATAATATAAGTAGTTTCTTATAGACCTGGGGCCAGTGACAGATTTTCATGACCATGTCCCTCCCAACCGAAACTTCGTAAAATAAGGAACTTGTACTATGAATACTAGCGACCGTCAGTTGCGATTCCGTTGGTGGGGTGGGCAGTGGCAGCCTCCCAAAGATGAAGAAAAAAAAATTTTTCAGTAATTTCCTCTCATTTGTAAATTTATCAGAGTGTTGTTAAAATACTCTAGTAAACAATTAAAAAAATCAGCTAGCTACAGCTATGATAAGTTTTAGTAGGTATAGATGCCGTTGCCTTACTCCTTTCAAGGTACCAGCTGACAAACTTTCCATTGAGATTCAGCAAGCTGACATTAATTTTCATTCATAGTAATTAGTAGCATATAAACGATCACCAGGTAATTTTTCGCTGAGAGGAAATCATTGAAAATATAATTTTTTTTTTCATGTTCAAGGAGCTGACGTATAATCCACCGTGGTATGGTCAGCTGACTATGTTTTTCTTTCAAAATACTATATAAATTATACGCTGATAAATTTTTAAATGAGAGGAAATGACTGAATTTTTTTTCTTCATGGGTGGGAGGCTGCCACTGCCCAGTGCCCAGCCCACCCACGGAGTCGCAGCTGACGGTCGCTAGTATTCATACTATAAGTCTCTTATGCATTGTACAATGTTTCGCCCGGGAGGAAATCATTGACCAAAAAATTACCTGGCTCCCGGGCCATTATAAGTAATCAAAACTTACAACATTTTCTACAAAAGTAACATTTCCAATTACAACATCACTGGGACATGCATCTGGATCAAATTTTATTTCCTCTTTTCTTTTTTGCTTCACCATTTGTGTGATAGCAATATTCAAGCAAATACGCATCGCTAACGCATTGAAACATGCTGCTGCACCCACTATTGCAAAAATATATCGTCGTGGTACTACACAGCCTAAAAAGTTTTAAAAAGTTAAAATAGATCGTTAATTCAGAATTTTAATGCACTTGAAAGTGAAACCAAAAATCCTGAATAGTTTGAAATTTCACAAACTAAAATCTGGAAAATATGAACTCTTGATGCAGTTACAAATCTAGTTTATTGTAAAAAAAGAATATTATAATAAGTAGTTAGATTTTACTCACAGTTCCGGAGTGTGTCGCAAAAGCTGTTTTCTTTGGTTACGTCACTATTGTTCTTCGTCAGTAACTTTTTACTTTGTACTTTTTTCAGTTGCTCCATTTTCACTTTCTTAATTTCTGGTGTGCTAACTATAATTACCACTTATTTATATTTATTTTCGGTGAATCTTGGCTGGCTATCTAAGGGCTGGCTTTCTTTAGCCAACCAAATTGTTTTTAAGGTTCTATTTCCATAATTTACACGCGTTCGTTGTCGTCTCTACTATGAATAAAGTATTGCTGAAAATTAATTTATTACTTTATATTTTACTAAGGTGTATCTTGTCATCGGAAGCTAAAGATCAAACATCTTATCTTAGGCATACAAAAATTATTTGCATTCTCTTTCCTATTACGTAGCATTATCTACCGGTGCTTTGCAATTTCGAACACGAATTTCATTTATGATTTCTTGTTGTGTATTCATTTATCTTTAGCAATTTATTATTCAGCAAGTCATTGCTAGCCTTTTTTACCAGGATGATGTGGAATTTTATCAGAAAAATTCATATATTCTCCATTAATATTAGTGTTAAAATTGACCAACAACTATTGAATCGTGATCGTATTTAATTTACCTAACTATGCGAATTTGACAACTTATCGTAATTTGCTTTAAAATTAACGCAATTAAAAGCTGCTGATTATGTATTTATCAACTCGAAATAAAAATCATACCAAAGTTTAGCTCGCTATATTATCCTTGTACCACCGAGGAAATTGATACCTAGGCAGTTGACAGACCAACATCATTTGGTCGGATCATGTCAATTTAATGTTAATTGTGATCTGTCGGCTGGGTTTGACGTAACGCAACGAAGCTACGTAGATCCCCATCTGCCTAGGAATCAACTTCTCTGATAGTAATTACAAGAATTATTATCATAATATAATATTATATAGGTACTGCATTCTTTTGTTTTTTATTGGAACTATGCGAGTGGGTGCGTCTGGTTCGGTGTTCTAGGATAAAATCCACTGAAAGATGATACTCATAGTTGGATGATATTCACGAGAATGCGACATTAGTTATAATTTTTGCCAATAAATACTTCCAACGAAAAGAGCATTTTAGTGCTGTAAAGCGGCAGATTGTACCTGTACTGCAGAGATAGCTATTTTAATGAAAACAAAATAATTTTGTTATACTTTTTATTGCGAGTATTATAATATAAAACGGACAACTTTCATATTATACATTAATTAAACGAAATGTAACTGTTCTTCATAATTTTTATGTTTTCGTATAACACACTGGTTGAAATGGAAGCACATCTTTTATTGAAATAGTCTATATTAACTATTTATTTAACTAAGGCACATGTTAACAGTAATTATCATAAATTCTTCATTACATTTTCTATCCATTCATGCAATACGTATTCTAAAATCTAAAATAAACATGGCACAATTAAGATATGATAACTAAAGCCACCACTCTATTAATAACACATTCACAGTTTGGTTTGCACTTATTTCGTTAACAATAGTTTACATAATAATATACAAGTATAAAAATATTATACAGTTGTACTTAGAACACAGTAATAATATTGAAGTACTTAGTTTACCTACTTTTTTATAATTATAGTACTATATTTAACAGCATCCTTTAAGGATTAACTTTCATCATATTCTCAAGAAGTCGATATTTACTAAACGCCAATTTCATTGGATTAAAAATAATATAATATTAAAAGGCAGTATAATATATTAGGTTTATATTTTACTGGAAACTTGAATTTCAAGTATTCAATTTATCTTAATGTTGGCTATTGAAAAGTCAGTTATATTTTATACCCTTGGTGCCCTAATATTGATGACCCTTTAGTCTACATGAATGTAGACATAATCTATACTTACATAATATAATAATAATATGTAAAGCTTAGTATACATCTTCGTTGACCTTCTTGCTAGCCAGCTGCACGGATTCAGGTTGTTCCACATTGTCGTCCCTGATGAGAGACCCGTGTTTCCAATTGGTGGGATATCCGAATTTCCTTACATCGTCCCACCACTGCTGCTCACCGTCTGCCCAGATGCAGTAAATGACGTTGGTGCCAACCAGCACTGCGAAGCACACCCAAAACGCCACCCGCCATTGCGCAAGTGTTGACTGGAAAGGGTAATGCAATTATAGTGAATAGGTAAATATTTTTCTGACGAAGGTACTATCAGAGGAGTTGATTCCTAGGCATATGGCGGATCTAAGTAATTTGGTCGCGTTAAAGGCTCCATTCCACCGCAGCGCACGCTGTGCACGGCCACGCACACGCGTGGACGTGCATGGGTTTATTTCTTTGACTTGACACAATTCGTGCGTAGCGTGTCCGTGGGTTGCAGTGGACACAGTCGAAGCGAAGCTTGACGCACGTGTGTAGCCTCTCCGTGCGCCGCGGTGGAATGGAGCCCTAAGTCAAACTCATCCGACCGATCACAGCTCTAACATTGAATTGACATAAACCGACCAAACGACGTAGGTCTGTCAACTGCCTAGAAATCAATTTCCTCGGGTATACATGGAAATCCCTCCACATTGAGATATGATAGAAGATGATTGCTACCGTGATTGTGAATGTGTCTTTAGCATACAGTACCATCGAAGATATTGATTCACAGGCAGTTGACGAATCTACGTAGTCCTAATATTACGTTAATTCAATGTGATTTATCGGCTAGGCTTCACATAATGCTTATGAATCTGCAACTTCTCTGATGGTACTATCAGAGAAGTGGATTCCTAGGCAGATCGGGGACCTACGTAGTGTGGTTGCGTTACGTCAAACCCAGCCGACAGATCACAAATAACATTGAATTGACACATTCGACCAAATATCGTTGATCTATCATCTGCATAGGAATCAATTTCCTCGATGGTACATCATAAGCAATCATAGATGATAATGCGTTATTAACTTTTGTAATCGTTAGAATATTATAGGCTAACGTGGAGGACACTCAAGACAGGTACAAAAACGTTTAATAAAATGTATGCCTGAGAATGTAAAAAGTATATTATGTTACCGTATATTATTATTTTAGATAAATTAGATATTATATAAAAAAGTGTTATAAAACTTACATCAGGAGTCAATAATCCTATGAGATATGGCGTGATGATGCCAGCAAACGTAGATGTGGTGTTTACAAGCGAAGTCAGAGAGCCAGCGTAGTTGGGAGACAGATCCAAAGCATTAACCTGGAATAAAGCAACTCCGTGAACTTCGTACATTTTTAACGTTTGGTCTGACGTTTGCTGAATAATAAATAAGGGAGTCCCTTCTAACAAAGTTCTTGAGTAAATCTACCTGAGGATTTGAAGGGATTAAACTTAATTTGGCCTTGATGGTCAATATTAATAAAGTAGGAATATTCAAGTTTGTGTAGTTCAGATTTAAGTTTTAGCTGCCAATAGGGAAAGCTCACATTGATGCTAGACGAGAAGTGATGCGATTTAAATAGCGATAAAATGATATTACTGCAATCACGGACGGAGTTTTAATAATTTATTATACACAGCACTGTGTCTTCAAAGTCGGCCAGGCTGACTGCATGTACACGGTCCGCACGCACACATTCTTACGCCTGTCAAATGGCCGGACTAGCGTAAGAATGTGTGCGTGCGGGCCGTGTACATGCAGTCAGCCTGACCGACTCTGAAGACACAGTGCTGTGTATAATAAGACTCCGTCCGCCTTTTTTTCTACGTTCATGACTGCAATATTTTCACGATAGAAGCAGCACCAGCTTAAACAGTAAACAAAAAGTTTTGCTCGACGTTTGACAATGTTTCTGTCAATACTCTGATATGAAATGTCAGATTTTGGTCGGATTATTTACTGTATATGCTAGGAGCGTCCTCTGCTCTGACCTTTGCGTAATATTCCCTATAGTAATCAATAAAGTGTACTATATTTTGTATAACTAAAAGTCGTGTCCCGTTTCATCTTGTTACAGTGTTATTGACAGTAACACATTGAGCGTTCCCGAATTGCGTTTGATCCCTTCGATATATTGCTTTCGTTCAGTTTTCCGTCGGCTAATGTATTACCATATTACGGTAATCCATAACATATTGACATTATATAAACAGTTTTATTGATGTAGCCAAAAAAATAGTTACTTTTATTACGACGCGACCTTTTGAAGGGTGAACTCAGAGATATTACAGTATGACAAAAAATATGGAGTTTGCGTCAAATTGTTCATAAAATCAAAGGTAATAATAATTAATCATTAAATCTTTCTGAGATCTTCCGCAAGAAAGATATTTTTTTGATAAATAAATTAAAATTTTCACCTTCATGCCACTGTAGAAACCGCCCATGAGTGCCATAGACAGGACAAAGTATACCATCGCGGCAGTCCTGTCACAGCCAGCGTACGAGGCCAGGATGATGCAGATAGCTGGACCCGTGGCGGCTGAAATAATAGAAAATACATGTATAACAACATAAAAATATGAAGAAAATCCAGTACAGTAAAATTTAGAGCGGTTGCCTCTATTTCAATAAATAGGACGTACCCTGCATTACTTTTTGACTTTTAAAAAGGAGAAGGTCCAGAGGAAAACACAAATGTCAAGCTGATAACCATATTATAGTAAGCAACTATCATCCGCCGAGTACGATGCCGGAAAACTTTCAGTATTTTTTTAAAAATAGTAATAACATTTCCAAGAGACATATTGAAGTAATGTTTAGTACAGGATTAAAATAGTATTGGAACATACCAATGGTCGTGTGAATGATTCTTCCAGTTTTGATGGTGTGCCAGCCCTTCTTAATGCACAGATCGCAGACAAAACCGAAGAGGAAGGAGCTGAGCCACATGGCGATATACGGTAGAGCTGTCAGAGTGCCCGTAGTCGCGATGTTGAATTTCAGCACGTCGTGGGAGTATTTCGGCAGATCTGTCACCATGGTGTAGTAACCCCAGTCATGTCCAACCTGAAAATAACAAATAAATATGCGTTGTTTATTCAGAGATGTCCACATCTTTGCTTATTGTACTGCAACGTTTTTCCTAAAAAAATGGTCTATGGCTCCCGAGACTCTAATTATCTTCATACCAAATTTCACTAAAGTCAGGCCAGTGTGTAAGTGTGAAAAGGTAAGAAACGGACACACTTTGGTCTCGATATTAGTATGGATACGGCACACGTAGCGGTCTTTGAGTGCTGGTATTTCATTAAGTTAAGTGAACCTCTCGCGATTTCCAATACGACATTTTATTTTACAAACCAAGCAAAGGTAATCGAGACCTTTTATGAAATTGAAGTTTAATAATTGTTTAGCGGCACAAAGAATTTTGCGAGTAAAAGTTTGAACAAAGCACTTCTACCAATACCGAAGTTTGTCCGTGAACAGTTTGAGGACGTTTCGAACTTTTTAATATGTAATTAACGGCTTTCTGTTAGCTGTTAAATTAAAAGCATGATATACAGTAAAATCTACAATTATTATAAAGAAGAATTAGTAACATTTACTTACAAATACAAACTTGATAAAAAATAAATTATTAAAAAAGTAGAATTCAGAAACTTTCAATCCTATCAATACGTCTGACTTGTACACACTTAAACAGACTATGATGACACTGGTGTGGATATAATATTATGAGTCTTGGGAAATAATAAAGGATATATTTTATTCAAAAAAATATATAGTTTCCTCGCAATACACATGAGAACAACGAAGTTATGGGCTACGTCACCTAAATATTATATTATTATGGTACCAAAAAATATTGCTTTTAAAGTTGTTTTGCATACTTACTTAAAAAGGGGATTCTTTTTTTGCATACCATACTTAAAAAGGAGATTTGTTATTATACTTAAAAGGTGGTCGATGGATACTTTTGAGGTTTTCTTTAGAATGGTGTAAACATTTTTAGTTTTATAAAATTTTTCCTAGGTCGAATGTTAACGTAACGTAACGAGTGTTCACTGAACACCTTAGGATAACAAAAGCATTGTTTAATCATCATTAAAAATATGTTTCCTTGAATGCAGTCCCCAAAGAATCATTATAATATATTCCCTTAATCATTATAATCATTATAATATATTCCTATGAATAAAACGACTATTGTGTCATACGATTACAAAACGCCCTTCTCTCTACCTTAAAAGGCTGTGGAAGTTAAGGTACCGTTTCGATAAATGTGGCAAGTGACTGCGACAGAGAAAAATCAAATAAATGTAACAAAACAAAGTGATAAATGATAATACTTTAGGGTGGTTAGTCCCACATGGTAAGTAGTAACACTGTCAAAGTAGTAGCGCTAACATAGCAACTTTTTTTAATGTTTTGTAAGGGAAAATTCATCACGCTGCACTAAGGCGCTTGCCCATACATAATCACAATTTTTTTAGTCTTTCAGAGCTACTACTCTTGCCAACCAAGTTCGTTATGGCGCGTTCGGCGTTGCGAAAAGAGGCTAGACAGAACGATACTTGACCTCGATACTTTTTTATTAGTATCTGCATGGTAGGGGCAGAGGGCGTTGATAGTATTCCTATGCGTCAACTAGATGGCGTTTTTGAGAATAAACAGCGACGCCTTGTTAGTATTCCTGGGCGTCAATAGATGGCGTTTTTTAATAATTTTTTGAGTGTATATTACATACAGGTTTTTCGAACATAAGAAATAACTTCGTTCCATTCGGGTGTCCCTTGACAACTTTCAAGTTTTTATCACTGTATTTAACAACTCTGTATTTAACACACTCTGTATTAACATAAAGTTGCATTTCATTTGAATTTTTGTCGACCGCAGTCGCTTGCGGCAAAGATCGGAAAGTCACATTTAAATGTATGGAAGTTTCGCAATTTCTAAGCCATCAATAGCTGCTAGAGTATTGGAATAACTGGTCGGAGTTTATTGGTTTGCTGGGCTTATTGCAAAAGCAATAACCTCCATTTCAACATAGATTGACACTTTTTCAATTTATGGCCTGGATGTAGACGAAATTCCTGTTAATATTATTACCAGCAATTTTGTCAGGAAGTGTCATTAAAATCAGACCGTTACACAGAAGTGATTTTATAGCGCCCAAGTGTGTGCGCAAAACTTAAGGGTACTCGCTCCCTTCCCTTACTCTCATGACGCCATGAGCCATGCTTTAAACTACTTAGAATCTACACACATTTGCTAATAATAGCTAAGCTTGAACAAAAAGATATTTATAAAATAGTATTTCCACATGCTACTGACAAGCATAGAGTAAATACTACTATACAAATGCGGAGTAAATCACATTCATTGAGTGTTTGCTAACGCTAACGTTAAAATGTTCAACGAAAGAAATAACAAGTTCGTATCGATAAAAGTCTTTATGTCGTCAGCATAAGGGTTATGCTAAAGGTACAATAACTTTGAA
Organism: Polyommatus icarus; assembly: GCA_937595015.1. Lineage (NCBI taxonomy): Eukaryota > Metazoa > Arthropoda > Insecta > Lepidoptera > Lycaenidae > Polyommatus > Polyommatus icarus. The sequence continues at coordinate 7,714,713 of OW569330.1, read as the reverse complement.
TAGATTGTCACTATAGAACTATGGAGTATAGTTACTATAAAGGCACCAAGGTCTAGCGGCTTTACGCTTGAAGCTATTAACCTCATTATACTGTCAATCTCGGCTTCCTGTACCTCGATTCTACTCGATTTTACTATTTTAACGCATTGATTCAGCTTCCAGCTTCGTGCTTTATTAGTTCCGGACCGCTTCTTATCAAAATATAAAATGAAATTCTAAAAAAAATATTAATCCCAAGTATATAAAGTTTGTTTGACTTGTCTTGTATTATGTTGCCTACGGAGCTGCATTAATATGGCATAAAATGGCAGAATCAAAGTACTGTTCAAAATACTCGTATAATGTATACCTTAGTTAATTGCTCACTTAAATATTGCCTTTTAATATGCCTTTTTTGCGTATATTTATGCTATAGAATACAAAATGCTTGATGGTCGTACTACTTGCCAACTCTATTACATTATATAAGTAATATTTAGTTTTAAGCGCCTTGAAATCATTATAAAAGTAATAAAGTTTAAAGGACATTTTACAAGAACACGCTTTTTATTCAAACAAGTTAAATTAAAACAAAGACCTTAAAACTTCAAGTGCACGTGAAAAGTTTGGTTCAGTTTGCCTTCTGGCATTAGTATGGCACGAGTTATGGCTGCAATATATTTCTAGGGGTTAGGGTTGTCAACGTTCAAGTTAAATAGGGAACGTGCGCAAAGAAGATTCAGCGAAATGTTTTCACGCTAGATGCAGCACCAACACACTGTAAACAAAAATTTTTGTTTAACGTTTGACAACGTTTCTGTCAATATTCTGATATGACGTGTCAATATTCTGATTTCAGTCGTAGTCCGAAACAGCGGCGAATCGACGGGTTGATTCCGCTGGTTGATTCAGAATGCAACGCGAGCGCGACGCGTAGATGCATTTCTAAATTTATTATGGATTTGACAGATTCGCAAGTCGTTTCACGCAATTGAAAAATTACGCCGGCGTAAATTCCGCATATCCCGCAATAAAAAATGCTATTTCCGCAAATAAAATGCGCATTTCAAACGTATACAAAATATGGACGGAACGCGACGGACGACACACTACGCCGAAATTCCGTCGCGAGCCGAACTTCTGTCGAGCCGGGTCGAGCGTAAAGTTCGGCAGCGATTCGGCGGTAATGTTTTGTAAAGCATTATACGCGACGGAAGTTCGGTTCGATTGTAGTCGAAATGCCATGATAACTTCTTTTTGCCATCGCCCATTTGATATCAACTTCCACAAACTTTTGATCGTACTAATATTGTAAATTCCGCCGCTAATACTAATATTGCGCCGCGTAATTTTGGATCTTCGCCTAATTTATAGTGTGTCGTATCAGACGGATGCGGCGGAACGTAATTTCGGCCACGGAAATTACGCCGCGTTACTTCGGCATAGTGTGTTTAGACACACTGTCAGAGTAGACAGAATGTCTTACCCGCCACACGACAATGCATTATAATTTATATTGCATCACGCTCTATTCTTATTTTGCAGAATTTTCGCGTTTCGCAGCGTCAGTCGGTGTGCTATAAAGACTGTTAACTGTAAGCGCTAGTAGCGCCCTCTGCTCCGACCTTTGCGTAATATTCCTTATTTAAAACTTATTTCTTACAATTTACTTGTCATGTGCCGAAACCTTTTCTGTAGCTTTGGATAGCGTTCATGAAGATTTATTTCATTATTTAATGCAGCTAAACGGTAAACCCCTTACGGTGCGTCCACATTTGTATCATTGGCATCGATCAGATCTCCGTCGCAATCATCGCTCCGTATCAAGTATGCGTATCATAGTGTGGACGCCTATTAGATCATTCTGCCGACCATGCGCGTATTTGATACAACACGTATCAGATACGCGGTTAATAGCGATCGGGGCGTATCATGATACGCGTATCATTTTAACGGTGCGTCCACATTTGTATCATTTGCGCAATCAGACTCCGATTAGATCTCCATCGCGATCATCGCGCCGTATCATGATCGCTAGTGTGGACGCAAAATGATACGCGTATCATGATACGCGTATCATTTTGATACGGCGCGATGATCGCGACGGAGATCTGATCGGAGATCTGATCGCGCAAATGATACAAATGTGGACGCACCGTAACACGCTTTGATGATACGCGACGGAGATCTGATCTGAGATCTGATCGCGCAAATGATACAAATGTGGACGAGCCTTTACGTGTTTCTATTATTAGATAATACACAGTTTTGATAATTTTAAAATCTACTTTTATTGTTGAATTTTTATGATCTGAAGAAATAATAATATGATCAGAGATAAGCAGCAGCAGCCCTGTCTATTACTGTTACCACTTTGGCCTAGTTGTTCAGGAAAGCTATCTACTAGATAAATATAAAGCTATTCACAGTATACCTACATTCATATGGGAGGAATAATCAATTACACAATACAAATTTACGCCAGGGAAGTCAAAAGTAGACATTCTGATCCGGTTTTAATGTGTGACATAATATAGTGTAGTTCAACGAATAACAAAACTACAGGAAACGTAACTCCCATACTTCAACCGTTTTAAATTTGGCTCCTTTTCGAACACTAAAATATGACAATTCAGATTCTCGCCAAGGTCGATTCCCAGGTTACGTATCATAATATTGCGCGCTGGACGACAGCCTGCGCGGTTATGAAACAAAGCCGTGGACAATAGCGGATGGCATTATGCAGTATACACCAAACATATCTACTATCACGAAGAAAGGAGTACATAATTATTATTTTAAAATCAAACATTTTCCTCTGATCCTTAAATCGTCGATAATCTTATATATAAAATTTCCCTGTCACAATGTTAGTTACCGTACTCCTCCGAAACGGCTTGACCGATCTTTATGAAATTTTATATGCATATTCAGTAGGTCTGAGAATCGGCCAACATCTATTTTTCATACCAAAAATTATTTATATGGCAAAACAACGTTTGCCGGGTCAGCTAGTAATAATATATAATAATTTTGAACAAACCGTGTACGACTCGGAAGAAATTTTAAAATTTTTCTTCGGCACGTTAGATGCTGACGATGCTAGAAAATATGATGCTGCAATTGAGTCTTGTAACAAAAGCGAATCTGAAATGTTTCATTTAATGCGTGATAATATACACGTTATAAAGTCTACAATTAATAATTTTAATACTACTATTTACAAGCTCAATCAAAATGAAATTAAATTAAATACGCAAATTAATAATATGAATAATATTCTTTCTAAAATTACGGATACAGATAATTTACTATTATATAATTCTAAATTAAATAATTTACTTAATATTTTCGAAGGTTCTTTGCTTACTATTTCTATTTACTAGATACTCGTACTACCTTATATTCTATCTTATTTTCTAAAGTGAATGTTTTACATCCTAGTGTAATTAGTCCTATAAGTCTCTTTAATGAGTTAATTAAGCATAGCAATCAAATAAGTAAAAAATTGGAGTTTCCAATTTCTCTTAGTATAGAAAATATACATATTTTAATCGATATTTCTAAACTTAGTTCCTATTTCTTAAGTAATAAAATTATTTTTATTTTACAAATTCCTTTAGTCACACCTGAAAAATTTATGGTGTATAAAAATATTCCTTTGCCAACGCCTCATGTTGATGCTCATAATACTTTCGCGTTAATTCAACCCTCTGACTCATATATCGCCTTGAGCGACGACAGACTACATTATGCAATGCTGAGCTCTTTAAATGATTGTAAATTAATATCTAGTAATTATTCTATTTGTGAATTGTTCAATATTTACTCTTGTGTAAGTAATCCAAATTGTGAATCGAAAATCTTAACCGAGGTCACACTTTCGTTGCCCTCTGAATGTAATTATAAAATTCTATACGGTAATATCGATATAATATGGCAAAAGTCACAAAATAATAAATGGATTTTTGTACAGTCAAAACCAAATAAATTAACTATTCGTTGTGATGATGAAATTAATGATTTTTCTATCCAGGGTACTGGTATTGTAAAATTAACAGCTGATTGTGTCGGCCATTCTAAAACTGTACAATTGTTACCGACAAATTCTTATTCTTTTACTATTAAATCTCCTTTAGATATAAGTTTTGATATTACCGAAGACGATTGTTGTAAAAAGGACATATTTAATAAAAGTTTACCACATTTATCTCCTATTTCCTTAAGTAAAATAAATTTAGACTCTTTGAAATATGCCTCACATCAAATGGACAATTTAGAAATTGAACTTAACAATTTAGAAAAAGAATCTCATTTTATTAAATATGGCCAATATTATTCTACATTTACGTATATTTTAATTTGTGTCTATTTTTGTATATTGTGTATAAGATTTTCAGATGTTTTAAAAGTAAAAATTCAATGAATGAATCAGGATGTTGCATTCAGATTTTCAATCAATGTAATAATAAGAAAAATATTCGAAATAAATCTAAAATTTATAATTCTATTGAGATGACTCAGATTTCATCCTCAGATGAAGAAAAGCAATCTGTTAAATCTTTGCCATTGCAACATCGAACAAATATTTTTGACAAAAGTCAATTTTCTTCTAATAGAAATTTAAATTTTTAATTCAAAATAATTTTGTTTATTTTAAATTTGAAACAAATCATATTTTGTCTCGTTTTATTTTCAATTTCTATATTTTTGTGGAGTCTACGATTTTTCAATTTCATGAATTTTATGATGTTTTACTATGTTGATATTTTAATGATGTTTTATTTTTAGATATTTACTTTCTATTTCATTTGTGTTTTATATTTCTATGTTCTGTAGACTTCGCACACTTTACGTCTCTATCTTTTTAACTTCGCTTATCTTAAAAAGATAAAGCTTCGTTAAAAGGGGGGAGCTGTTACATCCCTAGTTACTATGTCCAATACATTTAATAAGCATTTCTATATTCTTCCATATTTTTCCGTTTGCGTTGCAATTTTCGTTTAGTGTTCATTTTATTTCAGTTTCTTCGACAGTTAGAATCTGGAAGCCGGGCTAATAAGGTGTGGGAAGTCGTAACTTGTAGCAAAGTGTAGCTAATTTTAAGTTTAGGAAAATAAATTAGTTAAGGGTGAACTTTTGTTTTTTTTTTAAACTTCAACAGAGGGTGCTGCAAAACAGTACGTTTGTTTAAATATTAGCATTAATTGTAATTTGGCTTCCTCACACTGGCCGTAATGTTGTTCCAATGACAGAGCTGGAGAGGTATGGGTACAGTATCAAATTTTTGACTAACGGGCTATGTAGCCTGTGGAGACTCCAAAAGTGACTATTACATTTGTGATTTTGCCGTTAAGTTTCACTTGTGCAATACATTTAATGTGATATCCCCGGGGGGCCACATTACCATCACTTGATCTCAAAATACCAAATGTGATTGATTAAGAATAATTAAAACTTTCGATTATCCTGCACGAGTTTTATTTATTCCCTAATAAGACATGTTTAAACAAATGAATAAGAAGTCCCATAATGTATTTTTAGGTTTCTAACTCCTATATTTTTTAAATAATGCTTGATAAACAAAGTAGGGGGGCCACATCACCACCTTTTCCTATAACTGTTTAGATAGATAGATAATTAAGGTCTTTTCTTGACAAGCAGTAACATTTAGCTCGAAAAACAAGTGAAGCAACCACTGTTTAAATATTATGCTGTTTTTCCAGGTGCATTATATTAGATGAAATACAGCGTTTCATAAGTTTGGACTTTGGACGCGCATTTTCAAGGATACGATCATGAAACGTTAAGGTGCAACAAACTATTATCCAGTTTTAGAAGAACGAGCATTGCTATGCTTTCATTCCAACTTCATAGCAATTGTTATAACCAAACACATAGATAAAGTCGATAGTTTTTATACGGGCAAATATAATTAGCATTCATGGCGTGTCGAGAATTGGAACAATGCAAATTGCGCATTATCGCCGCATACATTTTCCAAATTAACATGGACTGTAGGGAAATCGAAACTTTAATGATCAGGATTCACCCAAGAGACTGAGGGTGTACTGTTAAACGTACTTTGATTGTGTTCTACTCTACTGTAAGGTTTTATTATTAAGTGTTTTATTATGTCTGTGTCCATTTATTGACACTTTGCTCATAAAACAAGAACTTAACACATCTACCACAGTCAGGTAAACTAGTATCGCCAGAATAATTCAAAACAGCCTTCTAGGGATACATTTTCGTCGCACGGAAGAAAGAGGAATGAGGTCTACTCTGCCTCAATCTGACGAATTTCAATCAAGTTTCAGATACTTTACTTTTTTAACCCCAATAAAAGAGGGGTGTTACAAGTTTGACGTGTCTGTCCGTGGCATCTCCAAATGGTGTACAGATTTTGATCAATTTTTTTTGTTTGAAAGCTGATATTATCGAGCGTGTTCTTAGCTCTTAGCTTAGTTCATCCTCACCAGCCCGCTCAGTGCTGAAAAAATTCTACTTATTTTTTTTTTAATCGGGAGTTGTTTTTTTTTTTAATTTAACGTAATATCGCATCCAAAAAACAGCACAATCCCGCTAAAGAAGCACTTCAATAACTCACCGCTGCCCACACCAGCGCCCACACAGGTGCTGACCGCAGCAGAGCCTTCCACGGCACAGGGTCCTTCTTCGTAGCGCCTTCAGCTGTTGTGACGTTCTTGTTAAGGTACGCCAGCTCCTTCTTGGAAATGTACGGGTGGGTGTTCGGTGTGCTGTAGCAGAGGAGACTCTGAAATAAAGTTTGGTTTGGCTATGAGTATTGTTCGAGACTGTATTCATCCATAGGTTTTTTCGCCGCTGGCTCGGATCGGACTCGAAGACCAAGGCTACACCGGTAATCTTGCAGAGCGGGGGCGTAAATAAAACACACGAGAGTCGAGGAGAACATTGCTCCCGAAACGCGCCTCGCTTACCTGGCTCGGGAGAATGCCGTATAGAGAGCCGCTCCGATTCGCAGTTTGAGACTGTTTTTTCTGTCTCACTTTTGCTATCGGAGACGGCTATTTTTCCCCCATTTTCCCCATTTTCCGTGAGCCAGGTAATTAAAACGCATTTCGGAAGATTCTTTATTCAATTTTCCACAATGTTTAGTTTAATCTAAGTATCACAACTTATATTTTACGAAATTACAGCTAAGAGAATCTAAAAGTTAACACAATTTACGTACATTTTCACACAACTTTTCTTTATATTTTCCAAACTATTTAGGCTACATTACTAATTTTTCCTGCATCTATTAGACAATTTATTAATCCATTAAATCAATCACATTTTACCTCTTAGGGAGCCACAGTTTTATCGTAATTCACTTTCTAAAGTCTATTTGTAAAAACACTGATTTGCACTGAGTCTATTTCTCACATATCACTTTAATTAGTTTATATGCACTCACTATACGTTTTTTGGGAGCGAGGCCGCTGTCCTCAACAAGTATAGTGTACCCAGGAACAGGTTTGGCTGGAGTATTTTTATAGTATACTTAACCAATTTTGGTTTGTACTTGGCTGTTAGCGATTTGTAGTGTGCCCAATAAATTCGGTTTGGTTAGGATATTTTATAGTGTAACCAAGCAATTTTGGTTTGTCCATGGCTGTGAGCGATTTCTAGTGTGCCAAAGAAGTTCGTTTTGGCTTTCTAGCCAACTGCATTCAAACTACACTTGAACTGCAATTTGCAGTTGAAATGCAGTCCGTCTGTGTAGACCCTTAGCTGTAATCTGTCGTCTGGGTGTGACATAACGCGATCAAATCACGCAGGTCCACCACATGCCTATGAATCAACTTCTCTGATAGTATATAGTAATTTATAGCCTACCTAATTTGGAGCTAGAATATGTGGGTGGCCCTAGGTTAATGCTCTGAGTAGAATATCTATTTGTAAATGTTTGCTGATTTATTTAGATCAATTTCATACTAATCAGGAATCTACATTTTGACTAGAACTTATGATACACACAAATTACCTCTTTTAGTCTTGTAAGTGATTTTGCGCTCTTTTTTGTGATGACGAGAGCCGTGGCATTTTTTTTGAGCCAGCCCATTTGTGCCAATGCTTAGCTAAGAAGTCCCAAATCAAAATATTTTAAACACTATTTTTAAAAAGAGATCATTATAATAATTGCATCAATTGTTGTAACAGATACTTACCCACAGAAGAAACCACAGAATTCCGAATCCGCCGAAGAAATAGAATACGTATGCCCAGTCTCTGCCATCAGACAGCAATATACCAGACATGAAGGAACCGAAGATGTTGCCTATTTGTGCTCCTCCAAACACCAGAGCCCCTTGGAAGGATCTTTCGTGGGGTGGAACCCATCTTGCTAACATAATCATGAGCGCGGGCATGGTTGGACCCTGAAAGGCAAAATAGTAAATACATAAATTCTTACAAAAACTTGAAATACCTAGCATAATATTATGTACCTTTATTAAATGAGTTTTATTCGGCTCTATTTGTTCAAAATTTCAAAAGCGGGGTGCATGGAAAATACACCATGAATTTTACACTTTCAAAATTAATCTTGATTAATGACAGCGAACTTAATTAAACCAGGGACATATCACAACGAGGAAGCGCTGACGTTGTAATAATATTTTTAACAACGAATAATCATGAAAATGATGCTACACCAACAATAATAATTATCGTCAAATTGAGTTTCGGTGCAAATGGTCGCCGGTATGCCGTTTTTATGAATTGTAAATGAAAGAAAAAACGCTAGAAAAACATTAATGACTGGGATTTTTTAAATTATAGTCACTTTTCTGTCACATACTTGAAATGTTCAATGTCATCTAGTTGTTATAATAATATTATATTGTATATACAAGGACTTAAATGTATGAACATTTTTGTCAAGTACAACTTGTAAATTATACTAAGTTAACTCATGGCCCGTCTACATTAAGCTGGGGAAAATCTATTTACTACAAATATTTATTGTATGCAAACTTTTCACATCCATCATTACCTCTCCCATCCCCTGCAGAACTCGAAGGATGAAAAGCCACGTAGCTCCTCCTACTCTAATGACTATAGGTGTGAGGAAGGTGAAGAGAGCCGTGCTGAGTAGACCAATACCCAGGGTCCACTTGCCTCCCAACTTCTCGGCGAAGTAGCCACCTGGAACCTGGGTAGCAGCGTAACCGTAGTAGAAGCCACTCAGTATTAGACCTTGCGTTTTTTCGTCCCAGTCGAATGTTGCGTACTGAAAAAAAATATGCTGTTGTAAGAAAATAAAATTCCAAGTATGAAACACTTACTGCAGCTGAAATAATTCATAAATGAATAATAATAATAATATAATATAATAATATTATCATTTATGGAAGCAAAAGTAAAGGAAAAGGCATTATAATAATAATTGAACGAATAATAATTATTAAAGTTTAACCCAAGCGAATGAAGGAGTCACAATAGATCCTCATGGGTCGCAGTGACGTCAGGGCTATAGCGCCCTGCCTTCTTTAAAAAAAAAAAGCGAATGTAACCAACTATATCGTTTCTTTAAACGGACACTACGTAAAACATAATACATGCTAATAGTTTACAACATTTACTTAAAATAATTCAATGCCCATACGGCACAAACAAGGTCATGAATGAATCAGAATACTAAGATGCGATACTAACTTCTAGCAAATCTATTTTAAACTTAAAAACAATAATGACATTAATATTCGTTTTATCATAATATTTCATGAGGATTTTAATAGTTTCCTACTTTACGATCGATTGATTTAAGTTGCAAATATTTTAATGTTGTACTACTGGTTGGTACTACTAATATTATATATTCTGTGCTACTGGTACCATATTAAAAACATTTTTGTAATTAGATAGTAATAAAAATTTTCGTGTATGTCATAATTGTTCCAAATTACGTATTATGTAACTTTTTTTTCTTGCAACTATAAGATTTTTCTTCAGAGAAACTGTTGTTAATAATAACAACAATAAATAACATTAGGTAAATACCTACTGTTATTTATTCAACTATTAAATACAGTGTTGACCACAAAACCAACTATTTAGAGACAACTTTAAATGATCTAAAATGACTCATGGGTCATAAGACTCATAAGTCATACGTAAACTATCACTCATAAACTATTCATTAAAAATAATATATCATATGCTCATAATAATGAACTGTAACTCTTCTTGTATTATTAAAATACAGAATAAAAAGAAAGAAAAAATCTCTATGTACAATTATTACTATTGTCAAAAAATATTAAAATGCTGTACGAGCTGCACGTTAACAATCTGGAAAATTAACAGTGGAAAATTAGATTCGAATTATAATATGGTTTCGCATCACATAGACATCGAGACGAGAAAATAAAAAGTGCTAAAGCCATGCTAAAGCTTATTCTTGTTAGACAAATCTGTAACTCTTACGCCTTATAATATATTTTGTAAAACTATTCGCTCATATTTTGCTGATCAAAAACTTACCGGTCTCGGAGCAACTGTCGTTCCATTACCAGTAACATCATCACTCGGACAGGCGTCTGGGTCAAAGTGTTTGCCAGCAGCACTCGTGTGGTTCACCATCTGCGTGATCGCCAGGTTCAGGCAGACCCTCATTGTGTATGCGTTGCACACACCCAGCAGGCCCATCACACCCAAGATATATCGTTGTGGGATAACGCAACCTGGAACATACAAGGTTAGATTATCTCGATGAGCTATTGCCTTCTAGCCCTAACGAGACACATCATCACCATCAGCCTATCACTATCTTCTGTTAAGGTGAATCGTTTTGAATATGTTTTTGAACGCTTGTTTTCTATGAGGCCCGGCCTCATAGAAAACAAGAAATGGAAAGGGCGTAAGCGACAAAATGGTTTTTGTCGCGTAATTTAAAAACGATAAATTTTATATTTCATATAAATGTATGATTGAACTTATCTATGTACGAATTTTGGAAACTTAATTTAAATTACTCTCCTCTGTTGACAAAATTGGAATCCCTGTTTTTATAGAGGTATTTTTGATTAATTATTCTGTGTTATAAAAGTTGACCAATCGTGTTATGCTATGGGTAATTCAAAGATAAAGACATGATGAATACTGACAATGAACTTTAATTTCTTAGTTTTAGTCATTGCTGAGAAAAATCGATATCGCTACAGCCAAATTATCAAGGCGTCGTCTTAACGTAGGTAAGATACAGAGCGATGGAAAACATGTTAGAGAGGTAGATTTTGGACGGGTCCTTTGTAACACAACTTTTTTAACATTGCAGAAGTTATCTACAGTAGTATGTACTAACAGAGAAGTTGATACATAGACAGATGGCGGACCTACGTAATTTGGTCACGTTATGTAAAATCCAGCCGACAGATTGTCGTCGACGTATAGTCTAAGATCCGGCCATAGAATGACCTTCACCCATCGTATTACGGGATGAAAATGATTTTTTTATAAAATTAAATATGTTAAAAAATTTATTTACAGGAGGTTGTCTGAAAAATTTGGTGCAAAGTGTAATTAATTAATAATTAAAAAATGATTTTTTTTTAAACATTACACTCATTCCCTTACGCAGAAAACTGTATACTAATCGAAAGTATGTATCTCATAGAATATGCAAACGCTGGGTTGACTTTTTTTTTCCGGTGCAATTATCAGATAGGCAGCTATATACAAGTAAATCGATACTAGTAATTTGCAACGATCCAGTTACGCGATAAACCTTATATCAAAATAAAGATAATTTTATTATGAATATAATGACATAAGGTTGGCTGCAAAAAGTTGGTGCCAAATCCCGGTTGTCGAAACTCTGTTACGTGCGAAACAGAGGTCCGAGGAACATATCCAGTGCGATAGAAAAGGACGCAGCATTGCAGCTGTGTGTCGCTCAATCGTCGAAAGAAAGAGAGTACGCATGCTCTTTGTTTGTGAAATTGAGGAAGATAGCGATAGACTACAGTAAGTGTTGAGCATTATTTCGGAGCATCCGGCAATGCATTTTTGTACAAAATGATAAAGTTATGTATGTAGTACATTTATGTAAATTTGACATATAATAATATTATATATATATATATATATATATATATATATATATATATATATATATATATATATATATATGTACATACGTATTTTGTACGCATACGCATGTATGTACGTATTTTTTACATCAGGAGACTTAATCAAATAAAACAAAGCAAAAAATCAAAAGTTATTCCGAAAAAAAATTAAATAAAACATAAATTACATATTACATGAAATACAACGCTATAATTTTGTACAAAAATTTAATTTTATTATAAATACAATATTTTGATTAAATTTTTTTTTAATTAATTTACATTATTCAAGGTCTGATTCATCGGAAATAAAACTTGTATCTTCAAGTTCACAACATTCGTCACTATTTTTAACCGACTTCCAAAAAACGAGGAGGTTATATGTTCGGCTGTGGATAATTTTTTTTTTTTTTTTTTTTTTTTTTTTTTTTTTTTTTTTTTTTTTTTTTTTTTTTTTTTTTTTTTTTTTTGTATGTTCAACGATTACTCCGCCGATTGTGAACCGATTTTCGAAATTTTTGTTTTGTTGTATTAGGTTTCACTCCAATTTGGTCCCATTTTCACAAAGGTGGTGACCTGATGATGGGATCCATGAGTAATCGAGGGAACTCCTCGAAATTTATATGGAAACATATGGTGATTTTGGTTTTATGTGAAGTGTACTAAGAATACGCTACCAAAAAGTCAAATATTGGGTCAAGGTATACCATGGTTTCGATGATGCTGAGAGAACTCCTGATTCCTTATAGATACACGTTTGGGAGTTTCGGCGTTGTTTTAAGAACAGAAAGCATAAACTACTATGCAATTCATATTCATCATCATAATCATCATCATCATCATCGTCATCATCATCATTACCACGTCGTGTTAAGGCCACCAATGTCTCATGGCACAGAATAGATAATAGTACAAGGCATAGGTAAGTAAGGATATACTAATAATAATAATTATGTTCTGTAAAACAATTAACAACACCTGTTTGTTTTTAATACACGGCGGTCGGCGTCGCCGTTCAGCGAAGCCCAGAAGACAGAATATCGAATACTTTACTAACTACTTTATATACAGATCGAATACTTTACTACTTTATAAAATTTTAATAGACAAATAGAATTAAAATAAAGTTATTTTAAAAAGAGCATTTAAACAAAACAAAGTCATTAAGTGTCTTTTTAATTAGTTATACTTATTAATCGATAGATGGTGCACTAAGTACCTATCGATTTGAATTCTTGATAACAAGAACAGCTGTCAATAATTATGATAATATTAAATATTATGCTACGCTACATCCTATGCAAGTTTGTACAATTTTTTATCTGATAGATCCTTCGATCGTGGAAAAACGAGACACAATAGCCTTTCTATTGTTATCGCAATCGCCGGTGACCGCTTCGGGCTTGAAGTATTAAAATTGTTAAATTACTTAGCACAATATTATGTTCACTTCACTGATAATATTATATTATTTTGTGAGTGTGAGTTGTGACTCTTAACAAATTGTAATAAGATACGTAAAATATACGCGAAGATTTATCTACTAGTGTAACTAAAAAGAGTGAAATTATTATTATTTTTAACAAAAAATTAAAACCGACTTCCAAGGTAAAAACAATAATAACATTAATATGAACTAAAAAGTATTAAATAATTTTTACTATCTAATAGTGCCTTTTTCCGAATTCAGCTAAACCTCAACTATTTCTGTACTCAATCTTCATAATTTTGAAGTCGGTGCCAGTTCCAAAAATTTTAAATATTCTGTCAGAGGACTGAAGATTCAGCTATCTGGTACCGACTTCAAAATAATGAAGATTGAGTACAGAAATAGTTGAGGTTTAGCTGAATTCGGAAAAAGGCACTATTAGATAGTAAAAATTATTTAATACTTTTTAGTTCATATTAATGTTATTATTGTTTTTACCTTGGAAGTCGGTTTTAATTTTTTGTTAAAAATAATAATAATCGTCTTCTGTCATTTCAGCAATATCTTGTACTGTTAAAGGCGTTTGGTCCCCAATGAATCCTGTTGGTTGTAGATAACCATCAAGATACCAACCACAATTTTCAGGTTGTAATTTAACAGATTGAGGATCCGTCGCATGAAGTCACATAGAATTGACAACGATTGAGCGACACACAGCTGCAATGCTGCGTCCTTTTCTATCGCACTGGATACGTTCCTCGGACCTCTGTTTCGCACGTATTCAACCGCACGAATATTACGTTTTTCAAAAATCGACAACCGGGATTTAGCACCAACTTTTTGCAGCCAACCTTATGTCATTATATTCATAATAAAATTATCTTTATTTTGATATAAGGTTTATCGCGTAACTGGATCGTTGCAAATTACTAGTATCGATTTACCTGTATATAGCTGCCTACCTGATAATTGCACCGGAAAAAAAAAGTCAACCCAGCGTTTGCATATTCTATGAGCTACATACTTTCGATTAGTATACAGTTTTTTGCGTAAGGGAATGAATGTAATGTTTAAAAAAAAACATTTTTAATTATTAATTAATTACACTTTGCACCAAATTTTTCAGACAACCTCCTGTAAATAATTTTTTTAACATATTTAATTTTATAAAAAAATCATTTTCATCCCGTAATACGATGGGTGAAGGTCATTCTATGGCCGGATCTCCTACTAGTAGGTCCGTCAACTGCCTAGGAATCAATATTCAATCAATCAAATTATAATGACATAAAATAATTGCAAATTCTGTTATAAAGATATATAATAATTTGTAAGAAATATTTCAAACTACAAATATAATATAGGTATCACCACCGCAATTCTGTATAAGTTTTCTACCCAACAAGCTGAAGCTTCTCTACATAAGTGATGCTAAGTCATTATTATTCATGTAAAATAAGCGATTCTGAAATGAAAAGATAAATAATTTCCTGCACTACAATATCGAACAAACTTTAAACTGCATGTATATTGTATACAGAAAAGATTGTAAAATGTACAGCAGAAGCCAAAGCTACCCCTGAGGGCTTTTTTGACTCTTGCATTAAGTCTGACATGAAATTGCTTCAGGCAAATGGACTCGATAAAGCTTTCAAAGACTTTGAGGTAGACTATCGCTGCTTTAAGTTGCAAGGGAGAATAAAGTTGTTTATAATTTTTAAATGCGGAACCTTAGATAATAATATAAACCTTAGTAATTACTCGTAATCATAATAATAAATCCTACTAAGAATAATATTATAAAGAAAAAGTTTGTACGTATGTATGTGTGGATGTATGTATGGATGTTTGTTACTCTTTCATACAAAAACTACTGAATGGATTTTGATGAAACTGTACATTATTAATATTATAATCACCAAAAATATTTTTTTTATTAAAATGCATATGCAACGGATTCTTTTCAGAAATTATAAGTTGGAAATTGATAATATAGTGAATATAATCAAACATTTAAAAATGTCTTTTTTAAGATTTTACTTTTAAATACTTAAAAAATGCGTTTAATGAACTAATTAAAGTCATATTTTATTACTCTTTGTGTAATGTGAGCTGCGCTTTTATTCGTTTATTTTTAACTACGAATAATATTTTTATTATTCGTAGATTTATAAAAATAATTGTGTTTTATTAAAGTCATCTACGAAACATTATATTTGCTCAAGTATATAAATGATTCTCCATTTTCATTTATGAGGATAAGGCAGTATTAAGCCAATATAATCGCGAATTTTTTATTAAAAATCTAAAGTGTATACTGTATACAGTGCAATATGATATTATACATAGCTCTACAAAACGTATTTTGTATGAACAGAGCGAAATTAGCGGGTTTACAATAATACGAACCCGCAAACTGCAAATGTAGTAACCTAAAAACTGCCTTACATATTTTTAGGGTTCCGTACCTCAAAAGGAAAAAAACGGAACCCTTATAGGATCACTTTGTTGTCCGTCTGTCCGTCCGTCCGTCTGTCAAGACCCTTTTTCTCAGGAACGCGTGGAGGTATGAAGCTGAAATTTATATCAATTACTCAGGTCTACTGTCCCTTGAAGCTGTGAAAAAATCAAACTTCTAAGCCAACGCAATCAAAAGATACAGCCGTTTATGCCGCAAATTTTCGACACTTGCAAGGGAATCAAAACCTACAGGGTGCTTCCCGTGAACTCAGAATCTTGAAATTTGGTACGAAGCAACGTCTTATAGCATAGATAAAGGAAAAATTACGAAAACCATAAATTTTTAGTTACATCACATAATATATATTTTTTTAATAATTTTAAACTTACTACCCATTTCCTCATACTCGATTGTCGTAATGAACGAACTTTGTAAACCTTGCAGGTTTGTACGGAACCCTCGGTGCGCGAGTCCGACTCGCACTTGGCCGGTTTTTTAATTTTATAGGTAAACCAGCCAACAGGCGTAAAATTAAATTGAAGAATGAATATTTTATCGTTTCAAATTTTTTGTATCTCGTTCTCAAATAGCACATAGATTGGTGTCATAAATAACAAGGCATGTTGATGAATTGTAGATGAATTATTTTATTTATATTTCAAGAATATTATAAATAAACTAGCTGTCCTGGTAAACATTGTTGTGCTATATAAAGTATTTCGCCCATATTATTTTATTGAAGTGACTAAATACGTATGGCACCGTGGCATATCCGTCGCTATTCCGTCGCACAAACGATGGTCGCCGTCAGTCTCGAGTTGTAGAATTTAAGATTATTTATTCAATAAATGCACTAATCAATATAAAAACTACCCTGTAGCCGATTCTCAGACCTACTGAATAATGAATATGAATATAAAAGGTAAAAATCAGTAAAGCCGTTTTGGAGGAGTACGGTAGCTAACATTGTGACACGAGAATTTATTTATTATAAGATAAATTATTTTTCAATAGGTTATGAGCCGTTTTGCAGATATTTTTTTATTAAATTATACGAATGAATTCTATACTTATTTAAAAAAATTACTTATGGCTTCTGGGGTTGTTGAATGGTTAATTTTTAACGCCAGCCAATCAAAAGTAAAAAGATAAACTCCGGTTAAAAAAAAACTCAGAAACTTGGCATTAACCAATGACCAATTGAATAAAAGTTTTGAAATTAGCTCCATATATTTTCGATTAAAATCTTCACTTTTAGGTGACTTTACCTAAAAGTGAAGATTTTATAATTATATTAAATGATTACTTAATCCTTTAATGCGGTTGTTAGTTACTTCTAGTTACATAAGATTGCAAATAATTATCAGGTTATGCGGTTTAACCTGGCCATAACTTCCATCAAATAAATGCTTCTTTTTTCCTCCATAAACTTGTGCCAGTTATGAGACGTCGTGCGTAAGTAGTATCATTTTTAGGATTCCGTACCCAAAGGGTAAAAACGGGACCTTATTACTGAGACTTCGATGTCAGTCCGTCTGTCTCCAGGCTGTAACTCAACAACGGTAATAGCTAGAGAGTTTAAATTTTCACAGATTATGTATTTTTGTTGCCGCTATAACAACAAATACTAAACACAAAATAAATATTTAAGGCTCCCAGACCCAAACAGCAAACATGATTTTTCGATCATTTTTTGCTCGGTTACAATCATGACAACAGGTAGGCACTTGAAATTTTCACAAAAGCCTTAATTATATGTGTACTTTAATAATTCATAATAATATTTGAATAAAAAAAATCAGGGGGCCCATACAAAAAACACAATTTTGGCCTATTTTGCTCTATAACGGTGCGGAACCCTTCGTGCGCGAGTTCGACTCGCACTTGGCCGATTACTTATTTTTATTGTTCCGTCGTCTTGGTTGTTAAGTGCGATACGCTTTCGCGTCAATTTAATCCTTGCCTCCAGTCACGATTTTCTAATTAAGTAACTTTAAGTGTTCTAAGGTTTTATGTGTTGTCTCTATCGTTATAACAAATCTTGATTATCATCAGATATTATGTTAGAATGAATATACTGTATTGTATTTCAATGGAGTTACTTTTTTTTATTAAATAAGGGGGCAAACGAGCAAACGGGTCACCTGATGGTTAGCAACTGCCGTCGCCCATGGACACTCGCAACATCTCTTTTCTTGAAGGTTTGCAGGTCGTATAGGTCCGGAAATACTGCTGGTGACAGTTCGTTCTAGAGTTTTACAGTTACTGTACTATAAAAATAAACTACCGAGGCGAACCCCATAAAAATATAGAATTTCTGTAATCATGAAGTTTTATTCCTTGTTTCGCAGTTTAGACTTTAGGCTTCATAAAATAAGGGATTTCAATTTAGAGTTGCACAAGGATCATTGTTTGCAACCATGCACTTTTAGCTGTACATGAACGAAAAATATTATTTACCATTCTTAAAATAGGTCAATTATTATTAAAGACGTCTTAATTAAGATTGATAGCAATACTTCGCG
This sequence comes from Polyommatus icarus, assembly GCA_937595015.1. Lineage (NCBI taxonomy): Eukaryota > Metazoa > Arthropoda > Insecta > Lepidoptera > Lycaenidae > Polyommatus > Polyommatus icarus. Next base: position 7,696,221 of record OW569330.1, on the reverse strand, counting down.
TCTGATAAGATATGTCACCGCACTTGAAGCCTTGCTCTTTAAATGATATTCCTAAAAAAATAGAGCAAAAGAATTACGCTATTTCGAAATATTGTAACAGGATTTAGTTAGAAGCAAATTTAAAAAAGAAGACGATTGTGTTACAAAAACCCTAGAGATCAAAATGATTAATATAGACTAGTTCTACATTATCAATTCATTGAATATACAAATTGATTGAGTATAATTCACGGCGAATAGAATTTGTCACAAGTATACGCAACAAGTTATAGAAAGCTCGTGTAGGCGTTCGCCCATACAACTCAATCGTTAACTTAGGTGTAATATAAAATATATGGTCAGACAATATATTATTATCACCAAATCATTACTTTGTTTTATCAGAATAGATTCAAAAACTAGCTATCAATATCAAAACATCCAAGTATTTTGCAATCGTCAAGTATTTGTTATCAGAATCAAAATATTGTCACAATTGAATCTATTGCCGACAACAAGTAGATCTTTCAGTTATTGCAGTAAACAAGACCTATCCCAGTTGATGTTAACAAATTCGTTAGTATATTAAGCTGTTAGCAGTTGGAGTCCAAAATTTATTATAGAATACACCCTCATCCAAGCGATGACTAACAAAGAAAATCATAGAGCGCAGAGATTTTTCTCTATATATTTTATGACAAGATTACTTTATTTGATGCTACATACTACTGTATTTATTAGGTTATCAAGTGCGGCAAAATCAAAGTTGTTATTGTAAGTGGATGTTATCTTTCGAGATACTCCACATTTTAATGCTAAATTAGATTCCTGCCTAAATTTTTCCATTCATCGGTATCTCATAATTACTACCTGTACCATTTTTTGCTCCACCATAACTTGTTACATCAAGATGAAGGAGACCTTGACTTTACCAGCTACTCACATGATCGTAGTGTTCTTGTCAGAGCTGTGTCCTTCCTCTTCGGAACTTCAGTCTTCTGTCCGAGTAAAGTGTGCGCCTGCGCCTGGTTGATATCCGCCATTTTTTACCACAAACCGAGTCCCACAAAAAACTTAAGGTTGCTCACAAGTCTTCACTGTTCGCGTCCGAATTTTTCTGGAATTTGTGAAATGTTTAAATGTTTTTACGCCATTATTTAGCACTTCTTTTTTTTGCACAATTGTAATTAAACAAGAAAACGGTGCGAGCATTTAAATTTTTAATTTTGTAGTGGTGAAATCATTATCAACTATTGAATAATTTATAGTTTTTTGTTATCTGATCCATGCACGTGGTATAAACATGTTAGGTTTATCGTTATACAAATTGATTTCGATAATTTCTCTAGTATTTTCCGTTGAAATTTCAAACTCTACCGTGTCCCCGGCATTAGTATTGCGAATGTTATTTACCTCCTCACAGAACACGTTTACATATTGAACACTAGAACTGAACACACGAGTATCAACAGCTATGCGGCCGCGGCGTCTGTTATCAGTCTATGAAGCCTGCGTACGCGCGAATTGTTAGGCGAATATTGTCACAGAGAAGCTGGGCAGTTCACAAGTGGTCGCCCTTGAGGCTTTTGACCACACTGACTCATTCGGTTACGAAACTTATGTAAGAATGGATGAATTTTGATACTCGGATTGGAATCCATACCAATATTATAAAAGTTTGTCTCTCTGTTACCTCTTCACGCCTAAGCCGCTGAACGGATTTGTATGAAATAAAAAGATACTTTGAGCTCTAAAAATTTGTATGAAATTCTGTATGGAGATTTTCTGAGCTCCGAGAAAGGACAAAAAATACTTTTTACACCGGAAAAATGTTCAATTCCCACGCGATAAACGAATTTTGACCAAACGGTGTCATCTAGTTAACCCGGCGACAATGACGCCGGGTCATATTGACCCGAGGCGTGTTTACTTCGTCATATTTTGTCCTTGCGCCAATTCAATGTTTTCAATCTTAGTATAGCTGGAGATACAACACCCTTACACCCGCCTAGCTGTTACAGCTAGAGCTACGCCACGCACGCCAAGTAAAAACGGGTCAATATGAATTTTAATATGCTAGGACATCATTACATATTGTGATAACTGTAGTAGCTCTATAACTCTGAATGAGGAGGAATTCTTTTTATTTTAATGTTACTAAGTTATAACAACCTCTCTTTAAATTCATCAGTAAAGTTTTTCTTTCATACTGTATGAAAATTTTGCGAAAATATAAAATTAAAGTACACGTCAAGTTTTCAAGGTTGATTTTGCATCTGCCGTAAAGAAAGCCAATAATAAAAATATTTATTTTACAACACAGGGTTTTTTTTTTTAATTTTATGCATAATTAAAGTCCTCTTTTTAAATAAATAATAAACAAAATTGTGGTAGCTTACTTAGTTTCATTAAAAAAATATCTACAAAGTTCGGGTCAAAATGACCCGACGTCATAGTCCGTGTAATTATTTTCACGTCATTGACAATTATTAGTTGTTTCAAATAAAGCCAGGTCCATAACTTTACGTGGGTGTGTAGAAAACGTAGCCTATGCTTTAGCATAGGCTACGTTTTACTTAAGGACCTAAAACTTTGTAAAAGTAGATACTGTTTCTAAATATTCGAGGCCTTATAAGACAAAGCCAGCTAGATGGTGGGATCTATCAGTTTTTAACCGACTTCCAAAAAACGAGGAGGTTATATGTTCGGCTGTGGATATTTTTTTTTATTTTTTTATTTTTTTTTATTTTTGTATGTTCAACGATTACTCCGCCGTTTGTTAACAGATTTTCGAAATTTTTGTTTTGTTGTATTAGGTTTCACTCCAATTTGGTCCCATTTTTACAAAGGTGGTAACCTGATGATGGGATCCACGAGTAATTGAGGGAACTCCTCGAAATTTATATGGAAACATATGGTGATTTTGGTTTTATGTGAAGTGTACTAAGAATACGCTACCAAAAAGTCAAATATTGGGTCAAGGTATACCATGGTTTCGATGATGCTGAGAGAACTCCTGATTCCTTATAGATACACGTTTGGGAGTTTCGGCGTTGTTTTAAGAACAGAAAGCATAAACTACTATGCAATTCATATTCATAATCATCATCATCATCATCGTCATCATCATCATTACCACGTCGTGTTAAGGGCACCAATGTCTCATGGCACAGAATAGATAATAGTACAAGGCCTATGCCTTGTACTATTATCTATTCTTCATACCTATGTATGGATATACTAATAATAATAATTATGTACTGTTATAACAATTAACAACACCTGTTTGTTTTTAATACAAGGCGGTCGGCGTCGCCGCCCAGCGCCGCCATGCGGCGCGTGGCGGCAAAAGACAGAATATCGAATACTTTACTAACTACTTTATATACAGATCGAGTACTTTACTACTTTATAAAATTTTAATAGACAAATAGAATTAAAATAAAGTTATTTTAAAAAGAGCATTTAAACAAAACAAATTCATTAAGTGTCTTTTTAATTAGTTATACTTATTAATCGATAGATGGTGCACTAAGTACCTATCGATTTGAATTCTTGATAACAAGAACAGCTGTCAATAATTATGATAATATTAAATATTATGCTACGCTACATCCTATGCAAGTTTGTACAATTTTTTATCTGATAGATCCTTCGATCCTGGAAAAACGAGGCACAATAGCCTTTCTATTGGTATCGCAATCGCCGGTGACCGCTTCGGGCTTGAAGTATTAAAATTGTTAAATTACTTAGCACAATATGTTCACTTCACTGATAATATTATATTATTTTGTGAGTGTGAGTTGTGACTCTTAACAAATTGTAATAAGATACGTAAAATATACGCGAAGATTTATCTACTAGTGCAACTAAAAAGAGTGAAATTATTATTATTTTTAACAAAAAACTAAAACCGACTTCCAAGGTAAAAACAATAATAACATTAATATGAACTAAAAAGTATTAAATAATTTTTACTATCTAATAGTGCCTTTTTCCGAATTCGGCTAAACCTCAAGTATTTCTGTACTCAATCTTCATAATTTTGAAGTCGGTGCCTATTCCAAAAATTTTAAATATTCTGTCAGAGGACTGAAGATTCAGCTATCTGGTACCGACTTCAAAATAATGAAGATTGAGTACAGAAATAGATGAGGTTTAGCCGAATTCGGAAAAAGGCACTATTAGATAGTAAAAATTATTTAATACTTTTTAGTTCATATTAATGTTATTATTGTTTTTACCTTGGAAGTCGGTTTTAATTTTTTGTTAAAAATAATAATTATTAAACTAATTAAAATATTTGCCAACACAATATACGCTTCACTATGAACTATATAGCGAAGGCCACAGTTTGATGATTTATTACCTTCTGTATCGCCTAAACATACTAATTTAATCACTATGACCTTTTTATTGAAATCAAATCTATGACGTCCATACTAAGGCCGTGTTGACACATGGTTGACACCAAACTGACTATACGCTGCCGAATGTGAGCGAGCGTTACGCAGTTTATTGTATTTCCATACATATTCACTTTTTCGTTCACACCTAACGGACAATACGCCATTTATACCACAATAGACATAACTACCAGTAGTTCGACTGCAAAGAAACGGACAGGTTTCAACATCTGTCAAATTCGTCGGGTTTCTAGTGGATTATGAACGGAATGTGCCTTGCGCTGGCTGATATAATTTATTTTTAAATATTTAAAATAAAGATTTCTAAATTGAATTCTGTCAATTTTAATCGCATGTGTCAAAACACAAACAACAATACGAACAAAGAGGAACACGACCAGCGAATATGTCATAGTTTAAAATTCGTAGGTAACAAGCACGTAACAAGTCCACAACCCTTTTTTTTTTTTTTTTTAGGAGGGGAAATACTTTGCGTATGCCCCCAGGAAGGGGCGGGGGTATGTGGGACTCCCTACAAGAGGTCTACCCACTAAAACCCCCCCAGCCCTTCTTCATGCGCCTAGTGCGGGAGGGACGGGTACCACGGGGCAATTCAATTCCGCCCCTTCCCGCGCGCAGCCGCAACCGGCACCATCTTCCAGCGGCTATAGGCCGCTTACCTCACCGAGAGCCCCCCGGGCAAGTCCACAACCCTAGCGACGATTTTCGTCATAATACGACATCAGTTCTAATTCGGCATACTCTATAATTCTGTCTACTCGGCCATTACACTAGGCGTAGGCGCGGACATTCGATACCGTATGTTTTGTATGATTTTCACGTTCACACTGGGGCTCACAGTGAGCCTGCTCACATTCAGCGGCGTATAGTCAGTTTGGTCTGAACACGGCCTAATATGTACTAATATTATCAATTCGAAATTGTGTATGTTTTTCTGTCTGTCTCTTTGCATGTTACTCTTCTTACTGAAGCCACTGACCCGTTTTAATGGCATTTAGTATGGGATACTTTAAGTCACGATAAAGGACATAATATTATTAGGATAGTAATTGTTATCTAGAATAATGTAATTTTCTCGCCACTCGCGCGTAAAAGTATTTCCACGCTTCAAGGTGTCAGGTAGCATCAAGTTACAAATTAGATAAGTACATACTTACGCTAATTTTTCCAGGACTCTAATAACAAAGCAATGGCATTATAGGCTGTGGAAAGAACACTATTCTCTATTATGTTATCAGTTTCTCATGAAAAGTTATATATATATATATATATATATATATATATATATATATATATATATATATATATATATATATATATATATATATATATATATATATATATATATATATAAATGAGCTGCAATATCTAGAACCTGTTTTCTGTTTATGTTATTTTATAAGAGAGCACCTGTACCACTTGAAAGCATTCCTTAAGTAATATATATATATATATATATATATATATATATATATTACTTAAGGAATGCTTTCAATATATATATATATATATATATATATATATATATATATATATATATATATATTACTTAAGGAATGCTTTCAAGTGGTACAGGTGCTCTCTTATAAAATAACATAAACAGAAAACAGGTTCTAGATATTGCAGCTCATTTTGCATTAAAGGATTATACCGCATGCCTTTTAAATAGTAGCTTTTAGTTGGTACTACTAATATATTATTATCTGTACTTTTAGTACTTTAAAAATATATACTCGTAATCAAGTAGATATTTATAATTTTATACTTACAATGGCATACCTGGTTAGTTCGTCTCCACAGGTGAATCTGTGCAGATTTGACGCAGTTATGTTGAAAAACTGACAGTCTGGTTTTCACACCTGCACAGTCATGCAAGTTGCAACTGCAAAATGTGAAGAGGGTTCCGGAGCAAAATGGCAGAAGACGGAACTTTTATAGATTCGTCATGTCTGTCTGTCAGTCCGTAGGTGACAGATACTTTTCTCTGAATTTTGTACATTCTAGTCTACAGGTATAATATTATTATCTGCTTAGATGAAACTGAACGTGTTTGAATATCCTGTGCAGGTAACAGTTGCATCGCTGATTATTATCAATTATGTTGCAGTTATTTTCATTTGGGAAGGCATCGTTGGGTTTCAGTAAGTAAACTAGGTCCCATTATACCTCGACTAACGTGACCAATCATCGTATGAATAGTATTAATATAATATTATTTGCATACATAAAAAATGTATCATCAGTTGCTTAGCAGTTGCTTCCAAATTCGTCTTTTTATGACCGGTGTTGAAATGTACTGGATTGCATTCCAGTGCGCGTTTACATTGTTCCAGTAGCAATTCAGTGCACTGGATTAGAATGATGTAAGCCCGAAATTAAATTTTCATCAGTAAAATTAGCGACGAAATCAAATTTTTTTATTTCATATCTTGAGTATATATTTTATAAATATTTTTTCTACCTTCTTTCTGTCTATCTAAATATTTATCTAATGATATCTTCCAAGTTCCAGAGCACCTTGACGAATACAAATATTATGTAGTTTGTTGAACTTAAATTATTAGTCATAATGAAGATGGTTTCTCCCAATTTTTTTGTAAAATGTGGGGGCCACATTTTACAAAAAAAGTGGGAGAAATCATGCGAGTTTCTTACGCCAGTTCTTCTCACCAGGCTAGTTCCTGAACCGGTGGTATGTACCTGGCTAGTAGTAATTGTAATAATATGTATTCTGTGCTAGTAGTAATGACGTTCTGAAAGTTTTTGTTTCAAATCTATTCAGAAATAAAACAACATTTTTTTATTTTGCCTTTTTTGCATCAACCAATTATTGGGAGGGATACTTTCATACAGTCGTTAAAATCATTTTTACTAATATATATCCATATAACATGCAAATATACAAGTACTTAATAATGGTTTTAGAAGTTCACCTTCATAAGCATTAAAGCCTTGACACGTTAAAGAAAATGAATAAATAAATACTTAATTTATGACATTTAAGATTATAGTGTTTTAACTCGTGCATTGTATGTAATAATTATTATTATGTAAAGTATGTAATCCAAGCCTAACAACTACAGTGAATAACACTATGAATGACTGGATGGAATTAATAGAGTCAGAGGGCCGAAAGAGTAACCAAACTAATGGCAAAAATCACAGAAATAAGATCTAGATAGAAGCGCTATATTTCTCTACTTGTATGAACACGAGCGTGTCACTTTTTTCATACCTACTGTGACGTCACAAGAGCGCTTTAGTGATGGGAATACCCGTAGGCGCGGAATCGATTCAAAGGAATCACCGCGCCTCGCCTATTTTACCATTTTAATAGGTATATCGATTTTTTTATCGATTATTATTCGAGTTCATGGACAGAGGAATGATAAATCTTAAGATACGTGCTTGCCAAGACAGCTAGTAATCTAATATATATAAATCTCCTGTCACGATGTTTGTCCGCGATGGATTCCTAAACTACTTAACCGATTATAATGTTTTTTTTAATGTGTGCTTTTTTCCAATATAATTCCAAGATAGGATAGCTTAGATCTCCTACATACCCGGGGGAGTGTCCCCAAACCCTCCGGCATGCGCAACAGCATTCCCCGTCTCAAAAAAAAAGGATAGCTTAGATCTTTAATTATAGTCGCAATTTTATTTTATTGCAAATTATTTGTCTATAATTAATTGACAGTCACAATTATCTGTTAACTCCAAAAGATTCCAACAGATGTCGATACTTTTCGACTGGATTGAGTAAGTAACGGCTACTGGGTACTTTATTATATTGATATGTGAAGTTGTTGAATAAATAATAGTAAATTATTACAACCTGAGACTGACAGCGACCATTGTTTGTGAAACGGGATAGTGATCGACGTTGCCATGGTAACATACATATTTAGTCACTTCAATAAATTAATATGGCAAATACCTACATAATATTATAATATGGCAAAGCAACGCTTGCCGGGACAGCTAGTATATTATATTATTATAAATTAAATAACTAAACAGGAACATAAATAGAATACAAATATTACATCTGCTGTCCCGGCAAACGTTGTTTTGTCATTTAAAGTATTTGTACTTGTACTTTGTAATAATTATTAAATAAAGTATTTGTACTTCATCAGTTGATACAAAATCTTACCCCCTCTTTTGTCCCGTAAGAGGGGTGGGGGGGGGGGGAAGATCCGGGAAGATCCTTAGTTTTATGTGCATTTTAATATTTAATAATAATATTAAAATAAAATAAAACACTAAGGGGGGCTCCCATACAAAAAACACAATTTTTGGCCTAATTTTGATCTATAATGGTACGGAACCCTTAGTGCGCGAGTCTGACTTGCACTTGGAAGATTATTATATATAAGAGACTAGCTATCCCAATGAACTTCGTGTCACTTTAAAACCTTCCCTGGACTTCTACGAATATATTAAGACTAAAGTCAGCCCAATCCGTTCAGCCATTTTCGAGTTTTAGCGCGACTAACAAATTTGAAAATCCATTTTTATATATAAGTCTAGCTGCCCCGGTGAACTTCGTGACACTTTAAAACCTTCCCTGGACTTCTACGAATATTTTAAGACTAAAGTCAGCCCAATCCGTTCAGCCTTTTTCGAGTTTTAGCGCGACCAACACATTTAAAAATCCATTTTTATATATAAGATTATAAGAATATAACTTCACATTACACAAATTCCTGCAAATTATTTTATTGTTCTGAATATTTCAGACACAAACAAAATAATATCTATTACAGAAGATTGTCTTTGTTATTTTGTCTGGCACAGCTCATATTATTGTTATTCAGACATCGTAGACTATATGAATCAGTTAGTAAAAAATAATTAGGATCTAATAATGTGTTAGCAACAGAGAAATACGTACACTGGTTGCATATTAGTTATAATACAAAACAAAACAAACAGGTCAAATCAATAAATAATAATATTACTTTTAAAATAAATATCTCTCTTGAAAAACAAAAATATATATTTTTGAGTTTCGAAATTTTGCTTTTCTGATCACAATAATTAATAAAATTAAAACTAGCTATATGCAATGTATTTCTGCAAAGTACTAATGTATTTTTTAATTCTGTGAGCACTTGTCTGCATGTGTGTGTTAAATAATCGGTGTGTTAAATTTCAGTTGCCTATAGCTGTTGACATTATTGATTAGGAGCAACAAAGGCCAAAAAAAATAAGTTTATTGTATGGGAGCCCCCATTAATAATTATTAATTTAATTTTGTTTTTAGTATTTTGTTGTTCTAGCGGAAACAGAAATACACAATCAGTGAAAATTTCAGAAGTCTAGCTATAGCAGTTATTGAATTACTGCCTGGAGACAGACAGACAGACGGACAGACGGACAGATGGACAGATGGACAGACGGACAGACAGACGGACAGACGAAGTCTTAGTAATACGTGATACTATTTCTTAAGTATATATTTACCCTTTGGGTACGGAACCCTAAAAATTAAGTGGTTGCAGGAGGCTCTCCCAATAAAGTATATATTTCGCTAATATATTATTCTTCATTGTTGCATTGCTCCTTCATTGTGCGTTGTTCCTAAACGCAGTATACATTTGGTAAGTATTAGCATACAACATTCAAATCGACCGAGATTGGCCTTCATTCTGCCTTAATAATAGGATTAGTATGATCAGAGCGTAAAGGGCACTTACATTGTGAACTTTGGTTAAGTATTGTTGTACGTAACTTCAATTTCATGTAATGAGTATAATACATCATCATTCATCACACTAATACAAAAAATCCGTAATTTGAGTGTGTGTTTGTTACTAATCCACGAAAAGTAGTGAAAAAAATTTGATCTTTGATACCGCAGCCTGGAGCTGGCTTTTATTTAACAGATTAGCTACCTACTTGCTATCATGATAAATGTAAATTAGCGTTCCTTTGAAATACATAGTTAAAGATGAAGATCCATACTATAGTAATAATATTATAAATGGGAAAATGTGTCTGTCTGTTTAATAATGAAAAAAATTTAAACGGCTCAGAAAGAAGTTACATAATGAACAAACACTGTCCCAAATATGACATGTTCTAATTAACGATTTAATGAATAAAAATGTTTAATCACACTTTGAGGCAAGTGACATTGACACAGTTATTGTAAACCATTTCATTACGCCTGTTGTTTACATTCATTATAATTTTGAAAATAATTTTCACAGCGTACAGTGTACATAGCAACTAATATTATTATCCGTCTTATTAGAAATCTAGGTTTTAAAACCATAATATTAATAAAAGTTAGTTGACTAGATGAAAGTAAAGGTGCCGTTCCGATAACTCAAAATTAAAAAAAAATCACCTTATGGACTAGACCAGTGGTTCTTAACCTTTTAGTCATGACTCATGAGGGATCATCTTACCAAATGTTTGTCTTGCCGGGGACCGCCCTGTTGGTTTACCTGAATAAAGGGTGGTTCGATAAAGAAAACAAATTATAAAATTAGCACTCATTTTTCATTTGGCAAGAACAGAATCTAAAAGTTAGAGTTTTTAATTTACTTAAAATGTGATTTTTGTGACTGATTCTTTACTAACTTCTGAATTATCACGTATTATTAGGATGGCTTCGCGGACCACTTGGAATGCCTTCAGGGACCACCAGCGGACCACCGGTTAAGAACCACTGGACTAGACATAATTTTCATGGTTCCATTTTCTACCAACATTTGTCGTCTAGCGACCCAAGCTGCTGCTTCTTTTTGTAGTGGCGTAGAGCAAAATTTAACCTATATCCCAGTACTTAGGTCATAAACTAGCATTTTGGTCGATCGCGGTCAGCCTGCCGCGAGAATCGAGAAGTTACTGTAACTTATACTTTCAAAAGCTATATTTCAAGCAAAAACATGTGCCAAATTATAAACGCTTCTCGTCTCGTCTCGGCTGGTCTCGGAATAAACAGTCAAGTTAAAATATCGAAGTTGTGATAACAACATTTTGTCTTGCGAATCTTACGTCACCATGTTGAAACTGCCTTTACACAATCCACACGTATTGGGAGACCTGGAAAATAACATACTAATTTTCTTATCTCTACCTACTGACCAATGAAGTTGACAGATTTATGGAGGAATAAAACTGATATCAGATGTAGAGCTGAACATGAATGGATAGCGTGTTATGGTATGTGTTGCATGTAACGTCTGAAAATTTATGACATTTCAACTGTCATTGACGTTGCAATTTTGTAAAGATGTCTCTTCACAATGATCCATGCTTGCCCACAGGCCATTGTGTAGACGCAAAATATTGATATGACCATCGTCCGCCATCATATACCACTAGTCCACTAGTCACTACCCCGTCTACAGCTTGCAGTAGTGGGCCAGCATGGACCATTGTGAAGAGGTACCTTTAAAATACCAATTTTGAAGTAGATGAACACTATACTAATAAAATGTCAAAAATGTGTATTAGGATGTTCCTTAGTTACTATATTTAGTATCGGCACAAGTGACACTGTTTTGATGATGGCTTGTAAAGATATTTTTGACTCTATCTTAGGCTAAGAACTCACGGCGCGGTTTGCGCCCGTGCCCGCCGCGGTTGCGAAGCTGCGGTTTTATTTTAGAACTCACGAGACCGCTGATTTGTGCGGGCCCGCAGCCGCCGGTGCAGTGGGAGCCGCAAAAAACCGCGTCCGCCGCGGGCGAAAAACGCGCCGTGAGTTTCGCTTCAATTTTATTAACCGACTTCCAAAAAACGAGGAGGTTATATGTTCGGCTGTGGATATTTTTTTATTTTTTTTTTATTTTTTATTTTTTTTTTTTTTATTTTTGTATGTTCAACGATTACTCCGCCGTTTGTGAACCGATTTTCGAAATTTTTGCTTTGTTGTATTTGGTTTTACTCCAATTTGGTACCATGTTCACAAAGTGGTGACCTGATGATGGGATCCAGGAGTAATCGAGGGAACTCCTCGAAATTTATATGGAAACATATGGTTATTTTGGTTTTATGTGAAGTGTACTAAGAATATGCTACCAAAAAGTCAAATATTGGGTCAAGGTATACCATGGTTTCGAAGATGCTGAGAGAACTCCTGACTCCTTATAGATACACGTTTGGGAGTTTCGGCGTTGTTTTAAGAACAGAAAGCATATGCTACTATGCAATTAATATTCATCATCATAATCATAATCATCATCATCGTCATCATCATCATTACCACGTCGTGTTAAGGTCGCCAATGTCTCATGGCACAGAATAGACAGAAGTACTGCAAGGCATAGGTATGGATATACTAACTCGTAATAATAATTATGTATTGTTACATAACAACACCTGTTTGTTTAATACACGGCGGTCGGCGCTACAGAGGCGACGGTGTCGCGCGGGCGGCGCGTGGCGGCAAACGAGAGATCGAATATTTTACTACTTTATATTGTTACGGATACGGACACGTGGTGCCTAGCACGTAACAATATTATACAGATCGAATACTTTACTAACTACTGTTCACTTCACTGATAATATATTATTTTGTGAGTGTGAGTTGTGACTCTTAATGTAAAGAATAGACGTCTACGTCTTACGCCTAAAACTGGTCTTATGGTTCTGGGACGTTAATCCCTCTGAAGTGAGCGAGAAGAAAATAATTAGTGTAGCGAATTAGTTATATCAAATGTAATCGAGTAAGCGATACCGCGATGCAGAAGCTTAACAACGACATCTGTTGTAGAATTGCGGAACTAAATTTTCTTAGAAAATAAAAAATTTACAAATCTCAACACTTAACAAATTGTAATAAATTACGTAAAATATACGCGAAGGTTTACGTACTAGTGTAACTAAAAAGAGTGAAATTATTATTATTTTTAACAAAAAATTAAAACCGACTTCCAAGGTAAAAACAATAATAACATTAATATGAACTAAAAAGTATTAAATAATTTTTACTATCTAATAGTGCCTTTTTCCGAATTCGGCTAAACCTCAACTATTTCTGTACTCAATCTTCATTATTTTGAAGTCGGTGCCAGTTCCAAAAGTTTCAAATATTCTGTCGGAGGACTGAAGATTCAGCTATCTGGTACCGACTTCAAAATAATGAAGATTGAGTACAGAAATAGTTGAGGTTTAGCCGAATTCGGAAAAAGGCACTATTAGATAGTAAAAATTATTTAATACTTTTTAGTTCATATTAATGTTATTATTGTTTTTACCTTGGAAGTCGGTTTTAATTTTTTGTTAAAAATAATAATAATACAAACAAAACTATATTCTACGAAGGCTGCGGCCCCGCAACCGCGGCGGGCGCGGGATAATCCGCTCCGTGAGTTCTTAGCCTTAAGCCTTAGCTAGTTAAATTCGAATAAGATCTTATTGTTCCTGAGCTATGTCTGTTCACTATACTTGTATGGTCATATATATATTAATACTAGGTTAGGTGTCTAATAATATTTTATGCTTTGTTTCATTACTCATGAGTCATGAGTCATGACTATTAAAACTTTAATATCATTCGAACTAACCGATTACCTACTTAGTATTAATATATAAGAATAAGAAAGCCTTGAACTACGATAACAGCTCTCAGTAACAAGTATGGCTGCTGATAACATCGTACTGACTTGAAACATAGTTGTAGTTTCGACGTTAACATTATCATCTTATATGAAAAATATTATCATCTCAATGTTTTTAGACATTTTGGAATTTATTTGAGTTTAATATCGCAATAAGTAACCGCAAAAATCGAGAATAGAATATCTCTGTATTATCTGCTATATTTTCATGGCATTCATAAAAAAAGTGAGTTAGTACCATTTCGCATTCAGGGAATAAGAGTATTTTCGTTAGTTTTAAATATGTTTTAAAATGTATCAGACTAAGCAATTTTTGTTTCTCAAAGTTTCGGATTCCGCCCACTACACCCGCTTAATAAATTCACTCTGTATACTTCGACACAATAAATGCTTATTAGTATTCATGAGTAGGCAAAAAGGTTGGAGCTCCAGAATAAATATTAACCTCGTACGTATAAATAATGCTTTTTTAAAAATATTAACCTAACGAGACTTTTATATAAGACACAAACTTAATATTTAATGATAGAGAGGGACTAACTAAATAAATTCTACAAACCATGGATAATAATTTAAATTTTAGCTACAATTTACGAACGAAGTGCTTGATGCTTCCTATAAAAAATCCTACAATACGAAATAGCAATAGCTACTTTATCAACAATAAATAAAACAATAGTTAAGGCGTTAGTAAATTATTCCAATTAAGGGTGGGTTGCGCCAACTTACTTTAACTATAACTTTAACTATAATGTCTAATATTATATCTAAATTTTTTCGTGAAAATTTACTATGTTTCACAGTATTATATTATTCCTGTCGATTCTTATGGATAATTCAATTTTTTATACTCTCAATCCCATTACCTGTAGCTATAATAAAAAAATAAACACAATAGACATCTGTCAATTTCTGTGGTTAAAGTTAAGGTTAAAGCTAAGTTAGCCTTAACTATAACCATAACTTTAACATTAACTTTAAATTTAAACACGCCTCTGGTACAACCCACCCTTTAACTTTAAATTCCTTTGTTAAATCACGCTTTTTAATTATAAACGCGCGGTTTCCGCTTTGTCTGAACTAGCACTAAACAAAGGTAATAAATATATCTAGCTAAACTTTACGGAATTAAATAATTTAAAGATATTATATCTTGGGGTAACTTTTTATTAGAAAATAAGCATATTGCCAGAATTAGAAATAATGCAATAATATGCTACGCTTATATAATATATTTAAGATTTTTGCCACGACGGGAACAGAGGTAGCGAGGGTTTTGATGGACGGACTGGAAGGTACTAACGGTATGGACGGTACTGATGGAATAGAAGGTACCGAGGCTCCCGAAAGTAGAGATAGCAGGCCCGATAGAACGGTCTAGGACTCTAGACGATACCAACGGCTGACTCAAACGCGTTGAAATTCATCGTCGTAGGGTCATACTTCGCGATCAGTTCCTTGTAGGCCGCCGGGTACTTCTCCTTCACTCCGATCACGAACGCCTGGGCCAGGCTCTTGAGCTCCGGTGAACATTTTATGCACGCGGTTAATACCATATCCTCCGCGTATTCTGAAAAAAAAAAATTATATGACAGCGAAAATATGAGGCAAAACAGGATGATATTTTGGACCAAAATTAACTCGCATATTAAGTTAATTAATGTTTGTAACATTGATGTTAATTTAACTTAATTAATATGTTTCTATTAGGAAAATATAATATTTTCGGCGAGTTATTGCCAATTTATAATAATATACCATAGCATACATTTATTAAACGGCGCGGCGCGGCAAGTATATTTTGGCCCTTTACCTTATTCACATAATATTATATATTTTATTTCCCTGCTGCAAACCAGCGGCCTGCTGGCTGTGGCCTGTGTAAACGGAAATATGTAATCTCCAATGATAATCTAATATAACTATCGAGGAAATTGATTCCATTTGAATTGCCAGTTGACAGACCAACGTCATTTGGTTGGATCAATACAATGTTAATTCTGATCAATCGGCTGAGTTTGACATAACGCGACCAAACTACGTAGGTCCCCCATCTGCCTAGGAATCAAGTTCTCTGATAATACATACGTCTATAAGGCGCCGTAATTTGAGTGCAGGGTCCCCGGTCCATTAAGCAGTGCTCCTCCTCCTGTGCTCCTCTCCATCATGCCGCAGCCGCTCCGGGGAGTAGTCGTCCTCGGACACCTGATAGAACTCCGCACGCCACCACGCTCACACACACAACTATCAACTGGTACAACATGCTTATCTGAAAATATTATGGTTAAATCAATATGAAATATTTTAAAGCTGAAGAGTTTTTCTGTTTGTAAGTTTGAACGAATCTCAGAAACTACTAGTAACTATTGTGTTTACAGTGAACTCTTTATAAGGGACATGACGTACACAGTACACACCCTAGACTATTATAAATTACTAGACGTTATAAATTAGATATTTCACAGACAAATTATTCCACAAAATATAGCCTATGATCCTTCACGTGGTCTACTTCTTATTTGTGCCAAAATTTGGATATTATTTAATAACATAAAAATTGCTCCAGTAGTTCGTGAGAACCTTTCCAATATTATGACGTAATTTCCCCCGTTTTTTCCACATTTTCCTCTATTTCTTCTCTCCTGCTAGTCTGAGCGTGATAAAATATAGCCTATAGCCTTCATCGATAAATGGGATATCTAACACTGAAAGATTTTTTCAAAACGTACCAGTACTTCCTGAGATTAGCGCGTTCAAATTAGCCCTTTCAAATAATTTTCCCCGTTTTTCCCACATTTTCCTCTATTTCTTCGCTTCTATTAGCCTAAGCGTGATAAAATATAGTCCACAGCCTTCCTCTATAAATGAGCTATCTAAAGCTTCTTTTCGAATTTTTCAAATCAGACTAGTACTCGTAGTTTCTGAGATAAGCGCGTTCAAATTAGCCCTTACAAATAATTTCCTCGTGGTTTTCCACAATTTCCTCTATTTCTGCGCTTTTATTAGTCTTAGCGTGATAAAATATAGCCTATATCCTTACACTCTGTAGACTCGTGTGCCACGAAAGAGAAAATACACTCGCTAGATTTTTAAAATTAATAAGATCCTTTTTTCGCAACATAAAGATGATTTTCAAATGAAATAATTGAAATATTTCCTCAGAATTGCCGGTGAACCCACTTTTTGTGAAAATTTCAAGTTCCTAGCTGTTACCATTATTGATTACAAGCTAAAAGGCCAAAAAAATCACGTTTCTTCTATGGGAGCCCCCCTTAAATATTGACTTTATTTAATTTTTAGTATATTATTTTGTTGTTATAGCGCGAGCGGCAACAGATATACACAATTTGTAAAAAAATTAAGAAGTCTAGCTATAGCCGTTCTTGGGTTACAGCCTGGAGACAGACAGACAGACGGACAGACGGACAGACGGACAGACAACGAAGTCTTAGTAATAGGGTCTCGTTTTTACCCTTTGGATACGGAACCCTAAAAACGCTCGAAGTAATAAATGAACATAATATCTTATTGCAAAACCTACTTTTTTTTGGAAGTCAGTTAAAAAGTTGCTAAGATGTTTTATTGTCGTATCGGTAATTTATGAAGTAGGTAGTAGTATAGTTGTTGGTGTTAGTAACTGGTGTTGTCGATAAAAAGTGTATGTATGTATGTAAGTATGTGTGAATGTATTAACATGTTTATGTTCGGATATCTCTGAAATTATCATTCCGATTTCAGTTATTCTTTTTTTGTTGTACTAGGTATTGTTCAACTTAGGGAATAGTGCAAGTTTCATCAAAATCGTTTCTGTAGTTTTAGAGATAGGGAGTTTTAATTCTCAATTACGTACAATTTTAACGTCGGTTTTAATTTTTTAATATACAGATACCTATTAATTGTTATTTGCTGAGAAAGATCTTGAATCACGTGAGCTTCTAAAAAGTTCTTAGTCGGTTTACCTGCTTAGAAGTTACTATGACACCGACAAAAACATTGAACTTATTACACCAGTAATATTATTCAGATGATATAAATGAGTACTCAACTGCAAATATTGTCTAGACACTGCCTGTACTATATTGTCAGTGTTCAATGAACAAAGAACACAATATAATAAAATAATAATATGTAGCTCCCACACCGGTTTCGGTGACGGTGGCCGGTTTTATAGAAACCATGTCAGCTACACAGGAGTAATTTTATAGTGCCCAAGTGTGTGCGCAGTACACGAGCACTCTCTATTCCTTTACTCTCGTAACCCAGTGGGATGGAAGACCGACACGATGGATCAGGCGCAGGACCGACTTTTTACATGCCCATCCGACGCATGGATCATTTTACTTGTCAGACAATCAGGTGATCAGCCTGCATTGTCCTAACCAAACTTGGAAATAACATGTTTCCAACGCGGGAATCGAACCCACGACCTTCGAGTCAAGAGCCGCGCTCTATACCACTAGACCACGAAGGCGTTACGAAGAATACAATACGGCTATTGGCTACTATATGAGTAACAAAGTTACTGATTCGTACAAATCACAGTCTAATAAGTCCAGTCAGAATCACGCGAAAGCAAACTTCGTATCAAATATTTCCAACGAAGGTTGAATAGATGATGTGAAGAACACATGTTGTTTTCTGGAATTTTCTGTAATGGATGGACACACAGCTTTATCTCATCGAAACTAATAACTTTTGTAATCAATTTCGATATGGTTGAAGGATAGAACTTTGTGATATAATTTGATGTGTAACACAGAAATGTACTTTAAGGTCGTCTGGTCGCATAAAGTTACATGTATCCTACAAAAATCCGCAACCATGTTTTCAAATGCCTTTTCTAAATAGATTGTTTTATTTGGGATATGTATACATATACGTTTTTACCAACTGCATCCTTGTCCAATGTCCTTTTTCATGTCCAAAAAAATCGCCAAGAATAATGTTGTTATAGTGTGGTCGGTTACCAGCTGGTATTAGCACATAAAATTAATTTTATGATAGTTTAAGAGTACAATATTATTATTGTTCTCCTTAGGAAGCAGTTTGAGATACGACTAATGTTAATTGCATGGCAAAGGTAACTTAAATACAATATACATTTAAAAATACCAATTGTTACCTATGAGGTTGCATAATAATTTTATACCTTGAAAGTTAAACTCCATATAAATTTTGACTCGTACATCAAATAATGCAAAGAAATTATATTTTGCGAATGCGAAAACATCTGGTGTCCAAAAGACCATAGCAATTTTATTCACCCATAACCTCTTTATTAGCGTGGGATGTTAAAATGCAAGCCACAGATTATTCTAAAATTTTGCTGAATAAACTTATCACAAAAGTATCCAACTTTAGTTCAGTTTTGTCAATACTGTAGAAATGTAAAGTCAGCATACTATTCTGAAAGTTATGTTGTGCGTTATAAAGTTATGTACTAGATTTTTATATTCTGCCCTTTGCTAAAACAAGTTTCTTGGTGAACTTGGCAATCTACAGAGACAATTTTTCCCGAGTTCGCGTCCGTGAAATTTTCCGGGTTTATTTGTAATATCATATAATAAAATATAATTAATATTTAAAGTAAAAAGTATGAAAAATTCTAGCCGTAATGGCTGGTTTACACGTATTAAGTAGATAAGTAGCCAACTAAATTTTAATTTAATTTTAAGTGTTAATTGCATGTAAATGTTACGCTCAAAGACCGAAATCGCTCAGTGAGCGAAAAAATAGCTCACAACGCGTTGTGGTCACAGTGAAAAAGCCACGACGCGAAATTCGCGTCGTGGCTCTAATGAAAACGGCCACGACGCGTTCTGGCAATCACAAAAAGACCATAACGCGAAACATTGACTATTCGTCCATAGGTATGGAAGATCAAAATTGAATTACCACGCGTACTACAAAATATTTTTTCTTTTACTTAATCTCAGCCGTGTTTATCATTATTATTTAT
This sequence comes from Polyommatus icarus, assembly GCA_937595015.1. NCBI lineage: Eukaryota > Metazoa > Arthropoda > Insecta > Lepidoptera > Lycaenidae > Polyommatus > Polyommatus icarus. The sequence continues at coordinate 7,676,269 of OW569330.1, read as the reverse complement.
AAAATATCCATAGTTCCATACTATCCGTAATAATATTATTACTGTCTGTCTGTCTGTCTGGCGCCACGTATTGTTGTTTTTGCAGATAGACAGACAATATAATATTAGTACGGATAGCTATATGGAACTATGGATATTTTATAAATAATAATGATAAACACGTTATGCAGTGATTTAGTTTAAAAGAAAAAATATTTTGTAGTACGCGTGGTAATTCAAATATTATAATCTTCCATACCTATGGACGATTAATCAGTCAAGAACAAATCAAGAAAAACGAATAGCATATCAGCCACGACATGAATTTCGCGTTATGGTCTTTTTGTGATTGCCAGAACGCGTCGTGGCTGTTTCACTGTGACCACAACGCGTTGTGAGCTATTTTTTCGCTCACTGAGCGATTTCGGTCTTTGAGCGTAACATCAACACAAAATTTAGTAGCAAGTAGCAAGTTAAAATTTAGTAAGTACTAAACTAGATGGCAATTAGAATTTAGTTAATACTTATCTACTTAATACGTGTAAACCAGCCATTAGGCCCTGTATTCGCTTTGATTAGTGCGAGTACAAGTGATTAGTGCAGGTGATTAGTGATTGGGAGAAAATAAAGGACTTGCACAGTCGCTGTCCACACTTGCTGTCTCCTCATTACTAATCGACAGTCGCTGTCCACACTTGCTGTCTCCTCATTACTAATCGACAGTCGCTGTCCACACTTGCTGTCTCCTCATTACTAATCGACAGTCGCTGTCCACACTTGCTGTCTTCTCATTACTAATCGACAGTCGCTGTCCACACTTGCTGTCTCCTCATTACTAATCGACAGTCGCTGTCCACACTTGCTGTCTCCTCATTACTAATCGACAGTCGCTGTCCACACTTGCTCTCTCCTCATTACTAATCACCTGCACTTTACTTATCAAAGTGAATACAGGCCTTTAGAGACTAGAAATGAAATTATAATTTATTATAGCTTAGCTCGACATACTCAATCTAACAAGAGACCTAAATAATTAAATAAAATATGCTCCAAATTAGCGATCTATCAACCGCACTCAGAGACATATTTAATGCAGATTAAACTTCAATTTAATGAAGAGTTTGATAGATAATAATTAATTAATGTGCGAGGCTTATGTCAAAACTCTGCATTTAATTACAACAATTAAATAATTAATAATCGTCTCTGATTGCAACAGTTAGAGCCTAGAGACATTATAGCTTAGCTATACAGGGTGTTAGGTTTAACACCGTGTTAAACCTAACAACCTGTAGGCCGTGTTCAGACCAAACTGACTATACGCCGCTGAATGTGAGCAGGCTCACTGTGAGCCCCAGTGTGAACATGAAAATCATACAAAATATACGGTATCGAATGTCCGCGCCTACGCCTAGCGTAATGGTGTATTGTCTGTTAGGTGTGACCGAAAAGGTGAATATGTATGGAAATATAATAAACTGCGTAACGTTTGCTCACATTCAGCGGCGTATAGTCAGTTTGGTGTGAACACGGCCGTATACTCAATATATCAGGAGAGCTCAATGATTAAATGAAAATTGCTCCAAACTCTTTCTATTTTAAACTATGCTCATAATTCCATGCGCTCTTTCAATAATTTCCACAGCGGTCAGACGACCTTCACATAAAATATGTCCATATCCCATGGATATGAGGTCACGCGGGTAGTTTTATAATTGACAATTAACCTCTCACTCACTAAAATATTATGTCCATGTTATGACAACGTCCTGTCCTCGTAATTGTTTTGATAGACAACATTTTTGTCGCAATGAATTTTAATTCTTGATTGTTTAATCGCTTCTATTATGTGTGGACTAGCTCATGTTCGCAACTGGCATACCTAGGCCCTATTAAAAGTTCATAAGTTTAAATACCATTTTATTTATGTTTGCAGTTGCATTTTGAATTTGACTACCATAGTCAATAAGGCTAAATATGCCTACAAATTGTTGTACAGTTCGGCAGATAAAAAAAAATGTATGATAGCCATATGATAGCTGTATCCTTTTTTTTCATTTCACTTTCATTTTCATGTTATACTAAAATAATACATAATTTATGGAAAGCAATCATGGTGATTGGTGACAATCATGGTGATTGTTGACAATCATAGCTTATTATCATGGCCTATCGTGACAAGGGCATGTAAAGCAGCTCATCCTCTTTTGAATGTTGGTATAATGTCAGCATTTGTTTTTTCTGTTGGGGAAATGCGTTTACACATCCTGGCAATCTGGTGATACCGGGGTATGTTTGACTCCCCGTAGACATACCCACTAAAGCCCCAACGGTGTTCCCGCTTTTCCGCCTCAGGCAGAGCCACGGGATAAGTGTGCCAACACCTCTCCCCGACTCGCGATTCAGTAATCGACTATAATCACTTAATGTGCGCTTCAAACCGCACTCAGAGACGAATATTAATTTCTTAACTGTAATTAAATTAAGTTTTTGACATAAGTACAGTACTAAATTTATATTTTTATGAGAGCTGCCCCCACCCCCTACCATGACATCTTATAGCAGTATTACTTTAATAGTATTACTTTCAGATTCCGCACAAAGAAAAAACATAGCTATGTTTATATAAATAGAGATCATGTTTGTTTATGCGAAATTCAAAAGTAATATTAAAGTAATACTGCTATAAGAGCTCATGGTAGGGCCCCAGGCCACTTTATTCTCGCCGCCTACGTAATCTGTAGGGCCTCTCTGGACGCTGCCGGCACCCTAGGACGCTGTGGAGTGTGGCACCTAGGCCGTGGCCTATGGGCCATGTCAATATTCTGCCTAAAATCCGGGCTGCATAGTGCATAAGCCCTATGCATTGTGTGTGAAACTCTTCATTTAATTGCAGTTAAGTAATCAATATTCTTATCTGAGTGCATCATTTAAAGTTATAACGAGCTAAGTATACGGTGTCTCATAGTGTGAAGGACCGGATCGGCGTAGCATTCGTAATCGGCTGCCGGCGCCAGTACGCGACCGGGTTATGCAATGCCATGACCACATGTCTCAAGTATTTAACACTCATAGGACGAGCGCTCACTTAGGACACGAAATGTCTGATTACATCTAAGGGCCGGGACACAAAAACACGAAACTCACGTAGAAATTCAAAGATGAGTTTCTACGACGCTACGTTGTACGACGTCGTGTCGTGTTTTTGTGTCCCGGTAGGTACTAAGGGTTGATTCAGACCGCAACGCGACGCGTTGATGCATATCTAAATTTATATTTGGTTTTGACAGATTTGCAAGACGTCTCACGCAATTGAAATCTGTCAAATCCGTACAAATTTTTGCCGCGTCGCGCCTCGCCTCGCCTCGTTGCATTGCGGTCTGAATTGACCCTTACGAGTAGAGTAGCGAGACATATTATGATACTGGATGACCCCTGTAACTCCGTTGCGCCAAAATTCATTGATAACGCGGAAACCATACCTATCCGGGATAAAAAATATCGTAGGTATGTCTTTTCTCAAGACTCATAGAATGTTCATACCAAATTTCAGCAAAATTGGTTCAGATGTTTGGGCGTGAAGAGGTAACAGACATACAGACAAACTTTTGCATTTATAATATTAGTATGACATACCGGGTGCTCGGTTGAGGACACTATCTCGATACTTTACTCGGTAGTTGCAAGCCTGTTTTCCTTGATTACGCCTACCGAGAGGAGTGGCGACATAGAACATTCGGCCGAAAACATCCATAATAAACACGCCGAGTGCTTAGCCGAGTGTGCTGTCTCGCCACTCTAGTAGGTAGGTGTAATCATGCCCTAAGGGCGAGCGACTCGCTGGAGACAAGACAGTCTTATAACAGACTATAATTGCTATACAAAACACATATGAATCTGCGGAATATCCTAAATTTCCACATGATTTTTCACATTCAACGGATAAATTACTGACATTAGATATTGAACAGTATTTGGGTTCAAAAGCCTGTTTTATAATTAACTAGCTGTCCCGGCAAACGTTTCTTTGCCATATTATATAATAAAGTATATCGCCCGTATTATTCTATTGAATTAGTGATTATAAATAAGTATGTCACCATGGCAACGTCCGTCGCTATCCCGTGACCCGCGTCGCATAAACAATGGTCGCTCTTTAAAAGACAAATAATTTGCAATAAAATAAAATTGCGACTATAATTAAAGATCTAAGCTATCCTATCTCTCAAGTTGAAAAAAAGCACACATTTAAAAAAAACAAACATTAAAATCGGTTAAGTAGTTTAGGAATCCATCGCGGACAAACATCGTGACAGGAGATTTATATAATATACTAGCTGTCCCGGCAAACGTTGCTTTGCCATAATATATTATGTATTTGCCATATTATTTTATTGAAGTGACTAAATATGTATGTTACCATCACAACGTCGATCGCTATCCCGTCGCACAAACAATGGTCGCCGTCAGTCTCAGATTGTAATAATTTACTATTATTTATTCAACAAATGCACCTATCAATATAATATGAAGTACCGAGTAGCCGTTACTTTCTACTAATCTTTTGGAGTTAACAGATAATTGTGACTGTCAATTAATTATAGACAAATAATTTGCAATAAAATAAAATTGCGACTATAATTAAAGATCTAAGTTATCCTATCTCTCAAGTTGGAAAAAAGCACCCATTTAAAAAAAAAGAAACATTAAAATCGATTTAGTAGTTTAGGAATCCATCGCGGACAAACATCGTGACAGGAGATTTATATATATTAGGTTAGATTGTTGCTGTCGAAAGATATCACCCTGATACAGGTATTATGATCTCCTCAAAAAATCTTGTGCCCTGAAATAGTATATTATATTCTGCAATGTTTTCACGCTAGAGTGCACCACCAGAATAGACAGTAAAGAAAAAAGTTTTGTTCGACGTTCCTGTCAATATTCTGCTATGAGATGTACAACATGTCGGATTTTGGTTAGATTATTCACTGTCAGGGCTCGGAAACCTGGTTAATCTTCGCGATCCTGTTCGTTAGAAACGCCATACATTTCCAAAAAAGTGTTTTAATTTCGATTCCGCTCTGAACGGACCGAAATTATTTCTGGTTTTGTTCTAAAAGCGAAATGAAATTGCTCACTGCTCAAAATACCTGTTAGAACCGTTCGCGGTTATGTTCGCCCCGCCCACTCACACACACCACGACCATCGCCCATTGTCCACACATAAACAAGTTATGGCCTGTTGGCTATTAGATGGTGCACTAGAAAGGGATAGAAGATATCACTGCACTAGTTACCTACTTTCCGCGAGAAATTAACCAGGTTAATTTCAGAAGCAATACCGCCCGCATCTCTATTTCGCTCCGAACGAACACTTATCCAAAAACCTGGTTATAGAGCGTTTTGACCTGGTTAAAAAAATACCGCTTCCGAGCCCTGTTTACTGTATGTGCTAATAGCGCCCTCTGCCCCGACCTTTGCGTAATATTCCCTATTTGAGGCTGGGACCATGATGATTAATAAAAAAAATATATTAGACTTAAGGCCCTATAGACTCAATTTTACATGACTTTGAATCAATAATAAACAAACAAATAGTTACTTTTAAAAGCCAAAAAAAATACACATTGTTGTTTACTTAATGTACTTTGACAATTTGTGGCTCGAAACATAATATTGAAAACTTCACTCGATCAAAAATAACTCCGAAGAGGAGGCTAAATTCGAATATTTTGTGATATTTTTCTTATTTTTCATGAAGTTTATGATAGTTTTACTTTCAAAAATAATATCTACGAAAAGCTCATTAACTTAAAGAATAATAATTTGTGGTTACATTTTGCATTTTGGTTTAATTATCAAAGAAAAAAGGCTTTTTTCTCCTATTTCGCCCTATCAAGTACGCGGCGAGCGTCGTAACCGCCACTGTACAAGGCGCGCAGATATGAATGTTATTTTAATGTCCTTTACGTCGATATTCGTACTGACAGACATCGACCTGCTAATTTTCGGGTCTATAGGGCCTTAAGTATTTCCTTTATTTTACAATAAGACGTCCTTTACTATCAACTAATTAGGTAAGGATAATTATCACAATAGAAATTTGCAGAGTTTCTATTGTGATAATAATAATTATCACAATAGAAACTCTAGCTAACTAATCTAAGTTGTACAAAATTTTATTAATTCATACCTACCTATTACCTAATTACAAAAATACTTTGCAGTTCAAAAATATCTAAACAAAACACTGTATTTCCTTTAATTTTATAATAACATGTTAAAAAATATAATATTAAGTATATTTTGTACTTTCAAACAAAAGATTTTTAGGAGTTCTTTGCCAAATCAATGTTGCTATTGTTTTTATGAAGACACTACATTATCCTCTTAACAAAATAACATAGTATTCACTCGAAATTAAAATAAATTATCCTAAATAAATAAACAATATCTTAAGATATAAAAATATATAATTGGTAACTGGGTATTTAGTAACTTGGTTAAAAAGGCGAGTCATAAAACATTTGTTGGCTTACGAGTCAAACTTTTTATGAAACTAGCCCCGTAGTTGATTTATTAATTATTATCCTTAAATTAATTCTTTTGAATACAATTTTTGTACTCCTAATACTTTACAGTTGAGGTAAAGTAGGCCATAATCATAGTTTATAAGACGTGATAACTTACTTTTGTGGCATAGGTCTTTGTGACCAATTGTGACCATCAGAGAAATTTATGCATAGGCAGATGACGGAGTATTTTGATCGGCTTATGTCAAAACAAAGTTAACCGCTATCAGCTGGGCTTAACATAACCCGACTAAATAACGTAATTTTCCTGATAGCACGTTATCATGTTAATGATGATATCCTAACACAAATTCTCGATCATTGATCTAAATTACGAACTATAATTTATTATAAATTTTCCTCTTAATAATAATGAAGACGTAAGTGGAAGAAACAGGTAAGTTACATTTAAAAATTTCCTTTTAAATGGAGGCTTTTAGGCCGGGAAAATTATTTAAAATAAAAAAAAAATGTGGATTTTATACAGAAAATCGCCAGATAATAAAGTAGGTGATAGTTACCAAATTTATTTAAAATTATACTTAAAAACAAAATGCTAGCGAATGTCATTATAAAATATAATGTTATAAAATCATAGTTACCTGGTTCTTCCACTCACGTCTTTGTTTGTTTATTTATTTGCACCTCACAACTACCAATGGCACAACCAAATTCGCACATTGAATGAAGAGTCTTCTACACTTATGACCAGCCCTAGAGGGTGACGAACCGGGCAATCGCCCGGGGTCTCTCTCTTGCAAGACCTCGCAAGGTATTTTTTCATAAGACAAATGGCCTCGCAAAGACCACCCACCGGGGGCCTCGCAATAGATAAGGCTGCCACTGCTTGTGACACAACTCCTCTTCTATAACGAAGTACCCTGTGCCTCCTTATGTTTGTTCTTCTCTTTATCCACCTCTGCCATTTTGAGGGGACCATGGGTCCAGTCTGCTGGGTACCCGTACTGCCTCACATCGTCCCACCACTGCTGCTTGCCGTCCGCCCATATGCAGTAAATGACGTTGGTACCGACCAGCACCGCGAAGCACACCCAAAACGCCAGCCTCCATTGCACGAGGGTTGACTAAAAATTGAAAAAGAAATGCTTTTAGGATCTCTGTTTTCGTATTCAATTAAGTGTCTGAACTTTAAACACACCATGCCGAAGTTCCGCGGCTGCAGTTCGGCACGATTCCGCCTGCAATGTATTTTAAATTTCCGATGACACCATGCCCGAATTACGTCGCGTTATATTGTATGCGTTTGACATCGCTGACGGAATCATGCCGAACTTCCGCCGCGGAACTTCGGCATAGTGTGTTTAGACCATAAAGTTAATATACCTAGCGGAATAGAGAAACAAAGGCCTGAGCAAGCGAGATGCCACTATCAGTATCACCGCGTGGTAAAAAGAGACGTGTGATACATGACAGCAGCACTCTTTTTTTTGACGTCCAGTCGGCACGTGCCGCACGTTGTCAAGATAATCTCATAGAATTCATGTTCAATCATGCTTGTGTAAGTGTATACATACACATATTTTTCACACAGATGAAAACCAATTTTGGTTACGTTTGACAGCTCGAGATTGTTGCTCTATTCCGATAGGTATATTAACTTTATGGTTTAGACAGTGTCATAAATTCACACCAAAGGAGACAAGACAAGACAAAGCGTTCCATAATATGACGGTGACGTTCGACTAGTGTAATGTCAATTCCATACATTTTTATCGGCGATATAAAGAATCGATAAAGAAAGTGTCTTGACTAAAGGGCCAGTAGATCAGCAAAGACTGAACGCGTCCAACCAAAATATAATGTCCTGTCAACACTCTAAAATCGTACTTAAAAATTAATTTATAAACATTTTGGATCGCATAAATAGGCTATGTTTGTATATTATTACGTTGGAATTCCAATTCATCTACTGGCCAAAAGTAAAAAAAAACAGCTTTAATTAAAAAACAGTTTTTAGTTCTACAAAACCTATAATAATACGATCAAATTAATAAAATCAGCGGAAATATTTCGTGTAGTTTTGAAAATCGCTACAGTTATTCCTTGTGATATCCAGATGAACATGTCAAAAGTCCTCAAGGGTGGGGGGTGAGCTAAGAGTGTAGGGGGGGGTCAAAGGACCCTTTTTTTAGGTTTTTGCTCACAAGTAAAAAACCTGCACAAATAGCATTACGGTTACTTCTAGGAAAATTTTCTACATAAAATTTCCTCTAAATTATGTCCTATAAATTTTTTTGTACGGTCGATACTTTAGGAACTACAGGGGGGGTCAAATTCCTCAAAAGTGCAAATCGCGAAAATAACACGCATCGAACGTCCGAGACTAAGAAAACAACTTATTCTGATTCAAATACCTGCTATTCACAGATAATTATATGTCCTAGCTGCTATTATTACAAAACGTTAGACTAGTCACCATGGAATTAGGAAGTACTATACAGCTGGAAGGCTTACTTCATCATTTTGAAATATTAAAATGAACCTTACTTCCATGTGCTAAAGTATTATTTTTATTAACTAATATCTCCTTATAGTAGCGAGCACGAGCGAGAAATCGATTTTCTTGGTTTGTCCCTTTCGCACAATTGCCATGTAAAATATACGATAATACATAATTTCAGTCTTGATATGAAAGTTACAGTTCAACAAGAGCATTTCCTAGCTAATGCGAAAAACAAGTCTCGACTTATACAACTCCTCACAGAAAAAATGCAGGCAGAGCAAATTGAAACACGAGTGGCACCTAGTGATGCTGATTGTACAATTATAAAAAGTGCAATTGAAAAAGTCGCAAACTATCCTGAGGTTGCTGTTGTTGGTGAAGATATAGATTTAATAGTCCTTCTTATGGCTCTGTCACCACCAGATAAGCAAATATTCTTTGTGAAGCCAGGAAGAGGTAAAGTGGAAATGCAAATATTTTCCTCACAAGAACTCCAAAAACTCTCATTTTGCTCTTCCATTCTTTTCCTACATAGCTTCAGCGGTTGCGACACAACTTCAGCTATTTACAGGAAAGGCAAAGTGTCAGTTGTTAAGCTATTTGATCAAAAACCAAAAATCAAGGATATTGCCGCCATCTTCTACAATCCAACATCAACATCTGAAGAAATAGCAGAGTCAGGAGAAAGGATGTTTTTGACGATGTATCGTGCAGCCACTGATCAGCTTGATCTTAACAGACATCGATACTCAGTTTTTGTCAAATCCAGCACCAAATCCAAACCAGATCTTTCCTCTCTCCCACCTACAAAAGGATCAGCAAAATTTCACTCATTCCGAGTGTTCCACCAAGTACAAGAGTGGTTAGGTAACGCACTGCCTCCTGAAATGTGGGGATGGAAGCGAGGAGCTGATGGAAACCTCGAGCCTGTTACCACTCATGATCCTCCAGCTCCTGACACCGTGCTGAAGTCAATATTTTGTCGCTGCAAAAGTGATTGCACTGGTAATTGTGGATGCCGAAAAGCTGGTATCACGTGCAGTCTAGTATGCAACGGCTGCTTGGGTTCGTGTACAAATGGCGTACCTGTAGATTTGATAGATATAGAAGGTGAAGATGATGATGATGTAGTAGAAGAAAATTATTGATTTAATTAAGACTGTCTAATTTTTATTTTCTAGTTTTGAATACATTTTGAAAACATACCAATTTTATTTTATTTATAAAACCGTCTCATTTTTTATACCTATATAAAGTTGAACACTCTGTAACTTCTAAAGTATCGACCATACAAAAAAAAATATAGGATCAAATTTAAAGGAAATTTTATGTAGAATGTTATCCTAGAAGTAACCGTTACGCTATTTCTGCAGGTTTTAGACTTATGAGCTAAAATCTAAAAAAAGGGTCCTTTGACCCCCCCTACACCTTTAGCTCACCCCCCACCCTTGGGGATTTTCGATATGTTTATCTGGATATCTCAAGGAATAACTGTAGCGATTTTCAAAACTACACGAATTATTTCCGCTGATCGTCCATTTTCGGCTTAATTTTCTTAGGCTATAATATTATTTATTACCTTGGTGAAAAATAAATAGTCAACAGAAATCACACTTCAGATATAATGTGATTGGATTATCATTGATACTGAATTCAATGTTCATCCAATATTTCTTGCGGGTAACAGGAAATTTTATCCGAACTGATTAGCCATTAGGAATTGAGTTTTCCGAATAATAGTATTTACTCCAGCATTACAAGTGATTATATAACAACTTAGCGATTATTTTAATAATTTGAAATAAAAATATTAATATTCTGAAAATCATTTTATTTTTAAAAATGTATCTATCATTCCTAATTCATGATAGTAGTATCTAAACATACTAGGCCGAAAATACGCAGCCGAAATTCGGCATGATTACGCTGGCGATGCGCTACGCATATGACGCGACGGAATTTCGGCAAGGTGTGTCATCGGTAATTTAAAATACATTGCAAGCGTAATCGTTCCGAACTTCGGTCGCGTTTTTTCGGCCTAGTGTGTTTAGACACTAAGAATAATTCGAGTTAAAAATTAGAGATTAACTTCACTTTAAGCCTCATTTTCATTTATATGGGTTAATGTTAACCTTAGGTTTAATATCTCTTACATTTATATAAAGATAGAAAGAATTAATAACGTCTTAAACCAGTATTAACTTTAAACTAAATCTGCGCAAGCTAAGCTCTATAATATTAGTTATTATTAGTTTGACATCTATACAGGATGTAACCCAACAAAGTGATAATGTGTATGTGACTCTGGATTCATACACACCCTAAGTATAATTATCACTTATAGCACTGAAAGAGTAACTTTTTTTAACCTTTAGTATGGGAAAATCCATGACGCTCAGACGCTTGCACAGACAAATCACAAAAACGCGCTGCTACTTTTACAGTAAACTCTATACATTATTTAAGGGGCACATAAACACCCTAATCACTAATGTATTACCACTTAGTTTTGTTACACCCTGTATAATCTTAGTTTCACCCGTATACGAAGTTATCAAGTTCTGCCGACATCATAACCCATTATCGGCTTAAGAATCTCTCTCGAAATTTCTAAGCACCAACTCAATAACTCGATAAGACCTCATCTAAGGGTGTGTCCACATTCGTATCATTTGCGCGATCAGATCCCCGATCAGATCTCCGTCGAGTATCATCGAAGCGTGTCAAAATGATACGCGTATCATGATACGCCCCGATCGCTATTAACCGCGTATCTAATACATGCCGTATCAAATACTCGCATGATGGGCAGAATGATCTAATAGGCGTCCACACTCCACACTATGACACGCATACTTGATACGGCGCGATGATCGCGACGGAGATCTGATCGGAGATCTGATTGCGCAAATGATACAAATGTGGACGCACCGTTATTGTCAAGTTAAGCAAGGGGGGGGTCACTCACTATACAAAAATATTATTGGCATAAATTTCCTTTTATTACTTGGCAAGGTTTGACATTTTTCAATTTGACCTTAGATTTGGGGGTCATGTCCCTTGTGACCCCCCCTTCAGACCGCGCCTGTCAGGAACTAGCGGTTGACATTGTTTTCCCTACTTTTAAAACACCCATATATTTTATAAGAATAATAGACAGATAGATAGATACACTTTCACCTTTTATTATGACTAAATTAAGCCATTTAATATACTTTAACAAAATAATTATGTAAATTACAATAAATTCTACGTAATTTTAAATTTCAATTCATTTATCGTTAACAAGCAAATCGATTGCATTGGTAATAAATTCTAAAAATAGAGCTTGTCAATATTTTGTTCCTTATCCCTAGAAGTTAGTTTTGAAATATCTATTTAATTTTTTTTTAATTGTTTACCAAGACAAGAAACACAAATTGCTCTTGAGAATAACAAAGTTAAAACTTGGAAATTGCTAAGGCAACTTTACAATAGTATTTTATTCCTGAGCGGATCTTATGAAACTTTTAATGAAGATCTTAGTTGTAAAAGTAATACGTAAGATGCGTTACTTGTTTAAATTACTATTTAATTTCTTGAATACGCCTTAAGATAAACGAAAACGTTCTTCTTACGAATATTCGATAAAGATAAGATTTCCTTGACACGTGGATCAAGAGTTTAAAATTTTTAACCCATCCCAAAAAGTGCAAGATGCTACTAAAGAAGTGTTTACTTCAAAAACACAACAGGTACTTACTATTATACCTATTACTCTACATAATTTATTATCTTCATTCAAACCTAATTCAAAATAAGTGCCGGATAGGCTATCTACCACTTAACTTGACAGATAGAGTATGGAGAATCTGTCAAAAAAGTTGTGGATAGCCTATCCGGCACTTATCAGGAAGTTATGAAACAGGCCCCTTCTTGTATTAGTTATAACTTATTTTTAATGCTTGATACTTACATCTGGTGTTAGAAGACCTATTAAATACGGTGTGATGATGCCAGAAATGGTAGAAGTTCCGTTGATCATGGCGGTGAGGGAGCCGGCGTAGTTTGGAGCCAGATCTAGCGCGTTCACCTGAAAATATAGACAAATTATTATTATTGACTTAAAATAATACACAAACACAATATTATGAAGACGTAAGTTGAGGAAGCCGGGAAGTAACAGTTAAACAATTGCCGTTTTTTTTGCATAAATGGGAGCTTAAGCCAGCATAATAATTTGAAATAAAAAAAACTGTGGATTCTATATTATGTAGCCAGATAACTATACTAGCTAGATGATGAAGTAGGTAAGTTACCTACAAGGTTTGTTCAAAAAAAAAGGAAAAATCAGTAATTGTTCTAATGTTATAAAATATTAGTTATCTGGTTCTTCCACTCACGTCTTTATATATTTAATACTAACAAAAATGTTTAATCGTGTAAACCACATTTTCATGGGGCCTTGCTTGCGTATTGCGTATCGTAAGTCTTCATCTCAGCCCATTTTAGCCATAATTATCCGAAACTAGGCGATAATTAAAAATAACAGCAGTCCACGTTAGGTGTCCACACATAGTCCACAAATTACGTGAGGTGTTTTTTTGAATTTTTAGACCGTCACCAAATCTCACGTGAGATTTTTAAAAATGTGGGTTTCTTACATAAACGTTTGTTTTGACAGTCAGTATTATTTCCTTTCGAACGAATTTGGAATGATGTTAATCGAATAACGATTAAACGTAAGCATACGTACAATCTGCATAAAATGGACCAAAATACTAAATTAGTATCTATTATTTTGTTGAGAAAAAATTACGTAAGATTTGCCGCGACCCCCCCTCTCCCCAACGTGAGATTAGGTGAGATTTTACTCGACCCCCTCCCCCCCTAAACACCTCACGTAATTTGTGGACGCCCCCTTAATAAATAAAACCTACCTCTTCTAGCTAGAAGAGGTAGGTACGATAACCAGCTTGGTTATCGTAGAAAATTAATACGTTTAGAGATATGAATTACCTTCATGCCACTGTAGAAACCTCCCATGAGCGCCATAGAGGCGACAAAATACGCCACCGCAGCGAAACGGTCGCAGCCGGCGTATGACGCTAGTATAATGCATATAGCTGGGCCCGTAGCAGCTGTAATGAAGTTGAAAAGGTATTAGTAGTAAAGCTAAATTAATAAAATAAAAGCTAAACTCGTTAGCTCCCAGTTGGCTGAAAACTTTCATGATTGGATCTAAAACAGTCGTACTATGACTGTTTTATATGTACTTAGTCGTAGTGTATTCGCTAGTCGTAGTAGTGAAGCTATATTATTTAAACAGGTTTTGAATATCCGTACTAAATGTGTGTCTGTCTGTTACCTCTTCACGCCCAAACCACTGTATCGATTTTGCTGGGTATGGAGATACTTTGAGTCCCGGGAAAGGACATAGTTAGGATACTTTTTATCTCACAAAAATGTACGGTTCCCGCACAATTAATGAATTTTGGCGTACGTAACATAGTTGCGGGCGTCATCTAGTAAAAACAAAAAACCGACTTCAAAATTGTACTGAAAATTCACTATCACAAAAACCACTAAACCGATTTTGATGAAACTTGCAGTATTCCCTAAGTTAAACAATACCTAGTACAACAAAAAAGGAATTACTTAAATCGGACCTATATTTCCGGAGATATGCGAACACAAACATAAAACGTACCTACATACGCTTTTGAAATTTGGCACATTATTTCTGACGTTAATCTTTCTCCTGGCATAGTCCCGACTGTAACAGAAAGAAACAAACCTAAACCTAAGAAACGAATTAACAATTATAACTACCCTGTACCCACCTATAGTTGTATGAATGATCCTGCCCATCTTGATGCTATGCCAGCCCTTCTTCACGAAGAGATCACAGATCCAGCCAAGGAAGAAGGCGCTGAACCACATGGCCAAGTACGGCATGGCAGTCAGGGTGCCCGTGGTAGCAATGTTGAACTTGAGAACGTCCGTCATGTACTTCGGTAAGTCGGTGACCATCGTGTAGTAGCCCCAGTCGTGGCCAATCTGTGAAAGAAAATCATTTCAGTTAAAACATTAATAATAATATATAGATTTCATGCTATTGCAATTTTGCTTGCGCAGGTGCAACGTACTTACTCTAGAATCTAGATAATGACCGTAACTTCGTTCGCCACTCCGTGTTATAATTTACTGTTGCTATCACTTTGTTAAATCAAAAAAGCCAACGAAATAGATGAACGTAAGTGTTAATCATTTTTTAGAACCTGCAACGTTTTCGAAACCTTTTCAAAATAAACAGACGCCTGTAGCATTTTGAAATTAAAATTATATCCTTATTGAATATTGATATTTTACTTTTGCAGGCGCTCCTTTATTTTAACTTGTTGCCTTTTTTTTAGTTTTAGCCCATTTCTCCCAGAAACTTACGGTCTAAATAATTATTGTATAAAATTCAGAATCAAACTTACAGCAGCAAACAGCAGTGCCCATACTGGCACAGACCGAACTATGGCCTTCCAGGGAACAGGGTTCCGTACACCGCCCACGTCGGAGCTGGTCACTGTCTCGTTGAGGTACTTGAGCTCTTCCGGTGAAATGAACGGGTGAGTGTTTGGAGTACTGTAGCAGAGAACACTCTGGAAATGGAAATACGATACTAAATAATTTATTAGAGAAAGATACAAGTCTTGCATTTTTAAGTCATTTTTTCTATGGGATATTCAGGCATTATTTTGTTAAATTCCTAAGATTAAAAACAAGGATGCATCATGCAAGTAATAAACACCTGTTGCAGGCAAATGTATCTATGTTTATTTTACAAAATATTGAATCTTCTAATATTTAAATATGAGGTGTCAAAGTAAACGCCAGGCATGCCAATACAGCGTGTTCACCGTAATAATCAATTTGATCATCAAATAAGATGCTGCAAAATTACTTGAGTTTTACCCAAATGTTTTGCAGAGTTCAAAACTCATATTTTGTAGCCTTCGGGTGCAGTAGGTAGAGTTCTTGGTAGCATATTTTATATAATAGTATTTAATACACACAGAGATGCTCAGAACCATACATACAATATCTATAAAAACACAATCAAACTTTATAATAGGCTGACGCCAGTGCTATTTCCGGACCATTATAACTTTTATGAATAGGAGTCTATAACTTGAAACTCTGGCAAGGCACGTGTCTCCTCTTGCAAAAATATGACAGGTCTTCAGTAACTCGATTACTGCCAAACTCATAAAATTCAATCTACACATTAATTCGTCTTTTTTCATAAAAACCTTATTTTTTCTGGTGGTAAGGGTATGCGTGCACGGGCAACTTAGTTGCTCGGCGATTTATTTGTCTCTTTCGAAAAATAAATAAAAAACCAAAGAAAGCGTCGAAAAATAGAATATTGGGTGCATCCATTATGGAGCGATCGGCTGATTCTCGGGAAATTTCATACTATGTATATGAAATTTAGAGCATACCCAAAGACTTGATAGAGAGACAAATAAATCGCCGAGCAACTAAGTTGCCCGTGCGCGCACGGGCTAAGAGATTCCTGTCGCTTATGTGACAAAGGAGTAATTACACTTATGACGCTTGTAATTTATACATTCGGTCTTTGCAATCCTCTTCCCACACTTAGAAACTTCCTTCACTTGGAAAAACGCAACGCTTTCGTCACGCCAAATTTCTATGCAGCTGTGGCATTTATCTATTGAATGCATAAAATATATCCGCGCAAGATTTAATTCCATGTATCAAACTCAAAACTTACCCAAAACAAGAACCACAGTATCCCGAAGCATCCGAAGAAGTAGAACACGTTCGCCCAGTCCCCGTCTCCGGCCATCAGAAAACCGGACATGAAGGAACCGAAGATGTTGCCGATCTGAGCCCCGCCGAACACCACCGCTCCTTGTCTAGCGCGCTCGTGAGGTGGTACCCACCGCGCTAGCACTATCATAAGTGCTGGCATTGTGGTTCCCTGGAATAATTACCGAATTATGAGGAGAGCTATATTATGCTCTAGAGTCTAGCTAATCCTAGTGAATATTAGGTACTATGATAATAAATGTTTATTTATTCAAATTATTAGCTAAGATTAAGGGCGTGCTGTCCGGAGATTCCGTAATTGACCGTATTTAAAACCTTATAAGCTCATAATCTGAAAGCTACAAAGTTATAATAAAAATACAGCAATAATCTTCAGTATATCAACATTCCTTTTGTAGTTTTAAATTTTCTATTTTTGTTTTTTATACTCATGATATCAGCTTCCAAAGTAATACTAATTTGTTAAATTTCAAGCATACATTCAGCATCTCCTTAGGATTTACAAATTACTTTTATTTGAAATACACGCCAATAGATCGACAATATCATAAACTACATATTCGCCGTTTTAAATTTTTTTTAGGACCATTTTGAACTAAGATAAGTAAAAATAATAGGGTATTGGCGCGATCTCGGCAACGCGGCAAATGTATGGCCAAGGTCGTTTGCTCGGGGGACGGCCTTAAGTTCACGTTTTCACGCGAAATGGCGCGTCGTTGCAATGGGATGCATTCTTAAATGTATAACATATTTAAAACTGACATTTATTTACCACGCAAGAACATACATATTATATTCAATCAATAGTCTTGTGTTAGGAACATTCCTTTGAATCTACCTTTGAATGGTCTGTTTTAAAATCGTGACGCCTCGTAACGTGTCAATAGAAATTGAAAAGAGTTCTACAGCTAAACATAATAATGTATACAATATGATTCAATATCTTGTTATATTTATTTCTATGTTCACTCGTAAGATCGTTAACATGTTTACTAATTCCGTACTCAAGACAGTAAAACAGAAGCTAGGTCACAGTAATAAAATAAAAGTACCTCTCCCATGCCCTGTAAAACTCGGAGTATGAACAGGGCGATTGCTCCTCCAGCTTTGACGACGATCGGCGTGAGCAGGGTAAAGATGGCTGTGCTTAATAGCCCCAGTCCTAAGGTCCATTTTCCTCCGTACCGCTCCGCGAGATAACCTCCTGGGATGTGAGTTATGGCGTACCCGTAGTAAAAACCACTGAGGATTAACCCTTGCGTTGACTCCGACCAATCGAATATTGCGTGCTGGAAAATTTATATTCATGAAAATGATGATTGCTTGGGGTAAAGTCAATTTCATGTTTCATAAAGGTTAGTTCACACTAAGCTGCGTATTGCGACGCAACGATGCCGTGATGTTTAAAGATTGAAGATTTTTTAAAGAAAATTGAAAAATATGCTTAAGGTTCAAGCAAAGTCTTCAATTTTCAAGCATCATCGTCTTGACTCGGCATGAATAAATTCATCATCATGTCAAATTGCTTCAACAGTAAATGCCAATTTTTATAGCATTCCAATAGTAAATGGCAAGGTTTCAGGGTAATTACACTTTGGTATTTCATTTTTAATTGCTATTACCAGATCATAAGTTTCAGCTGTATTTAAGTAACTTAGCGGTTTACGTTCAAACATTTGCTAATCTGCATTGCAGGTTTTTTCAACGCCTTGCGCCTAGATTTTGTTTTGTAAATATAAGATAATATTATAAGACTTTAATCAATGTTATCTCTAAATCTCTGCAAAAACATAAAATAGAACTGTGAAACCTTGAAAAAGTATGCGGATATAGTCGCAAGTCATAGCGATAATAGAGCTAGTGTAACCACAATTTCTATTGAAACAGTCATTTGTAAGTAATTGATTATTGTTTTAGTTAGTAGTAATTGTTTTTTCACTAAGTACTACTATTACTGGGTGATTTTAATGACGTCATATTAAACGTAGTTTTCAAAATGACAAATGCCATATTGATTATTCGTACGAGTATTCTTTGTAAATGTTTTTCAAAACAACCTCGTAAAAATGTTTACAGCTGATTATTTTCTAAAACGTCATATTGTGTTTATTTGAGAAACTCTTTTCCATACGGCAAAATAACCAAGCTTAATCCTAATGATCTCGCATTGCTCGCATATTGTAGAAAACTGTGTGTGTTTGAAAACTTCGCATGGGGCAGGCATGGGGCCAGATAGACGTTGGTTAAACGTACATAAATTATGTACTGTCAGAGAATTTGATTCATAGGCAGATGGGGGACCACCGTAATCTGGTTTCGTTATGTCAAAACCAGCTGACAGCTAGCATTGAATTGACATAACCCGTCCGTCAACTTACCATAACTCAATTTCTTCGATGATACAAATTCAGTATTTTCGTGGGATGTATCAACACTTCAAACATACTTACTGGCTTATAATAGATTGTTGAGTTCGTCAGAATCTCGCTCTCGTCGGGACAAGCGTTGGGATCTGAGTGGAACTCGTCGTCTTTGGTGTTGTTGACCATCTGAGTGACGGCCAGGTTGAGGCACACGCGCATGGTGTACGCGTTGCACATCGCCAGCAGACCCATGATGCCCAGTACGTACCGCTGGGGAATTACGAACACTGAGCAGACAAAAGAAGAGCATGTAGTGGGGATTAGATAGCTTAACTGAGGGGTTTGTGTTACGTTATCATTTATTAACATTTAAAAATGGGTTTAAAACAAATGGCTGATGAAATGGCAAATCAACGTAATTTGATCTGACTAGCCTAAAGGGCTTATTGCACCTTACTAAATTTAGACGTCTAAATTGATTCATCTAAATTTAGTCAAGTAAAATAGCATTTAGAAAGTTAGGATCCCAATCCCAAAGAAGTGTGGCTTCTTATGAGTATTTGGCGGAATCAGAAGTTTCTTTAATTTACTAATTACTAAACTTTTTAGGATCCTAACTAGGTTGTTTATTAGGGATCAATTTTGTTTATTTTATTAAAAAAAAAACTTACTTTTTATCAATATCTGTCGCCATCTTGGTATCATTGTAATTATTTATTTGTACTACTCCACCGTTGACTTAGATCTGCAAAGAAAAAAAAACTACATCTTAAAGAAGTCACATAAAGGTGCTCCCAAACAGAAGTAATATTATAACGTTAGATAACATTTTTGTATAATATTTTTAACAATTTATAACAAAACCCACGTTTTTATGAGACGATGTTTTAAAATGTTATCGAGTTACACATTGTTTTATAACGTTATATATTTGTTTTATAATGTTATTCGTCTGTCTGGGAGTACCTTTACGAATACGTGAGAATTACATTGCTTAAAGTCTATAACTAGTGTACGTATATACTATATAGTGTCGATCTTCATACTAGTAAGAGCTAGGTAAACCTGACGACTACAGGTGTAATGTTCATAGCAAACTCTAACATCTAGGTACTAAAAGTTTGAGAAATTTTGAACAACACTGCGCTACCGCGTACTTGTAGATCCATAGTAGTTATAATGAGATGAGAACTTTGTTCCCGGATTTCCTCCTTATCTTGTCTCGTACGGCATACTATGTAATTGGATTTCCAAAACTTAAAGGGGGTGACAGACACGTGAGTAAGTACGCGGACTTATGGCTCGAAAGAGCCGCGAGCCGTGAGCCGCGAGCCTAGGGAATGGTAATTCAGTGTGAGCGATTCTCGTGTGTCACCGACGCGAGCCGAGTAAGTTCGCGAACTTAAAACTCGCGTACTTTTAGTTCGTACGTGTGTCGCCCCTTTAAAGAATATATAATACAAGCTGTAAAACCAAGTGATAATACTTTAGGGTGTGTATGTGTCCCTAATGTGGAGTTCGCTGTGAAAGTAGCAGCGTTGGAAAAGCAAACTTTTTTGCTTTGCCCCCCGCGTCTTGAATGTTTTCATAAAAGGTGAAAAAAAAGTTAATCTTTCAGTGCTTACATACTAAAGAATTCTGACTTAGGTAGCTTTGTTACACCCTGTATATTCATATTAATATTATAAATGTGTCAATGTGTCTGTCCGTCTGTCTGTTACCTCTTCACGTCGCTTAAATCGCTAAACTAATTTTGATGAAATTTTGTATCCGTATGGTAAAATGAAATTGAGGGCGACGCGACATCGCGTTGCGGCGTTATTTATAGGTAAGTGCGACCTATTGAAATTATTTATTGAAAATTAGTGGATGACGTGAATCCATCTAAAACTATTTAGCGTAGTTGCTAAAATTATTAGTTATTTAAGCCAAAATATGAAACTACATAATATTATCTGAATAGGCATGACGAAATTTTTTTTCTTGTTCGTAAGTGAAGGACCATTCAAAAATAGAAATATCAGTCAAAAAATTACTCTGATAGCGTAAAAACTCTCCAAGATATTATCACAATTCAAAACTCACATAAAATAGACCATCCCAAAACGCTCCATACAAAATGTCAGCTAACTGTGACGTCACGCCTAGGTAGTTTGTTCGATAGCTATGTTAAATATTGAGTTTATGAAAGTGGTTTCGTAAGAAAAATGTTATAAATTGCACAACTTATCGAATGGTATACAAAAATTAAGGAATTTTATAAAAATAAATTCGGCTTGACTTAACTCAAGACGAAAAAACTTTGAAGGCTCAAAATAAAAAAAAAAACTTATGTTATGAAGCTGAAATTTTGGGAATACCTATTTTTCATCACTATTTTATTTAAAAAATCTGCTAATCTTTAACCTTGTCGTCATCCCTATATTAACTAAAAGTTAAACAACTATGTAACATTCATAAATGATAGCGTTCATATCGTAGCTAGGACCCAACGATGTCAATACTCGGTTATAATTCTATGGTAGGAACTCTATATTTTCCATAAAAAAGGATTAAAAATTTTCCAGTGCTAAATGTTTCTAAACAACTTTTACAAACTACTCGGTTAAATTCCTTGTTCTATGAAAACACTTCTAGCGAAGCATATCTATTGTTTATTAAGATTATGATGAGTGGCTTTAGCTCTTCACTCTTGAGGTATTGCATTACTAGATCTAGTATAGATCTAGGTTAGATAAAGTTGTTCTAACGACAAATAGATTATGTGCACTATAATCAAAGATTGCACTGTAAATGCAGTTCATAGTATAATACTAAGTGTTGAAAAAGTTTTTCAGTTTTCTAGCATTTTCTTACATTTATAACTTTAAATAAGGTTGGATCCTAAAGCAATATCTATGGGTATTCGTCGGTTCAATTTTCTCTTAGAAAAATTACGTTTAAATAGTTTGTACCGAATTAAATCTTAGGTCAGACTCTCATATTATTATATTCAATCACGCTTTTCCTATTCAAGCATAAAAAAATCAGTTTTCAATGGTCTATTCAAGAATTTCTCTCATAACATTGCCTCATCAATATGAACTGACATTCGAACAATGAGAATTAGTACTTTGAACGGAATCTTAGTTCAGAATTGAATTTATGTAACATAATAAAGTAAATTTAAAAATAGAGATGAGATAATATTTGAACTATTTAGATCACAAAATTATTACGCAAAGTAATAAATGTTACTGTAATTACAACGCCAAGGCTGTATAAGCATAAAAGCAAGCGAAATACTGATAAACAAACTGGTCTGGTTTTTAAAGTAAATTAAACGTACAATATTATTTGTTACTTTATCATAATGACCCAAAGAATTGTATAGACTTGTACAATAAACTTATATACAGGTATATTTTGTTTCCTTGCTTGGAACTATGGACCCGATTTAAAATAATTTGACACGAATAGTAAACTTCTAATTTGTCATTCAACAAAGGTGGCTTTCCGATCCTTGCAAAAATTACTTTATGCTTGAACATACTTTCGATACAAAATGTACCATCGAGGAAATTGATTCATGGGCAGTTGACAGACCTACGTCGTTTGGTCGGATGTCCAGAAGACGTGAGTTGAAAAACACGATAGCAAAATTTTCGTAACATACTCATATTTAGGGTTCCGTAGTCAACAAGGAACCCTTATAGTTTCGGTCTGTCCGTCCGTCCGTCTGTCTGTCTGTCCGCGGTTTTACTCAGAGACTATAGGACCTACAAAGCTGTAATTTGATATGAATACATATTATAGGACCCTATATTGCGCGTGGCCCGACACGCACTTGGCCGGTTTTTTCTCTTATAATTTAAACACATCTTGTAACTTTAGATAAGTTTTATCACCTGGCTTAAGTATACTACTACTACTACTTATTTATTTCAATAATTTTTACGGCTCTGAAGCTTCCATTTATAAAAACGACAATTTTCTACTGTTAGTTATTGTGTTCTCCCACTGACGTCTTCAATTCTCCCTTCTTCTTATTTAAATATGGCGGCCTCAGTGAGTTGCCAATGTCATAGGCTGAGTTGACTGTGCTCTATTATTGTAGGTCTGGTAAAACAACAAGGTACAACCAGGTACAACGTTGGGTTTGGCATAAAACGACCAAATTACGTACGTCCGCCATCTGCCTATGAATTAATTTCTCTCATAGTATAGTTCTTGCAATCTACGAGTGCGCGTCGCCTTTATTTGTAGTTGGAAATGTAAATAGACATTTTCGTTAGTGTGCGTACCCGACGGAGCAGTCAGTAGCGAGCGAGCCATGTACGCGTGGATAGATATGGTCACTCACACAAGTAAGGGCGACGCGCACTCCTAGATTGCAAGAACTATACTTGTATTGACAACTTTTAGTTCCACCTGTCACCATACCAGACGCTCTTTTCCCAAGATGTACAAATTAAAATTGGCGTAAAATTCTTAAATGCTAGTCATGATGTAACTATTTACCACGGCCTAATCTTCCCCACGCAAATCTAATTGTGCCATTACAAATTCAACACAATTTGTTATGCTAATTTAATAAACTATTGTTTAAATTTAGATAAAAAACAGGCGATGTTCGACGACTTGTATTTTTAAAATAGCTGACCCAGCAAAAGTTATTTTGCCTTACATTTTATTTTGGGTTTAAAAAATAGCTGATGTTGACGATTCTCAGACCTACGGCAACCCAATAAGCAGACACATTAAAATCGGTTCAGCCGTTTAAACGTGGAGAAGTGACAGACAGACTGCCACACATTCGCATTTATTATACAAATTATACTTAGATAAATGACGACCGCTTGTTTTTACTATTATTGAATTGTTATAGCGTATTTATAATGTATTTTTTAAAGGTTATTTGATTGACTCTATTCTTTATTTTATTGACTTATTGTTATTACTAGTATTGACTTTAAATTTTAATATTTTAAACTTGCAAGCATGTAAATGAATGAATTAATTATAACTATTGTGAAACAAGTTTCACACACCATTTAATGGTATAATGTAAGCACAAATTAGACATAAGATAACACCTTTATAACTACATTATGTGAATAAATGATTTGAAAAAAAAACCGCAAATCCCTTTTCGCCAAAATTCGTTTTTCTCGCGGGAACCATCAATTTTTCAGAGATAAAAAGAAACCTATGTCCCTATCCGGGGCTCAAAGTCAACTCAAATCTCTATACCTTTGACAGAAATCTGTTGGGCGTGAAAAGGTAACAGACGAACATAACAGACAGATAGACATGCTTTCGAATTTATAATCCATACTAATATTATAAATGCGAAAGTGTGTCAGTCAGTCTGTCTGTCTGTTACCTCTTCATGCCCGAACCCCTGAACCGATTTTGCTGAAATTTGGCATGGAGATACTTTGAGTCCCAGGAAAGGGCATAGGATACTTTTGATACCGGAAAACTGAACGGTTCCTGCGCGATAAACGAGTTTTAGCGCAACGGAGTTGCGGGTGTCATCTATCAGGATAAGGGTGAATTTAAGGCCGTCCCCGAGCAAACGACCTTGGCCATACATTTGCCGCGTTGCCGAGATCGCGCCAAAACCCTATTATTTTTACTTATCTTAGTTCAAAATTGTCCTAAAAAAAATTTAAAACGGCGAATATGTAGTTTATGATATTGTCGATCTATTGGCGTGAGTTTCAAATAAAAGTAATTTGTAAATCCTAAGGAGATGCTGAATGTATGCTTGAATTTTAACAAATTGGTATTACTTTAGAAGCTGATATCATGAGTATAAGAAACAAAAATAGAAAATTTAAAACGACAAAAGGAATGTTGATATACTGAAGATTATTGCTGTATTTTTATTATAACTTTGTAGCTTTCAGATTATGAGTTTATAAGGTTTTAAAAACGGTTAATTACGGAATCTCCGGACGGAACGCCCTTAAGACGCACCTAAAAGTCTAGACCGGTCACAGGAAGTTGTGCAAACGTTTTAGTTTCGCAAAAGCTACGGTCATGTGTAATTTACGTGTTTTTCGGTTGAGCACTTGAGAACCTGTATAGCCACTTAACGTGAACGGGTCAACAGAAATTCACAAACCATAGCCAACTCCTCAATTACATAAGGCATCCATAAATTGCGTGAGAGGTTTTGGCAATTCTTTGATCCCTCCTTGACGAGGGATTATTGATTCCCAATTTAAAAAACATATCACAGTACTGAAGTTGTTAACGAGTCATAATATTATTTGAAAGAAAGAAGGTTTTATCATAACCTAGTTTCTTGAAAACAATATTATGTTTCTATTGAATAATAATTTTCATAATAAAAAAATGGATTGGCTCTAACATAATTTATTATTATCGACTTGTAACTCGCGAGAGCAGTCGCGGCCATTGCCAAATGTTACTCAACTCTTCTAAAGGTCAAGTTTAAATGCACTATTAACTTAAGACATGAATAAATCAAATTGGCAAAAATGGGTAAAAGACAAAATAAATCTCGCATGATAGGTATCGATTGTAATTTATAACATTGTGTAATACTCAGTATAATATCTATACAAATAAAAAACAAAAAAAATTTAAATCGGTCCACAAACGGCGGAGTTATCGTTGAACATACATTAAAGAAATCTACATAGAACCTCCTCCTTTTTGGAAGTCTGTTAAAAATTTAGTTTAGTCCTGAATTAATATAATGCCAGGGAAGGTTTATATTAGGACTTAGGGGGGGAGTGATACGATACTCATGTTTGACGCCTTAAAGTGTTGATATTATAAAGGAAGTATATTTTAAACCCGGAAAATTACATTCGGAAGCTATATTTTTAGTTATTTTATATTTTTACTTCCAAAATTGTTAGCAAGGACTCCAGCTAGTTGGATTGTGCAATAAGCCGATACGAATAAGGCCGTTTACTTTCTGTTCCTACTGAAGTTGCCTTAACATTGTGCTCACATTTAACTAGATGTTGCCCACAACTCCGTTGCTCCATTGCTCGGGAAACGTAATTTTTTCCGGAATAAAAACTATTCTATGTCCTTTCCCAGGACTCAAAGAATCTTCATACAAAATTTCAGCAAAATCGGTTCAGTGGTTGAGGTACAAGGTGAAGGTAACGGACGGACAGACACACTATTGCATTTATGATATAGTATAAATGGGAGTAAATATTTTAAAGGAGTCACGAAAATTATCAAGATAGACGAATACTGGGTACATAATATTATGTCACAGACATAATATTAAGGGCCTGTTTCACCAGTTCCTGATAAATGCCGGATAGGCTATACTTGACATAATATTATAATATAGTATGAAGAATCTGTTCAAAAAGTTGTGGATAGCTTATCCGGCAGGAATTGGTGAAAGGCCCTAAAAGTACTCTAGTACATTAATCAAAGCCTTTATGTTGCGTAAGTATACAAAAAAAAATCTGCAATATCATGTAGCCTGAATCTATCTTCTTCATAAATATAAAAAAACCGGCCAAGTGCGTGTCGGGCCACGCGCGATATCTAAGGGTTCCGTAATACCGCTAGTTTTTTTAAATTTTTGTATGGTCAATAAATGTACATTTACAACGTGTTTTACACTACAAACAACATCATCTCAGCTATTTTCAAAGGAATTTGAACGAAAAGTTCCTTTATACTTCGAAGAATACATTTTTTTTTAGTTTATCGACTATTACTCAATAATTTATGAAGTCTTCTTAGCCGTGATAGTTTTCCTTTTAAATTCAGCATATTTCCTACTCTCGTGATTTTTTTCACATTTCCAGAAGCAACCGTTTAGCTGGTAGAAGGGGGGGACACTGGACTCTAACGATTTTTTCCACTTTAAAACTTAATATTTCACAAACGGATTCCTAAATCGGAAAATGATCTATGAATACTCATAATATTTTTAAAAAATCTATCCAACGACACCCCACACGATGGGATGGACGCGAAAAAAATTTGAATCCCCGCTTGATGTGTATGGAAGGTACTCGTACCATAAAAAAAAATATTTTTTTAAGTTTTCATGTACCATTTTGTCGCCATCGTTAATATGTGCATTCATGCCAAATTACAGCTTTGTAGGTTCTATAGTCTCTGAGTAAAACTGCGGACAGACAGACAGACGGACGGACAGACCGAAACTATAAGGGTTTCTTGTTGACTACGGAACCCTAAAAATGGATTTTCAAATGTGCTAGTCACACTAAAACTTGAAAACGGCTGAACGGATTGGGCTGATTTAAGTCTTAAAATATCGTAGAAGTCCAGGGAACATAATATAAAGATGAGAAATTATGGAAAATTGCGAGTAATATGCTAATAACGACAATTTAATTTTCCCCATACAAAATGTTCTTACCTGTTTGTTAGAAGATTCGGTATTTTTGGCATGTTTTGACATAGATCTAAATAAATTAATAAGGGTTTTGAATCGACAACATAAATAATATTATATCCATAATAGCTGAATTATCGCGTATTTGTAAAAGGTCATTCTATTCTACAGAGAAAAATCTGTTACTTGACAAAAAAGTACTTTTAACAATCTTGTATGAATAAATTTATGAATGTAAATAATAGTAACCGGTGTGAACTATAACATAATAATACTTTTAACTATATAAATTAGCATTTTCTTAGTAACTTGATAGCTCAAAATACCCAAACGTCACGCCTGTTATCTGTTACTTTCACACCTTAGCACATTGGGGCAACTTAAAAAAATACTTCTAAGAAACAATATCTAAGTGTTATAGTTAAAATAGCATTGAAATATAGTTGGCTTTATGATTTAATGAGCATATTCTTCTTTAAAGTACAGACACGTTTTTATTCTTGATTCTACTCCTGTTACCAAAATTCCCGTCATTTTTGTTATCAATAATTGTAATTTGTAAAAAAATATAGCGACACATTTAATTTCAAATAAATTATGCACGTAGGCAGCACTAAACTTCTTGTAGTTTCTATATTAGTAACAAAAAGTTTAATTATTTCTTTCTTTTTTTAACAAAAGCAAAATTTGTTCTTAATTTTTCCATTGGTTGAGATCGCTCATCACTTCTGCTAAGTCTGTAAAAAGTTAATGACTTTGTTAAATATTGTAAAAATCCTTTGTTTTCATGTATTCTTAGTCCTTTTATTGAAAAACATAAATAAAACTAAGTTAAGTTTGGCCATTTAAAAATAAAATATAGATTATTTGAGTTTTATCATTTCTGTTATCATCACTTCCGTTATAATAAAAAGACAGAAAAGTGACTTAAAAATGTTATGTAGGCCGTTAAACGACAACAATCCTAGAGCAAATAAAATCCTGTGATTCCTCAGATGAAACAAATTTTTTGATCATTATTTTTTTCTTAAAACGTTGTCAAATGATGTATATTTCTTTAAAAACATATTTTCGGAAGTTTCTAATGTTGCATAATTATAGATTTTTAAAAATTAGTTTATAGATACCCATTTTGTTGTGCTAGATATTATGTTTAATGTAGACTTTTTTACAGTTTTTTACAAATTCTAAACTTCGATCAAAATATAATATAATGGTTAAAAATGAAATAAATTGAAGAAATCAAATTTATTATAATATATAGTTAATTAAAATATCCCATCGTATTGATAACAGAAGTGGTGCATCACTTCTGTTATCATAACGATATAATTTTTTTCTCTTAAAATTTTAGAGCTTTGCTAAATCTGTTTTTACTATCGCTTATCTACATAACTAGTTTTAAATATGCATCAGAATTATCGTTATAAATGTTTACAATTAGGATTTATTTTGATGTTCATAACTCCTTTTAGGCACAGCGTCATTTCCGTTATGAAGCATAAACTTCCATTCTTGATTTTTTAAATAATTATGAGCAAACGATCTCTGAAACTATTTTAATAGTTTTATTACATTATAATTATTAATTTTAAATACTAAAAATGTTAAATTTCACCAAAAATTTTTGATTTAATTTTTTCGGCTCAAAACTAGAATGGTCCAAAAACAAAAACACTAGACAGTTTCCAAATTCAATTTGACACAAAAACAAATATTTTATGAAATACCTACATTTTCTAACAAGTCAGCTATAATTGACATTTCGATAGACTATAGAACAAAGAATACTTCTTCTTCTTTTGAATTGCTCATGTGTGAATCGCCTACATCAGAGTGTGATGACGGAGACTGTAATCTAATATATATGGGCGATTATCTGTAAGCTCTTAAATGGCTGTCCCTACCGATTTTTTCAAAAAGTATTTAAATAATAAATAAAATGATCACTCCTAATGAAACTCGAACCTCGAAACTTTACACTTTACAGTCCCTTGGTTTTCAGAACCATAACTGTTTTAAGTTTTTTTCTAGATGCGATAGAAGGTCTGAAAATACAGTCCCCTGGCTGTCCCCATCACTACCGTTACCACCTAAACTGATTTTTACGAAGAAGTTGATGAAACTACATACATAAGGCGGTTAATATTACAAATAATAATGATTAATATATAATATTTTCGTAAAACAAAGTCTCACTGCCAATTTATATTTTTAGTAGGCTTCTGTAAACTTTGTCCCCAGAATTTTTAAACAGTCTCCTGCCAAAAATTTCAATCCATTTAAATGAAAAACTATAATATTTACGAACATTTTCTTGATTGAAACAAAACGTAATTAGTGTGAAAATGGCAACCTTGTCGAATTGGGAGAAAGCACGTTTTTTTTAGTGTCACAAAGTCATTTGTAAGATGAACACGTGTTTGAACCGCTATCAAAAACAGTCCTCTGGTAACTAATAAAAGGTGTGTTAATTATTTTACGAATTGAATATTTACTTTATTGTTTGTATTATTCATGTCTTAACTGATTAGTAGATTCTTCAAAAACTGTTTTACAGCCGTTTAGGATATGTCTTGAAATCTAACCGAAATAAACACTACCCTGGCAACAGTCCCCTGTCTTAAATTGTACGATTACAATTCGGAAACGGGAAAACCATTACGGAGTCAATACATCAGCCTCGTCTTGAGGTCGTGACACCCAGATGTTCCTGGGACGCGGCCTGAATCATAATCACTATAGTATTAGGATGTAGACATTATTATGACTTATTAGGCAACGCGAGAAAAGTCGAGTTCTAAAAGGCCTTTAAGTTCCTTTAAGTTCGTATGTCTATCAAGACATACGAACTTAAAGGTTCGCGAACTTACTCGCGTCAGAGACGAGAATCGCTCACACTGGATTATCATGCCCCCAGCAGAGTAGACAGAATGATAGAGTATGCCGACTTAGAACTGATGTAAAAAAAATTAGTTTGACGTATTATGTCAAAAGTCGTCGCTAGGGCGCGCGCCGCGCTACCTACAAATTTAGTTGTTGTTTATATTTTGGCACATGCAAAGAAAACTGTCAGAATTCAATTTCAAAATCTTATTTTTAAAAATAAATTATACCAGCAAGCGCGCCAGCCTTTAACTTATCACCCCCAAACCCGACGAATTTGACAGATATTGAAACCTGTCCATTTCTTTGCAGTCGAACTACTGGTAGTTATGTCTATTGTGCCCCCAGGCTCGCGGCTCGCGGCTCTCGGCTCGCGGCTCTTTGCTGACACACAGGCGATTAAGATCGTCAAGCCATAATTCCGCGTACTTACTCGCACGTCTGTCACCCCTGTAATAATTTATATTAATATTTAATCAGTTAAAACATATTTTTTAGTTCGCGTGGCAGATTGCGGCAATTCACGCGAAACTCAAACTACGCGTTTTTACCGTTACTTTCGCCGCTCATTTAAAGCTACAAGGATTATTAGTAAGGTTCCAGGATCTAAGATTTTTTTTAGGAAATTTTCTCTTCTTTAAGGATCTAGTTTCAAATTTTTAATTATCTTAAATAGTTTTCGAAATATTAAAAAAAATCCAAACCCTTCTTTTTATGTTTACTTAATTGTATATAACTATTGCATTTTTTTTCAGCCCCTCTTGGAATTTTGATAGAATGTTCTAGATGGTCTTCCGAATTGAATGAGACCAAAATCATAATTTTCGGTGAATGAGATCAGGTTTCGAGGAAGATGGCACTTGTTAATCAGACTACTGCCCGCAACTCCGTTGTGCCGAAATTCATTACCTTATTATCGAGCGTACATTTTTGTCCGGGATAAAAAGTGTCCTTTGTCCTTTCTCGGGACTCAAATGAGTCAAAGTATCTTAATTAATACCAAATTTCCGCAAAATCAGTTCAACGGTTTGGGCGTAAAGAGAAAACAGACAGACACAATTTCGCATTTTTATAATAAAATATTAGTATTTAGCATGCATTAATTAGGGATTACTTTACTTCTAATTTCCAACAACAACTTTGGTATTTTGTAGCGATCACTTAGGGAAATAGACGTCTTATGCTAACCACAAATTACGTGAGGTGTTTAGGGGGAGAGTCAAATCTCACCTAATCTCACGTTGGGGAGAGGGGGTTCTCGGCAAATCTCACGTAATTTTTTTCTCAACAAAATAACAGGTAAGATTTAGTATTTTGACTATTTCATGCAGATTGTACTGTTATTGTATGATTTAATCGTAAGTGTAATCGTTATACGATTAAAATCATTCAAAATTCGTTCGAAAGAAAATCTACTGGCTGTCAAACCAAACGTTATGTAAGAAACCCACATTTTGAAAAATCTCACGTGAGATTTGGGAGGGGGAGGGTTGAATAAAATCTTACGAAATCTCACGTAGATACGCTTAATGATCGCTAAGATAAACTTAACGATAGGGGCCAATGTGTGAGAGCAAAACATAAGTGAGACCCGGCTGGACTCTTTCCAGCTAATATCGGTGCCACGCAATTATAGAAGCCCGCAAAGTGCTAAAGTGTACTAAATAGTTGAATGAAACAACAGATCCATATTATTATTAAAAATGCGAATGTGAGTCTGTCTACCTGTCTGTCTGTCTGTCTGTTACCTCTTCACGTCCAAACTGGTTTTGTTTTTTAGTCTGGGGATTCTTTGAGTCTTGGGAAAAGACATTTTACCCCGGCAAATGTATGGTTCCCGCGCAATAAACGAATTTAAGAGCAACGGACTAGCGGGTACATCTAGTTTTTTATTTTTTTGTAAAAGTCTGCTGTACTTATCTTAAATTTTAATTTGGTACTACCGGAATCCGGATAATATTATAATCATATCATACCTTTTTTTCACGATGCCCAGAGTTTATTTCAACATAAGTAATTTCACAATTATAATATTTATGTTTTATCCTTGTCCAAACGATAACTTCAAGTGGTTTGTTGTCTCCATGGTTCTCAAGGTTTTTACGCAACCATAACAAGAACAAGTAGGTACGGTACTCAATAGGTCTTTACGGTGTCATGGGCTTAATCATGAAAATACTGTGTGAAAATACTATGAAAATAACATAATAAAACCAGACGGGTAACCAAGTTTTGTTTTTTTTTTTAATTTTTATGTTTTTGCTCGTGATTTTGACCATAGCTTAGTCGAAAAGGAAGTTAGAAGAAATAAGGAAAATAATGTGTGAAAAATATATTTTCTGAATGAAACGATTACTTACGACTTTAAATGTAAAGCAGTTAATGATTAAAATATTTCAAGTTGGACTATTTACTGAACTGCATTAAATTATATTATACACGCTTGTCACGTGCGTTCATATGGCTTACTCACACTTCACACCGAACTAAGGGTCATTTCAGACCGCAACACGACCTGTAGATGCATTTCTAAAGGTGCATGAACGCGGATTTGGGCCGCACCGCACGCACCGCAGTCGCCGCATTCGAATTCTTTATATTATGAAGTTGCGTCGACTGCGGCGCGGGTAGGTATGCGAGCTTGCCTATAACTTCATATAAAGAATTCGAAATGCGGCGACTGCGGTGCGTGCGGTGCGGCACAAATCTGCGTTCACCTTAAATTTGTACTGAATTGACAGATTTCTACTGCGGTCTGCGTGAGACGTCTTGCAAATATCTGTCAAATCATACTAACTTAGAAATCTATATCTACGCGTCGAGTTTTGGTCTGAGTTGACCCCACTTCATGCCAAAATAATGCAGCCTACCCACGTGGCTTGGACTTCCAAATGGCGTATCGAGGCACAAAACTTCATACAAAAGGTTAAAATTTGTATGAAATACTGTGCCTCATTCTTTTGTGTACAAGCGACTACGAACATATTGTACAGGAGAATATTCGCCTTTGATTGATCACGATTGGCATCGGTTGTACTTGCTATAGGCAGATTTTTGAATCTAGCCATAAGAGACGTCATACACTTTTGTTTGACGAAAAACATGTAGGTTCAATATATTTTGTGTTCAAGAAATCGTAAGTAGTTTCTTGGAAGTAATGTTTTCCTTATCGGTGTTACTATAATTTTCCTTACAGAGGCTAAGTTTTTATTACGTTTTATATCTGATCTAGATCTCCTACTATATATTAAAGAACTAGACAAGATTTTATTTAACGTTGTAAACGTTGTTTGCAAACTTGCATCCCAGTGCTTTCCAGTGCCTATTTAAATCATTCCATTAGTAGTGCAGAGTTGGATTGGATCACTGAATTGGAATTATGTTAGCCAGCCATAATGATAAGCATAAAATTATAGAGACATAATTATATATTATCACGTATTGCTAAACAAGTAGAAAATTGTTTACATAATATTATATCCTATCCCTGTCACCTGTGCAATAACTCTCTACGAAAGCACCTTAGCAAACCTATTATTTTTTGATTGCCAATCTGCTTGTCTATGTGCGTGAGGCATTACAATTATAACAATTATTATAATCGAAGAATGTTAATAATGAGAAAAGCGTGCACTAGGAACAATAACTGTGGCAATTATAAATCGATAATTATGATGAAAATAAGCTAAGTGAAGATCCTTTTGTTTATTCGAAGGGTCAATCACATCAAGCTGATATTTAAGTATAAAGCCGCTATCCCCAAACCGCGGACCTTATTTGTGGCCCGTGTGATGTTATACAATTTTTAAATTCATGCCTACTGGCAATATAACGTAAAGTCTACGTGATAGTAGTTAAATTTTTTCCACTTTTAAATTGTTAATTTTGAAGAATGTTATTTTTTAATCCTATTTTTTTTTATTGCGGACCGCGACACCAAGACCAAAACATTTTGTGGCCCGCATGAAAAAAAGGTTGGGGACCACTGGTTTAAAGTCTCCTGAAATTAAGCAAAGTGGTTTCGCAAAAGCGAAACTTCAAATTTATATTTCACTTGCACATGTCCTGCCGATTGGAGGTTTCTCACGTGTTCTTCTATAAAAAATAAACTAACTGGCGTCACAAATCTAGAACTTTAAATTAACTATTTCTAAATTCGAAATTGAAAATTAAGTTGGTTTTTTCATATTTATAACTTACTTCTGTTGCACAAATTACAATTCTCTTTATTATGTATCTTTTAAATCTAAATGCACACAAATCCACCTTATTAATGTCCCATTGTATTTCGTTATGGTGCGTTAAATACTCGTACGTGACATAGGATTTGGTGACATTGTAGCTGATGTATGAGAAGCTATGGGAGCGAAATATACAAAACGTATTTTGTTCTAGTAGCTTACACTTGAAATTCAACCTTGCTAGCTTTTATCGTGGGCTTTGAACGTGGCGACCGAATCAAGAAATTCCGTAACTAAAATAAACCTAACACGTCGCTTAATGTCGTTTCAGTTTGGCAGACTTCGGCACGGTGTTTGTTCCGTTATAGGGTTCTGTAATCAACAAAACTTGGTTGACTACTGTACCCTAAAACGGAACCCTAACCAGCAGATTTTTTGTATATCGGTAGCTAGTTATATAATTTAAGAGTAACTTTGTCCTACAAATAAAACAATCCATATTTTAGGACCATCAAGTCAAAGTATAAAATCCTTTCTATCTCTGTTAGCTACCACTTTCGAGATTTTTCGAAAATAAAAATGTTGTTCGTCTTATCAAAATGTACATACTCACAAAAAATTAGCTTGTTAGTAATCACAAAAAATTGTTTTAGGGCTCCCTCACTATAGAGCTATTCAAAAGGCTTTTTCAACGTATCAAACGAAGACAGAAACATGTCATGAGCATAAACTATGAGCATAAACATTAAGCACGTTATAAATATTATAATAATGGGACTTATGTTTAAATCAGTGTTTAACAGGATTAATAAGAAGGTTTGATAAGAAGAAGGTAACTCTTTTTATTATCACTAATCTTGTGGTTATCTATTGTATTAACTGTGGTTTTTGTGGTTAAAGAAAACCACTAAAATCACGTAGCGTGCTAATTCAATGCCTTGAAGTCCAAGGTTTTATTTTAATAAGAACCTATATTATGATTGTCAATAATCTTTCACTTATTTATATTTAACTGGTCGCTATTATTTATGTTTAATTCTGTACTAACCCACAATTCTCTTTTGTTGAGTTATGATAGCAATCTTGTTCTAAATTATTCATAACTCAATACGTATTTTTTGTAGGATGATACACAATATGCACAGCGTCTTATGAGGCAGGGTATATTTTTTAATAAGCAGATAGTACGTCTATCTACAAGTTTAAGAACTAAAATTGTACTATAGATACCTATGGTAAGGCCTAGTACAATTTACAAAATATATAGACCCAGACATAGATCAAGATCGATGTCTGTGCACATGGTCGATTTTTTTTTTTTATTTGAAATCCATACACAATGTGTGTTATATAAAATCCGAAATATTGTAAGTTGTAACTGTTTGTAGACTGTCGACTGCAGTAGTCCTTTCACGCTTGAATTTAACCACTTTATTAAAGTAGAGTTTGGAAAAAAGACATATAAGGGAAATAGTTTTCATACTAAGGAGTGGTCTTATTTGGCGTCTACCTAACAAAACATGTTTTTACCAAGTTTCATTAAAATCGGTTTAGTATCAAATGCAATCAATGAATGGTTTTCTCTTTTAAAATATTTCATACTATGCACCTTCTATATCTGTCGTTCACCTCGGAACATACTCATGATTACTCAGGTACTTACCCTTGTGTAAGTAAATAAAGTATTTAAACCACATACATCGAAATACAATACAGTAAGTACTAATTATAATATTATTATTATGATAACTCATACATATTTTGTCCGCTTAAATATGGCTTCAGTTACTTACAAACACGTAGCTAGGATAATGAAAATTGTATGTTTGACTTGAATAAACATCTAACTTAAAAGTACTTGGTCTAGCCTTTTTTAATCGACTTCAAAAAAGGGGGAAACTTCCGAATTCGACCGTGCATGAGCTTTTTTTGTGTTTGTTTGCGGATAACTTCATTGTTGTTTAACCGATTTTAGTGATTATTTTTTGTCGGAAAGATAGTATAAAAGTGGTCATATGAAACAAAATACTGTCTGAAGTCGGTTATTGTTTCGTTCAAATTATTTCACTCAGTTACTCTTTCGTAATATTTCGATGGTAAGAAAATAAAAATAGTGTTGTACTTAATTAATATAATATTTTACGCTCCATGTGCTGTGACTGTGTGGTCTTGAACATTTAATTTACGCAAAAGGTTATTTCAAGGTAACATGTTGAAACTTTTATAATCATCGATAGTCTTGGCAAGTATCAATTTTGCAAGTCGATCATTAAAACTATTAAGTATATTCTTCGTGACTTTATACGTAGGAGGAAATCCCGCAAACTAGCTATCGATCCTGGCTTATGCCTTGATTACACCCACCGACTAGAGTGGCAAGATAGCGCCCTCCTCGGCCGAGCACACCCATACAAAGCATACCAAGTGTATTGGCCGAGAGCATTATCTCACCAATCTACTAGATATGTTTAATCAAGGCATAAGCCAGGATGATCAGGCCCTTAGAGTCTCTACTCTATTCGTATTCGTGTAGACTAGCTATTGCTATGCAACAGCTTTACCGCGGCAGTTCCCGAGTGCCACATGTACCTATTTTTTAATCGTAGGAATAGAGGTATTTAAAAAGCGTTTTCAACGTATCAAACGAAGACAGCAAATTATAAATATTTTAATGTAACACGATCAGTCTGGCATCAGTTTAAGACTGACGCCAGACTAATGGCTGAAAAGTACATATAAAAAATATCAGTCTGTCAATAACACATTGGGCCAATGCATTGAGCCAGCGCATTATGCCCACGTGTGTGCCAAAGAGGCAGTACTGGACGGTAAGTTGGTAGCCGAAATTCCATATTCTACACATTGGCCCAATGCGCTGGCTTAATGCGTTGGCCCAACGCGACATGTACAGCGGGCTTTAGACGATTATTCTCCCTTCATTCTAACCAAACCACAGAATACATATTAGTACAAGTACCAAACTGATGGACTGAACTGAAGCCAGACTGATCCTAGTCTTACGGGAGTTGCAGTAATGGGAATGTGTAGCCTATGGGCTATCAAAAAACATAGCAAGTGATTAAAGATAATTATTGTTAAACGAAGCTATAATAACGTGAAGGAAAAAAACACAAAAATATTTTTTATTAAACAAACAAAATTGATATTATATTAAGTGTTTTTTAAGAGGGGAGGACGATGATGATAAATTATGATTATGTTTAATTAGGCTCAAATTATAATCACGGGGGTTAAAGCCTTTGATGCCTGCAGGTAGTAAAATTATATGACAGTATAATTATTACTTTCCCTCTATCTAGTAAACAGTAAATGTTAAAAATAAAATAAACTGTTTCCTTGTAATATACAAAGTAAGGGCCAGGCCACAACGTCGTCACGTCACACAGGCCAGGCGTCGCATCGCAAAAACAACCGAAAAGCAATGAGCCAGGCCACAACATTACGTTGCTGCGTCGCATCGCAAAAACAACCGTGTGCCGAGTGTGAGTTGTTGTTTCAAATTTAATCGTGAACGCGTTTGGTGTTTACTAAGATTTTGTTTGGGATTTGTACAGCATCACCTCGCGATGCTCACGGGAGTGAGCCCAGCTCCCATACAAAATCTTAGTAAACGCCAAACGCGTTCACGGTCGAATGTCAAACAAAAAACTAACACACTCAGCACACTGAAAACCAATAAGCCAGGCCACAACATTGCGTTGCGGCGTCGCATCGCAAAAAACTACATTGCTTTTCTAAGGTTGTTTTTGCGATGCGACGCCGCAACGCAGTGTTGTGGCTTGGCCCTAACTTTTTTTAATATTGGCAATTCATGACGCTTGCATAAAGAAATCACCGGAAAATATACTCTTTCAGCGCTCTACTTTCACAATTAACTCTATAAAAAGGGCACAAACACACCCTAAAGTTTTATAACTCTGTTTTATTTCACATAATACAGTGTGTAACAAAACTAATTGATAAATGATAATACTTTAGGGTGTTAACATGTTCCTTGTAGAGAGTTCAATGTGAAAATAGCAGCGCTAAAAGACGTTTTTTTTTCACTTTTGTGTGGTCAAGGACCCGAGCTTCACGAGTTTCCCATTACAAAAGTGAAAAAAAATTGGTCTTTTAGCGCTGCTACTTACACAAAACTCTCTACGCGGAACACGTACACACCCTAAAGTATTATCACTTAGTTTTGTTACACTCTGTTTAATATATTTTAATGTTCACATAAATAATATTATATTTCTTGCATATGATAAAAACAATACCTTATATTACACGGTTGACTGAAATTAGATCTTAAACAGTAGCGCACAGTTGCTTATTAAAAATTCCTCATGTTTGGTCGATAATGTTAGTTTTTCTCATAATGTTGTAATAAAAAATTCCACTGATATTAAATATATTAAACTACAATCTAGTTGTCAATGCTTATAACCTTAACTCTGTTTTTTTTTCAATATAGAAGTTAGTTTTACCTTCGTGAAAAATTTGATTAAAAAAAAAACGAAAAATCGTAATACTTTTACACTTACCTGTATTCACACTTGTGATTCCACACTTGCACTTGAACACTTACACTTTAACATAACACTTTTACTTAACATTTAACGTATCACGCGACATCACTCGTGCGCAGCCTCAACACTTTTAATAACACCACGCGTGCCTGTACATTCTGTACACTCGATCTTAACAAAGAGCTCAAGATTGCTTACCTTGTTAATAAACAAGTAATTAAACACGTCATTAAATGTCATAATATTTCTGGAGATATTTTTATGCTGCACATCATTAATTTGTTATCTACTTATATTAACTATTACCTATCTAATATGAGTACATATTTTTTTAATTACATGAAAGGTTTTTTTTAAATGTTATATTTTTAGTTAAGTACTTATATATTTTTAACCTTTTAAAAATATTCAAGTGCCCAAAGAATTTAAAAAATATATATTTTTTTGAACCATAATTGCTGAGATAAATTTTAATCGTAAACTAGCAAATATTTAGGTTTTAGCGAGAACCGCAACACTAAATA
Source organism: Polyommatus icarus (assembly GCA_937595015.1). Lineage (NCBI taxonomy): Eukaryota > Metazoa > Arthropoda > Insecta > Lepidoptera > Lycaenidae > Polyommatus > Polyommatus icarus. Next base: position 7,636,582 of record OW569330.1, on the reverse strand, counting down.
TCTAGGTCTTGTGACTCGTGCCTGATTTCTGCTTGCACAACGAGTCCAAGGCACTCATTAATTAAATCCTAAACAGATCTTCATTACCACAATATGGAGAAATTGTCAGTAATTGATTTGGAAGTTACTTAAAATCCATATTAATATTTAAAGTGTGTCTGTCTGTCTGTTATCTCTTCACGCCAAAACTGCTGAATCGATTTCGCTACAATTTGGTGTGGAGATACTTTGAGTCCCGGGAAAGGACATAGGGTTATTTTTATCCATCGTAATAAACGAATTTTGGCGCAACGGAGTTGCGGGCATCAACTAGTTAATGTAATTACGGCCATTCCACGATGGCCGTTGGAGTGGAAGTACAGGCGATTGTGAATCGTATATTTTTCTCTATAGCTGCCGATGATCACACACAGCTGTTGTGCAATCATGGTGGCAATCATGGTTACCCACTATAGCTCAATGTGAGGACCCACCTCGCCTCCGTGGTCCAGTGGTTTAGAACGTGGCTCTTGACTCGGAGGTCGTGGTTCGAGGTTCGATTCTCGCGTTGGAAACATGTTATTTCCAAGTTGCAGGCTGATCACCTTATTGTGACAAGTAAGATTAAAGTAAAAAAAAGTCGGTCCGGCTCCTGATCTCTCGCCAGTCGCCTCTGAAAAGAGGGTGCTCTTGTGTACTGCGCACACACTTGGGCACTATAAAATAACTCCTTCATATTTACATAAATATTATAGACCATAATGCCCAGTAGTTTCATGCTACAAGCAACGGCTACAAGTAATTCAGGCCTTGCCAAGCTGACTGTCCCGAGACTTAAGTATCTCCCAACATAGGTTCAGTGGTATAATAATTAAGCGTGATGACTGATGAGGATAACAGACAGACATACTTTTGTAATATTAGTATGGAATATGTATAGACGCAAAACATTGACTTCTAAGTTCTATGTACAGTACAAAAACCGGTACTTTACCACGGAAGGTATTATTTATTACCAATATTATTGTTTTATGTAGAACTCGTTTGAGCCACTTGGAAACCCAGCACGTGAAGGAATAGTGATCGTGAGTCGTGACGTCAATATATGAATACAGAATGTTTCAAAAAGCTATAAAAGTATCAAGTTGTATCTACGTAGTGCAAAATATACTACAAAATTCATATAAATACTTTTTGTCAAAACAGTAACAGAAAAACACACTATGCACTATATGTTTTGTTTTGTAATGAATACAGCTGCTAATTTTAACGTTTTAACGATCTGAATATGAAACAAAATGTTAAAATAATGATTTAAATATTCTCAAGAATATAAGACTTAAGATAATAACTTTTAAGTAAAATTAAGAGCACATTTTAGACACCCTGTATGGTATATACCTGACCAAGTTTATTTTATTAGCAAATTATTATGTAAGATAGTCTATTATAGCTAAACAATAATAATGTTTTTTTTAATTCAACAGATGTTGTTTTTAGCTTAGGATAATAGTTGCTAGGAGATTTTTTTTATTTTAGTAACGGATTTTTTGCTTATAAATATACCCCAGAAAAATTTAACATTTGACCTCGGAATAATTCGCATAGAGCTGAAAATTGGTAGAGACGTTAAATACACTATTATAATTAATATAAGACCTCTAAAGTCCCCGACGATCCTCCTTGTGCAAAAAATTTTATTTAAGGTCAAATGTAAGAGAATGAGGTTTATCCTGTTTATTTTTCAAATGGTACATTTTATCATAAAAATAGGTAGGACAAGAGTGTATCTTAATATATATATATTTCTTGTGTGCGTGTGTATGTGACTGAACTCCTCCTAAACGACTGGACCAATTTTGATGAAATTTTTTGTGTGTGTTCAAGGGGATCTGGGAATGGTTTAGATTCACAATTTTGTCCGCTGGACAATGTTTTTTTAATTAATTTTTAATTTATTAGTAGTTGTTGATTTTGGAATGTTTTACATTGGATCCGACAGTCGGCTGCCATCGCAGTGTCAAATTTTAAATAATATTCGAATTCGGATTTTAATTTTAGTCTGTCCGACAGTTAGCGCTTCGACCAAATTAAAAAAAAATACTTTACATACTTAATATGGCAAAGAAACGTTTGCCGGGACAGCTATCTTAATATATATATTTCTTGTGTGCGTGTGTATGTGACTGAACTCCTCCTAAACGACTGGACCAATTTTGATGAAATTTTTTGTGTGTGTTCAAGGGGATCTGGGAATGGTTTAGATTCACAATTTTGTCCGCTGGACAATGTTTTTTTAATTAATTTTTAATTTATTAGTAGTTGTTGATTTTGGAATGTTTTACATTGGATCCGACAGTCGGCTGCCATCGCAGTGTCAAATTTTAAATAATATTCGAATTCGGATTTTAATTTTAGTCTGTCCGACAGTTAGCGCTTCGACCAAATTAAAAAAAAATACTTTATATACTTAATATGGCAAAGAAACGTTTGCCGGGACAGCTAGTATCATATAATTCTCTACAAAAAATATTTTTATACTTTTTTCGTACGACATACCAATCGTTATAAATTATAGCGGGCTTATAGTTGGGAAAATCATATCTATGCACTTATATTATAAAGCTGAAGAATTTTTAGAACTACTGGTTCGAATAAAAAAAATAACCCCCCTTAAATTATTATTTTATTTAAATATAATTTTTAATTATTAAAGTACACAAATAATTAAGGCTTTTGTGAAAATTTGTCCCTCCACGTAGTCTACTTTATATAGTGTGCCAAATAACATAAAAAATACTTCATCAGTTTGTGAGATGGGCTCTTTCAAATAATTTTCCCGGTTTCTCCACATTTTCCTCTGTTTCTTTGCTCCAATTGGCAGCAACGTGATGTTATGTAGCTCAAGTCTTCCTCGATAAATAAGAGTATCTAACGCAAAACAATTTCTTCAATTCAAACCAGCATTTCCACAAATTTTTTAACCTTATAAGTATAATTATTATTATGATTTTCCCAAACTTTAAACCCGCTATTTATGCGGAATGGTTAGTCGTAAAAAGTATCAAAATATTTTTTGTAGAGAATTATATTACCTACACTCTTGTCTTACCTATTTTATGATAAAATGTACCATTTGGAAAGAAAACGGGAAAAACATCAATTTCATACCATTGACCTTGAATAAGAATTTTTGCACAAGGAGGATCGCCGGGGACTTTTGTGATTTTATTTATAATGGTGTATTTAGCGTCTCTACCAATTTTCAGCTCTATGCGAATTATGCCCAGGTTACGATTTTTTTTGCATCTAAATAGACCGGACTAATAGTGGTCTAAACGAATGCTAATCGTATTTAAATATCCCATAAATTTCAGACTACTTTGAAATAAAAAAATAATATTAATTATGAAATATAAAGTTAACTGGATGATGCCCGAAATTCCGAAACCGTTCATTTTTCCACGATTCATAACTAGTATATTATATTATTTTCTATGAGTTGTAACTAAAAGTATCTTTATACGCAGCAAATTCGACCCAGTCTTATAAATCTTGTACCTGTTATAAGGGCCAGTCTGGGCACTTTATTAGCACTTATTATTTCATTTATTTTTTAAGTAAGGTCCTTCTGTATTTATATAAGATTAACTGAGAAATCACAAAAAAATCATACATAATATTATAAATGTAAAAGTATATCTGTTTGTTTTCCTGTTCGCTTCCCTTTTACGCCCAAACTGCTGAACTCATTTTGCAAAAAATTTGGTATAAAAAATTTGGTAAGAATTGAGTCCTGAAAAAGGACATAGTATACTTTTATCTCAGAAAAATTTCAACGGCATTATCAGCTGTTGAAATGAAATAAACCAAGGGACTAAGAAAGCAGGTGATGTTAATTTTAATGATGATGATTTATTGAATTGCTAATCATATTTGATTACTTTTAAGTGGGATATCCAGATACTTACAACCTTATTACGATAAAGCTTTTATCTAACATAATCCAGGCTTTAGTATTTTCTTGGTATATTATTTGTACGGTGATAATGTTATCTAATATTGTTGTAAAATACTTGTTTTTTATTTGCAACATTTAACAAAGACTGACAAGTTGTTATCACAGAAGTGGCATGTTACTTGCGATTAGGCTTACTCAGACTGTACAAAAAAGGCTTATTCCAACTAGGGTCGCTCACATAAACCAATGTAATCATCGCATTGATATTGTGATAGGCTCACAAATACAACGCGGACGCCCAACCCATAGCTTCGTCAAGTTTCGGTCCTGATGAATTATTGCCGAGTTTAAGAGGGTATTGCTAAGTCATCATCTCTCAGGGTGTAGTAAGTCATTATAGCCCAGTAGGGTTAGATTTTTATTGAAATTAATTATAGTCAGATTTTTTTTTGCACCAGTGTTTAGAGAAGGTCACAAATAGCTTAAATTCGAAAACTCGACCAGCCACGACGTGTGCGTTAGCCGCCATATTGGTTTGAAGGTCCAATCTTTTTTTAGCTATATCTCCTTTATTTTCTATTTTTTCAGAAAATGATAAGAATCAAATTTGTCGAAAATTAGATTTTCTACAACTTAAGTCCTTACAATTTTTATTGTAAAATCAATATTTAAGGATATAACTGCAAAAAACAAGTTAAAGTATAATTTCGCCTGTTCGATCTGTATCGCGATTATTGTTTAATACAGAAAGAAAAAACCAGAAATAAACTTGTAGCTCTTGACATTAGCCACAATTAAAACTAAGACTTCGCTGTCTGTGCGTCTGTCTGTCTCCAGGCTTCAAGAACAGTGATAGGAAGAGACTTGAAATTTTCAGATATTATGTATTTTGTTTCCCTCAATAACAACAAAATATACAAAAAAAAACATATTATATTTAATATTTGATGGGGCTCCCATATAACAAACAGGATTTCAGTGGCCTTTTTTGCTCTTTATCAAAAATAGCAGCACTAAGACGATTAAAATATGCATAAAATATTTAATTGTATTTGTACTTTAATAATTAATAATAAAATTAATATTTAGGGGAGGCTCCCATACAAAAAGCACAATTTTTTGTTTATTTTTGCCTTATAATGGTACGGAAGGAGTCCGACTCACACTTGGCCATTTTTAATAATTATTCAGGTGTAGGTTGTGCCGTAATTGTTAAAAGGTCTAATTCATGATCAGAAATATTCAGTTTTATCCAGTCGCTTGGGTCCCGGTACATTTACCATAGGTGTAGGAGCTTAAATATTGATTTCTAAAAAAATTCATAAGGATAAAATTTGTAGGAAATTTAAAGATCTATCACCTACAACTTTGTTTCTATAATTATTTTCGCTAAATTCGATAATAATTGACATACAAGCGAAATTATACTTTGACTTGTTTTTTACATTTATCTCCGTAAATATTGATTTTACAATGGAAATTATTAGGACTCAAAAAGTAGAAAATTAAATTTACAAAAAATTTAGTTCTTAGAATTTTCGTAAAAAAATATAAAATAAAGGAGATATGTCTAAACAAAGATTTGATCTTCAAACCAATATGGCGGCTAACGCACACGTTGTGGCTGGTCGAGTTTACGAATTTAAGCTATTTGTGACCTCCTCTAAACACTGGTGCAAAAAAAAATCTGACTATAATCAATTTCAGATTCCCGTACAAAGCTGAACTAATACTGGGCTATTAGTCATACATAATATTATTATCTCTGATTAGAGTCCCTTGCCCTAGGGAATGTGAAAAGGGATTTAGGTATCTAAAATGCGAACAGAAACTGCCCACAAATTAATATAGATCGCCATTTTTAAAGGGCGGATGATATTTATTTTTATTATTATTTCAAAAACAAAGATTTACAGTGACCTTAGGTACTAAAAGATTATACCTTTCAAGTAAGGTAATTAATTTATCTCAAAACCCTCATCATTTGTATAATAGATGTAACAGTTAAGAGATAATCTCGGCAAACAAAACTCCTCACTTGGGGTACTTTACATTTTAACAAGTAATTTGGTCTAGTAATAGGAAATATAAAAGTAATGTAATCCATGAGATCAATTAGTTACGCACAAGAAAACGTAGTTTTGCGTTCATATTTTACTGCGTCAAACACTCCATTTAACGTAAGAAGAGTTGTAGATAATGTCGGAATTTATAATTCTACGTACGTATCAACGCATAAATTGTGTGATGATTAATAACCATATTTTATAAAAATAATAAAGCTCACAGTTTCAATTTTCCCTCAAACAGCAAAAAATCCAATGATAGCTCTCAAGCTCTATGCGAATTGCTGCTAAAGGCTAAAGATGGGCTAAAGCAGCACGCCAAATAAATATTACATATACATGTACATACGCACAATTGAAAAAGATAGCCATCCTTTTGACGCAGTTAGGCAATTATACATTTCTGTGTCTTTATAATTAGAAGAATATCTTAACCAAGCAAAAAATGCATATAATGCTTGTTTGTATCTTTACCTTCAAATAAAACTCCACCTTTACTACATTGCTTTTAATAAGTTAGTCAGTCTTCTGCAATAGGTGAGTGGTCATGTTTGGGGTGAACTACCTTCTTCTCAGTATCACCTTGCCTCTTCGTCAGTGGTCCGTGCTTCCAGTCCGGTGGATAGCCGTATTTATCAACATCATCCCACCATTGCTGTGTCCCTGAACCCCAGATTAAGTAAATGATGTTGGTTACCACCAGGACAGTGAATACAAACCAAAACGCTATCCTCCACTGGCCAACCGTTTGCTGAAAATTCAAAAAAATTGTTATGTTTTAGTGCAAGATTGGTTTCTTAAGTTTGGCGACCTTTACTTAGTTCATTTTCCCTTATAGACCTGGATCCCAAAAGCGTAAGACATAACTTACTTTCTGATGGATGAAACCATAGGTTCTTGGTAGTGCCTCGTGTACTTAGAATACCTGCGAATTTGTATGTGTTCTCTAAGTGTGACACCTGGTCAGGTACCAAGTACGAAAGTGGACAAAAAATGAGTCTTACTTTACTTATTTTCTGATGGCTAATATTTACATATAATTTGTAGATTATTCTTCTGATCTAGTATCATGTAGTGTAAGACACTTTTCAATGACAAAAACTATTATCAGACGTTTTAAAAATAACTTTGTTGCTATTTTTTTCAAAGGCTTTATTTTTATTTTATAAATTAATATAACACCTTAGAAAACAATACGATATTACAAGAATTTATTTTCTACTATCTGTTGCCCGCGACTTTGTCCTTGTCAGCATACTGCATAGTATAATAACAAAGATGGATAATTTTCCCCTGTTTCCTTACCCAAAGGGTAAAAACGGGACCCGATAATAAAGATATTTCAGCCTGTCCGTCTGTCTGTCTGTCCATATCCAGACTGTACCTCCCCTTTCTAACATGTAGTGAATATTATTAAAGTATGGATACCATTGAGTATTTTTTGGTCAAATACCTAGTCAAGTGCCTACTTGTTAGACCCAGATCCCAGAGCGATAAGACAACTTACTGTCACAATATGGATGAAACCTTATGTTCTCAGTAGTTCCTTATGTTCTTAGAATACCTTCGAATTTGTGAAGCTCTACATGGAGCTATACTCACTCTCACTCACTCATAATGTGTAAAAATGTCTGTCTGTCTGTCTGGAACCTCTTCACGCCCAAACCGCTTAACCGATTTTGCTGAAATTTGGTACAGATAAACTTTGAGCCCTGGGGTTAAAGTATAGGTATACTTTAACCCCAGGGCTCAAAGTTTATACGAGACAATACCCGCAACTTTGTTGCGAAAAAAAAATCCGAGACAAAAAGTATCATAGTATAATAATATGTCCTTTCCTGGGAAAGCACATATTATTATACTATGATACTTTTTGTCTCGGATTTTTTTTTTCGCAACAAAGTTGCGGATATTGTCTCGTATTTAATAAAATATATTGAAATAAAGGGGTATGGACGGAATCGTCCCCACCCATCAACACAAGTGTAATGTAGCTCAATGAATAGATCTTGGCAAGATGATATTTTTATACTATGGCGACTTTGCCCAAATGCATGGAGTTCCCATGGCATCTTACGTTTAAACAAATATTTCGTTAACGTACTTATTGACAACAAATTCCAAAATACATGCTCATGTATGTATACATTAGTGCACAGCACCGCGGGAGAGCTATGCTTCGGCACGAATGGGCCGGCGCGACCGGAGAAATACCACGGGCTCACAGAAAACCGGCGTGTAACAGTACTTGCGCTGTGTTTCGCCGAGTGAGTGAGTTTACCGGAGCCCGGAGGCCCAATCACCTACTCTATTCCCTTGTATACCCTCTTCTACCCTATTATCCTATTCCCTCTTAAAAGACTGGCAACGCACCGGTAGCTCTTTTGATGTTGCGGATGTCCATGGTCGACGAAAGTTGCTTTCCGTCAGGTGACCCGTTTGCTCGTTTGCCCCCTTATTTTATAAGTATAAAAACGCGCGGCAAGTGTACGTTTTTCCGGGGGATGAAAGGTACCCTATGTCCTTTCCCGGGACTCAAAGTATCTCCATACAAAATTTCAGCAAAATCGGTCCAGTGGTTGGGACGTGAAGAGGTAACAGCCAGACAGACAGACATTTTTACACATTATGAGTGAGTGAGTGAGAGTGAGTACAGCTCCATGTAGAGCTTCACAAATTCGAAGGTATTCTAAGTACATAAGGAACTACTGAGAACATAAGTAGTAAGTAAGTTGTCTTATCGCTCTGGGATCTGGGTCTAACAGGTAGGCACTTGACTAGGCATATGACCAAAAAATACTCAATGGTGGATACCATTGAGTATTTTTGGTCATATACCTAGTCATGTAGTGAATATTATTAAAGTATGTATATACTTTAATAATATTCACTACATGTTAGAAAGGGGAGGTACAGTCTGGACATGGACAGACAGACAGACGGAGAGGCTGAAATATCTTTATTATCGGGTCCCGTTTTTACCCTTTGGGTAAGGAAACAGGGGAAAATTATCCATCTTTGTTATTTTACTATGCAGTATGCTGACACGGACAAAGTCGCGGGCAACAGCTAGTAGAAAATAAATTATTGTAATATCGTATTGTTTTCTAAGGTGTTGTATTAATTTATAAAATAAAAATAAAGCCTTTGAAAAAAAATAGCAACAAAGTTATTTTTAAAACGTCTGATAATAGTTTCGGTAATTGAAAAGTGTCTTACACTACATGATACTACATGAACAATAATCTACAAATTATATAAAAATATTAGCCATCAGAAAATAAGTAAAGTAAGACTCATTTTTGTCCACTTTGGTACCTGGTACCTGACCAGGTGTCACACTTAGAGCTACACAAATTCGCAGGTATTCTAAGTACACGAGGCACAACCAAGAATCTATGGTTTCTTCCATCAGAAAGTAAGTTATGTCTTACGCTTATCCAGGTCTATTACATTCTATTCCAAGGATTAAAAATTATTTCAAGTGCAACTCCACGAATAAATAAATGTATGCGTCATATTTTTTATCAGCGCCAGATGAATATAAGGAATATCGTTAAAATAATTTCGGTCACTATTTAAAAAAAGTGGTGTTAATAAATATTGCTGATGTACCTACAGTAATTTATTTACTGTACGCCTCACAGATCTCTATCTTCTTATTTCTGTGGTACGACTGCTAAGATCTCATAAAAAAAACATAAAAAAGTAGTTACGCAAGTAAAATTGGCAGGACTTCGACTGCCGTTTGAAAAAACATTAGCAATGATGGTCTGTTGCGTTCGACAAAAAGTAAAAAACCACGATTTTCCGGCAACGGGTTAGCAAACAAGGACGTGCAGGTTCACTGGGTTTTGTGTGACAAAGGTGAAAATTAAGCAATTCGAGCGCGGTCGCGTTCGTTATTTCCTGCAATGTTTTTTCAAGACCGTGTAATGGAATTTATGCACTTCAAAAAAATGCATAGCAATGTTCTTTTTGTCGTTTTGTTTTAGCGTCATACAGGAAATGTGACGTTTAATTAAAGATTGTTTTTTAACAAATCCTTAAAACACATTTTGAAAGTAACTGACCGGTCTTAAGCCCGTCACAGACTTAGCTATAATATATATTAATATATTTATAGCAAGGCATATTATTAATCTATTCTAAATCCACATGTCACAGAAATATAATATATTATAGCTGAGTGTGTGGTCACGCGAAAATTGGTATAGAAAATATATAATAATATATATTATAGCTAGCCTACGATCGCAGATTCTTGGAAATCTATTGTTATTCTATTATTGTCGCGATCACCGGTGATATTATGGGGTTTGATAGGTTAAGGTCGAAACTAAATCACTGAATTGAATTTGATGTGACTGGACTTTGTGTTCCACTTTGGGTGCGTACATGTTAATGTACGCACCCAAAGGTGAACATTAATTATATAATTGCTTAATTCAAAATTTTGACATAAGCCTAGTACGTTATCTGTCAAACTCTTCAGTAAATTGAAGTTTAATCATAATTAAATATCTTTGAGTAGGTTCGGTGGTGAGTAACTTTGTTTCATTTTCAGCAAAATGTTCCTACGAGATTACCCTACAAACTCATAACCAATATTATAGTAACTCATACAGACTTACATCAGGCGTAAGCAGACCAATCAAGTACGGAGTTATAATCCCGGAGATGGCTGCCAATCCGTTCACCATAGCTGAGCAAGTACCAGCATAATTCGGTGCCAGGTCCATAGCATTGATCTTCACGCTGCTATAGAATCCTGCCATAAACGCCATCGATATGATGAAGAATGCTACAGCTTTGATTTTGTCACAACCGGAGTAGGACGCGAAAATAATGAAAATAGCTGGTAGTGTTGAGGCTGAAATGGGAGAATAAAACATGTGTTGTGTTAAATTTAAACAATATAAGGCTTAATTACAGCGCTAAATGTAATATAATAAATGATATGATTTTGCAACCCAGTAGAGTTTGTCTAATTTTAAATGATTCGCCCCATCACTTCACTAGTTGTATATCAATGAAAAAATTTGTACTGTTAATAGGAGGGAGGGGCGCGTTTAAGTTAGACAAGCCCTACTATCTAATATGAAGCCAAATTTTTGCTAAACATCTTTTAGATAGTAATCATACCGTGCCCGATGGCCATTCCTATAAAGTTTTACATAAATGCAATGTAATTAAGTTATTAAAATCAACATATTACTTTGATAAAATATTTTGTGACTAAGTATACACTTTAAATTAAACAAATATATGTTAATTTCCTAGTTACGAGTACAGGCAAAAATCTGCAGCTTTCAGTATTTATTTCAATAGATTCTATGAAATACTTACATACAGTCGTGTATATTTTTCGTCCAGTGCTGATCGAGTGCCAATTTCTCTTGATACACAAATCACAGAAGGAAGCAAATATGAATGAAAAGATATACATGGCAATATAAGGCAGGGCAGACATTAGACCAGTATCTTTTATGTTGAATTTCAGCACATCAGAGAAATATTTGGGCAAATCAGTGATCATGGTAAAATAGCCGCAGTCGTGACCAACCTGGAATGATAATAATATGTTAAATGGGATTTTAAAATCTAGCTTCACTTAAAGCTGTTTCTTACGTTAAGATAATATAATGTATCTTATTAAACGTAAACAAATTAAAAGATATGATGATAAACTAGCTAAAAGTTGAGCTTTGTGAGGGCTCGCGTCATCACACCTCTGACTGATGATAAAATATATCGCTCGCTTAATAAAAAAAGATGTAACTCAAAAAACATGGATTTGATGATTTTCTAAAAAAACACGTATTCACTGCGTAAAGATTAGGTAGAATTCAACAGCCGTGCTATTTGGACCAAAATGAGCGAGATGCGAGACCGTCATTCTCTTTTCAATTAACAGGATTGGACAATTCGATTCTAGTAAAGTGGCGTGATTCAGTGTTGCATCGACAGTGACTGAAGGTGGGAGTGTTGTTGTTTACAATTTTGTTTTGGAATAAAAGGTAACCATGAAATTTCACATTATTTAATAATAAAATGCATGATATTTGAGATACTTCGTTTTTTTAGAAAAATATTGTAATGATGATGTGAATTAATTCTGTTTTATTTTAAAACTCCAATATTTTCTAAGAATTATTACATACTACTTCAGTTTTGTTTTTAAAATTACGCTACAGCTATTGGAGTAATTTAGTTATCATCGTTTAATTATAAAAAAAGCATGTTGCCTGAGATATTATTCTGATTTACTTATTTTTATTATTTATATGAATAGAAAAAACGTATGAATTGTTTAAACGTTAGTGCTGTTTATTCCAAAATTGCACGATCGAAATATATAATATTACTGTGGTACTGTTTTTGGTCAGAACTCAGGAACTAACAATATTTTAAGCACTCGTGTATAATAATATTAATACATGAGTGCTTTATAATAATTATGGTAAAACAACGTTAATTGTCGGGACAGCTAGTATTGTCATAAAAATAGCCTTAAATGAAAGGTAATTAAATAACCTACCATAAAAAACACAAAAAAGGGTTTTTTTATGCAAAAAGTTTAAATAACTCATAAAGTTCCTAAAAAAAAATTGAGAAATTACGTGCAAAATTTTACAACTATTGTATTTTTTTACAGAAACAGCCCCCATAAGCCATTATTTTTGTTTACTGTATCCAAAGAATTTGAGTTAAGCTGTAATACAACGTTTCTGAAAAAAAATACAATAGTTGTAAAATTTTGCACGTGTTTTCTCTATTGTTTTAAGAAACTTTATGACTTATTTAAACTTTTTGCAAAAAAAAAACTTTTCTTTGTGTCCTTTTACATGAGTGCTTTAAAAATCGTGAGTTCCTGACCAATTGTATTTTAAATTGTGTTCGTCTTTTACGTTTGAGTGTTTATTTTAGAACAATGGCGTCATCTTAGTTGTCCAGAAAAATCCTAGGTTTGATTTCTCAAACCGAAAATAGTATATCAGAACTCGAGCGCTATGAAAGTCTTGATGAGGTAAATAATTTTAAGCTATAAATTGATCCCTTACTTTGGGGCTACAATATTTAATCTGTTTTGCTGTCATTGAACATAAAGTTGTGTCCACTTTACTTTAAATAATCTTTATTATTATTTTACTTTGAATATAACTTAATATGCTAATGTTTACCTAACTGTTGGTTACTTCTTAGATAAATTAATGTAAAGTATGTAGGTAAGTTAATATATTTAATGGACTTTCCTAGAGATTCAATTCTTATTGTCATTTTTCTTATTTCAGACCAGAATTGAATATGAGGATGCTGAAAACCAGGAAAATCTATCTCCAGAGCCGATAGCAGCTACATCTGCAGAACAGGAACCGGCGCCGGTACTCTCAAAATTAGCACCGGAACAGATTACACCTACTGTTATTAAAATTGTCAGCCTTGTACCTGATTATGGCAGTGACTCTGACCTGAGTGAATATGAAAGTAACGATTTGCCAGCCCCAGAAAATAATACCCAACGTTCTCAATCCTCCAGCTCATCTTCTTCATCTAGATCAACTTCCAGTTCATCCTCATCGTCAACAAGCTACAATAATTCAACGCCGCCGACCCAAGATACAAATCTACAGCCTGAAGTAGAGCATAGCAGATCAGTTAGTGAGATACAGCGAAGAAAGCGTCGAGACGAGAACAACGTGCCTATTAATTACAATATTTCCCCTTTGTACACAGATCAAAGTGATGTTGATCTCAGTGACGATGATCCTACCATAGAATCTCAATACATAGAATACTAAATCGGAGGCAGAAATTCCTCTTTGCAGAACAAATTTCAGATTCCCCTGAATCAGACTGCAATACCGTGACCGTTAATAGAGGGCGTAAGCGGTCACGAAATGTTGAGAAGTGGCAGCAACTTCAGTCAAAAAGACAACGAAATAAAGGCGAATCGTATGTATCGATGTCTAAAAATCGTAATACTGTTCCAGCTAGATTTATAAAAGATAATTGCAATGAAAAATATAAATTAATATGTAAGGATAATATTAATGATGAGGGAAGATACAAGCTATTTAACACGTTTTCGGATCTAGGGAACCTAGTCGCTTACATACGAACGTGTATGGTAGACGTGGCCCCTAAATATAAATATAGTAATTCCCAAAGTCCCAGACGACCAAACAAAGCTTTTTATTTTATTTTGAATGAGCAGAAAATTAGATTATGCAAGACTTTTTTTTTAAAATACGCTATCTGTATCTGAACGAATAGTTTACACAGTGCAGTCAAAAATGAACGATAGTTTTATGTTTGATGATCTAAGAGGGAAACATAATAATCACAGGAAACTTAAGCCACAGTTACTAGATGACATCCGAAAGCATATTGATAAGATACCTAAAATAGAGTCACATTATGTGAGGGCTTCAACGTCTAAGCAATATATTGGCGGTGATAAATCAATAAAAGATTTGTACAATGACTTCGCGGCACAACAAACTGATACTAACAGGGAAGTAGGCAATTACATGTCATATTACAATATCTTTAACAAAGAATTCAATTTAGGCTTTTACCAACCAAAAAAAGATCAGTGTGATCTATCCACATTATACAATAACTCAAATAGCGAACAAAAACAAGATTTGGAAGCGAAGTATTTGAAGCATTTGGAGGAAAGGACTTTGAGTCGTACTGAAAAATATGCTGATCGTCAAAATATTACCAAAGATAGTAGAGTTATTATCTATGACTTAGAAGCTGTTCTACAGTGTCCAAGAGGTGATACATCGGCCTTCTATTACAAATCTAAGTTAAATAGCTATAATTTGACTTTAACAGAATTACTGTTAATTGTGATCTGTCGGCTGGGTTCGACGTAACGCAACGAAATTACGTAGGTCCCCCAACTTCTCTGATAGTACTTACAGGTTGTGGGATATATACTAGGTCTCCGCGCTTCGCTCGCCCTGACGATAACAAATTGACTATGGTATAAAATGATGGTGAATTAATAATTCTTACCGCAGCCAGCATCAAAGACCATAAAGGCGCTGATCGTAACAGGGCCTTGAAAGGCACAGGGTCCAATTTCTTATGAAGACCAGAAGCCATTACATTCTCGTTCAAATACTTCCGCTCCTCGTCAGATATAAACGGGTGAGAATTTGGAGTACTGTAGCATAACACAGTCTATAATAAAAAATATATTGATATTATAAAATAACTATAATATAATTATAATCTATAAATAAGTAGTATTTAAAAATCAAACAAACTATAATTATTATGATTACGTACGAAATTCACTGCAGGAAATTAATAAAAGAAATTTTATTACTTGCTATAATATCGCAGTTGAAATAATATAAACATACCCAGAGCAAAAACCAGGCGATGCCCAATCCTCCGAAGACGTAAAATACGTTTGCCCAATCTCCACCATCAGCCAAAAGCAATCCAGAAATGTAAGGACCACCAATATTGCCGATTTGAGCTCCACCGAATATCATCGCTCCAAATCTAGATCTCTCTGATGGTGGAACCCAACGAGCCATGATAAGGACAAATGCTGGAGTCACGAATCCCTGAAAACATAGTATTTGTAAAGAATTGTTTTTATATGAAAGTTTATTTACCGTCCGTAGCCTAATGGGTAGAGTGTAGACCTTTGGTTTGCACTCGTAGAGGATGCAGGTTCTATCCCGGGTGGAGGCGTGTACCAATGAGAAATTTTCTGATTTCAAGTACATACGGAGGGTCATACGGTAAAGGAAAACATCGTGAGGAAACCCGCACATAGTTGGTCCCAGACGTATTGACTAGTTTTTTCCTCTGGAATAGGCCAATTATGTTGCGAGTATGTCGTATGTGCCTGGGCAACCATACGGTCATTTAAATCTTGTCCCAGGCATTACAGTATTTAAAGAGTGGTTACTTCGCTCTAAAAATACTGAATAAATCATCCACAACGGAATGCAAAGGTCTAGTTTTTTTATTCACCGTTTGCTGAGTGTTTAAATCATATTTGTAATGATGATTTTAGATATGCTTTGGAATATTGTAGCTTGTAAATTTATTAGCATAGAATAGGCAATTTTATTAGAACAGCATTATTATTAATATGTTGTGAAAGTGGTATTTACCTCTCCGAGTCCCTCGACAACTCTTATAATAAACAATCCAACTGCTCCACCGAGGTCTACTGCTAGTGGCGTAAGAATGGTAGCTATAGAAGTGGCCAATAAACTCAATCCCAAAGTCCACTTTCCGCCAAATTTCTCCGCCAGAAGTCCACCAGGCAAATGCGTTATGACGTATCCATAGTAGAATGCACTGAGTAGTAAACCTTGGGTGCTCTCATCCCAGTCATATCGATCACGACTCTAAAATTCAAATAAAATAATCATTTAATAAAAAAATAGCGTTCTTATCTAAATGTACCTATTATTTTAGGTAAAAGAAAAAAGCTTTTTGTGAGACCATTCTTTCTTTCAACATTCTCTTCTTTTGATAGAGCGTCTAGTCACAGTATAGCAATATATCACCTATTGCTATACTGTGGTCTAGTAGAGCGTCAATTGAAAATAAGATTAGGTTTTCTCTTAACGAATACACGTGGATTATGCATATTACGTCAATATACATAAACAGGAAAATGGAATGTGTATTGTGAAAATAATGGGATGAGTGATAAATCTAACGAATGTGACAATACGAATACGGATTCGATAAGATAGATATGATTCTGTATTCAGATAATGATCAGCTATTTACTTCAAGTTGTAACCAGATTAGAAATAAAAAATCTGTGAACAGAAATTAGATTAGATTACTTGACAGTTACACACGTACAACTAAAATATGATAAGTATAATATACTTATAATAATATAATAATATAATATAATATAGTATAATATACTTAATATATAATGTTCATATTATGAATATTATTTTTTGATTCCTAGAACTCGAAAATTTTAAAAATACTGCAATAAGCACAATAAGCACGATTCATCACGATACGCGTCGTTGTACAAAATAAGCCATAACGATAATATTGACAAATAAATGCAAGCAAACAAAATAAGGATAGTTTCTTGTATATTTCTCCATAGTCCATAGTGCCATTTTTTCTACTCATCATGGCTTTTGTTCATTTCCACGTCGTGCGTGTTTTCATTAGAGCCATTAAACCTTCGATCGGGGATACTGTATTCTATTGTTGCCACGATCACCGGTGCTCTTATGGGGCTTGAAGGATTAAACATTTCGCATTGTGGGTTTTGATGATGGTGTGATTTTATTGTGACCACAACGCGTTGTAAGCTTTTTTTTGCGCTCACTGAACGTTTTGGATCTTTGAGCGTAACATAATATACAATATACATTCCCCATCTCTAACCTCATATCAAACAGAAGTGACATTACTATTATTAAGTATAACATTTGAAACTACTGGATCATTAGGACATGTTTCACTAATAATGAAATCAACTTCTAAACACCCATCCCCAAAAATATTCACCTTTATCTAAATAACCACATCTCTTACCTCATATACAGTAGTTGTGATGTTACTTATAGTAGTTACATTTGAAACTACTGAATCATCAGGGCACGTTTCACCAATAATATGCTCAGAAGCCGGAGCCTTGGTCACCATCTGTGTTATTGTCATGCTCAAACATACTCGCATAGTAAAAGCGTTGGCTAGCGCAAATAAACCCATGAACCCCAACACATAGCGCTGTGGTATGAATGTTACTGAAAGTAATAATAAATATGATATAGTGTGTCAATATAAAGTGTAACCATTCCATTATTATTGTAACAAAAATAAATATAGTTAATTAGTTACTCTGACATAAACATTTGTTATTAAACCATAAAATAAGGCTAGGAAGTGTTCAGACATAACAAGATTTAAAACAAATATTATACCTCTGTTGAGTATAAGACGCCATCCTGTTAGGGTCATTTTAGTTCTGGGTTCCTCATCAACACTTGTTAATTCTCACTAAGCCAAATTGAAGTGTGTCAAAACTTTGTGAGATGAACACTGTATCAGATAGTAGTGTTAAGATACAGATCTGATAAAGAGACGCCGTGATGTTATTCAGATAACGATTGTTTGACGTTTATAAATTGTTGTCACGAACAGGAAAGCACTTAAATTCAAGAGATCCATGCTTAGGCACCAATGGGCTGGTTTTACAGGAAAACCTGGATGAAACGCTTATGATAACGATTTAAATTTTAAAGGATCCCCGCATCAGTTTTTTTATCAATTAATTATAATGTCTTTTCTTTCAATTTTTTTCAGTGCGACTTTAAGGAGATCCGTTAATTCTGTCTACTCTGTTCGTGTGCTTGTTGCCTGGATTATGTCATTCATATTCGTGACATATACGCCAGAGAAAATTTCAGTCATTAAAGTTGCATACAAAAACTTTAATGACTGAAAAATTAATAAATATTAACAAGTATCACTGTAACTACATCTTATGAATTAGTATGTTCTCGATTTAGAAAAATACTATCGATAAGTGTTTCAATGGATACCATTAGAACAATCAGTTTAATAGCTAACAGGCAACTAAATCACGGATTATCCAGCAAAAATGTTGAGTTTGCAAAGTTGCTTGGATTAGTATGCTAAATTGTAAGTGTGTAATGTTTTATGTAAGTACACTTTTAATCATTTCAGTTTTACCTACGATAATTAACTCTTGCAAGGTTATTATGAACCAGAATATGACGTCCGAAACTTCGTTGCGCAAAACTTCGTTTATCGCGCGGGAACTGTACATTTCTCCGGGATAAAATTATCCTCTGTCATTTCCCAGGACTCAAAACATCTATACCCAGTGAACTTTAAACTACAGGAAGAGTAACTCCGTCAAAAAAAGTGCTACAAAATGTGACCCGAATACATGCACATTTATGCATGTGTTCGGTACACATTTTTCGTGTATATATACTCGAGTGACGTTCAACCAGGTTGACATGATAATTATTGTCACACTCATTTTACAATTTGTTTACTTTTGGTTTATTTACTTTTTAAGTAGCTTTTTACAAAATTTTCGTTGTTAAAATGCCTAAATGCCCTGTGAAATGGTGTTGAAGTCATACAGATACGACTTTTAATACAGGAATAACCTTTCAAGTTTCATCAGTAAGTGATTTTTTTAAAATTATGCTTAGGTAAAGTTCTTGTATTTTTTCCGACCCAAAAACATGCCCAAAAAGATGGTTTATTTAAGTTGGATGCCAGGGTATTTGCGTAAAATTAAGCTGGTCTCTTTGTGTTTATCTTACTAAGTTTACATGTTATTGTAAAAATGCAATAATCAAAAAATAATATATTTACAAAATTTTTACAAAGTCGCCATGGACAGTGTTATGCAAGATGTAACAATTTAATCATAATTCATAACCGGGGATCTGACTGACATCAGTATGGAGTATCTTATTTTTAAAATCATGCCGTTCGTACTTCGTTTAGTAAGAATTGGATGCCGAGCCAGATTACTCGTTTATGTAGCATACACTTTAACAGTCATGATTAGGGAATGTGTTTTTACACGAATTATCATATTTAGACTGTGAAATCCCAAGTTTTATTTTCCATATTTCTCCATATTTTAGGGTTTTACAAAGATAAGTTCATATTTTACAAGAAAATGTCACAATCGTCCATGTTTTCACTAAAATACAAAAAAAAAATACGTTCCCGCCACCATGCGACTGCGTATTTCGTTCCTGTCGCGTTTTGTATTATTATTTATTATATTTTTTTCGGTATTCTGTTTTCAAAGAAGATTATTGAAGAAATAGAAAATAAAGTTTCAGCTATGCTGTAGGTCATGTTACTGACATGGCTAAACAAAAACTGAAGTAAAAAAATATCGTGAATTGTGAGTTGTGACGTGCAGGGATCATTTAGACAATATTAAGCGAACCCAAGACGATAATTTTTTAAAATGAAATTGCGTTGTCGGCCTTTTCTTAGGGAAGGGCAGGGAAAGGAAAATGGTAGGGGATTGGGCCTTCAGTAAACTCAATGACTCGGCGAAGCACAGCGCAAGCGCTATTTCACGCCGGTTTTCTGTGAGCCCGTGGTATTTCTCCGGTCGAGCCGGCCCATTCGTGCCGAAGCACGGCTCTCCCACGTCAAATCATGCAGCATGACGTGCGTTACGTGCTGTCATGTTTACAATATTATGATCAGCATGTCATGCAAGTTGTACAGTTAATACTGTCACATATGTTTATTCCCAAACCATTTATGCATAGGCAAAGCCAGTATAGCATATTTCTGGCCTACCAAATATGCAAAGGCAAAGCCAGCATAGCATATTTCTGGCCTCTATCTCTTTGTTAACTGTCACGAGTGACTCTTTTCTTACCTATAACACTAAAAAAACGTTTAATTTTTGGAATTTTATACTCCATATTTTTTCGATATTTCTATTTAATACTCCATATTTTTACATATTTTCGATTTTTTAGTCCATATTTTATGAACATATTTTGGATTTTTTAGTACATATTTTTCCGGGCCCTATTCATGATATATTTTGTATGAGTAATGACAAAAAATTAAAGAGATTAAGAAAATCTGCATCTGTACCGTAAGTTTTTTATTTCAATTCTGTACTAGGCTGCTATTTATGTATCCGGAACTGGCTACTTACAAGAACAATATTCAAAAAGTAATTACAACATTTGAAAATAGAACTCTTTGGTTGAAGAATACATTTTGTTTCATGTGACTCTCAATTATTTTTCCATTGTGGCGTCATTTTGAAAATTGCGTGTCTTCATTTGCCATGGATTTAACGCGTGAACATTTTCGTGCAATGATTTACTACGATTTTCGGCGTGGGCTAAATCAACAACAGTGCTTTATTCAACTCACCGCAACTTTTGGAGATGAAGCACCATCAAAAACCACTGTTTATCACTGGTACAGTGAGTTTAATCGTGGGCGGTCTATGCTCACGGATGAAAATAAAGAAGGTCGCCCAAAAACAGCTGTTGTCCCACAAAATATAGATGCTGTGCGGGAACTAATAATGCGTGATCGTCATGTTACATATCGCGAGATAGAGGCGTCCTTAGGCATAAGTATTACGAGCATACATAAGATATTACACGAACATTTGGCTGTAAAAAAAATATGTTCGCGTTGGATTCCGCACAACTTGACGATCGATCAAAAACGGGCTCGTGTCGATTGGTGCAAAAAAATGATAAAAAAATACAACCGTGGTACGTCAAAAGCCGTTTATAATATCTACACAGGTGATGAATCTTGGATCTATGCATATGACCCCGAAACTAAACAACAGTCAACGGTGTGGGTGTTCCAAGATGAGCCGAAACCAACAAAAGTTACTCGTGCAAAAAGTACTTTAAAGCAAATGGTCGCCTGTTTTTTTGGAATTAATGGACATGTGGCTACAGTGCCATTAGAGAATCGTAAAACGGTTAATTCTGAATGGTATACGACCATTTGTTTACCAGAAGTCTTTGAAGAAATAAGAAAGGACAACCGACAACGCAGAATCATATTACATCACGACAATGCTAGCTGTCACACCTCAGCTGAAACAACTCTGCAATTCTCTATGTAAACTGTACAGATCTGTTGTAAAAACTGTGCAGTTCTCTACGAAAACTGTACAGATGTTTTCAAAAAACTGAGCAGTTCCGTAAAAAAACTGTGCAGTTTTCTATGAAAACTGTACAGATCTTTTTGGAACACTGCGCAGTTCCGTAAAATCTGTGCAATTCTCTATGTAAACTGTACAGATATGTTGTAAAAACTGTGCAGTTCTCTACGAAAACTGTACAGATATTTTCAAAAAACTGCGCAGTTCTGTATAAAAACTGTGCAGTTTTCTATGAAAACTGTACAGATCTTTTCAACAAACTGCGCAGTTCTGGGAAAAAGCTGTGCAGTTCTGTGAAAAACTGTGCAGTTCTCTATGTAAACTGTACAGATCTCTTGTAAAAACTGTGCAGTTCTCTACGAAAACTGGACAGATCTTTTCAAAAACTGCATGGTTCTGTGAAAAAACTATGCAGTTTTCTATGAAAACTATACAGATCATTTTGAAAAACTGCGCTGTTCTGTGAAAACTGCACAGATATTTTCGAAAAACTCCGCAGTTCTGTGAAAAAACTGTGCAGTTCTCTACGAAAACTGTACAGACCTTTTCCAAAAACTGCGCAGTTCTGTGAAAAAACTGTGCAGTTCTGTATGTAAACTGTACAGATCTCTTGTAAAAACTGTGCAGTTCTCTACGAAAACTGTACAAATCTTTTTGAAAAACTGCGTAGTTCTGTGAAAACTGTATATCTTTTCGAAAAACTGTGCAGTTCTGTGACAAACCTGTGCAGTTCTCTACGAAAACTGTACAGATTATTTCGAAAAACTGTGCATTTCTGTGAAGAAACTGTGCAGTTGTGTGAAAAAACTGTGCAGTTCTCTACAAAAACTGTACAGATCTTTTCGAAAAACTGCGCAGTTCTGTGAAAAAACTGTGCAGTTCTATATGTAAACTGTACAGATCTCTTGTAAAAACTGTGCAGTTCTCTACGAAAACTGTACATACACTTTAAAAAAACTGCGCAGTTTTGTAAAAAAACTGTGCAGTTTTCTACGAAAACCGTGCAGATCTCTTCAAAAAACTGTGCAGTTCTGTGAAAAAACTGCGCAGTTCTGTGAAAAACTGTGCAGTTCTTCATGAAAAAACCTGCGCAGTTCTGTGAAAAAACTGTGCAGTTTTCTATGAAAACTGTACAGATCTCTTTGAAAAACTGCGCAGTTCCGTAAAAACTGTGCAATTCTCTATGTAAACTGTACAGATCTGTTGTAAAAACTGTGCAGTTCTCTACGAAAACTGTACAGATATTTTCAAAAAACTGCGCAGTTCTGTATAAAAACTGTGCAGTTTTCTATGAAAACTGTACAGATCTTTTTGAAACACTGCGCAGTTCCGTAAAAACTGTGCAATTCTCTATGTAAACTGTACAGATCTCTTGTAAAACCTGTGCAGTTCTCTACGAAAACTGTACAGATGTTTTCAAAAACTGCGCAGTTCTGTAAAAAAAGTGTGCAGTTTTCTATGAAAACTGTACAGATCTTTTTGAAACACTGCGCAGTTCCGTAAAAACTGTGCAATTCTCTATGTAAACTGTACACATCTGTTGTAAAAACTGTGCAGTTCTCTACGAAAACTGTACAGATATTTAAAAAAAACTGCGCAGTTCTGTATAAAAACTGTGCAGTTTTCTATGAAAACTGTACAGATCTTTTCAACAAACTGCGCAGTTCTGGGAAAAAGCTGTGCAGTTCTGTGAAAAACTGTGCAGTTCTCTATGTAAACTGTACAGATCTCTTGTAAAAACTGTGCAGTTCTCTACGAAAACTGGACAGATCTTTTCAAAAACTGCATAGTTCTGTGAAAAAACTATGCAGTTTTCTATGAAAACTATACAGATCATTTTGAAAAACTGCGCTGTTCTGTGAAAACTGCACAGATATTTTCGAAAAACTCCGCAGTTCTGTAAAAAACTGTGCAGTTCTCTATGTAAACTGTACAGATTCTTTCGAAAAACTGTGCAGTTCAGTGAAAAAACTGTGCAGTTGTGTGAAAAAACTGTGCAGTTCTGTGAAAAACTGTGCAGTTCTCTATGTAAACTGTACAGATTCTTTCGAAAAACTGTGCAATTCAGTGAAAAAACTGTGCAGTTGTGTGAAAAAACTGTGCAGTTCTGTGAAAAAACTGTGCAGTTCTCTACGAAAACTGTACAGATCTTTTCCAAAAACTGCGCAGTTCTGTGAAAAAACTGTGCAGTTCTGTATGTAAACTGTACAGATCTCTTGTAAAAACTGTGCAGTTCTCTACGAAAACTGTACAGATCTTTTCGAAAAACTGCGCAGTTCTGTGAAAAACTGTGCAGTTCTGTATGTAAACTGTACAGATCTCTTTTAAAAACTGTGCAGTTCTCTACGAAAACTGTACAGGTGTTTTCAAAAAACTGCGCAGTTCTGTAAAAAAAACTGTGCAGTTTTCTATGAAAACTGTACAGATCTTTTTGAAACACTGCGCAGTTCTATGAAAACTGTAGATCTTTTCGAAAAACTCTGCAGTTCTATATGAAAAAACTGCGCAGTTCTGTACAAAAACTGTGCAGTTTTCTATGGAAACTGTACAGATCTTTTTGAAACACTGCGCAGTAATGAAAAATGAGAAACTATAGGTTTTTACGAAAAATGTGTAATTACCATAATTAAAGCCAATAAAAAACAAACTAATTACTACTCCAAAATACCTTCCTTTATCAACTTAAAGTGAGCTATAGGTGATTGTATACAAATTTTCTTTCAGCGAGTACCTAAGTCTAAGCATTTAAACTTAAATAACGATAAACAGATGCATTTACGACATGTATTTCTGTAAAACCTTTTAATGTGTTTAAAAGTACCTTTCTAATAAGCATTTTAAAAAGTCAATAGCATTAAAATTGAAAAAGTTATGTTAAAAATAAAATGACCCTTTCAATTTTTTTTTGCAAAAATCGAAAAATAAGACGTTGACCATTTCTACAATAATTCAAATTTATGGTTATCCCCAGGCTTTTCTTTATTTTAGCATAAGTAATGACCTCAAAAAATTTTCTTGGTTTAGAATGCTTAATTTTGAAAAAAATAATGATTTAGTAAAATCGAAATTATTCAAATTTTCGTAAATATCATTTTGTTTTGAACATAACTTCAAAAATATTGAACATTCGTAAAAATTATAAAACACGAAATTTGTGTAAATTTTTTAAGAAATCTTTTCATTTCTTTTGATTTTTATGGGGTGAAAAATAACGAAGATAGAGACGCATAAAGCCTAACTTTTACCGCGAGAAACATGAAACCGGGACCTTTTAACCCTATTTTTTTTAAACCAAGAGCTTTAAAAAGTATTTTACACGACGATTTATTGTAAACGATACAAATTGATCTTAAAGCTCTTTAAATTACCTTTAAAATGGTACATAAATGAACCCGATAACTTGAAAATTAACAGTGCTATTGTGATATTAACGAACATTTTTTTGAAAACAATTTCGAAGCAGAGATTTGGGATGCAAATATTGCAGGAAACCCTGTCAAAAGGTAAAGCTATACTAATATTATAAATGCTAAAGTGTTTTTGTCTACCTGTTACCTCTTAACACCTAAACGATTCAACCGATTTTGCTGAAATTCAGTATGAAAATACTTTGAGTCTTGGGAATGGATATGGACATAGGATACTTTTTATCTCGAAAAAATGTACGGTTCCAGCGCAATTGCAGGCGTCATCTAATCTATACTAAATATACATTAATATTTTTAAGTCTTTCAATATTCAGAAAGTAAACGAAACGGTAAATATCTATTAGATAAGGGAAAGACGCTAATGTTAGACACTGAACTAATAGATGACACTTACGACAAAAATGCCATAAAAATAAGAATTATTCTAATTATTTCTAAACACTGTAAAATTTATAAGCTTCTTATGCTATCTGTTGATGTGAAAAAATATATTAGGTATGCCTTCGGGAACAAAATTTTAAAATGGGATCAGTTTTCGTAAATGATGTGACCGCGTCAACACGCACCCGGCAATTTCTTAGCAAATAGGTTAAGGAAGGCGAAATTTTGCACGTAAGTTTTGAATACATTTATCAGATTTTTGTAATTTCTATTGACTTCATTGGATTAATGAATGAAAATGAATGAATGAATGAAATATTCTTTATTGTGCACACTTATAAACATACAAAAGGAATACAATAAAAAGACAAAATATTCAGGTGTCACAATGGCGGCCTTATTACTAGGTAGCAATCTCTTCCAGGCAACCACGGGCAAAGGTGAAATTGTAGTAAAGAAGAGAATTAATGTGCATGTGCAACCAAAAAAAAAAAATATAAACAAAAAAAAATATATACATATTTAAATATATGTTTAGGATTAAATTAAATATATTATATTACAGCATGCATAATACAAATATAATATAATAATACTATACATAGATATTATAAATGTAATAGAATAATACTATACTTAAATTACTAAAAGATAATATAATCAATAAAACAGACACGGATAATAATTAATAATTTAAAGTGTAATTTAACTCACAGCAATTACTTGGATTATGATCAAGTATTATTTTTACAGACAGCTAAATAATGCGACTTGACGAGACTTTTGAAAGTATTTAATGTTTTTGCAAGTTTGATATGCTTTGGCAACGAATTCCAGAGCCTTATACCAGTAACAACAAAGGAGGAACCGTAAAATTTAGTTTGATGCACGGGCATTTCTAGTTGATGATTCGACGCAGATCTGAGCTCCTTAACAGTGGCTTGACGAAATACAAATTTTTCTTTTAAGTAAATAGGTATCGTAGGATCATTTATGATATTGTAAACGAGTGATAGTATACGAGCATCTCGTCGGAAGCGTATGGGCAGCCACTTCAAACTCGTGCGAAATTCAGACACGTGGTCGAATTTTTTTAGCCCGAATATAAATCTGATCGCAAGGTTTTGAAGTCTCTCTAGCTTATTTAATTGATCCTCGGTCATATTTGTCAAACAAGCGTCAGCATAGTCGAGAATTGACAGGAATAGGGACTCAGCGATCTTAATTTTGGTTGGGATAGGCAAGAGGTAACGAAGGCGACAAACAGAGTACCAGGTTGCAAAAATCCTTTTACTGGTTTCTTTTATGTGATGAGACCAAGATAATGTTTCATCAAAATACACACCCAAGTTTTTCACACATTTACTAAACGGGATCACTACGTTGTTTAGGCACACGGGAGGTAAGCGGTTCCAGTCAATCCTAGATACAAGCCAAGGGCTGCCGATAATAATTAGCTGGGTTTTAGATGGATTGATTACCAGGCCGTGACGCTTACTCCAGTCATTAATTAATTCCAATTCCGTGTTGAGAGAGCTAACAGTGCTACATAGATCAGACAAAGAGGTATGGGTATATACTTGAAAGTCATCAGCATATAAATGGGACAGTAGAGAAGTGGATTTAGTGATGGAATTGATAAATATCGCAAATAGAAGAGGTGACAAGACCCCACCCTGCGGGACACCGGCTATGATGTTACTCCAATTCGAAAAAGATTCATTCAATTTGACTCTCTGACGACGACCAACGAGGTAGCTACGAATTAAGGCAACCACTGCCGGAGATAAGTTGATGGACCTTAGCAAACTCAGCAAAATATCGTGATCAACTGTGTTAAATGCATTGCTAAAGTCTAACAATGCCAGTATAGTGAGTAGTTTGTTGTCCATGCCAAGACGAATGTCATCGATCACTTTAATTAATGCCGTAGTGGTACTGTGCCCCCGACGAAAACCGGACTGAAAGGAGCTTAGGATATTATTGTCAAGTAAGAAGTTTGTAAGCTGGTAACTGATCAACCGTTCTAAAACTTTGGAAAGGAAAGGTAATACTGAAATAGGACGGAAGTCAGATACCAACTTTGGCCTAGAGGTCTTTGGTAACGGTATTACGTAAGCATCCTTCCAAGCACTAGGGAAAACACAAGTATCAATACAGTGATTGAAGATATGGACTAATACAGGGGTGATGGAGTCAAGAATGGGTATAATCATCTTACGACTAATTCCATCATCACCTACGGCATTTGAGGAAATTGACGCAATATGTTTTTTGACTTCCACTCCAGTAACATGGCTTAGAACAAGAGGCGGTGACTCAGGAATTGGTAAATTTGCATAATGATCAAGTGTACGGGATTTTAGAGCCGGATTCAAAAAACTAGAAGCACAGGTAAACTGTTTGTTCAATACGTCAGCGTTTAATGAGCAAGTACCATCTACCGAGTTTTTTCCTACCCCTAGAGTCCTTAAAAACTTCCATACTCTACACGGATCAGCATTTTCAACAGAAGAGTGGATGTAACGACGCTGGGCATCTCTACACATTTTGTTGCAACGATTCCGTATTTTAATATATTTTTCTCGTTGAACACTGCCATTGGTCAGTTTATATTTGGCTTTTGCAGTGTGCTTCTGTTTAATTAAGGCTTTCAGATCGTCAGTGAGCCAGGGTGCAGGTAACTGCTTTATTTTAACTGGCCTGATTGGTGCATGTGTGTCATAGAGTTGCGTTAAGAGTGTATTAAAAGCATTTAATTGTTTTGTTAATGGTCATGTTGTTTACACTAATTAATGTTTATTTATGATCTTTTATCCATTTTCCCTAACAATATAAAG
Source organism: Polyommatus icarus (assembly GCA_937595015.1). Taxonomy (NCBI): domain Eukaryota; kingdom Metazoa; phylum Arthropoda; class Insecta; order Lepidoptera; family Lycaenidae; genus Polyommatus; species Polyommatus icarus. Next base: position 7,608,236 of record OW569330.1, on the reverse strand, counting down.
GGTGTCTACTATTAGTTCTTGAAAATGTAAAAAAACCTAATAGATGACATGGATCTCATCTTTTTAACCGACTTCCAAAAAACGAGGAGGTTATATGTTCGGCTGTGGATTTTTTTTTTTTTTTTTTTTTTTTTTTTTTTTTTTTTTTTTTTTGTATGTTCATCGATTACTCCGCCGTTTGTGAACCGATTTTCGAAATTTTTGTTTTGTTGTATTTGGTTTCACTCCAATTTGGTACCATGTTCACAAAAGTGGTGACCTGATGATGGGATCCAGGAGTAATCGAGGGAACTCCTCGAAATTTATATGGAAACATATGGTGATTTTGGTTTTATGTGAAGTGTACTAAGAATATGCTACCAAAAAGTCAAATATTGGGTCAAGGTATACCATGGTTTCGAAGATGCTGAGAGAACTCCTGACTCCTTATAGATACACGTTTGGGAGTTTCGGCGTTGTTTTAAGAACAGAAACCATATGCTACTATGCAATTCATATTCATCATCATAATCATCATCATCATCGTCTTCATCATTACCACGTCGTGTTAAGGTCGCCATTGTCTCATGGCACAGAATAGATAATAGTACAAGGCATAGGTGTGGATATACTAATAATAATAATAATTTTATACTGTATAACAACACTTTGTTTAAATATACACGGCGGTCAGCGCCGCGGAGGCGACGGTATCCGTTAGACGACGGATCGAATATACTTTACTACTTTATACAGGTACAGATCGAATACTTTACTAACTACTTTATAAAATTTTAATAGACAAAATATAGAATTAAAATAAAGTTATTTTAAAAAGAGCATTTAAACAAAACAAAGTCAATAAGTGTCTTTTTAATTAGTTATACTTATTAATCAATAGATGGCGCACTAAGTATCGATTTGAATGGATTTGAAATTGAATTCTTGATTACAAGAACAGCTGTCAATAATTATGATAATATTATATTATATTACTAGCTGTCCCGGCAAACGTTGTTTTGCCATATAAATAATTTTTGGTATGAAAAATAGATGTTGGCCGATTCTCAGACCAATATCCTCACAATATGCTCACATAATTTCATGAGAATCGGTCAAGCCGTTTCCGAGGAGTATGGCAACGAAAACTGTGACACGAGAATTTTATATATTAGATGAGTAGCTACGCTACATCCTATGCAAGTTTATACAATTTTTTATCTGATAGATCCTTCGATCGTGGAAAAACGAGACACAATAGCCTTTCTATTGTTATCGCAATCGCCGGTGACCGCTTGGGGTTTGAAGTATTAAAATTGTTAAATTACTTAGCAAAATATGTTCACTTCACTGATAATATATTATTTTGTAAGTGTGAACTGTGACTCTTAACAAATTGTAATAAGATACGTAAAATATACGCGAAGGTTTACCTACTAGTGTAACTAAAAAGAGTGAAATTATTATTATTTTTAACAAAAAATTAAAACCGACTTCCAAGGTAAAAACAATATTAACATTAATATGAACTAAAAAGTATTAAATAATTTTTGTTATCTAATAGTGCCTTTTTCCGAATTCGGCTAAACCTCAACTATTTCTGTACTCAATCTTCATAATTTTGAAGTCGGTGCCAGTTCCAAAAGTTTCAAATATTCTGTCAGAGGACTGAAGATTCAGCTATCTGGTACCGACTTCAAAATGATGAAGATTGAGTACAGAAATAGTTGAGGTTTAGCCGAATTCGGAAAAAGGCACTATTAGATAACAATAATTATTTAATACTTTTTAGTTCATATTAATGTTAATATTGTTTTTATCTTGGAAGTCGGTTTTAATTTTTTGTTAAAAATAATAATAATAGTTTTTTAATACATACTAAAGTTATTTTGTAGTTTATTCTACTGCAAATATCACTATTCTCTAAAAATATAATTCTATTAACAAACTAAGAACTTAGAACTACTTTACCTAAAAATGGACATGGTGTCTAATATTAGACCTTGCACTGATCTAAAAATCGATGCTTTAGTTTTGTAGCAGTAAAAAGAAGAAAAAGAAGAACTGAGAACAGAAAGAAGAAAAAAGAAGAGGCAAAAGTAGCATAGAGACTTAAGACTAAAAATAAATTTGTTGGGAAAAAAATATGAAAAATAAAAATAAAAGGAAAGATAGTTTCAGCATGGAAGAAGAATGAATAGAATCTGGAGACAACGTGGATAATATTTCTGATGCATGTAGTTACTATAATGAAGTAAATGAAATCTTTTGAAAAACGGCAAATAAAGACCTAATAATATGAAAAATGTAAAATGTAATTTAATGTTCCATGTCAACTATTAGTTCATATTGGTGTCTACTATTAGTGTTGTTCGCTTATTGTGATGTCATCTATTAGTACTTATGACTAAGTTTACAAAAAGACCAATAATATATTTTTTTATTGATTTGTCAGAGAATAATTATAATAGTTTTATTTTGTAAGAGTTACTGAAGACATGGAAGAAGTTATCAATCCTTTATTTTCATAAATTATATATTTTATAACATTCGAATGTTTCATGTTTCCTTAAAGCGTCTGCCATTAGGTCTTCTCCCTTAAAAGAGGGGATTTTAATAATGACGTGCGTCTATGAAATATTTCAGCCCAGCAGATTCAGTCTTTCTGACAATTTTTTGCACAGAGGGTAGTTTGAAATCGTTGTTTGAATATTTTGCACTAAATAATATTATCAATAATTGAAATATATTAATACAATTTATCCTAACTATGAAAAAATATTGGAACTCATTAAAGCGGATAAAAAAGTTAAAATAAAAACTTAAAGCTTAAAATTCAGATATTGGGTAGTATACAGGGGTGAAAAATGTTCGCAAAAAAACTTAATAAGAAATTAATACTAAGTAAATAAACTGCAAAAATTGGGTTCAAAAACTAAAACCTATTAAGTTTTTGAACTCAATTTTTACCGTTATTCCGTAATAAAGGTGCACTTTTGGGGGTTTATATTTCAGTTTTATCTAAAAATTATATCATAAATATTAAAGAAACTCTTTATGTAATGTAAATATACGATTTAAAGCAAAGAAATACAAAAAATGTTTTTTTCACGATAAAAGGGATGGTTGCTAAAAGGATTAAAAAAATAATTATAATTTAATCATAATACAACAATAAAACATTAAAAACATTTATTTTATCAAATTAAACACAATTAGTTAAGCCAGAATGGTTAAATCTGAATTTTTTCTATTTTCAACAAAAGGGGTGGATTTCACCCCTAAAATAAAAATAGCGCAATACGAGCGTATGTCACTTTTTAAGTAGAGGGCTTAATGTATTTAATCCTAAAATTTCATCCAAATCGATGGAGGTTCAACGAAATCGGAGGTTGCACCTGATTTTTGCCTTCATTAACTGTACTATAGATATTATGTCTAGGTCGTAAGAGTAACATTGGGTACAATGCAGTCTTTCAAAAAACTAACTCCGTTGTACCTTGTGTTGCAATAGAAAATTACGATTTATTGGCTAACTAATGAAGTTCCATTATTATAATTATTATGACGTCAATCGTGACGAAACATTTAGCGTATCTTCAGTACCTAAACAATAATCCTACCCCCGGTAATGACGCGTTAAGGAAGGGCTTAAGATAAGCATTATCATGATTTAGTTTGACATTGTTCTTCAAGTATCTTTTGTAAATGATTGGCTTAAGAAGATTTATCGCCGAATTTTCAAATATTATGTCAATATACAATAAGAGATCTACCGTATTTATACACAAGGGTCCGTTATTGGGTCATCCATACTATCTATATCTTAATCTTGATCTATTTCTGTGGCTAATTATAAACGACAATTTAATTTTCCCCATACATGATACAAAATGTTTGAACCTGTTTGTTACGAAGATTCAGTATTTTTGGTATGATAAGTGATAACACGTAGATCTAGATAAAATAAGGGTTTTTAAATCGACAAAATATATCCATAATAATTAATAGCCGAAATATCGCGTATTTGTGAAAATAAAAACACTATTATGACACTTTCCAAATTAAAATTGACACAAAAACGAATAATATTTTTTTATCAAATACCTACATTTTCTAACAAGTTAGCTGTAAGCTATAATTGACATTTCGATAGACTATTGAGTACAGAACAAAGAATACTTCTTCTTCTTCTTTTAAATTGCTCCTGCGTGAATCGCCTATCAGGCTACATCAGAGTGTGATGACGGAGACATGTAACATTATAATACCACTAAATTAATAACCCTTAGGGTGGGTTGCACCATAACTATAACTAACTTTATCAATAACTTTGACTAGTATAACTACAACGCAAAATGTCAAATCTTTTGTATAGATAATGTTTTTTAATTTGATTGTTAGTTTCCATTTTAGTAACTAGATGGCGTATGGGTAGACAACTATCGGTAATAATTATACCAGGTAATACCATCAATAATAATTGCTACAAAACTTCGTAAGAATGTAAAACTTGATACATTTCAATTTGAAAAAGACACAATGATATTCCAATGAATAGGATAATAAAGTTATTATAACGATGTTTTAGTTAAAACTCACGAACGAAAATAGAAATAGCCCTATTTATCGTTATTCACACCAAATGTCACAAGAATTATAAATGTTGGTTTTAACAACATCTTACCTGCTCAATAACGGATATTTAATGGCCAATATTTTACCAATACCTAATGAACATCAAAAACCAAAATTGCACAATTTGGGAAAAAATAATAAAAACCACACCAACAATAATTATTGTTATTTTTAACAAAAAATTAAAACCGACTTCCAAGGTAAAAACAATAATAACATTAATATGAACTAAAAAGTATTAAATAATTTTTACTATCTAATAGTGCCTTTTTCCGAATTCGGCTAAACCTCAACTATTTCTGTACTCAATCTTCATTATTTTAAAGTCGGTATCAGATAGCTGAATCTTCAGTCCTCTGACAGAATATTTGAAACTTTTGGAACTGGCACCGACTTCAAAATTATGAAGATTGAGTACAGAAATAGTTGAGGTTTAGCCGAATTCGGAAAAAGGCACTATTAGGTAGTAAAAATTATTTAATACTTTTTAGTTCATATTAATGTTATTACTGTTTTTACCTTGGAAGTCGGTTTTAATTTTTTGTTAAAAATAACAATAATTTCACTCTTTTTAGTTACACTAGTACGTAAACCTTCGCGTATATTTTACGTATTTTATTACAATTTGTAAACTTTATATTTTCTAAGAAAATTTAGTTCCGCAATTCAACAACAGATGTCGTTGTTAAGCATCTGCATCGCGGTATCGCTTACTCGACAGCATTTGATATAACTAATTCGCTACAATAAATTTGTTCTTCTCGCTCACACTCACTGGTTGTCTTAATTGATATTACGCCAGAGGGATTAACGTCCCAGGGTAACCCTACAGAACCATAAGACCAGTTTTAGGCGTATGACGTCTTTTTTTTACATTAAGAGTCACGACTCACACTCACAAAATAATATATTATCAGTGAAGTGAACAGTAGTTAGTAAAGTATTCGATCTGTATAATATAAAGTAGTAAAATATTCGATCTGTAGTCTGCCGCCACGCGCCGTCCGCACGACACCGTTGCCTCTGCAGCGCCGACTGCCGTGTATTAAACAAACTGGTGTTGTTATGTAACAATACATAATTATTATTATTAGTATATCCATACCTATGCCTTGTACTACGAGTACTATCTATTCTGTGCCATGAGACATTGGTGACCCTAACACGACGTGGTAATGATGATGATGACGATGATGATGATTATGATTATGATGATGAATATTAATTGCATAGTAGCATATGCTTTCTGTTCTTAAAACAACGCCGAAACTCCCAAACGTGTATCTATAAGGAGTCAGGAGTTCTCTCAGCATCTTCGAAACCATAGTATACCTTGACCCAATATTTAACTTTTTGGTAGCATATTCTTAGTACACTTCACATAAAACCAAAATCACCATATGTTTTCATATAAATTTCGAGGAGTTCCCTCGATTACTCATGGATCCCATCATCAGGTCACCACTTTTGTGAACATGGTACCAAATTGGAGTGAAACCTAATACAACAAAACAAAAATTTCGAAAATCGGTTCACAAACGGCTAATCGTTGAACATACAAAAATAAAAAAAATAAAAAAATATCCACAGCCGAACATATAACCTCCTCGTTTTTTGGAAGTCGGTTAAAAAGTAGAAGAAGTTTCAAAGTAACATGGCCGCCAAAAGCTCTCCGATTAGACTCTTAAGCAGCCTTAGCTCTCCGAAGTAGCCTTATTCATTGACCATAAAAAAATAAAAAAAACTAGTGGTACTACGGAACAGTTTTAGCTATCCGATTAGACTCTTAAGCAGTTTTAGCTATCCGATTAGACTCTTAAGCAGCCTTAGCTCTCCTAAGCAGGCTTAGCTCTTCGATTAGACTCTTAAGCAGCTTTAGCTCTCCTAAGCAGCCTTAGCTCTCCGATTAGACTCTTAAGCAGTTTTAGCTCTCCGAATAGACTCTTAATCAGCTTTAGCTCTCTTAAGCAGCCTTAGCTCTCCGAAGTAGCCTTATTCATTGACAATAAAAAAATTAAAAAAAACTAGTGGTACTACGGAACAGTTTTAGCTATCCGATTAGACTCTTAAGCAGTTTTAGCTATCCGATTAGACTCTTAAGCAGTTTTAGCTATCCGATTAGACTCTTAAGCAGCTTTAGCCCGCCGATTAGACTCTTAAGCAGCCTTAGCTCTCCTAAGCAGACTTAGCTCTTCGATTAGACTCTTAAGCAGCTTTAGCTCTCCTAAGCAGCCTTAGCTCTCCGAAGCAGCCTTAGCTCTCCGATTAGACTCTCAAGCAGCCTTAGTTCTCCTAAGCAGCCTTAGCTCTCCGATTAGACTCTTAAGCAGCCTTAGGTCTCCGATTAGACTCTTAAGCAGCCTTAGCTCTCCAATTTGACTCTTAAGCAGCTTTAGCTCTCCGATTAGACTCTTAAGCAGCCTAAGCTCTCCGATTAGACTCTTAAGCAGCTTTAGCTTTCCGATTAGACTCTTAAGCAGCTTTAGCTCTCCGATGCAGCCTTAGCTCCCCGATTAGACTCTTAAGCAGCCTTAGCTCTCCGGTAAGACTCTTGAGCAGCCTGAGCTCTCCGATTAGACTTTTAAGCAGCTTTAGCTCTCCGATTAGACTCTTAAGCAGCCTTAGCTCTCCGTAGACTCTTAAGCAGCCTTAGCTCTCCGATTAGACTCTTAAGCAGTCTTAGCTCTCCGAAGTAGCCTTATTCATTGACCATAAAAAAAATTAAAAAAACTAGTGGCCCGACACGCACTTGGCCGGTTTTTTGTAAGATATTATATAGGTACTCAGAGCAATGCTTACAGGGCTACAGGCCTCCCTGGTCTGGCCATTCTTGCGCCCCCCCAGAGTCTGCGCCCTGTGCCTGGGCACCGGTGGCACCGCCCTATTTACGGCACAGGTTCACACAAACATAAAATATGGATTAAATGTAAGGGTATTTCATATTACATTAATTTTACAAAGAGGGTAGGCCGGGCGCCATTTTTTTTTTTGCACATTGACCTGCCAACTTTTTTGCATAGATTTTTCCCGGACCTGAGGGGTTAAGGTTAAGGGTTAAGGTTGTCACGTTCAACCGACTTTACAGACAACCGATTTTTTTTAATTGCTTGTATTATGTCGTCCTATTTGTTATAAACTCACATAATTAGTAAAAATAGTGAAATACAGAATATCATTGTTAAGTCAAACAAAGTTCACCGGGTATCTAGTAATATTATAAATGCGAAAGTGTGTCTTGTCTGTTTGCCTGTCACCTGTTCACGTCCAAACAGCAGAACCGATTTTGATGAAATTTGGTATGGCGATACTTTGAGCCCTTGGAAAGGACATACAATACTTTTTATTCCGAAAACTTACGGTTCCCGCGCGATAAACAGTAAACGAATTTTGTCGCAACGGAGTTGCGGGCATCCTCTAGAGCAGTGGTTCTTAACCTTTTAGTCATGAGGGACCGTTTTACCAAATGTTTGTCCAGCCGGGGACCACCCGGTTGGTTTACCTAAACTAAGGGTTTTTTAATAAAGAAAATAAGGACAACTTTATAATTACTTAGCACTATTTTTTTAAATATGATTTTTGTGACTGCATAATCTATACTCATTAGTCATTACTAACTTTTCAATTTTTAGGATGGCTTCGCGGACCACTTTTAATGCCTCCAGGGACCACTGGTTAAGAACCACTGCTCTAGTCTTGTAGGTTATAATATTTTATTTCTCCTTTTATTTTCGCCATATATTACAGTCTTGATAATAAAATAGTAACATAGTGATTTTTTTTATCTATGGACGCATCACACCACGTCAGTCTGGCCCTGTGCTAAGTACCTGAAGGACTTGTGTTACTAGTCCACTTAAAAAAGCAGGTGTAGAGTGCGTGAGCTGCAACCTAAGCAATTTCTTCAGAAATGTGTTTAGGATGCCTAGAAGATAAACATACTAAAAGTCCCCGCCCCTAGGGGGTGAGCCGGAGTGGGGGGAGGGGGTTAAAGTTCCCGTTTTTGAGTTTTTAGCTCATATCTTTAAAACGGTACGTCGTAAAGAAAATACTCTACACCTGCTTTTGGGCTATTCTTTGGGTGGACTATACGGTACCAGACAACGGAAATATATTTAATATTTTATACTGAGTATACATACATTTTTGTTTTTTATTATAATATGATACACAATTATTCCGTCGCGTCGGCGGGATTAGAACCCGCGACCCCCGTATAGATATTGTTTTTTTTTCTTTTTTTGTTAGCGGCTTTTCCAATATAACAGACTAGGGCAAAACAATGTTTTATAACTTAATGCGCTTTGTTTGATTTTTTTTAATTATGATTACCTATTTATACTTTTTTTTATTTATACTTCTATTGTAAAATGGGTATATTATTATCGATGTATCTAAAGACTCGCGCAGTCATCAAGCGTTCTAGTTTAGCAAAACTTAGAAAATTACGAGCTGTCTACCCTTAACACTCTCACTGCCAGCAATATATAGCATGGTTACAATTTAGCAAGCCATGGAGTCCGCCTGCGGGTCCCAACGATTCTGCTGCGGCAGGCCGTCACTCAAAATGAAATAATATTACAGCAGGCCGTGGGGTCCGCTGGCGTCTAGTTAAGAATGCTTTTAGCACGCCGTGGGATCCGCTGTGACCCCCTAAATTCAAACAGATATTTCTACTACAGGCCTGCTAATAAGAAAAAGATATGTATAGTATTGGCTTGCGCATACAGTAAGCTACATGTTGAAAAAAAAATCATGTCAATCGGAACAAAAATTATATTTCTGTATGGCGGGGAATAAATGAAAAACAAAAAAAGTTTAAATTGACAAATCTTTATTATTTTAGTTCAAAAACAAGAAAAAAACCTGCACTGAGGAAAAAAAATACTTTTGGCTGTGTTTATTGGTAGAACAAAACGCGCAAACACTGGGATTCGTTGGGCAAGTGAGGAATTAAGTCTACTTGTTTTTTGTGAGTTTCTTGGCCTCTACGCTTGTTTTGCCATCTTGATCGTAATATACTTGCGACGTATAAGTCGATTGCGATGGTCAGTCAAAGGGTTCTTTCCGAACTTTCCTTCTTCTTCGCAAAAAAATTCCGAAAGTGCAAAAGTGCGGCAAAAACACGTACGCAGCAAGCCGAGGGGGCGGCCGGCGGCCAGATAACAATTACTTTAGCTGGCCAGCTAGTTAAATTCTAGAAAATTACAAGCGGCGTGGCGGACAAAATGTTTTGGGGGCGGCCGGCGACCCCCACGGCCTGCTGGTATATTTCTCTAAAATAAGACTGGCCCCTTGCACTCACAAACCCGCCGGCGGATCCCATGGCAGCGAGAGTGTTAAGGTACAATTCCGTGCATCGCGATCGATCGCGGTCGTGCACGACCTACGACTGTCGTCGGCCGCTCGCGACCATAGTCAGCGTATGAAAATGTATGGCACCGCTTCCGATGACGCGCGCGGCCTACGACTGTTGTAAACCGCGCGCGACCGTACCATATAACTTTGACACGGTCGCGCGGGGCCTACAACTGTCGTCGGTCGTGCGCGATTGTCATAACTTCAAGACACGATCGCGCGCGGCTTACGACAGTCGTAGGCCGCGCGCGTCAGTCGCGGGCCTCGGAAGCGGTGCCATACAATTTCATACGTTGACTATGGTCGCGAGCGTCCGACGACAGTCGTAGGTCGTGCGCGACCGCGATCGATCGCGATACACGAAATTGTACCTTTAATCTATTGTTACGGATACGGACAGTTGTTTACCTCTGCGCGTACTTTCTAGAAAAGTCCAACCGTTGTTTATGTGAATTGCGTGTTTACGTAAACAATCCAGACTGGAACGTTCCAGAAAGCGTCGCGGGCCATATAAAAGGTAAACAAGCCGGCGTTCAGTTCAGTTTTATCTGAGCGATCTTCGAGGCGACTTCGAAGTGAGAACAAGTGATCAATAGTGAGTGACAGTGATAGTGCTTAGTGTTTGGACTTAGTGATTAGTGTGAGCTAGTGTTTGCGAATAAAGTCTTCAAGAGAGTCACCAGGTCTTTCTCTCCGAAACCAAAGAACCCTAGCACGTAACACTATTAATTAGTTTTAAGTTTAAGTTAGTCGAACGAGTTAGTACCAATTTGTGCAATAAAGAGTTCATATCTATCGATCTAGTATTAGTTCCCTACTAAAAGACTTATGGCTATTATAATAAACGACACAATCGTTTTACATCTTCTTTATTTTCCTTAAAACTATTTAAATTAAATCACAGGTGTTAATCTTTGGTTTTATTTTGGTTTTGTTTTTCCGTGTCCTTTTTCCTTTCTGGCAGGGGTCCGTGCTTCCAGTTGGCCGGGTATCCGAACTTCTTAACGTTGTCCCACCACAGCTGCTCTCCTTGGGCGAAAAACAGGTAGACGATGTTCGTGATAACTAAAACTGCTAAGCAGATCCAAAACGCCAACCGCCACTCTTTTAATGTCGACTGAAACAAAAAGCATTTTTAATACGCTTTCATAAGCTTGGGCTGTATAATAATATAAGAATAATAATATCTATGGACGCTTCACACCACGTCAGTCTGGCCCCGTGGTAAGTACCTGAAGGACTTGTGTTACGGGTACCAGACAACGGAAATATATTTAATACCTACTTCTATACTATACATATATTTAAGATTTTTTATTATATGATACACATATTTAATACACATCCATGACCCAGGAACTTTGAAAACTTTTTGTTCCGTCGTCGGCGGGATTCGAACCCGCGACCCCCGGCTTGAGCTACCAACAGCCCCACAACTGAGCCACAGAGACGACCTCTGTGGCTCAGTTGTGGGGCTGTTGTGTATATATGTACCTATGTAACGGAATCTTAGAGCACGATTTTTACCTATCTCCAGTAGTCTAATTAATTCGAAACTTTGCATACGTATTAAGAACCAATTTGTAATTAAAAGGGGTGTTTTTTAAAAGCTTTTGTAAACTATAATTTAATAAATAAGCCTACCCATAGTCTTTACGTTTAATTGAGTAATGGGTATCAAGATTTCACGCGTATAATAAATCAATCCATTATAAATATTTGATTTCGCAGCAAAACCAGGCAATATCACGTCGCTCGTAAAACTTTACTGTAAGCTGTAGGAAAACTATAGGTATTTTTTTTTATTAGCATCTTATATGGGACCTCTCGTTCCCCCTTCAATGAGAAGGGACAGTTAATTCCATATAATATTTACTTTACATATTTATATAAAATTTTACGTTTTATTTACTAATTTTATTTTAGGTTTTATTAATATATTACTTTGCCGAGCTTTGCTCGGTATTCGATAAAACAGGAATAAAATAATATTTTCAAAAAATGATTCTTAGCTGGATCGATTTATCGCCCCGAAACCCCCTATAATATACAAAATTTCATGAAAATCGTTGGAGCCGATTCCGAGATTCCAATTATATATACAAGAAATGCTCGTTTAAAGATATAAGATATAATTTTTAGGTTTTATTTACATTATTTACTATAGGTAAGTAACTTGACTGGCTAGGCCGTGGCGTTGGAGCGAGACAGATGGAAGACCTTGGGGGAGGCCTTTGCCCAGCAGTGGGATAGTATAGGCTTATAAAAAAAGTAATTTGACTTTTAAACTCCCCAAATAATTTCAATATTTCTTTAATCCTTCGTTCGGGGATTCTTGGAAATGCTATTGTATTCTATTGTTATCGCGATCACCGGTGCTCTTAAGTGCAACAGGTACACACTGAGCCCGCCGGGTTGCCGACATGTTATTATGTCGGCAACTTTTTGTCGGCGGTCTAGTTGGCGGCTTCACATAATACAAGTTGGAAAATTTGGTCGGCGGCATGTCGGCGGCTTGAGATGAGAAATTTATTTGGCAGTCAGTGATTGGTCAGTGATTGGTCAGTAATTGCCGCGTGTCTATAGGTTGTGTCGCCGGGCAACTGAGTGCAGGCGTACCCAAGTCGCCAACATGTCGGCGGGTAACACGCCGGGCGCATGTTGCCGACATCATTCTTTTCATATAGGTCGGGTTGTGTCGCCGGGCTTTGTCAACGGCCCGGCAGGCTCAGTGTGTATTGCGCTTTATGGGGCTTGAAGGATTAATTATTGTGGACTTCATATTACTTAATATAGTGAACTAGGGTGGGTCTTGCATAAATAAATAAATAAAAAATAAGTGTGGCACTCCTGGATTGCCGCGGTAAAGCTATAACATGGCATTATTTATCAACTTATTCAATTATAATTCGCATACGTTCAGTCGCACGCACACAAACACCGTGACGAAGACTACATCTGACGTGTAATATGCACAAAGATCTATCTGATCTGAGAGCCACTACATGTAAGCTGCGTTCTTAAGGGCGTTCCGTCCGGAGATTCCGTAATTGACCGTATTTAAAACCTTATAAACTCATAATCTGAAAGCTACAAAGTTATAATAAAAATACAGCAATAATCTTCAGTATATCAACATTCCTTTTGTCGTTTTAAATTTTATATTTTTGTTTATTATACTCGTGATATCAGCTTCCAAAGTAATACCAATTTGTTAAAATTCAAGCATACATTCAGCATCTCCTTAGGTTTTACAAATTACTTTTATTTGAAACTCACGCCAATAGATCGACAACATCATAAACTACATATTCGCCGTTTTAAATTTTTTTTAGGACAATTTTGAACTGAGATAAGTAAAAATAATAGGGTTTTGGCGTGATCTCGGCAACGCGGCAAATGTATGGCCAAGGTCGTTTGCTCGGGGGACGACCTTAAAGATAAAAAACACCTTGGCTTAGAAATAATCTTATCAATGACATTTCGCTTAAGGCAAGTTATGTTTTGTGACAAGTGACAAGAAGGCCAAGATAAAAGCACCTTAGTTCTAGCTACAAGAATTGTCAAGAAATCTAGATATTATTAATCTTCCAAGAACCACGATCAATGTTCACTAAGCCTATAACTTTTTTATAATATTATGGTCAGTAGATATTCTTAGTGATTACCATGGTATTTATACTATGGTGTAATCTATTTTCTTTAGTAATTGTTAATATTGGTACCTACGTCATAGTAAGTAATGTAGTCCCTGGCCAAGAACCTTGAATAATTTTACCGACGAAATTAAACAGTGGTAGCAAATTTTCATAAATCCTTGCTATATTCTGCGGTAAAATCATGACAACGTCTTGGCTAACCTCCCCAAACTTTTTCCGAAAGTCGAGAGCAGCATGTAGTACTTAATACTTACATTTGGCGTTAAAAGACCGATCAAATACGGTGTGATGATGGCGGAGATAGCAGCTATACCGTTGACCATTGCCGTGGTGGTACCAGCGTAGTTGGGCGTGATGTCCAGCGCGTTGATTTTCATACCACTGTAGTACGCCCCCATAAGTGTCATGGCGGCCACGAACCAAAACACAGCTAGGGTTGTGTCGCAACCAGAGTACGAGGCTAGAATTATGCAGATTCCAGGACCAGTAGCGGCTGCAAATAAAAAAAAGTTAAAGTTAAAAAAGTTTGTATAATATAATCTAGATAATTTGCTGCTCCGCCCGCGTGACTATATTTTTTTTATTTTCGACCCTTTCTACCCCGTTAGGGGTTGAGTTTTGTATAATCCGTTTTAAATGGATGTCTTTACTCTTATACTCCTCCTAAGGTAAACCTAATGCTAAGTACTCACATACGGTTTTGCTCGATAGTTTTACATTTTCCATTGAGCCAGCTCGAAGCGAGCCTTCGAGCTGTCAGTTTTGCGGTCCATACGGTGGTTATTGCTCGATTTGGAGTAAGACTATCGAGCAAAACCGTATGTCAGTACTTAGCATTAGGTTTACCTTAGGAGGAGTATAAGGGTAAAGACATCCATTTAAAACGGATTTTACAAAACTCAACCCCTAAGGGGGTAGAAAGGGTCGAATTATATTAGTGACATTTCGAGACTAATCAATGGTATTTAGACAGTGACATTTGCAAATCTAACTTTCCGAAAATATGTAAATAGTATTGCAAAGTATTTTGGGGCAGAAATTACTTTAACCATTATGTGCAGATTATGATGATCAATTATTATAATTTAAAGGTGAAAAACTTTCCTTGGTAATATAAGAAACATAATATAGCAGTATTTCTCTAATATAAATCAGAGGCTGTTGAAATATACAAAGTACGGTACGTGTGAAGTAATACGGAAAAAGAAAACAAAATTAACTGAGACAGAAATAATTTAAGACGTAATTGTTACAAACAATGGTTCTACAAGAACGATTATCATCTAGTTATTAATTTATTGATAATAAACTAAATAACTGCACGGTTGTAAGTATCTAAACACACTAGGCTGAATTACGCCGACGTAAATTCCGTCGCGTTTACGCCGCGCTGCCCTGTTACGACAAAACGATGCAACCCGGGTTACAGCGTTTTGTAATAATAAAGTCTAAATTTATCTACTCGATGTAAGCTTTCTATTGATATAACCCACAAAATTGGGGACAAGTTTTTAACTGAGTTAATCTATATTAAATCATGCTGTAACCCAAAATGTGGATGAAGTATTTCTGCAAAACGCTGTCAGCCACCCAGCTTACAGTGTTTTGTAAAAATAATTAAATATTGCATCGTTTTCTACCCGTAGTAGGATAACAATCGCCCAAGTTTGAGCTTATTTGTATTTTTGCAAAACGCTGCAAGCTGAGTTTGCCCCTCAATATTTTATACTGGTACATGTTTTTATAGTATTTCAAGATAATTTAAAAAATACGATAAAATAATGTTGTAATAAAAATTTGGAAATATTGTAAGTAATAAAAACATATAAAAACCATGTACCTATCTACACTGGATAAAATTTGGTAACGAGCTTAAGTTAAAAAAAATTAAACTCATTTTTTGAAAGAACGTTTTGCAGGATACAACGTTTTATCGTAACAGGGTCGCGCGTATAAGCGCATACAAAATACGGACGGAACGCGACAGACACACTATGCCGAAATTCCGTCGCGAGCCGAATTTCCGTCGAGCCGAGTCGAGCGTAAAGTTCGGCAGCGATTCGTCGGTAATGTTTTGTATAGCAACACACTATACGCGATGGAATTATCAAAACCGAACATAGCAAATCCAACCTAATAACTCCAAAGCGTTAACGCACACATTACATCTGAGAATTTTAAATACTCACTTACGCGCGCGTTCCGCAACGGAAATTACGCCGCGAAATTTCGGCTCTTCGCGTAATTTATAGTGTGTCGCATCAGACGTAAGCGGCTGAACGTAATTACGGCCACGTAAATTACGCCAGCGTAATGGGCATTGTCCAAAAAAATCACATGTACTTTTTATATTTTTTTTCGTTAAAATAGGGTATTTTAAGAATATAAATTAAATAATTTTGAAATTCATTGGCTAGTTTTTTCTCAATAAAATTTTAAAGTTTCGCTGTGACGTCATCATCGGCGGCCAGTTGACCTCTGCAGTATGTTTTTTTTTCCTTTCAATCTTATTTATAATGGCTGGTTCGTCAAATGTAAGTTCTCATTATGTGAAAGCTGATACGAGAAGCTTACCAAAAGTTCGAAACGTAATGTTGGTCGAATTTATTGCTAATTTAACGCCATTGAAGGTCAAACTAAGGTTAAACATATTTGTTCAAAAATATAAGTAAGTAATGGGTATTTTTTTCGTTTATATACAGAAAAACGATCACTGACCTTATTCCTCGAAATGTTTTTGTAATGAGCAAAATTAAAAAAAAATGGACAATCCCCATTCAGTCTAGTGTGTTTAGAGATGAACCCTAAATTTTACCGATTGTAGTGTAGATCTTTCTTGCGTTCTTGATGTTGTGGTATCCTTTTTTGATGCAGAAGTCGCAGATTAGGCCGAAGAAGAATGAAGTGATCCACATAGCGATGTATGGGAGAGCAGACAGAGTTCCGGCATCTTTTATATTAAACTTTAACACGTCAGTCATGTATTTTGGTAAGTCGGTGACCATGGTGAAATAACCCCAATCGTGACCGATCTGAAAAGATTTTTTAGAGAATGAACTATTGTATCTTGATTTTGAAACTTTAGCAGTTCTTATTTCAACTTCGAAGCGCGATCGTATGAAAAGAACATTGTAGTGGCTTTTAGCGATAGTAATTTGGTTAAATACTCTAATGGAGTTTTTATGCCTGTTGAACTTGGTTATTGTTGTAAGAAGAACTGAGACTAAATGTAAATGTTTTCAAATACGTGACCATCACAAATTGGCCCATTTACAGACTCGAAAAATATTTTTTGTTTGAAGTTTATAATATTATATTTTTTATAAACTTACGCCAGCAATAATCAATGCCCACAAAGGTACTGATCGCAGCAAAGCCTTCCAGGGTACAGGATCTAAATCCTGCTCCTCGCTGTGTATCAACGCTAGCACGTTTTCGTTCAAAAACTTCTTTTCTTTGGCCGATATGAATGGATGTCTATTTGGCGTGCTGTAGCAAAGCAAAGTCTGAAAAGTATACATTGTCTTAATCTTCAGGTGGAACAAACGTCTGCCAAAAAGGCTTCGCAAGTACATAATATTAAGAAAAGAACTGGTTTTTTTTTCATAAAAAACCATACGTCCATAACTCATATTATTTACGACATAATCGCACTTATAAGGTTTGATTCAGACCGCAACGCAAGGCGTAGATGCATTTCTAAAATATAGATTTGACAGATTTGCAAAACGTCTCACCCAATTGAAATCTGTCAAATCCATACAAATTAATGCTTAGCACAAACCTACTAGTACGGGAGTCCTAGAACTAATTTTTTTGTGACTACTAACAAGCTAATTTTTTGTGAGTAGCTACATTTCGTTAAGACGAACAACATTTTTATTTTCGAAAAATCTCGAAAGTGGTAGCTAACAGAGATAGAAAGTATTTCATACTTTGACTCGACGGTTCTAAAATATGGATTGTTTTATTTGTAGGACAAGGGTACTCTTAAGTTATATAACTATTAACCTACAAATATACAAAAAATCAGCTGGTTAGAGTTCCGTTTTAGGGTTCTGTAATGAACAAAACTTGGTTGACTACTGTACCTTAAAACGGAACCCTAACCAGCTGATTTTTTGTATATTTGTAGGTTAATAATTATATAATTTAAGAGTACCCTTGTCCTACAAATAAAACAATCCATATTTTAGAACCATCGAGTCAAAGTATAAAATCCTTTCTATCTCTGTTAGCTACCACTTTCGAGATTTTTCGAAAATAAAAATGTTGTTCGTCTTAACGAAATGTAGCTACTCACAAAAATTGGCTCCCGTACTATACGCGACCACGCGACTGCGAAGCGGCAGCGTCAATACAAAACACACATTTGACAACTGTAGGTTTGTGCTAAGCATAATGCCGCGCCGCGCCTCGCCTCGCCTCGTCGCGTTGCGGTTTGAATTGACCCTAAGTGTCTAAACACACTAGGTTGAATTACGCCGGCGTAGATTCCGCCGCGTTTACGCCGCGTTTCAAACTCATACAAAATTCCGTCGCGTATTTGTATGCGTTTTACAATTGCGGCGGAATTTACGCCGGCGTAATTCAGCCTAGTGTGTTTAGACACTTACGTTCCCTACAAGTGACGTTTGTAAAACGTCAGTGGGGCGCAAAGTGAAGTGAAGCGTCGTGTCGTATAGCGCAGTGTCGTGTAGTGTGGTCTCACCTTTATAAGCTATCATTATGATAGGTTACAATAAAATGCTTTATCACAACAAACAAGTTCTACTTCAAATTTAGAAAAAAAAAAATAAGAAAGGCTAACGCCAAAAGAAGAAGAAAAAAAAAAGAACTTACCCAGAAAACAAACCAAGCGAGGCCGAGACCTCCGAACAAGTAGAATACGTTTTCCCACCTACCCCCATGGAGTACCAAGCCAGATAAGTATGTTCCCGCTATGTTACCGATTTGGGCGCCACCGAATACTATCGCACCCATGCGGGCCCTTTCCGTCTTTGGTGCCCAATTTGAAACCATCACCATAAGCGCGGGCATTGTTGGACCCTAAAAGAAAAGAATAAAACAAAAAATATAAGAACAAAAGAATCATGGCCAAATTTGTATAGGACTTTTATTTTTGATGTCCCAAAATAAACTATACTTAGTTAGATTTGGTTGTTCTTAAGCTCTAAACATAATGGGGATTGTCCATTTTTTTTGAATTTTGCTCATTACAAAAACATTTCGAGGAATAAGGTCAGTGATCGCTTTTCTGTATATAAACGAAAAAAATACCCATTAGTTACTTATATTTTTGAACAAATATGTTTAACCTTAGTTTGACCTTCAATGGCGTTAAATTAGCAATAAATTCGACCAACATTACGTTTCGAACTTTTGGTAAGCTTCTCGTATCAGCTTTCACATAATAATAACTTGCATTTAACGAACCAGCCATTATAAATAAGATTGAAAGAAAAAAAAAACATACTGCAGAGGTCAATTGGCCGCCGATGATGACGTCAGAGCGAAACTTTAAAAAATTTATTGAGAAAAAACTAGCCAATGAATTTCAAAATTATTTAATTTATATTCTTAAAATACCCTATTTTAATGAAAAAAAATATAAAAAGTACATGTGATTTTTTTTGGACAATGCCCATTCCGTTTGAGAATTATGTCTAAATAGCCACGGTTTTTTACAATAATTAATAACGTTAACACTTATTTTGAGGTTAGACTTAAGAACTACCTTTTTCCCGACTGCGGTGTAGCCTACAAGTGTATATTCGGCGATCTCGTTTCTATAATTATTTCAATTTAGAGTATTACCCAAAAAATAGAACGAATGCGAATAATCGCCGGCTGTTAGAACACAACGAAACTAAAATATGTTGATCTTTTTTTGTGGCTATTTACAGACACATTTCTAATATTTTTCGATGTCTTAATATATTAGGGAATTTTTGCTACCAATGGCATATCGGGACGCTACTGCCCACATTTTATCATCTGGTACGTTTTGGCCATTCTTCTTTTATAACTATTGATGCTTGGGATAAACGCAGATAAGAAACGTCGTAGTATTGATAACGATGCACGGTATTGATACTGTACGAGTATGAAATGCAAAAAAGTTGTCAAAACTCCAATTAATACACAAGCAGATAAGCTTATCTGATTCATGCCCAATTTCTAAAATCTTCTTACAAATTTTCTTATATTATGCTTATTATTGGCTTACGACAAACCATTAAATAGATAACCTCCTGTCAAAAAACCCAGAATCAGTAAATGACGCCCGCAACTCCGTTGCACCAAAATTCGTTTTAAATCGTGCGGGAACCGCACATTTTTCTGGGTAGTATCTCCATACACAGCAAAATTGGTTCAGCGGTTTTGGCATGGAGGGGTAATAGACAGACAGACAGTATACAGGGTGTAACAAAAATAAGTGATAATACTTTAGGGTGTGTACTGTGTACATGTTCCTTGTAGAGAGTTCACTTTGAAAGTAGCAGCACTGAAAGACCAATTTTTAAAACTCGTGACGCTCGGGCCCTTGCCCATACAAAAGTGAAAAAAAATCTTCACAGTGAACTCTTTACAAGGAACACGTACACACCCTAAAGTATTATCACTTATTTTTGTTACACAATGTATTAGTATCGATATCATAAAACGATACGTCCTCATACTATATCCTTGGCATTGAGTGCTGACACAGTATCGTAGATAATAACCGCTCCTTTATGGCGCACTTATCGCTATCTAGAAACCTTCTTGTCAAAAACTCTTAAATCAATAGTTTTATTTGACTTGCTGATTTATCAAGAATAACTGACAGGCCCATACGTTTACTGATTTAAACATTTTAAGGTGTCAATTTAAACAGTAACTCTTCGATATTGTTAGTTTTATTTACATCTGCCATTTTAACATAATTTATATAAGTTTATATACTTACGGATTTTGTGGCGGAGCACTTATATTAATCCCGACGTTTCGGCTGCCTTACAGCTGCCGTGGTCACGGGCGGACTGAGGTGACAGGTGTCCAATCTCTTGAAGTTATTGAACTACCCTACGATTCATCATTTTTGTTTGCGTTCCGATCTACGCAGAATGAACTCACAGTGTCTTGAATCCGAGATGTTATGGATTTGTGCTTGAGTTTGTTTATTACTGGATCCCAACTAGATGGCAGCACCCAACCATCTTCACGGTTAAAATTAGGGTGCTTTTTAATTTCTATGGCTTCGCGTATCATTCTTGGGCGGTATCGTGCTTCTTTTACCAGTACTTGTGGCTTATCAAATTTTATGTAATGGCGAGGTTGATCACTGGATCACCGTACGACTGTGATTGTGGCCTCTCTTATATAGGGCAAACCAAAAGGTCCATCAAATTCAAACACATTGCAGATGTCAAACACCGTAGAAACACCAAGTCTGCGATTTGTGAACACACCAGTGTGTGTTCACAAATCGCAGACTTGGTGATTCTACGCTGTTTGCCATCTGCAATGTGTTCCTTGATCCGGGTTTTGATGGACCTTTTGGTTTTCCCTATATAAGAGAGGCCACAACCACAGTCGAGTTTGTAGATTCCTGCATCTTGAAGGGGTAAGTTGCATTTCACTGATGGTAAACATTGGCTGATCTTTTTGGGCGGCTTAAAGTATGTTTTTATTGAAGCTTTCCTTAGAATGTAGCTCACTTTATCAGTGACTCCCTTTATAAATGGTAACACTGCAGGTAATCTTTCCACTGTTGCCGGCTTCACTCGGTTGCTGCTCTGTTTGCGTGGTACCCGAAGCTTATTGTGGCGTAAAACTTGTGTAACATGATGAAGTTCGGTATCCACATGCTGTTCATCGCAGATTCCTCGCGCTCTTTGAAATAAAGATTTTCCAAAAGTACTCAACTGTGCTGGGTGCTATATGTTGTGGAATTATGACTTTTACAAGCAAGTAGATGGTGTTGCGATGGGCTCACCTGTTTCACCTGTTGTGGCTGATATTTTTATGGAAGACTTCGAGAAGTTAGCCCTCGAGTCCTCACCTGTACAACCCACCTTCTACAAGCGGTATGTAGATGATACTTTCACAATATTACCATCAGACAAAGTATCCATATTCCTCGATCACCTGAACAGCCTCAACTCCAAAATACAGTTCACAATGGAGTTGGAGAGAGATAATTCCTTAGCTTTCTTGGACGTATAAGTAATAAGGAATCCTGATGGCACATTGGGTCATACGGTGTATCGCAAACCTACACACACAAACAGATATTTAAATGGTGATTCCCATCACCACCCAGCATAGTTGAGTACTGTTGGAAAATCTTTATTTCAAAGAGCGCGAGGAATCTGCGATGAACAGCATGTGGATACCGAACTTCATCATGTTACACAAGTTTTACGCCACAATAAGCTTTGGGTACCACGCAAACAGAGCAGCAACCGAGTGAAGTCGGCAACAGTGGAAAGATTACCTGCAGTGTTACCATTTATAAAGGGAGTAACTGATAAAGTGAGCTACATTCTAAGGAAAGCTTCAATAAAAACATACTTTAAGCCGCCCAAAAAGATCAGCCAATGTTTACCATCAGTGAAATGCAACTTACCCCTTCAAGATGCAGGAATCTACAAACTCGACTGTGATTGTGGCCTCTCTTATATAGGGCAAACCAAAAGGTCCTTCAAAACCCGGATCAAGGAACACATTGCAGATGTCAAACACCGTAGAAACACCAAGTCCGCGATTTGTGAACACACACTGGATCAACCTCGCCATTACATAAGATTTGATAAGCCACAAGTACTGGCAAAAGAAGCACGATACCGCCCAAGAATGATACGCGAGGCCATAGAAATTAAAAAACACCCTAATTTTAACCGTGAAGATGGCCGGGTGCTGCTATCTAGTTGGGATCCAGTAATAAACAAACTCAAGCACAAATCCATAACACCTCGGCTTCAAGACACTGTGAGTTCGTTCTGCGTAGATCGGAACGCAAACAAAAATGATGAATCGTAGGGTAGTTGAATAACTTCAAGAGATTGGACACCTGTCACCTCAGTCCGCCCGTGACCACGGCAGCTGTAAGGCAGCCGAAACGTCGGGATTAACATAAGTGCTCCGCGACAAAATCCGTAAGTGTTTAAACTTATAATATCATGAGTGATACTCGCGAAAACTTAAGAAGTCATTACAATTTATACTGTTAAGTAATTTTGCTTTCATTTGAAAAGGTCATTGAATTGAAAAATTAGTCATTTTAATTGTACCATCTGCATCAGAGAAATCGATTCATGGGCAGACGAAGGACCTATGTTATTTGATCGTGTTATGATCAGTGTTAGTCGTGATATTCTTTGACATAGTAATTCAACCAAATTACGTAGGTCCGTGTACTGCCTATGACACCATTTTGCCTGGATTAGATTTGGATAAAAATACAAAAGTACTATCGAAGAAGTTGATTCGCGGCGATTGAAGGACCAAAGTCATTTGGTCGGACGTCAACTCTTATGCCAGCCTGCCTAGCATACGCCAACGAGATATCTCACTCTACATGTTTTCTCGATGTTTGATAGTTTCTCTTCATCTCTATAATTAATTGACTCTAGCATGACAAACGTTTTTTCTCGCGTCGATCTATCATCGAAATAACACATTTTTATAGAGTTTTGTCGAGATAGGTAATGTCGAGATTTTGACATTATGAGACGAGTAGTTTTTAATTATCTCGAGAGTGATGATACCTCGTTGGCGTATGCTAGGCAGGCTGGACTGGTTTTTGATTAAAATACAAAAACATACCTCTCCCAAGCCTTCGACAACTCGCAATATGAAGAGCGCAGTGGCACCTCCAGATTTCACGGCGTACGGTGTGATGAAAGTACAGAAAGACGTCGAAAGTAGACCCAGGCCCAAAACCCACTTGCCGCCGTACTTTTCAGCCAGCATACCACCTGGTAAGTGGGTTAACACGTAACCGTAATAGAAGGAACTCAGCAGTAACCCTTGCGTTGCTTCACTCCACTCAAATAGTACCGGCTGAAAAGAAAATCTTATTTTAATGCTAGATTTCGAATTGCTTTCTTTGAAAGAGCTATGTTGTGTTGACGCTTGTAAGGTGCCTCTTCACAATGGTCCATGTTGGCCCACAAGAAGCTGTCGCCATTGTGTAGACAGGGTAATGCTGTATGATGGCAGATGATGGCCAGTCGATTGTCAGGCATTAATGAGCCACGCATCAGTGTACGTTTACCAACAAGTGATCGTGGTCTATTTAGTAGGTCCTACTAATAGTAAACACAATGGCCTATCGTGGGCCATTGAGTACTGGGGGCTTTAAAGTTCAGTCACCCGTTTGCTTCTATCTTATTAAGCTGTATGACACAATATTGTGCAATTTAAATGACGGTACATCAATTCTACAGTTTTATTGAAAAGTAATATAAAAGGGATACAGGTACCTACAAAACGCTATGTCATAATTAGAGTTGATTCAGACCGCAACGCGACGCGTGGATGCATTTCTAAAATATGGATTTGACAGATTCGCAAGACGTCACACGCAATTGAAATCTGTCAAATCCATACAAATGATCGCAACGCCTCGTCGCGTCGCGTTGCTGTCTGAATTGACCCTTACATGACTTGATGTTGCTCACATTTTATTGTCTGTATCAGTCTGTATCTTAATAACTAACATTAAAAATATTTGCTATATGATAAAAATTCGCTACTCTTCTGTATTTCATTATCACTGCAATTTCACAGTGAAAACAATAGTAGAGGTATTTGTTATCTTTACAGCGTTATTGTACTAGTATTGTTACTAGTACTCGTGCTGTATCTTATAAGCAAGAATTAGGGCAAGCAAAAATGCTTAATCATTATCCAGTTTTCTGCATATTATGCACTCAGAAATACCATGTGACAGATTCATGGCCAGAAAAAACGCATTATCTTGTAAAAACGCTAGTCGCTACTGTAGTTACATAGCTTAGTAGAGTGTAACAAAAAAAAATGATAATACTTTAAAGTGTGTACTATGTATTATTAAAAACTAGCGACCCGCCGCGAGCGGTATAAAATATAATATAGCCACTGAAAAAATGATTAAAATCGATAGTCTTGATCCTTCACGTAGTCTACTTCTTATCTGTGCCAAATAACATAAAAATCGCTCAAGTAGTTAGCGAGATAAGCCCTTTCAAATTATTTCCCCCGTTTTTTCCACATTCTCTTATTAGTCTTAGCGTGATAAGATAAATTATAGCCTATAGCCTTTCTCAATAAATGGAACAAAGGGACATGAGGGAAAAAAGCGACTTTGTTTTATAATATGCAATAGATTATGTATAGATTTGTTTCACAGCGAAATCTACGCGTCATACGGTGTGTACTGTGTATGTTTGTCCTTTGTAAAAAAACTTAGTTTTCTTACATTTTGTATATTATAGCTACTACTATAAAATTCACCGATCATTTGGACTAACGGGAAAATTCACAATTCCGGAATTCCGGTGCATTCACCCTTTTTCTCAGTGTCACATTTTTTATATTATTTATTTAAAGTACTAGCTGTCCCGGCAAACGTTGTTTTGCCATATAAAGTATTTCGCCCATTTCATCAAAACAAATTGAATAATTTAAGCGAAAATCAGAAAAGTTTATTGTGCAGGAACCGTACATTTTCCGGGACAAAAAGTAACCCTTGTCCTATCCCGAGACTCAAAGTATCTCCATACCAAAATTCATCAATATCGATTGAATAGTTTACGTGCAAATCATAAAATGATGTTGTGCAGTAACCGTACATTTTTCCGGGACAAAATGTATCCAAGTTTCGTCTTCGGGACTCAAAGAACAGCAAAATCCGTTTACGGATTTTGCTGAAATTTGGCATAGGGATAAATAATATCTAAATTTGGTAAAAATCAGTATAGCCGTTTCGAAGGAGTTGTCGGACTAACATTGTGACACGAGAATTTTATATATGAGATTATCATTATTATATTATAGATTACGAACTCACCCCATCATCATCTGAGAACGTCATGAGGGTCTTGTTGAACACCGCTTCCGGGTCCGGACAGGCGTCTGGGTCATAGTTTGGGTCACCCTCCACCGCTACGGTCTTTTTGACCATCTGCGTGATGGCGAGGTTGAGACATACGCGCATGGTATACGCGTTCGCTATAGCCAGCAGGGCCATTACAGAGAACACATACCGCTGCGGTATTATGAACACTGAAAAAAATGATTAAACAAGATGTAAAGGGGGTGACAGACACGCGAGTAAGTACGCGGACTTATGGCTCGACTGTGTCAGCAAAGAGCCACGAGCCGCGAGCCTGGGGGCATGGTAATCCAGTGTGAAAGATTCTCGTGTGTCCACCGACGCGAGCCGAGGATGTCCGCGAACTTAAAACCCGCGTGCTTTAAGTACGTAGGTACGTCTGTCACCCCTTTAACAAAACTAAGTGATAATATTTTAAGGTATGTGCCCATCATAATATAATACATATGAGCAATAGTTAATAATATTATAGTTCACTGAGATATATAGCAGCGCTAAATGAGCAAAATTTTTTTTTGTGATTTGTATGGGCAAGCGCCCCTAAGCTACGTCACGACTTTCGCCATACAAAGGTGAAAAAAGTTACTCTTTCAGCGCTGCTACTTTCAAAGCAAATTCTATATTAGAGATGAAACGGATAGTAGTTTGGCCGGATACCAGATACCGGATATTCGGCCAACCACCTGGCCGGATAGCCGGATATCCGGCCGCCGAATATCCGGCGGTACTCAGCCGTTTGGTGCAAAGCACACATACTTTCAGCACATTGAAGCAGTGTGTACAGCGAAAGACTTTTTATGAAGCTGGCCTTATTTATGAAGAGAAGTGAAACCGACAACCTCTCAATGTAGAGAAGTTGTATTTTTAATATAAAATAAGGGGGCAAACGAGCAAATGGGGTCGCCCATGGACACTCGCAACATCAGAAGAGCTGCAGGTGCGTTGCCGGCCTTTTACGAGGGAATACGCTCTCTTCCTGAAGGTTTGCAGGTCGTATAGGTCCGGGAAAACTGCTGGTTCGTTTCGTTTCGTTTCGTTCCAGAGTTTAGTTTTTAGTTTTTACTTTTTATTCACCATAATTTGCCCTTTGTGCAGTATGAGTACTAATTAATTCATTTTCTACTTTAAACTAAAACTACTTATATTTCTTAAGACATATGGCCTGTTTCACCGCTTCCTGATAAGGTGCCCGATAGGGTTATTTGACAGATTTTCCATACTCCATCTGTCAAATTAAGTGGTGGATAGCCTTATCAGGAACCGGTGAAACAGGCCCTAACTAAATAAAGTAATATAATTAGGTACATAACTTTTTTTATACAGATCTTTTTTTATCATCTATCCGGTATTCGGCCGGATAGTATTAAGACCGCCGGATAGGCCGGATACCGGATAGTTGCCGGATATCCGTTTCATCTCTACTCTATATACACTGCCTAAAATATTATCACTTGCTTATGTTACAACATTTTATTTCAATATATTTTGCACTACAGTCTTAACAGGTTAAAGGTTTACTCAATTATTATACTAATTTTTTAGTTATTATTTCGTTATGTTCTCTTTTTCTTCAGCCCCTATTGAACCTTTACATGGGGAAATGCTTTGAGCATCCCCGGCAGGCCGCAGGTAGGAGACCCCTTAATACGCTTTAAAAAGTTTTATTCAAAACAAAAAAGCATAGAGATCATCAGTAAAAAATACACAGTACTATATCCTATTACAATTAAGCCAGTTAAGGTTAATTGTGACTAAATTTTGATCTCCAGAAATGAAATTCCCTGGAGTTTTTTTCTTCAGCACCACTGATACTTTTTGGTTTTTTTAATTGAATTATTGTTGGTCAGAAATCGCATAGAATTCAATTTACTTACATTTGGACAGCACCAGTCTCCATCCTGACAGATGTGTATTGTACCTGGAAACCACAGAATTGACTTTAATATTTGATGAGAAGTCCACCATTTTCTACCGGTACGTCTCTTACGGAGCAGAAGACACTAATGCTAAGATAATCAGGAAAAGCCATTATTTTAGTATAACACCGGCAACGTACTATTCGTTACGCCATAATAGTACTTAATTATATCGCTGTAAGAATCGTTTTCCCTAGAAGATCTGTGTAAACGGATCATTACAGTGTCACTACCGGTGAATACTTAAGGTCGATTTAAGCACGCAGTAATTTCTTTTTTCTTACTTTTTTGTACAATTTCTTGATATAAAAGTATAATATCAGAAATTAACGAGTATAATTTCATTATTAAATAAAGTCAAAAAGTATGTTCCTAACAATTTCAGGATAAAGTCAATAATAATATAATTTATAAATCTTTCTCAGAAACGGTAATTTAATAATGATAAGAAGAAAACAAATATGTACAAAATATTGTTGCAAAATAACTCCGTATTCAATAACATCAATAGCTACAATTATTGCATTATAATATGTTATAGTTTTACATCCACATAATAATTATATTATTCTGGTTTTATAATACATTAATTGCATAACAAAATAATAATTAAGTATACAAAATTATATAACATTTAATTAGTGCACGACTTACCCAATGATTTTCACCAAAATATTGAAGTAGTTTTTAATTTTTTATTCGTGTTCTATTGTTATTTATAATTTTTTGGTACGGTCTAATTATTGTGAATGTACATTTTTGCCACACTTTTTTGATTAATATCATAATGTTGTGGAAAATAAATTTACGTATTTTATTTACAATTACAATACAATAAAACAATAATTTCGACAGCAATTTTCGGTCCTAAAACAATAATTTTAAGACTTGACCGGAAGGACTATTTGCTCGGAAAGGAAAATGAGTGTCAAGGATTATAGTATAGGAGTTAATTCAAGTGTTTTTGAAGCTTGCTATACCTGCTGTTTTATTCATATTTTAAAATTATTTCAGCCCAATTTTATCAAAATATTGTAATATTACTTACTGTATTTATTATACGTCGGTTACTCGTTATAGTTTTTGGACGCTTAACCAAAGTTTTCCTTTGAAAATGTTGTACAACTTTTTGAAATATACCTATTTCAAGATATTTTTTTTTAAATTCACTTCAACATAATTCTATATTACACTTGCCTTGTTATGATTTTTTCTTCACAATCAATGTTATCAATTATCATCAATACAGTAGGGCTTTGATTATTATCCGAACTAATTGGGGGACATGGCTGTTCGAATAATTTAATCACTAATCTATTTATTGGGATAATTGGACAGAATTGTATTTGAATCCTACAAATACCACGTTTTGACTTAAAATATTTTAATCGTTGTTAAAGTTACTGTCGGTCGTTCGGTTGATCATCGTCTATAATCAAATTTCCACTGCAATATTAAGTCTAAACGTCTAAATTATTAATTAAACTAATTCACTATTTCGCGTCAAAAGCATTATTGTAACGCTAAAGGGTTACGTAAAAACGATAAAAAGGTTAGGTAAAAACGATAAAGAGAACGTTTGGGGTAAACCCAAAACGTTTTCTTTATATCATCGATCAAAATGTATGAAATTGACATAAGCGTCCGATAAAATAAAGTCAACATTCGACTTATGATTATGTTATGTCAATTCCATATATTTTTATCGACTATGCTATTAAAAAGCCATAAAGAAAACGACTCGGCTAAGGTCCCTTATAACTTGTAAAATCTCCAGCTAACCCCCGGACTAGCGGATCACAGATAATCTCCGCGTGTTTTGACAGACGTCACTCTTGACTTTGAATTGGACGAGGCGGAAGATTTAGAGATACAGAGATAAATGTTCAAGTGAAGTTTATATTGTTTAGGATAACGTCGCTTATTACAATTTTCCTACTTCCGATACGATGAACAGGGGATAAATAAAACGAAAATGGCGCCTTGTTTACAAATCGTGTGCACAAGGCAGCATATAATTCCTAGAACCTCCGATCAAAGGATTAAATAAATATTTCCTTCATCTTCAACCTTAAAAAGAGGTTATAAATTAGACCCGTATGAATTTAATTTCATTGGAGTATGTGTGTCCTACGTTTTTATTTGTTCGTGTTCGCGTATCTCCGGAACAACAACTCTGATTTATGTAATTCTTAATTTTTTGTACTATCCATTCATTATTTGATTTCTTCAAGTTTCATCAAAATCGGTTCAGTAATTTTTAAGATAGGGAATTTCGAAGTTATTTTTTTAAATAAGTATTATTAAACATGTCTTTCCGGGAACAGAGACAGTTTAAGCTTGTCCCTAAGGCTGCCTGTGATCTTAAGCAATGGATTTTCGGGCTTAGTTATGTCTGGTTTACACGTAGATAAGTAGTAACTAAATTTTTGAAGTGCCTGCCCGAAATGTGTTAAGTGACCAGCCCCGCCTGCCAACATAATAGAAAATATTATAGGTCTACCAGAATCTGATGGCAATTTTTGACAGCAAATTTTCAAAAAATATCCTAAACCATTGAATAAATTTTTATATTTGCATGTTTAATACACAGATTAGCTGCTAAAAGAAAAGGATCAAAATGTTTTATTTCAATTACCCCGGTATTGCTAGAGACTAGAGTCAATTTATTTTCGCACTTTTTGCCATCAGATTCTAGTACGCCTATAGTCAAATTTCTTATTTCCTTGTTTAGTACTTAACTAAGGGCGCATTTTCACTGGTCGATAGGACCCGCATGCGGGGTGCGGGAGATTTCTGAAACGCATGCCTCGACCAATCAAAATGCGCCATTAGTTGTCATAGACGCCCTGTATGCTGTATACCGCACGAGTTAACGACTAATGAAAATGATAAATTTTAACTTGCTACTTTTTGTGTTTACATGCAATAAATAACTTAAAATGAAGTTAAAATTTAGTTAACTACTTATCTACTTAATACGTGTAAGCCAGCCCTTATTGCTGTCGATCCTGCATGGTTCTTCTATTTAATAGAGGCAATTAATATTATTGTGGGCGGTGAGCCAAGGCCTACTAAAAAGTCAGCGTTGTTTATTACATGACTGTGGAGATGGCCCATAATAATCACGGTATAGCAAAATATTATTTTTCGTCAATCACATGCCATGATTAATACTATCATTGTAGCTATCATTTAATTATAGCGCCCCTAATTGATGTACTTACTAAAACACTAGTAGTAAATACTATAAGTACTTGAGCATGGTGCGTAGAGTAATTTTATAGCTATTGTACAGTTTGTACTACGTTATAGTACCTACTAACTAATAATAATAATTATAAATCATTCAATGTATTGTACTGCAAAAATGAATATCACTTTCTCAACAAAGTAATTTAAATAATCCATACTAATATTATAATTAATGTGAAAGTGGGTCTGACTGTTTGTCTCTGCCCCTAAACCACTGAACCTATTGTTATGGGAATTTGTAATGAGAAGGGAAACTACATAGAATAGTTTTAATTCCGGAAAATGTACGATTTCTGCGCGATAAACGAATTTTGGCGTAACGGAGTTGCGGGCGTCCTCTACTACAAACTACAATAAACTAATTAACATTCCACACAACGTTAATTCTTAAAAGTTATTATAACTTTTAAAAAACCTCGTGTTATTTAAGGAAAAAATTTTAGCTGGATCGGTTAAATGCCCGGGAGAGAGAACAACCGATTATATTGTACCTCGACTAATCAACAATTTGGACCAAACAATTGTGAACCAGATTACTAAAAAGAATATTAAAAATAAACTAAAAACATACTATTTAAATAATCTGCTAAATGAAAATGACTAAGAGGATAAGATGATATTATTCTTGTTAAGTACTTGTTTATTGTTAGTTGTTACTATTGTGTTATGTAATAATTTTTTAGATTTTTTTTTCTGATGTTATGATTAAGTATTACATATTATGTTTAATTTTATACATTGTGTAAAAGAATATTGAATTAAGTTTAAGTTTATTAATATAGTACATCTTAATATAATTATATATTTCTTGTGTGCGTGTGTATGTGACTGAACTCCTCCTAAACGACTGGACCAATTTTGATGAAATTTTTTGTGTATGTTCAAGGGGATCTGGGAATGGTTTAGATTCACAATTTTGTCCGCTGGACAATGTTTTTAATTAATTTTTAATTTATTAGTAGTTGTTGATTTTGGAATGTTTTACATTGGATCAGACAGACGGCGCTACCATCGCAGTGTCAAATTTTAAATAATATTCGAATTCGAATTTTAAATTTAGTCTGTCCCGACAGTTAGCGCTGCGATCAAATTAAAAAAAATACATTATATACTTAATATGGCAAAGAAACGTTTGCCGGGACAGCTAGTATATTATAAAACAACAACAGTGCACTCCGGACAAACCTTAGTGGTATATGGAGAGTTACTATAAATAATTATGTATTTTCTTATTAAATAAATGAATAAATAAAAAAAATCTGATCTACTTCAAAATTGAGTACAAAAATTCCGCCGCAACATACATGATACTTACTTAAATAGTAGGTACATACAGAGCAAGTTAAATAAAAGCTTTTAAAAAGCGTTACAATTGAGATATTGTTCACTAAAATTTACGTTTATTTATTTTTAAAAAACGTGTGAAAAATAAAAAAGAATGCTATAGAAAATAGCAATGTTTGTGCTGGTTCATAAATTTAATTTAATTTTAGAAACATCTATTGCTGCTTAATTTAACAATACATAATAAATCTGAGAATCAATAAAAATAAAAAACTTACATAATTGCGATGAGAAAATGGCAACTCTCGCAGTCGGAGAGCTATTACTAAAACCCAACGTTTTGCCACAAGTAATAGTTTTCTTTATCAGTTCCTGACTGACGTTATCTCTTCATTGAGAGTTAGGTTGCCGCCTTCTTTTGTTTACGAGATGCGAAAGATAGCCATATTGAGCACATTAGTCAGTATTCCTCAAACTTATCAGTAACAGTACTACCTTCAAAGTTATCTTTATCTCCGACCATACTGCACTAAATATATCCACGTGTCAGTCATTTAACTTTGAGAACAAATTATGTCAGCCCCCCCCTTTGCTTCAATTTAAAATGCATCCATATGAAATAAATCACCCCGCATGTTTAAGCCAACGCCACGCTCAAAGCCTGCGATTAAGGCGACGCCTTGATAATATTTTGGCTATGGCGATATCGATTTTTCTCAGCAATGACTAAAGCTAAGAAATTAAAGTTCATTGTCAGTATTCATCATGTCTTTGTCTTTGAATTACCCATAGTACACGATTGGTCAACTTTTATAACACAGAATAATCAATCAAACAGACCTTTGTAAAAAAAGAGATTCCTATTTTGCCAACAGAGGAGAGTGATTTAAGCTTCTAAAAGCTTGGTTCTAGCATACACCTTAATTTGCCCATAGCTTACATGAAATGTATTTATGGTTTTTAAATTACGCGACAAAAACCATTTTGTCGCTATGCCCTTTCCATTTTTTTTTTGCTGTTCCATTGCTTGTTTTCTATGAGAGGTCGGGCCGGCCTGTTATATAAAACAAGCAATCTAAAACATATCAAACACGGTTTTATTTATTTTAACGCGGCGTCACTGCTATGCAATAGCAAAAAAATGATTGTTTTTCTAATTAAAAACCCGGCTTATAAAATCTACATTAAAATTAAACTCTTTGCTAACTTTTTTTACGTGAAAAAAATACCGTTCTGTTGGGGATGGGGTATCCTACCGCGGATATGTGGACTATTGCGTTTTAAGATGATATTAACGAAGCCTCTACCCACTAAAAACTTGATGGAACTCCTCCACAACCACCATTGACGGAGCCACAGGAGCCATGACATTACATCCGCGACTCCATCGGCGGTTGCCTGCTGTTTGGGCTATAGTAGGCTCGTCTTGGGGGAAGGTTTATTTACCTTCCAGGCCCAACAGATGTTCCTTTGGGCTTTGCTTACGCTATATTATCTGAGTTCGCGATGCTCATGAGTACGATACGCATCGCAACCAACTCGAAGACATGCGTGCCTTGGGCGATAGCATCCCCAAGCAGCCGCCCCAAGTGCTCCAGCTATGGCGGGACGTTGTGAACATTTCTGATCCTACGTCTTCGCCTCGGGCTATTTCGGCGATTGAAAGCCTCCCGCTCTCTTAGAGGCTCAGCGTCCTCTTCAGCAGAGACCACCTTTTGTGTAAAAGCTTCCACCGCTTGCCACTTATGTCCACTCTCTAACAAGGTGCAAAATATCGCTGAGAGTGTAATATCACGTCCGAGACAGTAGGTCAATTCCGAGCGTTGTGTGTCTCCCATGCGGAACATGTCATAATCGTGTGCTAAGCCGTGTCACATACTTTACTGCAATGGTGACAAGCCGCAAAAGCTGTGCGTACCCCCCAAGCACGTAGAGCAGTCTTTCCCAAAGTGGGCGATAATGCCCCCTTATGGGCGCTGAAAATCTAAATGGTGTGGGTGTGGGACCCAGAAAAAAATGGGGGCGTTGTGTAGGCTTGGGGGTGATTTATTTATTTGTTCTCAAAGTGGGCAGTGACAAAATAAGTTTGGGAACCCCTAACGTAGAGGTTTCCTCTTCCTTTGAGTTTTTTCAAATCATTTGTAGGTATTTGGCTACCATTCGGTTCTACGACTTGGGTAGGGACGTTGGGATCGATCACTTGTTGCTTTTAAATACTTAATAAAATAAGTTTTTATTACATAGGTATGTTATAAAAAATTGTTTGACCTTGAATAACAACTCGGAGACTTGACATAGAACTTTGGTGTTATAATAAAAATTATTCCATATATTATGTTGTATTTAAAGGGGTTCATTTGCGTTGGCCGACACTTTTAAAGATAGCCCAAAATTGTATGGACGTTGGCATGGAAAATGGCAATCCTAACGGTGTTCCAGTTGATCCTCACTCGAAGCTGGAGAAAAGCAATCAACAATCTGACAAGGAATTGCCTTACCGAGAAGCAGTGGGCTCGCTGATGGGTATCGCCGACTGGCCAGACATTATGTTTGCTGTGAATTTGGTAAATCGTTTTCTGAATAATTGCTATAACGAAACTCACTGGACATTTTGTAAAGAAAATTATGAAGTATCTCAAAGGAACTGTCAATTATGGATGATGTACTGTGTACTCGTCTATTATCTATGTCTTTCTTCTATTATCCGTGATATAGGTCTACCAGAATCTGATGGGAATTTTTGACAGCAAATTTTTAAAAAATATCCTTGATCATTGGATAATTTTTTATATTTACATGCTTCACACACAAAATAAAGGAATAAAAAAGAATGAAAATGTTTTATTCCTATTACCCCGATATTACTAGAGTCAATTTATTTTCTCACTTTTTGCCATCAGATTCTGGTACACCTATAGAAGTGGTGGCTGTGCTCGATATATACTATAGCCTACGAATAATAAAAACTAAGGAAGAGTAACTCCGTCAAAAAACATGCTCCAAAATACTTGTCAAGAAAGTGTACCTTAGGTTCACTTTTCATAAATTTGCAATATTTAGGTGACCTTGAGCGGTATAAAGGCTGACGTTACATGACAGTTCGAATGGAACCAAATTTAAAACTGTATTAGTATGGGAGTTACGTTTCCTTAGGTTTTATTATTCGTAGACTATAGCATTATAGGTTTATGGGTACTCTGTAAAACTAATAGACAATAGTAATATTCAGTAAAATAAACCTCCTAAATAACTTCCACTGGTTTAATAATTACAACATAATATTGTAACGCCCGCTTTACTATCAGGGAAGTTAATTCCTAGGCATTTTTATACGTAGGAGAGCCATGCTTCGGCACGAATGGGCTGGCTCGACCGGAGAAATACCACGTTCTCACAGAAAACCGGCGTGAAACAGCGCTTGCGCTGTGTTTCGCCGAGTGAGTGAGTTTACGGGAGGCCCAATTCCCTACCCTATTCCCTTCTCCACCCCTCCTATTACCCTATTCCCTCTTAAAAGGCCAGCAACGCATCTGTAGCTCTTCCGATTCTGCGAGTGTCCATGGGCGACGGAAGTTACTTTCCATCAGGTGACTTGTTTGCTCGTTTGTTCCCGTTCGCCTTATTTCATAAAAAAAGGCAGATGACGGATCATACAACAGCTGGATGCAACAACACAAAGTTACAATGCTAGGGTTGTACCACGTATGACTCTTCTTTAAGTAAAAGTAGCAGCGAAACTTTTACTAAGTAAAAGTAACAGCGAAAACGTTAGTAGTACGGACAAGCGCGTCTTGAGTTTACCCACTGTGCCCATACATAAGTTTTAAAAAGTTGGTTTTCCAGCGCTGCTACTTTTACGGTGAAATCTATACAGGTGACTTATACACACTTATTTGTTTAATAGTTTTTTCACAATGTACAATGGCGGACAAAATTTAATGCCATAGGGCAGCGGTCGGCAACACGCGGCCCGCAGGCCGCATGCGTCCCGCGGACGTCTTACTTGCGGTCCGTGAATGTTTTGTGAATAAGTTATGTGTATCAAAAACAATGTTTTCTTATACTGCCAGTAGTTATCGCCACTTAAGTACGTAGCTGTTTGTGCCATTTTAATAAAAACTAATTTCCTTTCAATATATAGGTATATTGAGCTTCTAGGGTTAATACGAGAATGAGGTCTGCGGCCCGCCTTTAGTTTGTTTTGTCACCTTGTGGCCCTTGCCTGCCAAAAGGTTGCCGACCGCTGCCATAGGGCATTTTCTACCAGTCAACCGTTAGGTGGTAACAGAGACAAAACTAAAAACACAGTGTATAATTACTAAATGCGTCTTCTTTTTTCTAAAAGAACACGCATTAGGGCTGGTTTACACGTATTAAGTAGATAAGTAATTAACTAAATTTTAACTTAATTTGAAGTGCCTGCCGGAAATGTGTCAAGTGACAAGCCCCGCCTGCCAACCTTACAGAAAATAGTCAAAATTCTAATTTCCTTGTTTAGTACTTAACTAAATTTTAACTTACTACTTGCTACTAAATTTTGTGTTTACATGCAATAAGTAACTTAAAATTAAGTTAAAATTTAGTTAACTACTTATCTACTTAATACGTGTAAACCAGCCATTAGTAATTATACACTTATCACTATGTTGCACCCTATGTAACTAAGGTAAAAGTACTAATAGCAGACACTTAAAACATTTGAATGTTATAAAATATATATTTATGAAAATAAAGGATTGATAACTTCTTCCATATCTTCAGTAACTCTTACAAAACAAAACTATTATAATTATTCTCTGACAAATCAATAAAAAATATACCTATTATTGGTCTTTTTGTAAACTTAGTCATAAGACCTAATGGATGACATTACAAAAAACGAACATCACTAATAGTTGACACCAATATGAACTAATAGTTGACATAGAACATTACATTACATTTAACGCCGTTTTTCAAAAGATTTCACTTACTTCATCATAGTAACTACTTACTACATGCATCAGAAATATTATCCCCGTTGTCTCCATATTCTATCCATTCTTCTTCCATGCTGAAACTATCTTTCCTCTTATTTTTAGTTTTCATATTTTTTCCTTCCAAAATGTATAGTCTTTATTCTCCATGCTTCTCTTGCCTCTTCTTTCTTTTCTCAGCTCTCTTTTTTCTTCTTTTTACTGCTAAAAAACTAAAGCAATAGATTTTTAGATCAGTACAAGGTCTAATATTAGACACCATGACCATTTTCAGGTACAGTACAGTTACAGTACAGTTCTAAGTTGTTGGTTTGTGAACAGAATTACTTATATGTTCAGGGAATAGTGATGATATATTTGCAGTAGAAAAAAACTACAAAATAAATTTAGTATGTATTGCAAAATGAACGCATTCGTTACCAAGTGCTCGCATGCGACCGCGAGAAGAAAAGATTTCCAGGAATCCGCGATCGACGTGACAATAATGGTTTATTTATTAAGTACTTGTATTTTATATACTTAGTATATGTGTTTTTAAGAAGTCAATTGCTAATAAACTGGATTAACAATGAGATCCATCATCCATGTCGTCTATTAGATTTTTTACATTTTCAAGAACCAATAGTAGACACCTTTTATATTGTTAGGGAAAATGGATAAACATCATGAATAAACATTATTTAGTGTATATGTCGTAGGATTATTTGATAAATCGAACTATCGCGAAAATCCTAGGGACATCGCGAAAACACGGATAATTAGACAATGGTGATTACATTTTTCAAACTTACTGACAAATGGTAGTGTTTTCGCAAAAACACAAGTCGCCTTAGTAAGATTGCGAAACGAATTGTTAGTTAAGCCGGTCACAGACTTAGCTATAATATATATTAATATATTTATAGCAAGGCATATTATTCTATACTAAATCCACATGTCACAGAAATATATATTATAGCTGAGTGTGTGGTCACGCGAAAATTAGTATAGAAAATATATATTAATATGCCTAGCTATAAACATATTAATATATATTATAGCTAGGTCTGTGACGGGCTTTATTATCGAAAAAAATCACTGATTGGTCGGTTTAAGCGCCCCACAACAACATCTTCTCTGATTGGTTGAAGTGTTGACATATTTTCAATGTCAATTGATTGTCACGCGTTGTTTTGTTTGTGGTTGTTTTTGTAAGCGAACTAGCAGTTTTTAATATTTAATATGTTTAAAATTGCAGTTGGATTTGAAAAATAGTGCAAAGATGCATATGGAAAGATAGTAACCAATCACAATAAGAGTTGGCCATTAAGTAAAAGACAAGCCAATCAGCGTTAAGAATGTGCAATGTTACTAAGGCAACTCGTGTTTTCGCGAAAACACTACCTTTTGTCAGTAAGTTTGAAAAATGTAATCACCATTGTCTAATTATCCGTGTTTTCGCGAAGTCCCTAGAACTTTCGCGATAATTCGAATTATCAAATCATCCTACGACATATACAACATGACCATCCAATTAAATCAATAGAAATAAAAAAATCAAAATGTATTTCAAAACTTACGTGCATTACTCACATTGTTTACGAAAACTGATCCCATTTTAAAATTTTGTTCCCGAAGGCGTAACTAACATTTTTTTCACATCAATAGATAGCTTGAAAATCTTATAAAATTCTTATTAATATAATACATATGTAATTCTTATTTTATGGTATTTTTTCGTGTCATCTATTAGTTCCGTGTCGAGCATTAGTGCTTTTACCTTATAATGTAATATATCGAGGACATTACGAGTATTATATTTTTTTGATCAGTGCATTCTTCTGGACTAGACCACGAGAATGATGTATATTATGCTTGGGCAAAGAAATATTTAAAAAAAAGAATAATAAGGGCTGATTTACACGTATTAAGTAGATAAGTAGTTTACTAAATTTTAACTCAATTTTAAGTTACTTATTGCATGTTAACACAAAATTTAGTAGTAAGTAGCAAGTTAAAATTTAGTTAAGTACTAAACAAGGAAATAATAATTTTGACTATTTTCTGTTAAGTTGGCAGGCGCGGCTTGTCACTTGACACATTTCAGGCAGGCACTTCAAATTAAGTTAAAATTTAGTTACTACTAATTATTTACTTAATACGTGTAAACCAGCCATAATAGCTCAGCTGCTTTTTGAAACTTTAACTCTAGAATATAATTATATCGTAATATTTCCTAGGACTACTTTTCGTGTTGACATTTCCTTTGGTGGCCACAAAGATCATAATAGGTCTTTAGCTAGAAAAAAAAACGTACCTTCTATATCTTATATATAAAATTCTCGTGTCACAATGTTAGTCCACGAACTCCTCCGAAACGGCTTTGCTGATTTTTACCATGTTTTTATATGCATATTCAGTAGGTCTGAGAATCGGCTACTGGGTACTTTATATATTGATATGTGCATTTGTTGAATATATAATAGTAAATTTTTACAACCTGAGACTGACGGCGACCATTGTTTGTGCGACGAGATAGCGATCGACGTTGCCATGGCGACATACTTATTTAGTCACTTCAATAAAATAATATGGGCAAAATACTTTATAATATTATGGCAAAGCAACGTTTGCCGGGTCAGCTAGTTTTATTATATATTTTCTGACGACTGTAATCAGAAAAACATAATGATAACTAACTTTGATTCAGATTTCGACGATAATACTAAACATTAATTAAATGATATACCAAGTCATTTAATTAATGTTTAGTATAAATATACAAAATGTCATTGAGTGCGATAATAAGTACCTAGTATAATACAGTAAACAGGAAAAAACCAATAACTTTTTTAAACAAAACTTGTAGTAAATACGCAAGTTCGGATAGCCCGAAAATCAGGGATCTTATCACAATACTTACCAAACATGATAGGCCTATAGATCGCTCGCGATTAGATGTCCAATCTAGTCGCGAGCTACGAGTTTACATACGTAAGTAAGGGCTGGTTTACACGTATTAAATCTACTTAACTAAGTAGTTAACAAAATTTGAACTTAATTTTACTTATTGCAAGTAGCAAGTGAAAATTTAGTTAAGTACTAAACAAGGAAATTAGAATTTTGGCTATTTTCTGTTAAGTTGGCAGGCGGGGCTTGTCACTTGACACATTTCGGGCAGGCACTTCAAATCATCATAACTACTTAATATTAACGTGTAAACCAGCCATTACTTCTCATGACTTCAATATGTCAGATACGAAAATGCTCAGATAACTTTATGTATTTGATAAAATGAAGCACGCAATTTACTCGTTTTTGAGAGGTAAACAACTCGCTTACCTTTCAAAAACCGCTAGTTTTTTTTAAATGTTTGTGTGGTCAATGAATGTACATTTATAACGTGTTTTACACTACTAACAACATCATCTCAGTTACTTTCAAAGGAATTTGAACGAAAAGTTCCTTTATACTTCGCCGAATACATTTATTTAGTTGATCGACTATTACTTAATAACTTATGAAGTCTTCTTAGCCGTGATAGTTTTCCTTTTAAATTCAGCATATTTCCTAGTCCCGTGATTTTTTTCACATTTCCAGAAGCAACCGTTTAGCTGGTAGAAGGGGGGGGGGGACACTGGACTCTAACGATTTTTTCCACTTTAAATCTTAATATTTCACAAACGGATCCCTCAATCGGAAAATGATCTATGAACACTCATAATAGTTTTAAAAAACCTACCCAACGACACTCTACACGATGGGGTGGACGCGAAAAAAAATTTTCATCCCCGCTTGATGTGTATGGAAGGTACCAACAAAAAAAATATTTTTTAAAGATTTAATGAACCATTTTGTTGCCACTATTAATATTTACATTCATGCCAAATTACAGCTTTGTAGGTCTTATAGTCTCTGAGCAAAACCGCGGACAGACAGACAGACGGACGGACAGACCGAAACTGTAAGGGTTCCTTGTTGACTACGGAACCCTAAAAACGAGTTTACTAGTTTTTAGAAGAGATCGCTCTACGTGACACTACGCGGCAGTTTACGTTCCATTGAACTGACGTTTTTAAATTACATTTCTTATAGCATTTCGTCGAAACCAGCCTTTCCCAAAGTGGGCAATAACGCCCCCTGTGGGCGCTGCAAGTCTAAAGAGCCCCAGAAAAAAACGGGGGCGTTGTGTAGAGGCTCTGGAGGCTGTTTTGTAATTTCATTTCTTCTGAATGCATTTTAATCCGGATCAGAGGAAAATGTTTGATTTTAAAATAATAATTATGTACAATACCCGGCAATAAATATTGCACATCGACCTTTGGAAAGAGACATTCGGCTAATTTCGGTTTCATAGAGCGTTATCTTTGTAGCACACACCTATTTGACATTATGTCCTAGTCGTTGTTCAAATTCAGTAGAGTGCAGTCGCGTCCAGTTCAAAATATATATCTAGAGTTGTTAACACCCCTAAATTTGCTACAGCTGTAATTTTCCAAAAGAATTTTTAATACGTAAACATAACTTGAACGCCCTTTTTTATTTTATTTTACCCGAACCTAAAGCCATAACTTATAGAAAATTTGGTGTATTTTATACAAATAATAATAAAATTGTCAAAAGAAGCAAACCATAATTGTTTTAACAGCACCTAATATATACCGGACTTTTTGTATTTCGTGCGTTAGAGATAACGCTCTACAAAACCGAAATTAGCCGACTGTTACTTTCCAAAGGTCGATGTGCAATATTTATCGCCGGGTACTGTACTCCTTTCTTCGTGATAGTAAATAATATTATGTTTGGTG
Organism: Polyommatus icarus; assembly: GCA_937595015.1. Taxonomy (NCBI): domain Eukaryota; kingdom Metazoa; phylum Arthropoda; class Insecta; order Lepidoptera; family Lycaenidae; genus Polyommatus; species Polyommatus icarus. The sequence goes on along the minus strand of OW569330.1, from coordinate 7,566,302 downwards.
TATACTGCATAATGCCATCCGCTTTTGACAATTATTGTCCACGACTTTGTTTCATAACTGTGACAGTGACAATAACCGCGCAGGCTGTCGTCCAGCGCGCAATATTATGATACGTTACCTGGAAAACGACCTTGGCGAGAATCTGAATTGTTTAGTGTTCGAAAAGGAGCCAAATTTAAAAAGGTTAAAGTATGGGAGTTACATTTCCTGTAGTTTTGTTATTCGCAGGGGCAGGTACTTCAAATTAAGTTAAAATTTAGTTACTACTTATCTACTTAATACGTGTAAACCAGCCATAAGTGACACTACGCGGCAGCGACGCGATGTGACAATTCAAGTTCTAGACCTGGGGCCAGTGACAGATTTTCATAACCAAGTCCCTCCCAACCGAAACTTCGTAAAATGAATAAGGGACTTATACTATGAATACTAGCGACCGTCAGCCGCGACTCCGTGGGCAGTGGCAGCCTCCCAAAGATGAAGAAAACAATTTTTTTTAGTCATTTCCTCTCATTTGAAAATTTATCAGAGTATTGTTAAAATACTCTAGTAAACAAGTAGACTCTAGTAAGTCAGTGGAAAAGTCGTCAGCTGATAAGTATTAGTAGGTATAGATGCCGTTGCGTTACACCTTTTAAGGTACCAGCTGACAAACTTTCCACTGAGATACAGCAAGCTGACATTAATTTTCATTCATAATAGCATATAAATGATCACCAGGTAAATTTTTAGCTGAGAGGATATCATTAAAAATATAATTATTTTTTTCATGGTCAAGGAGCCAGCTGACTTATAATCCACCGTGTTATGGTCAGCTGACTACGCTTTTCTTTTAAAATACTACATAAACTATACTCTGATATATTTTCAAATAAGAGGAAATGACTAAAGTTTTTTTTTCATGGGTGGGAGGCTGCCACTGCCCACTGCCCACCCCACCCATGGAGTCGCAGCTGAGGATCACTAGTATTCATAGTATAAGTCAAGGCATTTTTACAAAGTTTCGCCCGGGAGAAAATCATTGATCAAAAATTTACCAGGCTCCCGGGCCATTCCGTTGGTTCCACACAGCTGACGTTTTGTGTCGCTTAGCGTTATGCCACTGCAAATGGCAATGTGTCGCGTAATGCAGCCTCGCACTCGTCAAGCTTACCGCTTACCTATGACAAAACGGTAATTAAAAGGCCGGCAGCGCGCCTGCAGCTCTTCTGATGTTGCGAGTGTCCATGGGCGACGGTAGTTGCTTACCATCAGGTGACCCGTTTGCTCGTTTGCCCCCTTATTTTAATAAAAAAAGTAATTAGACCATGTTCGAGGTACGTCGAACATTTGTAAATTCAGCATTTTACTTTACTTATATTAATCGCTTTCGTGTTCGCGACGGACAGTCGTCGTGTAGTAGTCGAACAGTAAATGTTAACCGTCAACCAACCAGTCCGCCGTCCGAGACGCTCGTATTACCATAAACCATAATAATTAACTAATAAGTAATAACCAGTGTAGTGAATAGCAAATAAATAGTTAAAACCAGTTTTTGCATCTTTTACCATTACCACGCGTGTGACCCATAAACTCAACCATCAACCAACAAACCAAACCACCAGAAACTACCCCTAAAGCAGCTACAACCTTTTCATGGTCCTTCGAGTAGAGTTAGGTTCGGGACGCGATTTACTGGACCATTAAGTAAATTTCGTGTTTTCGGGAACTAATAAAAACCAGTGACCAGTGACCATAAGTGACCTGTGCATCATTTCGGGTGTCGGTGAGAGTACGGCAATACCTGTGTAAGGAGATACTCAGGTGAGATCGAACCATTTATTTTTTATTTATTTGACTGACCAAATAGCAGCTATCGAAATGGAGAAGTTGTACGCTAACCAAATTGAAATAAGCGAATATCTGTCCAAATTTTTGACTAACTTTAAGAAAGATGGAGCGGAGCGAAAAACTATTGATTATTGTAAACGTAAGTTGAACACGCTAGAGGAGTATTGGGTGGAGTTTCAGCGAAACCATAGAAAGCTCTCGGATTATGATATTCTTGACCATGAGTACTTTACCAGTAATTGTTTCGAGACGACGGAAGAAATATATCTAACCACTAAGGATTTAATTACCAAAACCCTAGACCAGTTGGTAGGGAGACATAATGTAGGTAGGGCGGAGCAGCAGGTTCATCAAGAGGGCCGAACCCCAACCGCACCAGGAAGGAGTAAACCAGGTACATCCTCTTCTGAAGTTGAATACAGGTCATCAGGCGGCTTCAGCAAGCTGGATGAATTAATTAAGAAACAAACCATTAATTTTAAAGCGTTCATGCATACGGTTGGGGCGATAGAGGTAGAAGGATTAGAGAATAGGTGGGAGTTTGAAGACACTCTAAAGTCTCTTCAGGCTCGGTGGGCTACCATAGACAGCTTACATTGGCAGATCGAGGGAGAGTGTGATGAGGAAGACGGCTGGTACCAGGCGGAGTTTAGTAGATATGAAAAAATTTATTTAGATTTAAAGAAAACCATAAATACTAAAATGTGGTCGGTATCCCATCGAGAAAAATCGACGCCACAAATGGAAATCCCAGTGTTCAGTGGCAATTACCACCATTGGGTATCTTTCAAAGATCTTTTCAGTGAGGCCGTCCACAAAAATCCATCTCTGAGTAGCGCGCAGAAGATGCAGTTTTTAAAGAGTAGGGTGACGGGAGATGCTGAGCGACTAATTCACCATCTTCAGATTAGTTCGGATAACTATGAAGTATGTTGGGAGATTCTGAATCATCGGTACGGCAATACGAGACTAATATTTACGTCTCACATTAACATCTTGCTAGGCTTACCCAACATACAACACCAATCCTCAGCATTGATTAAAAAATTACACGATATTACCAAAGAAAGTCTGCACGCGATACAGAATTTAGGAGTAGATATTACCACATGGGACCCACTTCTGGTACATCTGTTGGGTCAAAAATTAGATAGCGAGTCTTTTTCCGAATATATAGAGTCCATAAAGAATCCTCGAGAGCTACCTATTTTAAAAGATTTTTTGTCGTTTTTAGAGTGCAAATTTACAGCCTTGGAAGCTTCTCGTCGTAAACAAGAGCCTTTAAGCCAACCAAAATTAAATACTTCGTATAATCCTCCACGTCATAATTTATCATCGAATTATAAAAAACCATTTAACTTAAACAATAACCATAGTTCATTAACCAGATACAATGCAAGTAACATGAAACCGAACATGAATACTTGCCACGCGTCGCGAACAATAACCTGCATATTGTGTAATGCTGATCACGGATTATGGCAATGCAATAATTTTCTGCAAATGACCAGCGAACAAAAATTGAAAACAATTAACCAGTGTAATTTATGTTGCAACTGCCTTACGAACCATAATAATAAAGTCTGTTTTTCGAGTAAACGATGCCGCAAGTGTCTAGGTGCTCATAATACTTTAATGCATGAGGCGTTCGTAAAACCGAAACCTTTTGCTATGTCAACAAGAGGTAATAGGTATACCAATAAATTACCTTCTGCCGAGCACGTGCCAACTTCTAGCCACGTGTCCGGGGATGATATACCAGAGATTTTACTAGCTACGGCCGTCGTCCGTGTCATAGGTGTAGACGGTTCACAACATACCATGAGAGCTTTGATCGACCAAGGCTCTCAAATTTCTTTAGTAAATGAGCATACAGCTCAAACTTTAGGTCTTAAGAGGAATCAATGTAGGGGTAAGATATTTGGAGTAGGAGAAAGGGAGAACCAGTGTAAGGGAACGATGGATATTGAGGTTAAATCTATGTATAGTGACTTTTCGGTGAAAACTAAAGTTTTTATAATGAATAATTTAGTTAAGAGCTTACCAAATAAAACGTTTTCTAAACCATTGTGGTCACACATAAATAATATTAATTTAGCGGACCCTAAGTTTAATGAGAGTCGACCAATAGATTTACTGTTAGGAGCGGATTTGTATAGTAGGATTATTTTAGGAGGTATATTGCGAGGGGATAGCGATGACCAGCCTATAGCCCAGCAGACGCAGTTCGGGTGGCTGCTCTGTGGGTCTATGACACCATATTATTCGTGTAATGTCGTCATACATAACACTGACGATTTACGTAGGTTTTGGGAGACCGAGGATATTAACCAGCCAGCAGAGTTGTCGATTGAGGATAATGAATGCTTAGAATATTTTTTGTTGACTACCAAAAGACTAGAGGACGGAAGGTATGAGGTTAGGTTACCATTTAAACCAGAGGCCAGAAACCAGTTGGGTGCTACGAAACCAACAGCCCTGGCGCAATTTCGTAGTTTGGAACGGAAGCTAGAGACCAATAGTGAGTTAAAAGTTAAATACCAGCAGTTTATGAAAGAATACTTAGATTTAAACCATATGATTGTTTCCCCCTCCGTTACCGCACTCGACTGTTATTTACCTCACCATGCCGTGACCAAAGTAGGGACTAAAGCAGATAAGTTTAGGGTTGTTTTTAACGCTTCCGCGAAGTCATCAACGGGTGTAACACTTAACGATATAATGTATACCGGGCCTAAATTGCATCAGGATTTACAGCAGTTAATTTTAAAATGGAGACAATATCCGTATGCTTACACAGCGGATATCGAAAAAATGTTCCGTCAGATCATGTTACATAAAGATGACCAAACTTATCAAAAAATTGTATGGCGCGATTCTCCGTATTTACCAATTCAGTCATTTCAATTAACTACTGTAACTTACGGTACTAAACCAGCTCCGTTCCTTGCTATGATGTGTTTAAAACAGTTAGCAAAGGACGAGCAGCATAATTTTCCCGTAGCAGCTAAAGCACTAGAAAATAATTTTTACTGTGACGATTATTGTGGAGGCAGTTTTTCGATAGAGGAGGCGTTATCACTTAAATCTAATTTAATTAGGTTACTCAAATCAGGTGGTTTTAATTTGCGTAAATGGATGTCGAATGAACCACGGTTATTGTTAGATAATTTAGAGATAAGAGATACTAGTAAACATACGTATGAATTTAAACAACCAGAATCTGCTAAAACTTTAGGCCTAGGTTGGGATCCTCATAAAGACCATTTTGTATTTTCAAAGCTACAATTTGATTTGGGGCCGAAAACCAAAAGATCATTGCTGTCGGATATATCCAAATTATTTGATCCCTTAGGGTGGCTTACACCATTGAGTACTAGTTTAAAATTATTATTTAGGGATGTATATTTATCAAAAATCGAGTGGGATGAGCCTTTACCAGAATTAATAAAATCTAAATGGGAAACTCTGAGGGATGATTTAAATACCATTAATACTATTGAGATAAAAAGATGGCTAGGGATAGTACAAAGGGGCCAGACTATCCAATTGCATGGCTTTTGTGATGCGTCGAATAAAGCCTATGCATGCGTGATATATTGTAGGATTAACCACAATAACCAAAACCATATTACTTTAGTTGCGGCTAAGAGTAGGCTCGCATCCGTGTGTAAAACCATATCCACACCCCGGCTAGAGTTAATGGGTGCTGTCTTATTGTCGAATTTACTTAAAAAGGTCTTAGAATGTTTACCAGATTATAATGTTCAAGTATACTGCTGGATTGACTCTACAGCAGTACTAGGTTGGTTGCAAGGCGATCCAACCCGGTGGAAGCCGTTTGTGGCTAATCGTGTTAAATTAATTACAGCTATAGTACCATCGACCAATTGGCATTACGTAAAAACTAAGGAAAACCCGGCTGATAGCGCTAGTCGTGGTTTGACAGCAAAACAGCAAGCCAATCACGGGTCCTGGTGGTGTGGTCCGTCGTGGCTGTCATTATTTAATAAGGATATTACCAATAAAAATGTTACTTATGAAACTAACTTAGAATTAAAGACTTCATTTTTAAGGCAAGCTAATGTAGTAACTATAAACCAAAATAATGAAACTATAACTAATATAATAACTTACTTATTAAATAAATTTAGTTCTTTTAATAAAATCATACGTATATTATCGTGGATATTAAGAATTCCTACTTACAGGAAATCGGTTCATCAACCCTATCTCACGTTACATGAGTTACGTCGCGCGAAAATGCTGATCGTCAAATGTGTGCAACAATCGGTATTTAGTGACGACGTAGAATATTTAAATAAATACAGTAAAGTACATTGTAAAAGTAAACTTTTAAATTTAAATCCCACTATTGATGAAAACGGTATTTTACGCGTAGGAGGTAGGTTACGTAACGCTCAAATCAACCAAAATATGAAGTATCCTATTATTCTTCCCCATAACCATCGTTTAACCACTTTACTGATTCAAGAAGCCCACCAGTTAACTTTTCACGGTGGAGCCAGGCTTACGCTAGCACACTTAAGGCATAATTACTGGATAATAGGTGGATATAGGGCGACCAAACAGTGTACCAGACAGTGCGTTACATGTAGGAAACGGGAACCATTGAAACAATGTCAACTAATGGGAGATTTACCTGAGGCGAGGGCAAATCCCGAACATGCTTATTACCATTGTGGTGTTGATTACACGGGATTTGTAGATGTGAAAACCAGTAAAGGACGAGGAATAAAAACCTATAAGGGTTATATAGCTATATTTATATGTATGGTGACCAAGGCAGCTCATATAGAAATAGTCTCCGACCTGACCAGTTCAGCTTTCTTAGCAGCTCTTCAACGAATGTCAGCCAGAAGAGGTAGCCCACGCCATCTATACAGCGATAACGGAACTAATTTCGTCGGCGCTAATAGGATGTTACAGGAGGAGTTCGAACATCTTTTACAACTTTTCAACAGCAGTAACTTCTTGTCTGACATCGCTGAAATGGGCATCGAATGGCATTTTATAGCACCTTCCTGGCCAAATGCTGGTGGCCTTTGGGAGAGAGCCGTCCGAAGTCTCAAATACCACCTGAAACGCGTTGTGGGCAACCAGAAATTAACATTCGAGGAGTACGCTACATTATTATCAAGGGTGGAAGCTTGCCTTAACTCCCGCCCACTATGTGCGTTAAGAGAAGATACCGAGGATCTCGATTTCTTGACACCAGCTCATTTTCTTAATGCCAGACCAGGATCAACCATTATCGAGACCGAACAGGATGCCAGAACCAGGTGGCACTTAACGTCCAAATTATTTTTAGATTTATGGAAAAGATGGAAAGTAGAATATTTAACTATGTTATCAGCCAGGAATAAGTGGAAGGAGACCAAAACCAATATAGAAATAGGAAATTTAGTAGTTATTCATGAAGAAAATATTCCACCAGGAAAATGGGCCATGGGGAGAGTAATAGAGACGCATCCGGGAGAAGATGGGCTGATTCGTGTAGTCACCCTCAAAACCAAGAATGGTATCATAAAACGACCAATAGTCAAGCTGTCTGTTTTACCAATTAACAGCCATAACCAGCAACCAGATATCGACCCAACCACGCCTCCGGATGTAATGTTACCTGAAGATGATGAACCTGAAAAAGAAGAGGAGAAGAAGAGAAGAGTGAGGAGAAAACCAAATAGATTTTTTGCAGTAGCCTCTGCACTTTTATTTTTTATGACGCTATTTTTACCAACCAATGCTACTTACCATAATGTCAAAGAACTGTCTTTAAACCAAACTTTATATTTCGATCCAATAACTAAGATGCAACTTATTCAAGACAAGTGGACCCTCGTGTTATATTATGATATGGGAGGGCATAAAATATTACTGGGAGGGCATAAAATATTACTCTAAAATTGAATCCTACTTAGATAAATTATGTACTACAATTGAAAACCAATCGCACTGCCATATGATAACTACACAATTACATAACGAATTCCAGGAGCTAAAATACTACAATGAATTATTGCTAACTCAACACTTTGACGCTCACGCCAGACGGCGTCGGCGCCGCAGAGGTCTTATCAATGGGGTCGGGTATATTGCCAATGACCTCTTCGGCGTACTAGACTCCCGTTTCGCGGAACAATATACCAGGGACATAGATATAATACGACAAAATGAAAAACATTTATCTAATTTATGGAGAAACCAGACGTCAGTCATAGAAACACAATTTAATTTTATGAAGCAGATGAAGGAATCAGTTGATAAGCAGCACAAATTTATTAACAAGAAGTTGAATGATTTGGAGATGAACACCAACACCGTCCAGCGGGAAGTTCAAAATCTATCCTACATCCAAGACTTTACCCTGTGTTCGATGGCCGGCAGTAGTCTGCTCCAAACTTTACACAGACATCAAGACGCGTTATTAGATACAATTACTGATATTTTCCATGGTCAAGTTAGTGTTCATTTATTGAAACCAGAGCAGCTGAAAAGTGAGTTACGTACTATTTACGGCCAGATGCCTAAAGATCTCACCCTACCAGTGAATAATATCGATTCAGATTTCTATTACGTCTACAAATTAATGAAGGTTAAAACCAGAGTGACAGAGAAGTACATCATATTTGAAATTACATTTCCTTTGGTCAGTAGAGAGAGCTATCAGTTGTACAGAATTTTACCAGTACCTCACCAAAAAGAGAGTAATATGGTCACCATAGTTCCCGTATCCGATTACGTCGCTGTTAATCTGAAGCAAAATACATACTTTTCTGTAACCATTAATGAATTGCACACTTGCATATACCATAATGAAGCATATTTGTGTCAGCTAGCAAAACCTGTAATGACAATAGAACGAGATGAATGTTTCTGCGAAAAAAGCGAGCAAAACCAGACGGCATGCAGAGTTAAGAAAACAAAGTGTACGAACAAATGGACAGAATTACATACACCGAGACAATACTTATATTTCTGTTGTAATATTGACACAATTAAAATCATATGTGACGATCGGGTTACCGTCAAACAGCTGAGTCGCTCCGGGGTCATTAGCATGGATCAGAATTGCATCGTTAAGGGAAAAGATTTTACATTGTATTCCCTGCGACAACAATCTAATCAGCTGAGATATTCACCAGTTATTACCATACCAGAATTGGACCAGATTAACCATATCGTGAACCTGAAAGTTTCGAATGCTCCGGATTCACCGGATAACCAGCAACTCAATACGTCCCTGACCATTCTCGGAAACCAAATCAAAGACTTGAAGATGAGCAAAGCAGAAGTCGATGATATATCGACGCACGACATTCATCACTACTCTACCAGCTACGTGCTGCTAACCGTAGCACTAGTCGCCGCCGTGGTCTGGTGTTGGAGACGCAGCCGGTGCTGTGCGCAGGCGGCCGCCGCGCCTCCCAGTCGCCGTGAGGAGGGTTCGAGTCATGGAACGGGCACTAGTCCGTCACCACCAGTGTCACCAGGCCCAGTGTACAGTGAAGTGTTCCGTCAACTTAATGTTGATGATTTAAAATGTCATGAGAGCGATAGTAGTGTCGGAGTGCGATTACAGCATTTTGCTAGACAGTGTCCAAGTGCTAGTGCGGGAAAAAGGGACGCGCAAACGTCACCAATCCGTAAAAAGCGAGTTAGTTTTGAGGACTCTTTAGTTTAGATTTTCCATAATTATTGTGCATAATATTCAAAATTTTATTGTTTTTACCATTTTGCTTTTTTGCATAATCATTATGCATAATTTTGATTCGCAAACTTTTAATGTACCTATTTACCATTAGGTTTTTTTTGCATATCTTTGTGCATAGTTTTAGTTTATAATAATATACTTCTATTATTTTACCATTTTTAATGTACTTATTATGAATTTATTATTTTTGACCATTATACTTTTAACTTTTGTTTATTTTCTTGACATATGTTCAGCAGTAACCATTGATATATTACAGTAACTGCTTAATAATGTAAGATTATGGTTTACGAGTTGTCTGAGCTTTAACGTTTACTTCCCTCTCAACTCAGGCGCGGGAGTATGTTCGAGGTACGTCGAACATTTGTAAATTCAGCATTTTACTTTACTTATATTAATCGCTTTCGTGTTCGCGACGGACAGTCGTCGTGTAGTAGTCGAACAGTAAATGTTAACCGTCAACCAACCAGTCCGCCGTCCGAGACGCTCGTATTACCATAAACCATAATAATTAACTAATAAGTAATAACCAGTGTAGTGAATAGCAAATAAATAGTTAAAACCAGTTTTTGCATCTTTTACCATTACCACGCGTGTGACCCATAAACTCAACCATCAACCAACAAACCAAACCACCAGAAACTACCCCTAAAGCAGCTACAACCTTTTCAGACCGACTATTGCAATTAAAGTGAAGCTTAACTCAAACACTCGAAACTGCCATAACTGAAACAAGCGCAAAAACTGCCTAGTACATAATCATCAGAACTGTTCCACGAAGAATCTGACTAATGTTCGTCTACAGTTTTAAAACAGTTACAAGACAGCTGTTGTAAAACTGATTTGTGCCACATATTCAAGACCTACTGAAGTGAGCACTTACATAACTTACGAAGGTGAAAATTCATCCACGTTTTTCTTGATAAAAGCATTGTAATGCTTATTGTACACATTGTTACTTCTTTCATTACACATCAACATTTTATGTTTAGTCAGTAAAACATGTGACGCATTTAGATACTTGAACTGTGAACAGAATAGAACATTCAAAACGTGTGTAAAAGTATAGTGATCATATTGTGTATAGCCCGTGTGCTGCTTTTGACCGTGATAATTATTATATTGTGGTATAATCTAATGTATGGCTTTACCTTTGTTTTCCATGAATATTGGCTAAAAGTGATATATTTTATTCTTCGCTACTATACACAAGACGTCAACGTCCCCATGGTCCCCGTGTGAACTGTGAAGGGTCTGTTTCACCACTTTCTGATAAGTAACGGATAGGCTGTCCACCACTTAACTTGACCGATAGAGTATTGAACATCTGTCAAATAAGTTGCGGATAGCCTATCCGGCACTTTAATCCTTCGATCGCCGATTATTGGAAATCTTTTGTTATCGCGGCCCACTTGGGCCTTACGGGGATTGATAGGTTAAATCAGGAAGTGGTGAAGCAGGCCCATGATATTATATATATTGCAGTAACAAAATTTAATATTGCAGATACTTACGGATTTTGCAGAGCACTTTCCTACTTCACAATCACGAAGTTCGGCTGCTTTCTAGCGGCTATGGTCACCTACGAGCAAGGAAGTCTATGGAGAAGCCGTTGTCAACATATATAAATGTTTACTTATACAAATATCAGGCATTTTTGGTACAGAGCGTTAAATATAACTTTGTCTCTTTCATTCTATGTTTGCTCATCTATTTCATCTATTGTGTAATTGCATTTGACGAAAGAGACCAACATATTTCAGTTATTGCATATTCTTGGTAAAATTCTGTCAAAAGTTTAGGTACGTGCCAGATCCGCCATCTTTTGCAACGAGTTTCGTGGTAGTTGTGCTGTCAAGAGGCTGTTTATTGTTTGGAAAAAATGAGTTTTATCGATTTAAATACGAGAAAATAGGATAATAATTACGTGGAAGTGTGAGAAAACTGTTTATCAAAATGACTAAATGTTGTATTGTGATGTGCGGTGCAAGAACCCTAGGCAATGGCAGCCATTTTATGTAACGAATCTATGGTTTAGGTATGCACGTTTTTTTTGTAGGTATTTCAAGTCCTCTTTTTTCTTTGGTCTGAGATGGTCACGTGTGAACTGAGGTGACAGACGTCAAACTTTCTGAAGTTATTTTAAAGTACCCGCAGATTCGTCAATCAAAAATTTGCGTACCAATTTACGCAGAACGTACTGACAGTATCTTATCAAAGAAAACTGACACTCCAGCCCACAGTTTGTTATTGTGTCAATAACTATATAACTGCAATTTTTGTCGGACAACTAGGGTAAAAATTAAAATTATGATATTATAGGCGAAACAGCAATAAAGGGACACGAAACCCCTATCGGTTGTACCACGGGGAGTGCTCTGAGGAATTGTTCGGAATCATACCACCTGCAACTTTTCGCCATCGTCCCACGCAAAAAATATACCATCCTCATCACCTTGATGAGTGGCAGTCTTCCACAGCGCGTTTTTCGCGTAACTTTCTGCCACGCACTGTAAAACTCTGGAACGAACTGTCACCAGCAGTATATCTGGACCTATACGACCTGCAAACCTTCAAGAAAAGAGCGTATTCCCTCTTAAAAGGCCGGCAACGCACCTGCAGCTCTTCTGATGTTGCGAGTGTCCATGGGCGACGGTAGTTGCTTACCATCAGGTGACCCGTTTGCTCGTTTGCCCCCTTATTTAATAAAAAAAAACGACGCGACTTTTCACGTTCCATAGTTAACTGAGGTCATGAAGACATACTCATTACTCATCCTTGCATTTCTATGGGCAATCGCGGCGGCGGCGATCCTTTGCACCGGTGGTGCCGCGGCGGCGGCGAGCGGTGCCGCAGTTTTCAATAAACATACCGCGTGATACGAGACTAGTCAGACCCATGATCGCGCCGCAGTGCACGCAGCGGCGGCGCCGTGTGTTAGGGTGTGTTTCCACTGGAGCGGAGTGGAGCTTAGCGGTGCCCGAATTGACCAATCCTGCTATTCCAGCGGAATGTCAGCACGATTGGTCAATTCGGGCACCGCTAAGCTCCGCTCCGCTCCGCTTCAGTGGAAACGAACCATACACGCTCAAACGTCCGATTCATGTTTGGACGTCCGTTCTACAGAACGTAGTGTCGCGTCGTGTCGTGTCGTGTATGGTCGTATTGTGTGGTCTCATTTTCACTTTTTTTGTCGGGCAATCATGAAAAATTAAAGTCATGATATTCTGGGCTATAGCTATTTGTTTCTTTCAGGCTGATATCAGTTTCAAAAATAAAACTATTTTTGATCACTGATCATCATTTTTATAAGACGTTTTTATAGCAAAAAATACTTTGTCATCGTTTTCAATGCTACTTTTACTAAAACATAATTTGATACTGAATAGATCATTTTTATAAGACGTTTTTATAGCAAAAAATACTTTGTCATCGTTTTCAATGCTACTTTTACTAAAACATAATTTGATACTGAATAGATCTCACATGCAAATTTATTTTACGAGCAATTCCCTTGACACGTGAAAACCGTACATTTTCCGTGTTAAAGAGTAATAAGTACCATCGAGGAAATTGATTCCTATGCAATTGATAGTCCAACGTTATTTGGTCGAATATGTCAATTCAATGTTAATTGTGATCTGTCGGCTGGGTTTGGCGTAACGCAACCAAACTACTTAGGTCCCCGATCTGCATAGGAATCAACTTCTCTGATAGTACCTATTATGTTCTTTTTCTTACATGATATTATCCATTACACTATTACAGGGTCATGTTCTCATCAACATCATTCAATAAAATGTATTTAAATTATCTTTATATTTTCATAATATACAACTTAATTTATTTTAGTTATTTTCGTTTCATAATAAAAATACCCAATTCGGGATATTTATACCAACTGGGAGGAACATTCGTTAAATGAAACACTAAAATATTATGATAATAAGGTTTCTTGTTTGAATAATGCTAGTTTACAATAAGATTACTTTACCACCTTATACATAAAATATCAATTACTTGTATGTTCACAATGTACAATGTTAAGTTTCTTAAAGTTAAATTTTGAAACAGTCCGCCGGGCCTCCGACCACAAGGGCACTTCGAATAACTTCGCCGATATAATATAATAAGTACGGATATTCACACTTTACACTTCACTCGCACACATTTCGTTTAAAGTATAAAAAATACATTTATATTGGTAATTGTGCATTTACGTTACGTGTAGAGTAATGCTTAGCCCACACTGTGGAACGCTCATAAAATATTCAATTTGGAAAACAAACGACCACAAAAATATCGCCAGTGTGCGCCAAGCATAGCCGCATACAGAAGAAACGAAAGCCTTTAACATTAAATTACGAAACAATTGTGGCACTTTGAATTTTACATTATCTTAGCTAAATACATTTTTGGCAAATGAAAACAGCCCAAACTTCAAAACATACGATACACACTCGGTTGAATAAAGTAAAATAATAATAATTTGTGATACGACATTAGTTACAGATGCTATTCTGGAATAGCATCTGTAGTATTCAAATGTTATGATAAGACGCGTTGTGTGAATGTGTGTGAATTTAGCATTTATACATCTTTGAATTTAGTTAAATTCAAAGATGTATAAATGCTAAATTTAAATATATTGCTAAGGTCCCTATAAATTATGATCGTGACCTATTCTAACAGGTTAAAAAACATGAGTACAAATAATCTATTTACAATTAAATATTAAGTATAACGTACAGAAATTTGTGCTTAAGTTGAAAGTTATAAATAAACTAAGCTTGAACAACGCACAGATGCTCTTAATCTAATCATAATATTTTATTGTTATTTGCCATACAGCGGTAAATAAACCAAATTATGCTTACGAGTATGGTGAAAATTAAGAAGAAAATTGAAAAAATTCGAAAGATGATTCTATCAAAAAGGTAAGTAAAAAACAAAAAGTTCAAAGGCATATTTATGAAAACAGATATAACAAAGGTTATTATGAAACGGCTCGTATTCAAAATATCTGCTATTGAAAATTTAACAACCCAAAGACCAAAATCTTAGTCATATTTTTACAATGATTACATCTAATTTGTATAAAAAGGTTGGATTATGTGCAACAACATAAGTGAAGTCCGGTGCGACTAATAAAATGCAACTGACTAGTTTACCAATAAATTCGTAAAGATCACGTTATTACTTAACATCTGCACACATTAACCTTTGATCTCAAGCTTTACGTAAAACCATTAACATAGACTGAGCGATCTCTGACCAACTCTCATGATGATCACTTTCTAGAAAGAGATGCAACGACCGTCCTTTCTCTTCTTCGCAGGATCAGCAACAGAGTACAGATTATGGCTTCTACGGAAAACAGAAAAGACGTAAACGCTGCATGATTGCCTTTTCTTTTACAAGATCGTGATCATTCCATGAGATTGCTCCATTCTCTACAACCATAAAACAAACCTAATTAAATATTAGAAATACGTACTAGCATACTTTATAAATTAACTTTAAAACCTACACAGACTTCATTCCGTAACTATAAGATATAAATTGACGTAACTAAAATTTATCAAAGTGATCCTTAAGATAAGACAGAATCCGTGAAAATGATAGATACATGAGAATATCTAGTATTTACTCGCTATTTACATTATTTAGTAATATACTAAAATTTTGTTTATAACGCCACATTACGGTATATGCTTAGACTTAAAGATGAAAACAATGAACGTACTGAATAAGAATATTCCTATTGAGAACAAGAAAATTAAAATTGATAAAAGTAGCACTTCAACATTTTCAAAGACAGTGGTAAAAAGTTATACCTACATAACCGTAATGGACATATTGTAATGCATAGTATAAATACAACGTACTTAAGATAGTGAATATTTTACAAAATATACACATTGTCAATCATTACATTTTTTTTTGTTCGTAATTATCAAGAAACAGGCCCTTGAATTAAAAAGAGTGAATTGATTGAAGGAAAGCCTATTAACGACAATGGTTAACATTGTAAAGGGACGAGAGAGTATCTCACTAGGACACCATAGTGGCTCCAACCATTTTTTTTAAATATAATGTCCGCTGAAGAATTGGTTTCAATACAGAACAAAGCAGACAACAATAGTCGTAATTATTATAATCGTGCAAATAATTTCAGTTTTCGAAATAACAAAGTATGTTAAACTTCATAGAAGAATAATTTCAAAGAATTGAAATTCTTATCTGTAAACAGAACCCAGATTTATCTTAATCCTTTTCACATTACAGGTGAAACAGAATTAATTTTTAAATAGGCAAAAAATATGCCACTCAAGGTAATGAGGGTTTTAAATGTTCCATTGCCACCAGGTGCCGCCATGTATGATGTCGCCCTAGGGTCTATCGTGTCAAATAGGCATATTATCGTGACACATGACAGCTGACATAATATAACAGCAGTTTGACACGATAGACCCTACGGCTACATGGCGGCACCTAGTGGCAAATAGAATATCAAAAACTCTAATTGCATCACCCTGGTGTACTAGTGAGAAAAGAGTGTAGACTGTAGGACATTCACATTTTAGTGTCATATAGATGAATCTGTTTAGGGTCCTGTTTTGATACCACTCTAGTCTAATTTCATGCACTAGAAATTGGTTATTTAATGTATCACAATTATTTATTTGGCTTTAGATTTTTGAAGCGAATAGCATTGGGCAATATTTTAATTTTTTTCATTCCACACAGTATAATTGTATCAATAGAAAAATCTAATAAGTAACTTGGGAATATTATTGATCTTGAATAAAATACAAATAGATTTGATATTTGAAATTACAAAACACAGATTTTCATCAAAGAAACAAACTAAACTGATCAATGAAACCTTCTCCTTCTTTAAAGTCGGTTAAAACAAATAGTAAACTTTCTGTAAGCTGTCGCGACGTTAGCGTAATATTACATCTCATTTGATAGTTTTATTATTGCTTGTCTTCATGATGCAAAAATTAAGGCAATACTGTTTACACATACATATTGTAATGGCAGTGAAGTTGAAATATTACAGCAGGTGATAACATTTCCTATTCTAAGAATAATCAACAAAACAATCACTCTACCACAAAAGCCACTCTCGCTGAAATGCCATCGATGATATTGAAAATGTGTATCGCTGAGTTTGTTTCAAAGGCTGACTTAGGGTTTCAAAGTGATAAGTGTATAAATATGTCATAATATTAATTAAGCGAAATTAATTATTCAAATCTGTAGTCGGATGCTGAGAACTAAACACTAACTTATAGCCCTGGACGTAACGTGCTTCATTTAATTTACAAACGAACGGGAGCTACAAGTTTTAAATCCATAACAATAAATCTAAGCCGGATACCTATCTATAACTTTCAAAGGCATGTCCAGGTTACGATCTTACTTGGATGATATTATTGTTGTGCACTTCGGCAGGTTCGACGAGGCGGGGGGCGCGTGAGGAGCGCGGGGCAGGGGGGCGGCGGCGGCGGGGGCGCCCGGGCCGCGCGCCGTCATACGCCGTCCATCTGCCGCACGCGCACGTCCTGCGACGCGCACATGTCCGGCGCGAACGGGAGACACGTGAAGTACGCGCACGCCGTACACTCGTACGCGGGCGCGGCGTAGAACAACGCGATCAACGCACACAGCATCCCGGCGGCTGACACTAGACACACCCACACCAGAACGATCTTCCTCCGTCTCTCGTAAGGTCCGAACGTGATGAACGGTAGCAACGCGTACGACAGTAAAAATCCGAACACAAAACCAAATACGTGAGCGAAATTGTCAATCCAAGGCAGCAGCCCGAGGAGAAAGAGAGCGAACGCGAGTCCTATTAGTTTCAGGAGCGCACGACGGGGATGCTTCAGGAGAGGCCACGCTCCGATCACCTCCACTATGAGACATGCCAGCAGACCAAAGTGTGAACCGGCTGGACCCACCTGAAAATTCAAACGTTTCAATATTAGGCATCGATTTAGCATCATCAGTAAGCATAAAAGTCAATAAACTGCTTGGATAAAAGCTGGATCTAATGATGCTAAATGCTTACAATTTGTAACTCAAAAACCACAATGCAATAGATATCTAATTTATAGTTGTATGACAAAGTAAAATGTTTTACCTCTGCTCTATAAGGCTCGAAAATGGCTGATGCCATGTTTCCAGCAACACCACTTCCTAAATAAATAACAGCCATTCTGACGGGTCCAGCCATTTTCTCCAGATCCCTCATGAAAAGCCACTGCAAGGCTAGCGTTGCTGCTAGGTGTAGGAGTCCCGCGTGTACAAACAATGACGTCCAAGCTCTATACAGTTGGTCTGGACGTCTGCGTCTCATAAAAGGCAGCATTCCACATACGTCGTCTAAGCAAGAAACCTGAAACGCATCATTGTCAAAATTAGACATACAGGCGAGGTAACTTCTACGTAATTAATCAAAAATGTTGGTAAGCTTAACATTTTCAAAGGTCGTAAACGATTTTTATGGAAAAGTATATACATAAGTTAAAGAGAGAGTTAAGAGCTAATGTACTTGAAGGCGGCTATTAAAGCTTAGAACAAACCTACGCGTCAGTGACGGAGCGTCAATTTGCGTCAAGTTGTCAAATATTTAACTGCTTAATAATTAGAGATTTATGAGCTGAGAAATAAAGAGCACCAATTATTGCTGTGAGATAGTTTTCTCAATGTTAGTAATAAGGAAACTATTAACTTTGGTATACGTACTTGTGAACATAAAGAAGCCTCTTCATGAAAATAACCCTTAACAAAGTCACAGTGCTCTCTCGTAGTGATGACGCACTGTCCGTGCACTCCTATACAGCAAGGGTGGCCTATCACTTCACAGGCCATGTGTTCCGCTGCATGGCCAGCCCTACCGGCTGCCGCAGAACCGTCTATCACAGATTTCCGACATATCGGCCATTTCGTTATATCGTCAGGCCATTCGTGTGGTGCTATCGAACGAGGTGCTTCACAAAACCTGAAAGAAGCATTCGAAGCATTAAAAACTTTAGTCAAGGCGTTAAACGTTCCATTCAACGTCTTGACTAGTTGTCCTTCAGTCATTCAATTGAATGGAGTCATTCAATGAATACGTTAGTCATTCAATCGAATCGCAGATTAAACCAGATGACTGCGACATATATAAAACTCAATGGTGACTGACTGACATGGTGATCTATCAATGCACAGCCCAAACAACTGGATGGATCGGGCTGAAATTTGGCATGCAGGTAGATGTTATGATGTAGGTATCCGCTAAGAAAGGATTTTACTAAATTCCAACCCCAAGGGGTTAAAATAGGGGATGAAACTTTGTATATAAAATACTACTTAACGCGAGCGAAGCCGCGGGCAAAAGCTCATATTATATAAATCGCTAGTATTATATAAACTGGAAATAATTAAGGAATAATACTTACTTTGGATCCAAACCACAGACTGAACCAGATATTCGACCCCCTGGACCCGATTCTCCCGATGACCATTTCTTCCACGTTGATATTGTATTCTGGAAATAATATTGTTGATACTTTATTCACATGACATTTCAATTTATTAATATTTTATGTCGAATTTATTTTTCATCTTAATCTCGCAGATTGTTTAATTTTAATTGATTGTCAGACAACTTACCTTTGGAATCAATCCGCGTATCTTTGGTAGCACAAGAAGAAACAAAATTTTTATTTAAAACAAAGTAGGTACAAAGCTGATTACAATTTAAATTGGTCACCGATTATTATTATATTTAAATAATACGTTAGGCCTGAGGGTATTAAAATTGAGGACTTAACGTTTGTCGAATAAAATAGAAATGTATACCTATTTCTGAAACTATACTAGCTACTAAAGATCTTCTGGGTATTTGGTTAGCTCAATATCAAGTTTTCGTTAATTCATACAAGACTTCATCTTACCGAACAATCCGCTTTAGATGATTGCACACAGCCCGAATCGTCATTTCGTATGCAGCATGCTGTATCTCTTTCTCTTCTTGCTGATGCAGCTATTGCCCTCGCTATCCTCGCGTCTCGCCTCATACAAGGCGCAAATTTTGCTCCTAAATGTATTAGATCTGCTGCTCGTGGACCTAACCAGAACGATGCAGGCTCTTCCCATTCCACCTGAAATGAACACATACGAACTCCCTCAGAGATCAATTACGGATTCAATGAAAAACTCAGGTTAGTCAACTGGGACTACTTTTTCGAGCTTAAGCCCGTTACACGTTCCTACCGTGCCCAGGAGACGAGCCAAAGCTCCCGATCTTTGTCAAGGTTATTCAGAAAAAGAAATGAGAAAATATTACAGATAAAGACGTCGAGACATTCTCGAGAATATAATTAATAGACCTATACTAAGACTTAACTCCAAAAAGGAATGTTAAAACTCGCAAAAAATAAAAAAAATTATAACCGAAAAGCCTGAGTAATGCTTGTGCCTTGTGGTCAACGGCATCAAAGATGACATCGTAAGCGACAAAAACTAGACAAAGGGAAGTTCACAAAGGCCTTGTGACCCAGATTCGCTCGCTCATTAATACTCTTACTTTACCGTGTCAACCTCCGCCTTTGTATGATACGGTAATTGCTAATTGCACATGTCCCAAATTTCTGTGACGCTTTCATTCTTCAGGTTATGATGCCAGACTATTTTTACAACTTGAGCGTCTGTTTTATTAATTTACATTGACTTTAAATCAATCAATTTTATTTCAAATTGATAGTTTAAGAAAATGATGGCTTTAGCATAAGAAATACTACTAATCAGGACCTTTCTAATATAGGAAAATAATTTCATAAAAATGGAAAAAGTAAAATTTATTTTTAGCATAATTTGTATATGTAATAACCTATGTACTTATTCAGTGAAACGAGAGAAAGCTAAAGAAAACTTATAAGATATCTCAACAAAAATCTAAATACACAATACGAACATAATAAAAAAAGCTAAACGCGCTTTTTATATTCATAAAGAACCACAAAATAGACGATTGTGTAAAAAAATGGAGAAAACATCTTGCGCGATGCTCTCTCCCATAAATCGCCTGTAATGTGCCCGGCTAAAAGCTTTGCGTAGTTAAAGTGAAAAGTAAATTATGTTACTTAAAGTCTATGGGAAAACCGACATTTTTTGTTGTGTCAACGCCAATTAGCTTTATTGTCATGAATATAATGATTATCCTCTTTCAGGAAGCGATGTCGGCTATTTAGGGACATTTCTTTTCCTGTTTTTAAAGCCAAGGTTTTGGATGACATCAGAATATTAATTTTCAAAGAGATATTATTATCCATACTGATATTGTAATTTCGAAAATTCGTAGGCCTGTTTATCTGTTATGCTTTAACGGCTGATCCGGTTTTGATGTTTGTTACGAATGTATTAACATTGACTCCAGCATTTTTACCCGAAAAAAAAAGGTATATATACCAAGATAACTGAATTTTGGCTCAAACACATCTACGTCCACATCTACGTTAGTATTTTAATTAACTCTACCCTTTTACTAGCCTAGAGATAATATTTTATAATCTATTTTCTGTTTGTTATTGAAAGGTCATCAAGTGACTTTAAAATATTTGGACAGTCGACCTGAGGTTGATAAGCTGAGATTGAGGCGTGTAGGCTGGTTTCTTTGATTGCGTTGGAAGATTGATACGTAGTTACATTTGCGTTATACAAACTGAATTTGTTAAGTGGTTTACTCCAGTCATGAAGTTAATACCATTATGATCATCGCTATCCATCACTATGGTCTGTTCACGTCTAGTTTGAACTTCGTTGGCGTCGTATTTAGCAAGTGATTGACAGTACAAAGGCATTATTAATCACTTTTGATATTGTCCTTCCAATTTGTTGCTTATAGATTGCTTATAGATTAAATAATATGACTTATAAAGCCCCTCTTAACGTTGGGCGCAGATAATCATCCTTGATTACCACTGCGGTGCTGTCTATGCCCCTCTTTACGTTACAAATCCCTTGTATTTTATTATGTTCCAACTTGAAGAGACCATAAGACAGGCAACAACACCCGATTCCAGTAAAACTTTGGAATAAACTGTTACTAGCAGTATTTCCGGACCAATGCGATCAGCAAACCTTCAAGAAGAGAGCGTATTCCCTCTTAAAACACCGGTAACGCGCCTGCAGTTTCTATTAGTAGTAGTGTCCATGGACAACGGTAGTTGCTTTCCATCAAGTGAGCCTTTTGCTCCTTTGCCCCTTATCTTCCCCATCAAAACTCACCTGCTGTAAGCTAAGGCTCTTGACTAGGACTTGTCCGGAGTGCGTATGCCGTCCGAAGCCAACCGGACCGAAGCCGTAGCAGAGGAGGGACAGCAGCAGCACCAGCGTCTGCACCGTGCTGACCCACCACGTGAAGTAGGGCCGGTAGTCAGTCAGTTCGTCCAGCTGCCGCGCCACGTCCTCCTGATGCGTCACCGACTTGCGGAGTGAACGCCTGGAATGGGATTGTGAGATTCTTAGTTATTGTGTTGAATCCATACTAAAATTATAAATGCGAAAGTGTGTCTGTCTGTCTGTCCGTCTGTCTGTCTGTCCGTCTGTCTGTCTGTCCGTCTGTCTGTCTGTCTGTCCGTCTGTCTGTTACCTCTTCACGCTTTAACCGCTGAATGGATTTTGCTGAAATTTGGTATTGAGATACTTTGAGTCCAGGGAAAGGACATAGGATACTTTTTATCCTGGAAAAATGTACGGTTCCCGCGCGATAAACGAATTTCGGCGCAACGGAGTTGCGAGCATCGTGTAGTAGAGAAATTTATGACAATACTGATAATGTAGCCGCAGGGCCTATCGTGTCAAATGTCGTATCAAACAGCAGTGTCATAATATTATGTTTGTCTGACACGACATTTGACACGAAATATACTACTGTCGCTCTGGTGACAAATGATATATCGAACCCTCATTGCGAAGTCCGAAGAGAATTAAGAACAAAGTAGTTGATATAAATTTTGACTATATTTTGATACATTCCAGGTAGCCCAAAATGGCTATATAAACACTGTGAGCACGCTTTTTACACAGCCATTGGCCATGAAAGTCTTATAAGGGTATGTATAATATTATGTAAGTTTCTATAAAGCGTCTATTACTCTATATGGCTTAATTGTTCATATTTACCGTTTAAGCTGTATACATAATGCGGTTTTCCTAAGCACTATATTAAGCACTATAGTAAGTTATAATACACTTTAAAATTACATTATAATCACTTCGAAACTTATTCAAGACTTCAAAAGCACTTTTCCCTGGTTTTATTATATGAGAACGTCGCTAGTTTTATCATAATGCCGCCTACACATTTTTGTAGGTCAGATAATTTATATGACTTACAAAGACTTTGATTAATATTGACGCTAGCGATTAGTTTTTCGCAGAAATATGCTGTCGATTTTGAGAAGGAGTAGTGCTGATTACATAATTATTTACTGAATGAGCCTTCGATAGAAATGGGCTTAGGCGATATTAAAATTGTTTATAGAAAATATATTTGTTGGGAACATAATAATTTAATTACAAATTATAAATGAGACAACTTTGAAATACACACATAACATGCACTGTCTGCGCAATTACAACTTTTTCATTTGTTTTATTAAATCTTCGTTATCTTTAGGATGGATTCACATGCGTCCGCCTAAACGCGCGAGATGGCGGCTACACTACGAGAAGTAAAATAGCTGGAAACAAATTACTGGACGTTTTCATTGGATGCAGCTTGTTTCTATCTGATTAATACAAAATACACTAAACTGTGCACATTATCTGACATAAGTCGCGGACGCGACTTTGAGCGTTTGGGCGTCCGAACAGAATCTGGCTGGCCGGATGTTTTTGTATCCGCGGACATCCAAGGACGAACCGTGCACACTGTGAAGCCGCATCCGTCAGCCGCGACTTATTAAGAGCGTTCCGTCCGGAGATTCCGTAATTGACTGTATTTAAAACCTTATAAACTCATAATCTGAAAGCTACTAGTTATAATAAAAATACAGGAATAATCTTCAGTATATCAACATTCCTTTTGTCGTTTTAAATTTTCTATTTTTGTTTCTTATACTCATAATATCAGCTTCCAAAGTAATACCAATTTGTTAAAATTCAAGCATACATTCAGCATCTCCTTAGGATTTACAAATTACTTTTATTTGAAACTCACGCCAATAGATCGACAATATCATAAACTACATATTCGCCGTTTTAAATTTTTTTTAGGACAATTTTGAACTAAGATAAGTAAAAATAATAGGGTTTTGGCGCGATCTCGGCAACGCGGCAAATGTATGGCCAAGGTCGTTTGCTCGGGGGACGGCCTTAAGGGCGTTCCGTCCGGAGATTCCGTAATTGACCGTATTTAAAACCTTATAAACTCATAATCTGAAAGCTACAAAGTTATAATAATAATAAAAATAATAAAAAAAATACAGCAATATTCTTCAGTATATCAACATTCCTTTTGTCGTTTTAAATTTTCTATTTTTGTTTCTTATTTATTTATTTATTTATTTGACACACCAACAAGGAAATACATCAGAAAAGATCTTGACATAGAAAACATACAATTGTAGAATAAAGATTAATGTATCCTAAATTACAGGTGTAGTTCTACATGCACAAATCTTACACACATTATCTTAAGATTTAATAACTATGATGAATCTAAAATGGCAACAAATAAACAATAATTTCATATTTAAAAACAAACCACAATGTGAGAGAGAAACGAACAGAGAAGGGTTAACACAAAAACAAAACAAAAATTGTATGTAGCTTAAAAAGTGAAACATCAGCAGCACCTAACGCGACAAACCAACAATTAATTTTTTGAACTTAGCCAATTTATTTGAGAAGATACAAGCATCCTTAGTATTTGACAAACTGTTATAAGACCTGCACATCCTTTTAATCGGCGAAAATTGGCCCAAATTTGTTTTGGCTGATTTAATGTAAAAAGGTTTGTATTTATTTTTTCTTGGTAAACGATTTGGTACATTTAATTTTATTCTTTTCAGGAGTTCTTTACTATCAATAGTGCCGTTTACAAGTTTGTGCAGGAAAATTAGATCGAAGTACTGTCTACGATCATGAAGCGAAACCATCCGAAAGTAATCTAGTCTGTCTTTATAATGTGGCAATTTTTTGGCCAAGCCCTGCTTAAAGGATAAATACCATAAAAAGCGTTTTTGTACTCGTTCAATACGATTGGAATAGATAGCGTAATGGGGGTTCCATGCAGGACTACAGTACTCTAGTTTGCTGCGAACTAATGCGTAGTATAAAGTGATTATTGTGAGTGGATTATGAAAGCCAGCAGCATTACGTTTAATAAATCCTAGGGTTTTCAAGCTATGGGAGACAATGTTATCAACGTGTCTATTCATTTGCAGTTTTGAATCCAAAGTTATACCAAGGTCCCGTATTTCTCGAACTTGAGAAAGAGGATAATCATTAATTTTGTAAATAGTTGGATGTAGGACCTTAATTTTACGGGAAAAGCGCATGTGATAACATTTACTAGAATTTAAGCTCATTAGATTATTTTTACACCAGATGGATAAGTTATCTAAATCACTTTGGAGTTGAAGCGTATCTTGAAGTGAGGTAATAGTTTTGACAATTTTAAGATCGTCTGCAAAGAGGTAAAAGTTGGTATAAATAAAACACATACATATATCGTTTATAAAAATATTGAAAAGCAGGGGACCCAGCCGAGAACCTTGTGGAACACCGGATTTTGTTGGAAAAGGGATCGATTTATATCCATTGACAATTACAGTTGAGGTTCTACCTCGTAAGTAAGATCTAAGCCAGCGCAACATAGGGCCTCCAAATCCAAATCTGTGCAACTTAATCAAGAGCACATCGTGGGGAACTCTGTCGAATGCTTTGCTGAAATCCGTGTAGATTACATCTACACAATTTTCAGCATCGACAGAGTCCATCAGACTGTCAACAAAAGATACCATATTAGTTGTCGTAGACCTATTATTGAAAAAGCCGTGCTGATGATCAGAGATGTAGGGTTTCACATGCCAGGAAAGCGCAGGGTAAACTAATTTTTCAAAGACCATAGCGAAAGTCGGCAGAATAGAGATAGGTCTATAGTTTTTAATATTGCACCTGTCACCATCTTTGTAAAGTGGCAAAACGTGGGCCTGCTTCCATACTTTTGGAAAGTTGCCACTTTTTAAAGAAGAGTTGAAAATATGAAAAAGTGGTGCCGAGAGATACTTAGCACAGCGTTTAATAAAAATTGGTGGAATACCGTCGGCACCCGAGCCTTTTTTTGTATCCAATTTGTTTAGAGCTTTGTGAATTTCAGAATGGGTAATAGATACTAGATTTAAGCAATTTGTATTAATTTGATCAAATTCTTTGTCTGGATCCGAGTCACTCGGTGTGATGGTGTTATAGGAATTAGAAAAATTGTTTGCAAACAAATTACAGATGTCGTGGCCATTTGAGGCTGTGCTATCAGCCAAGAACATAGAAGAGGGGATACCAGTAGTTGATTGTTTTTTCGACTTAACGAAAGCCCAGAAGGTTTTAGGGTTTGATTGTATAGACGTCTCCATACTCTCCATATATCGTTTATATTGTAAAGTTTGTAGATTCTTGCATCGATCCCTTAGCAGTTCAAAAGATTCTTTTTACTTTACTTTAAGATTCAAAAGATTTCTTATACTCATGATATCAGCTTCCAAAGTAATACCAATTTGTTAAAATTCAAGCATACATTCAGCATCTCCTTAGGACTTACAAATTACTTTTATTTGAAACTCACGCCAATAGATCGACAATATCATAAACTACATATTCGCCGTTTTAAATTTTTTTAGGACAATTTTGAACCAAGATAAGTAAAAATAATAGGGTTTTGGCGCGATCTCGGCAACGCGGCAAATGTATGGCCAAGGTCGTTTGCTCGGGGGACGACCTTAAACTTCCGATAAGGCCTGCGCTACACCGGAATGGCAGCGGCGAGGCGAGCACTGTCAGTGTCATATGATTTTAAACTTTATCTTCATTACTGTAATATATACGGCCTCCCGTGGCCGCTCGTGGCTGCTCGTGGACGCTGGGGGCCGCCGGCGGCGGCGATTTCTCAAGCGATATATGATACGATATATGTATTACAATAATGAAGATAAAGTTTAAACTTTAAAATCATATGACACTGAAAGTGCTCGCCTCGCCGCTGCCATTCTGGTGTGTCGCGGCCCTAATTTGTTTCTAGCCTAAGACGTATGTATCGATCGCGGTCGCACTGTTTTTTACATACATTTGCTTGTAATCTCGTAGCTCTCGTAGCTCGTAGCGCCAAGACGCGCGTTCGGGCGGACGCATAATATAAATCCAGCCTTAATCCATTTGCGAATTATTTGAAGCCATCTCAAATAATAAAAAATCGGCCAAGTGCGAGTCGGACTCGCGCACGAAGGATTCCGTATAGAGCGAAAATAGGGAAAAAATTGTGTTTTTTTGTATGCCCCCCTTAATTTTTTTTAATTTTATTATTTAATTATATGTATAGATATTGAAGTACACATATAATTGAAAATTGCAAGTGTCTTTATGTTGCCATTATGGATTACGAGCCAAAAAGACCAAAAAAAAAATAACGTTTGTTGTATCGGAGCCGGAGGATATTAACTTTATTTGTTTTTAATATTTGTTGTTATACCGATACCGGCACCAGAAATACATAATCTGTGAAAATTTCAGAAGTCGCGCTATAGCAATGGGCATTGTCCAAAAAAAAATGACATGTACTTTTTATATTTTTTTTCGTTAGAATAAGGTATTTTAAGAATATAAATTAAATAATTTTGAAATTCATCGGCTAGTTTTTTCTCAATAAATTTTTAAAGTTTCGCTCTGACGTCATCATCGGCGGCCAATTGAACTCTGCAGTATGTTTTTTTTCGTTTCAATCTTATTTATAATGGCTGGTTCGTCAAATATAAGTTATCATTATGTGAAAGCTGATACGAGAAGCTTACCAAAAGTTCGAAACGTAATGTTGGTCAAATTTACTGCTAATTTAACTCCAT
This sequence comes from Polyommatus icarus, assembly GCA_937595015.1. Lineage (NCBI taxonomy): Eukaryota > Metazoa > Arthropoda > Insecta > Lepidoptera > Lycaenidae > Polyommatus > Polyommatus icarus. The sequence continues at coordinate 7,538,618 of OW569330.1, read as the reverse complement.
TGAAGGTCAAACTAAGGTTAAACATATTTGTTCAAAAATATAAGTAACTAATGGGTATTTTTTTCGTTTATATACAGAAAAGCGATCACTGACCTTATTCCTCGAAATGTTTTTGTAATGAGCAAAATTAAAAAAAAATGGACAATCCCCATTCTTGAGTTACAGCCTGGAGACAGACAGACAGACATTGAAGTCTCAGTAACAGGGTCCCGTTTTTACCCTTTGAGTACGGAACCCTAAAAACAAACAATATGAATAATTATATTACAATTAAGAGAATTCTTATTTAGAGTGTATTTTTAATTAAACTCGTTGGACCAAACATTAAAAATTCAACGTCGAGTCGTTAAATACTAAAACAGACGTTAGGAAACTCCTAAAACATAATTAAAATGCATTAAAATTTGTTTGCCCGTCCCATATTCGGTGCCCTGCGGGAGAAAATTAGTTGCCAAATAATATTTTGGGTTTTGGAATTTATTTCACTTTAATATAACTATGACGTATGCGACCTTAAAAGTTTGACCCCACAAAATAGGTCAAAATGTCCGTAACCCCTGCAAAAAGTTTGTGATTATGTACATTTGTTTCTATTAATATGAAAATCAGGTTTTTAATAATTGTGTTGAGCCAGCCATATACAAGCCGTCAATCATCCAAATAGCGTGTTTGTAGTCCAAAATCGTTGCGTTTTAAATGCGGTTCATTTGGAATGGATGAACTATATAACCAGTTTCAGGATGGAAATCATGCTGTAATTCGATATACTTTATGCATGTGCCTACTACATACGTAAATTGTTCGGAAAATGCATAAGTTTACCAGGGGTCTGATTCACAATGCAAAGTTCGTCTCGATTTCTTTAACTTTCCTTCGCAACAGCCAATAAGCGCCCGCCCTGCCTAACATTGACCAATGACATCGCGATAAGTTTCCAAATGCGGTTTAAATGGAAATGTCTAAACACAGCCCGCATCCTTTTATGATTTTATACCTTTGTATCTATATTTCGTTGGTCCAAGGCCCTGCCCTCATTGTCTTTTCGATCCTTAGGTATAGGTTACTTGACAATATGTACAGAAAGCTTTCGTGAGGACGCGACCTTAGTTCCCAAAAGGTCATTGCAATGTACCCGTTTATATCGTGTCCACAGGGTATTAATATAAAAAACCATTATGAGGTTTAAAATGTGGCCAGCGAAGCCGTGATATATGGCCGCCGCGAATGAGTTATGTTCCATACATTCTACTAGTAATGAGCAAAAATGTAAATGTAATACCTTGACCTTTTTGTATTGTGTAATTTTATTCTTCTGTAATTAGTTGTATTGTTGTTGTAACTAAGCTGTAGAAAACTATGCCTTTTTATTTATCTTGGTTTCTTTAGTGTTACTTATTATACGTACATAAGACGTATATAAAACGAAGTTTCTAGTACTTACAAATTATTATTACATAATGTATATTTAGTAGGTGTATGTTTTAACCACTACAATATGTAAAGTCGTGCTTAAGCGAGCTAGCCCCCAAGCATTTTATGTAAACTTCTTAGATACGTTACGCTACGGACCTAGGTTCGAGTGTGTTATCTTAAATTTTCTTTTAATATTGTTTAAAATATGAAACAAAATCAATGAAACTGGTTTAAAACTAAGTAAATGTAGAATCATAAAATCTTACCAATCTCAAAACGTACTCAATCCATAAAGATTAAGTTAATATTTTAGCTCAAAACATGAAAATAATAATGATAAAGATTTCTGACGAAGTTCAAAGAAACACAAATTGTAAATTTCCTTTGAGCACAGATTTTATTAAACGGAATAAAGTTGTTAATGCTCAAACTAATATCGGCGTTGTTATGAAGTTCCCAGCTTTGAATACTAGTAAAAACTCATAACAAGACTACAGAACTTCAGCTCGTTCTAGAATACATAATAAGTTAATATAAAAGTCAAGTTAGTATTATCCGGTACAATTTTACATGGATTCAATTTGATAGGAAAAATTTATAATAGGAACTGTAGTCATGTTCAAATGGCTTATGACGACAAAATAAAACCTTATAACATCTGTATTAATCGCTTTCTGTAAATATCTACCGTTTGACAATTTTAACTATATTTGGTATTCAGAAATGTAATATCAACTTCAAAAAATCAGGCTAAATAAAGTGCCAATTTTTCAATCCGTGCAAAGATGACAAACAGCAGTCGAAAGTCGAAACACAGCAAGGAAATCTTTGTAAAGCTTTTTCAAATATTAAATACAACATTTACTATTATTAAGCCAAATACTATACCTATCAATACAGATGATAAATTCGTGAAAAATACTTTTTTATACCAATTGAACTTTGCGGGCAAAACACACAAAACAAAGTACCATTTTTTAATCCGTACAAAGATGCAGTTACACAGCAGGCACAGTCGAAAAGGATCGAGGAAATATGTTAAGGCCCAATTTCACCAACGGCTGTAAGTGGTAACAGATTGTTAAAATGTCATATCTTCTCTTTCATTCATATGAAAAACGAAAGACGAGTGACGTGGTACTAATTCGAGCATTAACTTTAACAGTCGTTGATGCAATTGGACCTAAGGCTCTTTAAAATATTAAAAACACAACAATTATTTTAAGCTAACAGCTATACCTATCAACACAGCTGAACAATTCGTTTAAAATTTATTTTTTGCGACAATTTAATTTAGCAGACAAAATAAAGTGCCAATTTTCAATCCGTGCAAAGGTGCAGTTCCACAAACAGTCGAAACACAGCAAGGGAACCTTTGTAAAGGCTCTTTAAATAATTATGGCGGGGTCGATAGCTCCACGAGTGCGCAGCGAGGGCCGCAGACTGTTTTTGTTTCAACTCTTTCAGATTTAAAAGGGGAAATGGATTTAAAACAACATCAAATGCATGTTACAATAGAGAATTTCACTCAAATTTATGCCAACAATTCATTGTATTGGTTTTCATTATCTTACATAATGGCATTTGTTTAAAAGCTTTGATTGTAGTGAGATTTTTATAACGTTGTATCGATTGGAAATTGTGGGGACCTATTTTAAGTTCGCGGTTGCGCTCGATTCAACGGCTACCATCAGAGATATCTTTAGATCTATATAGATCTTTCATTTAACCTATCAAGCCCTATAAGAGCACCGGTGATCGCGACAGCTATAGATTTCCAAGAATCCGCGATCGAAAGATTAATGAACATTTTGACAGAAACTCCACATTTTCTCATAAACTCCACTATTATTTTGTACAGCGTCTCAACACTACTTAAATGACAAAAGTGTTAGTCCATACGTACTTAGTTAGCCTTCAAGTTTTGATGCTTGAAAATTAAAATACTATACCGTAGACCATAAGTAATATTGCTTTCTATACTAATATTATAAATTCTACAGTGTGATTGTTCGTTTCCCAGTTACTAGTTGCGAACAGAATACGCAAAATAGAAATCCAAACGGTGTGTAATCCGCTTAACCAATTTGGGTGAAATTTGATAATTTCGGAAATAAGCCAGTTATTACAATAGAATACTATGGGTCATTTTCGTTTAAATGTAACACAGACTCTTTTAAACTACTTAGTTACACAAGCGAACTATTTGAAGATCCCCCATTCATTTCTACCACTTTCATAAAACTTTTAACGTCAAGTGAATCGCTTAAGAAAATATTACTGCAAATGATAAAAGCTTTAGAAAAATATCCTTAGATATTTTCCCACTTAAATGGTTCTCTTTCAAATCTGATTATATTTGTCTTAAATAAATCTGTAAAAGAAAAAAATCTTGATTTGATACTAAAAATATTTTTTTAAAAAAGATACAATTAAATGGAATGTATCTGTGTTGAGTAAGTTGAAGTCAACTTACTCGACACAGATACACATTTTGATTGAAAGTTCAAGAAAACGCAGTTATATTTGTTTTATAATACAGCGATTCTCAAACATTTTTGGTGGTGGAAATCTTTTAAGAAGTAAAATTTTTGACGGACCTCCAAAAAATAATGTGTCATCAATGTAATGACATTTCCAACAAGGGACACCCGAATGGAACGAAGTTATTTCTTATGTTCAAAAAACGCCATTTAGTTGACGCACAGGAATACTATCCTGCCAGGCCATGCAGGTAGTAATAAAAAAGTGTCGAGGTCAAATATCGTTCTGTCTAGCCTAGCCTTCTTTACGCCTAACGCGCGATAAGGAACTTCATTCTAAAAACAATGTTATAATATATCGCTCGTGGAGCCCCTACAAGGCCTTTGCAGCGGACTTTTTAAAAATTGCTGCTATAATAATAGGCTCGAAAATCGCTATTGCCTGTTAGCAGCCCATTTCCAGCTGAGTCATAATACATTCAATATCATAAAAAACTTGGTATATAAAGTCAATGAAATAAAAAATCTTATTAGTTATTTTCGTTTCGTCTTAGTTCGTCCGTATTGAAAGTTTCTGTCGTAGATCAAGACAAAATAACCGAAGTAACTTGCCTAACGAATAAAGGGAACTAAATAATATATTTCTGTCGTCAAGCAGAAGTTTATGGATTGGAAAGACTCGTAATCATTTGTTTCTGTTTAGTTGCTCCGTTTTGTGAAGGTACGACCGCCTAGGCGAGCAATTTTATTGTCAATATCACGTATTGCGTAATATTATTGACCGTCAAGGCTATAATATTATAATATTCAAGAACATCGCGCACCTTCAATCTTAAGGGTCAATTCAGATGAATTCACAATTGCAAATCTGTCAAACTTATACAAATTTAGAAATGCATAATTATTGTCAAATAAACTGTTCAATAAAATTGAAGCGTGATATTGACAATAAAATTGCTCGTCTAGGGGCCGGTTAGAAATGTTATAATTTTTTCAAATTAATTGATCACATTTAGTCATTTTACACAATTTATTACACTCTAATAATTATGTTAGTATAGCAAAAAGCCACGTATAACAAAGCCCAAATTATGTTGTTTGACGTCTGCTTTACGTTCTATCTTATCTTATATATAAAAATGGATTTTCAAATGTGTTAGTCGCGCTAAAACTCGAAAACGGCTGAACGGATTGGGCTGATTTTAGTCTTAAAATATTCGTAGAAGTCCAGGGAAGGTTTTAAAGTGACCAGTGACACGAAGTTCACCGGGACAGCTAGTATATATATAAAAATGGATTTTCAAATGTGTTAGTCGCGCTAAAACTCGAAAACGGCTGAACGGATTGGGCTGATTTTGGTCTTAAAATATTCGTAGAAGTCCAGGGAAGGTTTTTAAGTGACACGAAGTTCACCGGGACAGCTAGTTAGTTATAATTTCGCTTTTTTATTATGAAAAGGACTATATTAAAGAAAAGAAAAAGCGAAATGTTGCATTAAAATAGTCGAATAATTGACGTTCAGAATAAATTTACGCAAAGGTAATATTAAAAATAATATTACGCAAAGGTTGTTAAACTAGTATCATGTATTCTGTGGCAAAGCTCGAATCGGAGGGAGCAAATCCCTCATGTTGCACATGCACTGACCTCTATTATACAAGTACGCTGGACCTATGATACCTTTTGAAATGACAGCTGTTTTTTGTGCCTATTTGAATCAGCGCCCCAATGCGGGGGAAGAGAACTAAATCTGACGTAAACATGACGTTTAAAAGTCGCCATATTGGCGCTGATAACATTAGTGGGAGTACTTGGAACTAATACTAGTTTCTGCCACCGTAGCTATTATATTCATTATTCTTTTTGGTTTCTACAACCAATAGCGATTGAGCGGCCATTTGCAAGTTACGTCATATTTAGTTCTCTTCCCCCGCATTGGGGGCGCTGATTCCGCTTCAAATAGGCACAAAAAACAGCTGGGTATCTTATGTCCAGCCTACTTGTATAATGGAGGTCAGTGTGCACATTTCATAATGTCACAACATTGACAAAAACGTTGCCAAACGTCGAACAAAACTTAACTGCCTATGCTGGTGAGAGGTGCAGCTGCCTCTGGCATGAAAACATTACAGTAATATAATATTCTACTCAGAATCATATTCTGAACCATCTTTTATTAATACTACGTCATTTATTACAGGAGCATCGATCATGCTCGAGCGGGCTTTGTTAGAGTTAATAAATAATTTGTAATTATTGGAATTACGTCGTACGTTCTGATTTAGCTAATGACACAACATGATCCCGGGCTATGTTAATATATGTCGATGATTTATTATTATTATACAAATTATTATTTTTAGTTTGTACCTCGATTCTGATATTTATTCCAACATAAATACAGTTTCGATCTATCAAAAAGCTAAAATATCTATTTTACTACTTCGAACAATATTCAACTGATTGATTTGTGTAGATTTGACTTATCAGAAATGCATCTAATAATAATATCTAAGAATAATATAGTAAATATTATCATTGTTGGTTCGATATTTTAAAGAGAATAATTTTTATAGCTGGTATACCATGACTGCATCTAAACGATATCGAAGCTGTATTTTAATTATGGAATCAGCGTAATACAAATATACATTGACATCATTAGTAATGAAATTTAATAATTTACGAATCAGCAATAATAATCATGTTAAAGCTATAAATATTTTACGATAAATTTAAAAGCAAATGCTCAACACAAATTAAGATTTTTCCAATTTAGGTGGAATTAAATAATTGTGAGTGATTTGGGTAACCGTTGTTTTCACTATTGTTAAGTCACTTCTCTTCATCATGCCGTATTCATATCAAAGTTCGGCGCTTAGGTCTCTTAGTACTTGGCGTTGCAGTAGGTTCTATCGTACCCGCAACTCTGCCTTAAGCTATGAGTGGAGCACCATGGGATTTTAGTGGGTAGACTACGCAGGATCCCACACAGAACACAAAAAACTCGACTCACCTAAAAAACCTCCCAACCACACCCATGCCGAACTGCCTCCTGTTGGAGTTGTCAGCGAGGGGTTCCAGCATGGGTGTGTGGATGCGGACGCCGCCAGCACCCCACGACACCGCCCGGTCCGGCCGACGGTACTCCACACTGGAGGAGCCCAGTGGAGACCGCCCACTGAAACAAAAAAACTTAGTTTAAAAAAAAAACAAAAAATAACAAGCTTTATTTAAAAAAAAAACAATCATTATAGTGCTTGATCACCGGGAGCATTCACGTGTAATGTAACATTACATATTGACTTTAAGCATTACATAACAATACTACCTCCCTCACCGACGAGCATTCGCGTGTAATATTATAACATTATAGATTCGACTTTGAGCATTCCATAGTAGGTTGACTTTACTATGTAACGTAGCATTGTTACAAGTTGTATCAAGATATTCCACAATATTGTATCATAATACAAGGTGCGCATAGTAATTCTCGGTTCAACTCCCTTAATGATTTATTAAAGCTCGACTCTGTAACGTTACATTACAAGCGAATGCTTAACAAAATATTATTGCATTTGCAAAATTTCGAATTAATGCTTCAAGCCCCAAGCATGTGACCGCGATAACAATAGAAAGACTATCTAATGGTGTCTCGTTTTTCCATGATCGAGGGATTGGACTATAACTGGAGATAGGTAAAAATCGTACTCATAGATTCCGTCACATACATATTACAACCCAAGCTAATAAAAGCAAAAGCGTGTTAAAACTTAGCTACTTATTCTTGCCTTGCCTTGCACTTAACCTGCCCTTAAATAGAGTTATAGAATAGAAGTAGCTGCTGTAGGTGATCTCCCTTTGAAGATGTAGCAGCAGCTATCCAGAGGATAGCCTCAGCTGCCAGAACTTTTAGCTTCGCTGACATAGTGAAGTTTGTTATACTTATATCATGGGGGTAATTAGTTGTATGATACAATTTGTATCCACGTGAAAATTATGTTGTTTTCCTATGAAAACCAAATTTTGAAATTATACAACTAACCCTTAATTTACATGGCGTTACTTTCTTACATGTATATTTCACTCAAATCACAACTACAATATTTTGTGGAGTTATATCTAGACAAAACGATGCAATATTCCTGTAGGACAATGTAACAACTAGGTTAAGATTGCAGAAAAATCGCGAGCAATGTCTGAAACCATAACTAAACTATTTTACTTAAACCCTTTAAAGGTAAACATGATAATGCTAAAAAGTACTAAATATTCAGCAGCTCATAACTCACGTCTGACCGAGATAAACATTTCCTACAGCCGCCTTGTTTATAATTTTGTCACTGATGGATAAGTTTACCTATTCGTAGGCCTATTCCGTTTATTTTTTCGGACAGGTTTTACTCACGTAATAATTTGGTTACATTATACTATACTCGGCGAAACATGGCGGTAGCGGTCATTGACTCCCTGTCAAAAACTTGTCATTTTCTATAAAAAGCCGCGATTGACAACACCTGTCACTTCATTGTCAATCGCGGCTTTGTATAGAAAATGACAAGTTTTTGACATTTTCAATCACAGTCAATGACCTCTACCGCCATGTTTCGCCGAGTACAGTATAGTAGTATCTACTACTAGTAGTTGCTTCATAAGTACTATTAGTAGTACTACTAGCTAACTAGGTCAAGTCGGCCTGCGATCATTCCGATCCGAACAATCAGCCTTCCCGTCTATAGGGGCTTTAACGTTATAGACCTGGATCCCAAAAGCGTAAGACATAACTTACTTTCTGATGGATGAAACCATAGGTTCTTGGTAGTGCCTCGTGTACTTAGAATACCTGCGAATTTGTGTAGCTCTAAGTGTGACACCTGGTCAGGTACCAGGTACCAAAGTGGACAAAAAATGAGTCTTACTTTACTTATTTTCTGATGGCTAATATTTATATATAATTTGTAGATTATTGTTCTGAACTAGTATCATGTAGTGTAAGACACTTTTCAATGACCAAAAGTATTATCAGACGTTTTAAAAATAACTTTGTTGCTATTTCTATATTTATCCAAAGGGCTTTATTTTTATTTTATAAATTAATATAACACCTTAGAAAACAATACGATATTACAAGAATTTATTTTCTACTAGCTGTTGCCCGCGACTTTGTCCGTGTCAGCATACTGCATGGTATATTAACAAAGATGGATAATTTTCCCCTATTTCCTTACCCAAAGGGTAAAAACGGGACCCGATAATAAAAATATTTCAGCCTGTCCGTCTGTCTGTCTGTCCATATCCAGACTGTACCTCCACTTTCTAACATGTAGTGAATATTATTATTAAAGTTTGTGAAGCTCTACATGGAGCTATACTCACTCTCACTCACTCACTCATAATGTATAAAAATGTCTGTCTGTCTGTCTGGAACCTATTCACGCCCAAACCGCTTAACCGATTTTGCTGAAATTTGGTACAGATAAACTTTGAGCCCTGGGGTTAAAGTATACCTATCCTTTCCTGGGAAAGCACATATTATGTGAGCCCGTGGTATTTCTCCGGTCGCGTCGGCCCATTCGTGCCGAAGCATGGCTCTCCCACGGTGCTGTGCACTTATGAATACATAAATAATAATAAAATAATATCTATGGACGCTTCACACCACGTCAGTCTGGCCCCGTGCTAAGTACCTGAAGGACTTGTGTTATGGGTACCAGACAACGGAAATATATTTGATACTTTTATACTATACATATATTTAAGATTTTTATTATATCATACACATATTTAATACACATCCAGACCCAGGAACATTGAAAAACTTTTTGTTCCGTCGGCGGGATTCGAGCCCGCGACCCCCGGCTTGAGCTGCCACACACTCTACCCATTGAGCCACAGAGGTCGTCAAATGAGCATGTATTTTGGAATTAGTTGTCAATAAGTACGTTAACGAAATATTTGTTTAAACCAGAGGTTCCCAAACTTTTTTTTCTCAAAGACCACTTTAAACATTTTGCTGTATTTTTAACCGACTTCCAAAAAACGAGGAGGTTATATGTTCGGCTGTGGATATTTTTTTTTTTTTTTGTATGTTCAACGATTACTCCGCCGTTTGTGAACCGATTTTCGAAATTTTTATTTTGTTGTATTAGGTTTCACTCCAATTTGGTCCCATTTTCACAAAGGTGGTGACCTGATGATGGGATCCATGAGTAATCGAGGGAACTCCTCGAAATTTATATGGAAACATATGGTGATTTTGGTTTTATGTGAAGTGTACTAAGAATACGCTACCAAAAAGTCAAATATTGGGTCAAGGTATACCATGGTTTCGATGATGCTGAGAGAACTCCTGATTCCTTATAGATACACGTTTGGGAGTTTCGGCGTTGTTTTAAGAACAGAAAGCATAAACTACTATGCAATTCATATTCATCATCATAATCATCATCATCATCATCGTCATCATCATCATTACCACGTCGTGTTAAGGCCACCAATGTCTCATGGCACAGAATAGATAATAGTACAAGGCATAGGTATGGATATACTAATAATAATAATTATGTACTGTATAACAATTAACAACACGTGTTTGTTCTTAATACACGGCGGTCGGCGTCGCCGCCCAGCGCCGCCGCGCGGCGCGTGGCGGCAGAAGACAGAATATCGAATACTTTACTAACTACTTTATATACAGATCGAATACTTTACTACTTTATAACATTTTAATAGACAAATAGAATTAAAATAAAGTTATTTTAAAAAGAGCATTTAAACAAAACAAAGTCATTAAGTGTCTTTTTAATTAGTTATACTTATTAATCGATAGATGGTGCACTAAGTACCTATCGATTTGAATTCTTGATAACAAGAACAGCTGTCAATAATTATGATAATATTAAATATTATGCTACGCTACATCTTATGCAAGTTTGTACAATTTTTTATCTGATAGATCCTTCGATCGTGGAAGCACAATATGTTCACTTCACTGATAATATTATATTATTTTGTGAGTGTGAGTTGTGACTCTTAACAAATTGTAATAAGATACGTAAAATATACGCGAAGATTTATCTACTAGTGTAACTAAAAAGAGTGAAATTATTATTATTTTTAACAAAAAATTAAAACCGACTTCCAAGGTAAAAACAATAATAACATTAATATGAACTAAAAAGTATTAAATAATTTTTACTATCTAGTAGTGCCTTTTTCCGAATTCGGCTACACCTCAACTATTTCTGTACTCAATCTTCATAATTTTGAAGTCGGTGCCAGTTCCAAAAATTTTAAATATTCTGTCAGAGGACTGAAGATTCAGCTATCTGGTACCGACTTCAAAATAATGAAAATTGAGTACAGAAATAGTTGAGGTTTAGCCTAATTCGGAAAAAGGCACTATTAGATAGTAAAAATTATTTAATACTTTTTAGTTCATATTAATGTTATTATTGTTTTTACCTTGGAAGTCGGTTTTAATTTTTTGTTAGAAATAATAATAATAGCCACAATGAAAAGTATTTCGCAGTTTTACTGCCTCACTCAGAGATGAATATTAATAGTTATGGGTCTACCAGAATCTGATGGCAAAAAATGAGAAAATAAATTGATTCCAGCAATACCGGGGTAGTTGGAATAAAACAGGTTGATCCTTTTTTTTCAGCCGCTGATTCTGGTTGTGAAACATGCAAAATCTAATATATATAAATCTCCTGTCACGATGTTTGTCCGCGATGGATTCCTAAACTACTTAACCGATTTTAATGTTTTTTTTTAATATGTGCTTTTTTTCAACTTGAGAGATACGATAGCTTAGATCTTTAACTATAGTTTTGTCTATAATTAATTGACAGTCACAATTATCAGTTAACTCCAAAAGATTCCAACAGATGTCGATACTTTTCGACTGGATTGAGTATGTAACGGCCGCGGCTACTGGGTAATTAATATATTAATAGGTGCATTTGTTGAATAAATAATAGTAAATTATTACAACCTAAGACTGACGGCGACTATTGTTTGTGCGACGGAAAATAATATGGCAAATACATAATATACTAGCTGTCCCGGCAATTTAAATTATATATTAAATATTAAATTATATATATTAGATTTTGCATGTTTCACAACCAGAATCAGCGGCTGAAAAAAAAGGATCAACCTGTATTATTCCAACTACCCCGGTATTGCTGGAATCAATTTATTTTCTCATTTTTTGCCATCAGATTCTGGTAGACCTATAACTATTAATATTCATCTCTGAGTGAGGCAGTAAAACTGCGAAATACTTTTCATTGTGGCTAAAATACAAACATTGAAGGATGGTTATCAGAAGACGAGAGAATAATAGGTGTATGAAATTATCTGAGACCCGAGAGCCTAAACAAATACGTTTGACATAGTGAAAACTTTATTAGCCGCCCTAATCAAACAGTTCGCTTTATTTTAATTACTTTGTATTTTACCTTTATAGTTAAGAACTAATTAAACAAGGTTATAATGATTGCTGAAAGTTTAAAAATATTTTAATAATGATTAAGAGGGCGACTAACGCAAAAAATCAAACATCGTCCTTCTCTCTTCACACTCACGCCCGTCTTTCATATGCCAGGTGAAAAAGGACGACGCGAATTCATCGCCAAATTTGTTTTTTCTCAATAACTCGATAAATTTACAACATTTAAAAAATCCGCTAGGTCAGTTTCTCAATGATAGAATTTTACATAATGTGCTAAAATATTGCCTTAGTTTAATGCACGGTTATGGAAATATATAAAAAATTCGTGAATGTAGTATTTATCTATGTTTAGAAAATGAAACAATTCGTGGCTTATTTTCGATTATAAAAATGAATAATTATAAAATCGTCAATTTTGCGTTAGTCGCCCGCCCGCCTTAATAGGGTTTGTTGCGATACGTTTGACAGGTATATATACTGTTTTTTTTATATATTCTTCACAAAAGTATACATATTACAATTTAAACAAAACTCGGTGTCACAAAAACCTGAAGGGTTTGTCCGTATACCGGTGCATCTATCTTCAAATGATCACTATTAGTGCTATATAATACTTATCAAACTATGTATATCAGCGCATACAGTAATTACTAATTATTTTAATAGAAAAACCTTATATTACGTACAATAGAATATAAACATTATTCATTCAAACACAATATTATGAAACCATTAGTACTGCCAGTTATGGCTGATTGTGATGAAATTCGTCAAAAATATACAGTAGAGTGGCGAGTTATACTTTCCCATAGTCTACTATGGGAAAGTATAACTGGCCACTTTTTGTAGAAGGACGTTTAGGTACTACTATCAATTCAACGGTAAAATATCAGAGCACAAATTCTGATTCTTATTTTTAAGTTCTTTAAGAATGAAATTGCCTTGCGGTCAAATTGACTGCCTTGATCTTTCTACGCTTGTTGACGCTCTCGATCTTAAGATTAAGCGCGTATACGGGATATAAGTATAATATTTTAAAAACTACTATTAGAATACTGGATTAGAATATGACATTAGTAAAATCAGAACGTCTGACCAGACTAACCCTTGACACACAAGAAATAGCCAAAAGCTGACCGAACACAAAAAGTTTACATTCCGACCGAAATTGGGAAAGCACACTTATCATGCGCCGGCCTTGGCACCAAACTTTCAAAAGCTCACGAAAATAAAAAGCTGTGACGAAAGTGCGAAGTTATGAGGTGTGACCGCTTATATAACGTAGGCTCCATCGATTAAGTATATCTTTAGAAAAGCTCTGAGATGTACCGCCGGGAAATCAAATGTTTAGCTATTATGCAGTCTTCATATTATACGCTACAAACATAATTTTAAGTTTTTATTGCATTGAAAGTTTCTAAAAATTCGGCAATTTTAGTGATTATTCTAGATAGGTGTTGTACCATCGAGGAAGTTGATTCCTATGCAATTGACAGACCAACGTTATTTGGTCGAATAATATGTCAATTCAATGTTAATTGTGATCTGTCGGTTGGGTTTGACGTAACGCAACCAAACTACTTAGGTCCCCGATTTGCATAGGAATCAACTTCTCTGATAGTACATAACAATACTTAAAAATAAGTTTACTTTAGGTTAATTCCATGTACCTTAAATCACTGGACCAATTTTAGTGAAATAAGACAATGAAAGACTACAAGGAAGGAAGATTAATTTTCGCATCACTTTTAACTTGACTTTCTTTTGATCACACAAACGATTAACTTTCCTTGTCAACCTAAAAAAATCAGGAAGTATATGAAGATTGAAGATGTTAGAAGATGAAGCAGGTAATTAGTAACAGTTAAAAAATTGCTGTATTCTTGCATTAGGGCCGGGAAAATAATTAAGTAGATATAAAAAAAAATGTACAGCCAGATATATTAGCAAGATGATGAAGTTAGTAAATTACAAGGTTTGTTCAAATTATATGTTAATGAAAAAATGAGTTATTGTCCTTACTGCTTATGTTATAAAATGTTAGTTATCTAGTTCATGCAACCACGTCTTTATATCAGCTAAGCATTCAAACGTCTCGACTGTACTTATATAGGTAGAATTCTTGGGCCCTAATTCTTTATACATGACAATAGTTTCTGCGGGGCTAAAATGGTCACATTTAGCAATTCCTCTCAATCAATTCAGTAAATGAATTGTCAAAACTGTTAAACTGACAAATGTCAAATCAGTACAAAAATACAGAAATGAATTGCAAGCAGAGTTGCATTTTGCGATTTTAGAAAAATGAATCATATTATGATTCATATCGTGATTCTTCAAAGCGACCATTTTAGCCCCGCTGGAATTCTTTGACTTTAATAAAACGCGCCACGTATAGGCTTGCGGCCTCAATACTCGGTGTACTGTAAATATATATTCTGGTACACAAATCAACATTGGTACACTGACATGTAAGCTACACGATGCTTTGCCAATGGGTATACCTTAAGGGCCAACCCACACGTACCACAACCACACGACATCGCAACGACAAAATGTCGTCGGGCAGTGGTTACGTGTGAATGGTGTCGCTGCAGCTTTTTGTAGTTGCGTTGTGGTGCCGACAAAATGCCGACGTGGTTGCGTTGTCGCCAGTGGTTGCGATGTGGTTACGTACGAAAGTCAACGAAACGGAGGGAGGGACGAGCGTTGCATCGACGCAACGTTGTGGTTGCGATGTGGTTGCGACGTGGTTCCGACGTGGTTGCGATGTGGTCGGCCGTGGTTGCGTCTGACAAGTGATCGACAACGTGGTACGTATGGTCCAGTTCATTTAGGCATCCATTAGACGGTAGGTTTTGCTGTCAGTTTTACCACAGTCATGACTGTGACTGATGGGTAACCTACCGTGTAAGAGCGTGACTGACGGTGATTGGCGAAAATCTGGATACATTCGTCAGTCCATCAGTCAAACATAATTCATTATTGATGGAATTGACTGACGAGGAACCTACCGTGTAATGGATGCCTTACAATACGAAATATACGCCCGACCACGTGGTGTGGTTGTGGTTGCCGTGTGGTTGTGGTTGTCGTGTGGTTGTGGTACGTGTGGTTGTGGTACGTGTGGTTGGCCCTTATGTTCATAAAGGTATACCCATACCTGTTGAGGTATAACTACTAAAAATCCTTTTGACGAAGCAAACAACTACTACAAAGTAAATACTGCCCATACTGGCAAACGTACATTTTCCTTTGATAAAAATGGATCTTTCTGTAGCTTATTCTTTTATGCTAAACATACATAATCCTTCTAGTGAATTCAGAGAACGTAAGCCTAAAATGAAATGTATTTTCTCTATAATAATAATTAAACATTTACCTCCTATTATTATTCATGTGGTCTTCTGTAAAATATAGCATAGAATTTATAAACGTATTACGAACTTAAACATAGTAATTAACGTCACATCGAATATTTTCGTCAAGAAAACGTCGCTACGAAACTTTTACATGTGAAAATTCGCCAAATTGTACAGTAAAGTTTATTCCATGTAAAATGTTCTACGTTCGCGGAAAAGCCTGGATAGCTGGGAATCTTGAAGGTAAAATCTTAGTCGCATTTTTTACTTCCCATTTCAGCAAAAAGGTAGGGAATGCTAATAAAAAATTTCCTAAGATGCTTGTTACATTATCAAGATTCAATCAGTGGGGAAATAAGGATAAGATTTTGTAACTAGATAGTCCGCAACTTCGTCTGCATAAAATTAGTTTATGGTGCTCGTCAGTGGCGTAACTATAGGGTGCCAGGGCTGGCAAAATGCCTCGGGCCCCCAACCTAAAAGGGCCCCGGCCCAAGAAGCCGTGAGGTCAGAAATTTTTATACATTGTTTTATTATTAACGTGACGATTTTAACTGATATGGCCCCATCATTTTGCCACGTGCTCCGGATGTTATAGTTACGGCACTGGTGCTCGTACTACAATTTTGAAGTCTGCCCCGTGTCCTTTCCCGTGTCTATGTCCTTTACTTGGACACTATGAATTTCAATAAATAACATGGTAAGAGGCTATGCCATGGAATAAAATAATACCAAACATTCGGATTAAACGTAAATACGTAACTAACATTTTACTCTACGATACAGTGTCAAAAGGAAATAATAATACTCGTAACAGTTTGCAGGTTTTATACTCCTCAAAAATCTAAGTAAATCGGTCCACAATTTACCTTTTTCCTTTCCTAAGTTAAACTTTAAAACTTCGTCGAAATAACATCAATTTCAAAAATGCATGTCCCAGCACAAAGTTTCCTTTATAAATCCGTTCATACATATTTAAACTCGGCCACAAGTTACCAAAGCCGTTTGTTGCAGAAGCCCGATTGAGCATTGTACATCGTTTGTAAAGTATTTATTTAACAGTTGCACGAACTTTGCAACTTTAATTCGAAATACATTGATGATTTATAAAACTGGAGCCGAAATGGAGTTGCAGGTGCCGGGAATCAATAACGAATTAGTGTTGTTTCGACATTTATTGTAATCCATACTAATATTGTGTTGTGTGTTTGTGAGTGTCTTTTATCTCTTCACACTAAAACTTCGGTATGGGAATATATTTTCATGTAACGGAAAAGAATATGAGTTTTATGTATTTAAATTGCGTTTCTTTTTTTTTCTCAAATAATTGCGGGCTAAAACCTAAATTGTCTACAGTCTACACCATGAAGCCTAGACATTTATGTATATTGCGTCATTTCGACATTGGCCCATGTTGGACAAGCGTCTACGAACGTTGTTGAGAGGTCGACGTCGATAGGAGGTGTATGTTTGTACAGCGAATTTACTCAGGGGATCATTCTGAACAACGTTTGTTCTACGACTTTTGGAAATTCCCGAAAATATTTTTGATTTTCCATAAAACGTCAAGCAAACAACAAACAAAAGTTGTTCAGAATGACCCCCTGAGTCACCCGATTTCAACATTCAAACAACCTTTATAAAATGTCTATAGCTTCGCAATCTTGATTATCCATCGTATCCCAACATTCAGCTATGAAATTATGACTCGCCTCGTGAATTCATGTCAGGTAAGGAAATATGTTCAGCATTACGCATTCATACAGTAAGCTGAGCTGTTGTCATTCACAGAGACGACTTAGCATAATACTCGAGAAAACATGTTACTGAAATATCGTTTCTGCAAACGTTGCAATAATGTATTTTATTCCGAGAAAGTTAAATATTTTGCATAATTAGCTCTTTGGAATTTTTCGTAAAGCTTTTGAATTTGGCTTTTTCTATATGCAATACACGGTACGACTTACTAATAAATAAATTATTATTTACACAGTGAATATACGCAGCGAATAAGACAGATAAGTATACAAGATCTGCGTTTCTTGTCTGTCATATTGGAACACGATAAACAAAGACTTTGAATAGTAATTATACTCAAAAAATTCTATTTAAACTTTAAATATAAGTATTTGGTTATACTCTGCGTATTTTTATTAGTAGAAGTCAGAAGATGAACTGCCGCACTCCTTTGAGTACGAATATAAGGGCGCATTTTCATTAGTCGTTAACTCGTACGGTATACAGCATGCGGGGAGTCTATGACAACTAATTGACAACTAATGGCGCATTGTCATTGGTCGTGACATGCGTTTCAGAAATCTCCAGCACCCTGCATGCGGGCCCTATCAACCAGTGAAAATGCGCCTTTAATTACTTCCTTATCTGTCATTATGGCGCGTTTTCACTGGTCGATAGGGCCCGCATGCGGGGTGCGGGAGATTTCTGAAACGCATGCCACGACCAATGACAATGCGCCATTAGTTGTCAATTAGTTGTCATAGACTCCCCGAATGCTGTATACCGTACGAGTTAACGACTAATGAAAATGCGCCCTTAAAATATGAAGATTTTGACATAACCCTTGTTTGGACATTATCTTACAAACTCTTCATTAAATTAAAGTTTAATGATTATTAAATGTCTCTCTGTGTATAATAAAAAAGTGAATAATGGTGCTCCCTTACCGCAAGCATTCACATGTAATGTTATATTTTAGATTCGACTTTGAGCATTACATTACAATACCGACGAGCATTCACATGTAATGTAAGTTGTAACACTACAGATTCGACTTTGAGCATTACATAGCAAGTTGACTTCACTGTCACGTAGCATTGATGTTACAATTTGTATCAAGATATTAACCATTGTATCATTACAAAGTGCGCATTGTAATGCTCCGTTCTCCTCCCTCACTGATGTAATGCTCGACTCTGTAACGTTACATTACAAACGAATGCCCCCGGTGAGGCAGCACCATAATATTTTAATATTGTTACAAAATATTTTAAAACCTTCATATATTTTTTCATTTTACAGCTATCTACTATTTCATGGATCCTTCAGGGCAATAGCATGCCAAAGGTAACTTTTATACGACGTCGCTAACTTTCCAAATAAAAGTTAGAAAATGTACCCTAAACTAATTTTAAAATACTCACGGTGACGATGCACGCTTGTACAAGTGATATTTAAGGGCGTTCCGTCCGGAGATTCCGTAATTGACTGTATTTAAAACCTTATAAACTCATAATCTGAAAGCTACAAAGTTATAATAGAAATACAGCAATAATCTTAAGTATATCAACATTCCTTTTGTCGTTTTAAATTTTCTATTTTTGTTTCTTATACTCATGATATCAGCTTCCAAAGTAATACCAATTTGTTAAAATTCAAGCATACATTCAGCATCTCCTTAGGATTTACAAATTACTTTTATTTGAAACTCACGCCAATAGATCGACAATATCATAAACTACATATTCGCCGTTTTAAATTTTTTTTAGGACAATTTTGAACCAAGATAAGTAAAAATAATAGGGTTTTGGCGCGATCTCGGCAACGCGGCAAATGTATGGCCAAGGTCGTTTGCTCGGGGGACGACCTTAACATCAAAATATACAAAGTATTTACAGCAAGGACCCGAAAGGTTTTTTCTTTTCTTAAATCCTATTCCTTTTAACAAAATAGTCTGTTTTTACTAAATCCAAATTACTATGGCTAGACAGCCATAATGATTCGGATCAAAATTATAATTTTCCTAACAATAAAGACTACAGTAAGACCTATCCTAATATCAACAAGCACCTGTCCAATCATTTATGCTAAATGCCTAAAATAATTAAAAGTAGAGATTTGTGTGGACGCCAGTGAATGGCAATCGGAATGTTATGTAATTTTTTGTACCAACAACGAAATTGATTCCTAGGCATTTGACGGACCTACGTATCTGGTCGGCTTATGTCAATTCAATGTTAGCTGTGATCGGTCGGATGGGTTTGACTTAACGCGACCAAATTACTTAGGTCTGCGTAGGAATCAATTTCTCTGATAGTAAAAAGGGCGAAAGTACTTGACATAACACTAATATTACGCTGAAAAGGGTTTACCAACCCAGTATCAACTAATATAGTCAACGCCAAAAACTTTCATCCCAGTTCTAAAATCATAATAGTGTTATACAGTAATCGTAATAGTCACCGTAGTCAACCAAGTAATGTTGATTACAGAACCCTAAAACGGAACCCTTACCAGCAGATTTTTTGTAAATTGGTAGGTTAATAGTTACATAATTTAAGAGTAACCTTGTCCTACAAATAAAACAATCCATATTTTAGGACCATCAAGTCAAAGTATGAAATCCTTTCTATCTCTGTTAGCTACCACTTTCGAGATTTTTCGAAAATAAAAATGTTGTTCGTCTTATCAAAGTGTAGCTACTCACAAAAAAAAATGTTCTAGGGCTCCCGTACTATAAACATAGTAATCATTAAAGTTACTAATAGAAGGAATCACTTAACGTAAGCGCTAGAAAGTTTCACAATCTCCCCCAGATACTGGCAGACGGGAGTATAATTATAATTAGAACCTAATTAATATGTCAAGTTAGTACACGCCAGCGAAGTTTGTTTCAACTAGGAATATTTAATAAAATCCTGCAGGCGCCAATGTTCGATGTAGTTAAGATTAAAATTAGTTTTCGGGTTTAGTTTCGGCTTTAGTGTGATTTGATTTACAAAGTTACTAGGTGCTACTGCAATATTAAACAATACAGAGTGAATTTTAAAATGGTAGGTTAAATCCGTAAAATTCACTCTGTAGGTTTTTAAGGTAGCGAAAAACGTTGAAAAATGTTGTGAGCTCGTCTTTGATAAGAACTTCTGAATAGACTTATGGTACAATTAATGACACATTTTGAGAAAAAAAATAGACACATCTTGATTTGTCTTCTCAAAACGTGTAGGTCTCTCAAAAGCGTGATTTATCTCGCTATCGATTGGTTCGTAATCTCATCTAAAAACTGTCTGACTTTTCAGAATCAAATCAAAAAGGATTTAATAAAAGTCGAATAATTAAATGACCAACCCATAAATCTTAAATCCTTTGTAAATGAAGTTGATACTCCGAAAGTCTATTATAACTGAAAGCCTTCGGGGATCGCTCTGTCTAAAATGCTAATCCATCCAATAAACCGACTTTTCGATAGTTGTCTCTGATAAGGGATCTCAAAGCAATAAATATTAAGGGCCACAGGTCAGAGGTATCCTCGTTTAATCCTAAAAATGATTTATCTCCTATTTTTATCTAACTTCAAGACGAAATTGCCTTTTTCAGATACTTTATTATGGATTTCGCAAATAAGATTATTGATGGGAGCTCCACTTATTTGTTTGTTTCTCTGATGTGGGGTTTTCCTTTATATTCCGATCATCTTTAAATTGCGTAAGTCTTTATATAGCTTTCTATGATATTGTATCTCATTTAACATATCAAATTTTGGGTCCTGAAATTTTTTTTAACATTTTGTTTTAATATTTTTCATTTGAAATAAAAGTTTAATGAAAATTTAGCCCGGCGTCATGGGGGTTGGGTCTGTGAGACCCATCACTTTTTATTTCACTTGTAATTCAGTTACCATGCGTTCGGTGTTGCCAAATTTATCAATAGCTGGAGCTGTTGAGTTGGTCTATGAGTCACAGGTAACACTTTAGTCCTGCGACGGCCGCAGCGGTAGTAATAGGGGCCCAAAGTTGCATAAGGTATGTGAGACCTATCCCCGCAGTCAGTGTAACAATTTCGGAACATCGTGCGCAGACATTATTTTAATAATTATCAGTGTTTTTAACATTTCATCTTTGTATTTTTGTTGTGTTTTACAATAAAATTAGATGGTTTATGGTTAAATGTATTTTATTTTTGTAGGTACTTACTTAATTACTTTTATGCGTTTTTTGTAGGTACTTGAAGTACTTTAATCCTTTGATGGTGGATTCTTGGATTTTTTTTTTGTTATTCTATTGTTGTCGCGATCACCTTGATAGGTTAATCTCAAAATGGATCGAGAAGAGGCAGAACGACAACGCATTCTTTCAATCTTACAAGAGTCGGAACTCGGACTGTGCTTCTACCTCTTCAGACCAGGAAATATGCGAAGAAGAAGATCACTTGAGTAAACGTAGTAATCCTAGTGACACAGAGCAAGATATCTCTGACGATGATGACATCCCACTGTCTTCGCTTGCGGATAGAAATCGATTGTCGGAAGAGCATTGTATATCTGAATCGGCCAGTTCGTGGCAAAGACGGTACAATTTGGTACAAGACGACTATTGAAAAATTTATTGGTGAATCTTCAGGAGAACCTCCGGCAAAGAAGCCGAATATTCGCAAAAGATGCCAAGACTTTCAAGCCAAAAAACACCGTAAAAAGAATTATTACACTTGCGAAAGTTGCAACTTGCACCAAACACATTTGCTTAGAACATGTTGTACCTTTCTGTGCTGATTGTACCAAAGATAATGATTAGATGTGATTATTTATTAATTTTTTATAAAAATATTTTAGTATTCTTTAAATAAGTTCCATTAAAAAATTAAAACTGATTGTTAATTAGTAATAGAGTAACATTTAAGTAGAGGAGAAATATTTTGTTTTTTTTGTCGTTCTTTTTTTAAAGCTCTATTAAATATGGTTAAAAATTATATAATATATTTGTGTTCGGTTAATTCATATAAATACATAATGAACTTAATATAAACATATAAAATAAATTGATTATTACAAAAAGTTGGATTAATTTTGATATCTAACACACAGGTATGTGAGACCCATTCCAACGTCCGTGTAATACTTTTCTGCCCCCATGACGCCGGGTTAAGAGACGTTCTCAAAATCGCTTCCTATTTTATAAGTAACAGGAGCCAACGAGCAAACGGTTTGCCTGATATAGCAATTTATAACCTAACATAAGGACACTTATAATAACATAATTGTCGCAAGTATATTCCGGTTAGGAATGAGCTATTTTCTTACAATGTGGTTTGAAAAATCCGTCTTTTATAAAAGTAAAGCACTTTGTTTCAAAATGTTTTCATCAACCTGTAAAGCTCTAAACTTAAACCCTCTGCAGCTGACGTCATGCCGCACTCAAAGATAAGAAGAAGCCCCGTACATTATTATCTATCAAATTTTTCATTAAATTGAAGTTATTCATTATTAAATGACTCTGAGTGCGGCCGATAAGGTATCTAGGTCACAAAATAGCAGGTCTAAAATGGTCACTTAGATTCATCGCTTTGAAAGAAGTATTCGCATCCACCACAGTTTTAACAAGTCACTTAGGTATAACAAAACTGAGTGATAATACTTTAAGGAGTGTAGGTATGTGTTCCTGGCATAGAGTTAACTGTGAAAGTAGCAGCGCTGGCAGAGCAAATTTTGCGATTTGTATGGACAAGCGCCCCAGCATAATGATTTTTTTTCATACAAAAGTAAAAAATGTTACTCTTTCAGTGCTGCTACTTTCACAGCGAAATCTATATAGGGGACTCATGCATACACTAAATACCTACTTGTTTTTGTTACACCTTGTACTATGGTCGTTTTATAAAATCTGAAGTAGGAAATGAATCTTAATATGAAAGTGAATATTTTAAGTCTCCATAACATTTGACATTATACTCACCCTTTCGACCCATCAACTTGATCCTCATCATGGTGCTGCGTCAGCGGTATGGTGAGGGTCTGCGGCGCGAAGAACACCTCATCCACATCAGCCTCGTCTTGTGGACTGCTGGCACCGCCGCGGAACGATCGCGACCATTGTGCTGACGTGGACTGGCGGGAACGTCTCGTCACCGCCTGAGAATTAAAAAAAAAATCATAATAATAGCACTCGCACCGGTTTCAGTGACGGTGGGTGGTTTCATTGAAACCAGACCAGTTACGCAGGAGTAATTTTTATAGTGCCCAAGTGTGTGCACACAGGAGCACTCTCTCATAACCCAGTGGGACGGAAGATCGATACGACTGGCGAGAGATTAGGCGCAGGACCGAATTTTTACATCCCCATTCGACGCATGGATCATCTTACTTGTCAGACAATCAGGTGATCAATCTGCATTGTCCTAGCCAAACTTGGAAATAATATAATATGTTTGCAACGCAGGAATCGAACCCATGACCTCCTAGTCAAGAGTCACGCTCTAATTCACTAGACGAAAAAAAATCATAAAAGACGTAGGAAGTGCCGAATATTGAATAGAAATTACGATCTTGAAAATGAGAAATAATAAGAAACGGAAATAACAAAAGACAATATATATTATTATAATATTCTTCAAAGTTAATATGCCTCGTGTGATCATTAAAATTACACGAGGAAGGATATTATTACGACAATATGTATACAATTACGTCAAAATTTCAAATAAAAGACAATATTTATATCGCAGACCTTCCCATCTCTCAAATACAGCTAACGATGATGAATCTTAATCTCTTACTGGCCCGGTTGATAAACTAGTCGTCCCATTTCTCAAACAAAATACAGGCATAATTCAAAATAAACGTGACCTAAATCTTGAAAAATCATTTTCCTATATCCCTTATCCGGCTCGGCTATTTGAATATCTATCAAAAAAATTAATCGCTATAGTGGCCCGAAGAAATATCGGCGTATTTTGTAAAGTCGAGGATATTGCTACGAAGCGACTATGTTATTTACGATGCCATAACGGCCGAGTCGATCCCTAAAGACATCGCTTTCATAATTTATAGCAGAAATATGAAAGCCTAATTCGTCCGCAGACTCGAAACTAAAATGAGGAGTTATTGGGACAGGATTTTCACGAGAGAATTTATGCAGTTTTTCCGTAATCATTTTGCTGTTTATAAAAATATCATTTCAAAGATAGATTTACGGGATTTCTGCACACTATGTTATCTTTCTTGTTCATTCATATTCCACTCGATTGATTTTAAAGACTTTAAGATCTAATCTACTAACTGGATGTACCCTCGAAATTGATTCAACGGCAGAGGGCAGACCTAATTAATTTGGTCGCTTCGTGCCACATCCAGCCGACAGATCATGATTAATATTGAATTGACATTTAACCTGATCAAATGACGTAGGTCCGTCAACTGCCTGAATCAATTTCTTCGGTGGTGCCCCGAACCTTAATAAACTCAAGGTTAAGGAATAGGTCACCTTCAAAACAAACCAAGAGTCAACGGCCTCGGTATTTTCCATCCCATCAACGCAATCGTATGCTAAGTTTGCAACGCTTTCGATTGGAAAGAATTTTACGTTTTCTCCAGCGCCCTATAAAAGTCTTTCACACAGAAAACCTTTTACTGTTCACATAACATCATTTCTACGAAATCTAAAAAGAAACGGAGAAATGCCGGACGGGCAGAATAAAACTGGGGAGCATTGTTTGTCTTTCAAATTCGATTGTGTGCTTGGTTTATGGGTTCGTTTGCTTATTCCTAGTTCCCTATTCTAGTGTAATCTGGTTATTATTCTAACTTATTGTAAATCGAATGTAAATCTGATTCTTAGCTTTTATAATCTTAACAAATGGTATCACAAGGAATACTATTGTTTGCACTTTTTGAAAGACTTTCTTTCGACATAAATTAAAAACGTGCTTTACGATATATTAATGATGGCTTGCTCTAGCTCTAACAGAAGTTTTTAACACATGATATTTTTAAACTTCATCTATATTATCATCATCATTAAAATATCCTATAAGTTTGGTAGCTCAATAATAAATTAGATTAGAGCATACTTGATCAGCTCATCTCTACTAATATTATAAATGCCAAAATGTGTCTGTCCGTCTGTCTGTCTGTCTCATGTCTGTCTGTTACCTCTTCATGCCCAAACCGCTGAACCGATTTTGCTGGGCATGAAGATAGTTTGAGTCCCGAGAAAGGACATAGGATACTTTTTGTCCCGGGAAAATGTACGGTTACCGTGTGATAAACGAGCTTTGGCGCGACGGAGTTACGCCCGTTGCGGGCGTCATCTAGTGCATAATACAGCCATTTGTCGGTTTCGACACAAGCCTAATAAATAAGAAAAAAAAAAAAAAAAAAAAAAAAAAAAAAAAAAAAAAAAAAAAAAAAAAAAAAAGAATTAGTGCACGTTGAAAATGCAAACTATCGTAACTTCGTTAAGAGCTGGGCCACCTGCGGCAGTAATAGTTCTGCAGTTTAATTTGCACTAACTATCTTTGTAACTGTCGATACGGGAGAATAGTTATACTTTATTCCAGTCACGAGCTCATATCCCATTTGCATTTTAAGATCGGAAATGTTGGAAAATTCAAAGCCTTGAAAGTAAGCTACACTTTTGCAAAAAATTTAATGTGGCCTTTCAAGGATGTTTTCACGTTAGTTATTTGGGCGTGGATGCTGATATAAGTAAATGTCATTCAAAATGTTACGTGTAATATTTTTTAAAATATGTATAACATTGACTGGATGTAAGCATGAAACAGCCGTCTCTAAAAAAAACTATATCTTTTGATTATATTCGAAAACAGCCTTGTTAGTCTGTAATGATTGCCAAAGCATAGTCGCTCCCAGCCTAATATGTATAATGTTTAATTGTTTAACCAACGTATAATGTCAAACTTTTGAGTATGAAGAAAATTAGCGGAGGCATGAATTTTCCATTTGCAGCACTAGAAATTATGCGGCAAAATACTCAATGTTGAATGTTTCAACTACAGCAATGATTCGACAATCAAGCATCGTCAAACAAATTCACGTTCCAATTAAACATTAGCACATTTCGACATTGTGAGCCACTAAGTAGCATTATGCTCTGCAATTGGAAAACACACCATGTATAATTCAATATTATGATGACTAGTGACTAATTTGCAGTGACAACATGCTGATGTTGATGAGTCGGTGTGAGTCGAGTGACGATGTCCTTGCCCAGGACCAGGGGTACGGATGTTTGGTTGTGTCCCACGACTGCTTAGTATGATAATAGCATTTTAAAAAGATAAATCCGACTTCAAATTTTTGTACGTAATTAAGAATTAAAATTCCCTATCTCAAAAACTACTGAACCAATTTTGATGAAACTTGACAGTTCTGGAAATACGCGTCGAATTGATAGCCTCCTTTTTTTGAAGTCGGTTAAAATGACCAGTGACCAACTTACAGTAACAACGTTGGACAGGCCGGTAAGCGTGAGCCGCGCGACGCTGTCTTCGCTGAAGTCAGGGCCGGGACACAAAAACACGACGCGACGTCGTGTCGTGGGAATCTACGACGCGCGTCGTAAATACTACGACACGACATCGTAACGTGCCACAGTACACGGCACGACATCGCGTCGCAGAAACTCACAGTAGAAACAGTTGTTATTCAAAATTCAAAGAAGACGCATCGTGAGTTTCTACGACGCGACGTCGTGCCGTGCCCGACGTGCCGACGTCGTGCCATCGCCCGGCCTGCTACTAAGCAGTCGCAAGACATATTAAGTGTCTTGCGACTGCTTAGTATGAGTACAACTTATGACTGGTGAGTTGTGACCAACTTACAGTAACAACGTAGGACAGGCCGGTGAGCGTGAGCCGCGCGACGCTGTCCTTGCCGGGGTGCGGGGGCGCGGGCTCTGCGGGCGGCGCGGGCAGCACGTCCGGCCGCTCCCGCTGCCCCCGGGCCTCCCTCGGCGCAGCGCCCGACGCTCCGTACATACTGGAAAAGGTAGTTGGTTAGTGAAGAAAAGTTTGGTTCTTACATTAAAAAGTCTTGCATACAGGGTATAAGAAAACAAAGCATAGTGAGTGTAGTAAAGCGCGCCACGGGCCACCATATAACTCCATACTGCTGATTGGAAATTTCCAGTCGGCAGTATGGAGTAGCTATATGGTGCACTTGCCGGGGTTGCGCGCTTTGCCACACTCACTTTAATTCTTTAGGGGTGTACGTGCTTCTAATGTAGAGTTTACATACAAAGTACAGTGTTGACTTTAACAGCTGAAGCAAGTAACAACTGAAAGAGCTACTTTTGACTTTTATGTTTCTATGAAAACTGCAACGTCATGAATTTTCCTGTAGAAAAATCAAAAATCTCTAGCGCATACATACACACCACAAACTATTATCACTTTAATTTGTTACATCCTGTATCATAATTATGTTAATACTCGATGTCTTGGCTTTATAACTTTTTATGAAATTCATTATATTGTAAAGGTTTTGGAGAGGAGAAAACGATCTTACTTGGTATTATCATCTTTTCCAATAATGTGGTTGGTTTAACGCTTTTTGAGTACTTTAATATAACATTGTATTTACTGGAAAAACTTGTTAAAATCTTTTTGCCGTGTTACTCTTATAATAATTGCAGATTAAAGTATCTTTAATTATTCCCTTTTTTAGAAAAACGTATTCTAACAAGAGTCCTGAACAAAAATTTGCATACATAGCACAAAATACATTTCGCCTGTTCACCAGTCAGGTAAACGCTCACATAATGGACTAAAACTTTTCAACATTTTTATAATGCAATTTAAATAACGTGAATAGTTAAAAATTCTAGCTGAAAATACGAATTCAAATACGTTTTATTTTTTAGTAAACATTGTGGGACTAATGTCACCAAAATCATTATTGTGACACTGTGTGTATTCTTTTTACAGAACGGTTTTTGTTTGCGAGCGAGCACTCGCTTGCAGCTGAGTGACTTAATGATCACTTAACTTTAATACAACTAAGATTTTGTTAGAGGCTATACACATTATCTGTAAAATTCTCATCAAATTAAATCGTACCTCTCTCTGCATGTGACCGTTATAATTTTAAATAAGTATAAATAAACTCAAACTTCAAAATATGTTTGCTTACTTTAAGTAATTTACTTTTATCTATACTTATAAAATTACATGTCCTGACTGACTGACTGACTGATTCATCATCGCTGAGCAAAAACTGTTAAAGTTACAGCCACGAAATTTGGTGAGTAGGGTTGTTTTATTGAGGAGACACCCACTAAGGAAGGAATTTTGAAAATTTTACGCCAAAGGGGGTGAAATAGGGGTTGAAAGTTTGAATGAAAGTCCGTCATTTCTTGATTTAGAAACATGAAACTTTTTTTGGGTTATTGATTTAAAATGAATGGATACGTGTTTAAGCGTTTTTGGAAATTCTACCCCCAAGGGGGTGAAATTGGGATTGAAAGTTTGAATTCAAGTCCGTTATTTCTTAAGTTTGAAACATGAAATATGATGTTTGGGCTACTGATTAAAAAATATTGGATACGTATTTAAGCGTTTTTGGAAAATCTACCCCCAAGGGGGTGAAATAGGGTTAAAAGTTTAAAAGAAAGTCCGTCATTTCTTAAGTTAGAATACATGAAAGTTTATTTTTGGACTGCTGATTAAAAATTAATGGATAGGTATTTAAGCGATTTTGAAAATTCTACCCCCAAGGGGGTGAAATTGGGGTTGAAAGTTTAAATGAAAGTCCGTCATTTCTTGAGTTAGAAACATGAAAGTTTTTTGACGTTTGCTTAAATAGGGTCCCGTATTACCCTTTGTATAAGGAACCACAAAGAGGGGAAAACTATCCATCTTTGTTATTATACTATGTTAACGCGGACGAAGTCGCGGGTAACAGCTAGTAACTTATAAGTTTGACGTGTCTGTCTGTCTGTTTGTCTGTCTGTCTGTGCGTGTCTGTCTGTGGCATTATATCATCGAAACGGGTGTATCGATTTTGTTCTAGTAAAATATAAAGAACTAAATGTTCTGCGCGGTTTCGCTCGCGTAATTTTGGAATTTCACGGAAACCGTACATTATGTACGGTTTCTTTACGTGGTCTATTCTTCATGTGTAAGTAATTCTTAATAAGCAATTTCATAATAAACATAATAATTTTCTCCGTTTTTTCCACATTTTCCTCTGTTTCTTCGCTCCAATTGACTTTAGCTTAATATTATATAGCCTATAGCCTTCCTCTATAGGCTATATAAATGGGATATCTAACGGTGAAAGAATTCTAAAAAGGGACGAGTAGTTCCTGAGATTTGCGCGTTCAAACAAACAAACTCTTCACCTTTATAATAATATTCATACAGAAAAGTGATGATGAAAAAGCATTCCCTCTAAGCCGTAAAATATTTTCTTTTCGTACACTAAAATTCTAAAATAACATCGAAAGCCCCAAGGGTCAGGAATTTCGTCATCAAATATGTACAACACTTTCACGTTATGTATTAAGGGAAAAGCTATTTTATTTACCTTCCCGTACACAAGTTAAAGGGAAAAAACGTTAAAGGGAAAAAGTAAATAATGCTAAGTGCAAAAACGGACTCGACACGTGGTGACTTGATAATGAATAAATTACATGCTATACCTTTTTACGATAAATCTAAGAATACTATTGAGATTTGAGACAATGTTGTCCGTATAGTTTTTTTTTCTTTATTTCAAGGCTATACCATCGTAAAAATAATTCAGCCAAAACGTAAGTATATTAAATATAATATTCATCAATAGTAAAAATGTCTCGTGTTGACAGCAAACTATTTCATTAAGAACGGGGTACGCAGAAGTAATTTTGGTACCATAAAGTTAATATACCTAGTGGAATAGAGAAACAAAGGCCTGAGCAAGCGAGATGCCACTATCAGTATCACCGCGTGGTAAAAAGAGACGTGTGATACATGACAGCAGCACTCTTTTTTTGACGTCCAGTCGGCACGTGCCGCAACGTTGACAATTTAATCTCATAGAATTCATGTTCAATCATGCTTGTGTAAGTGTATACGTACACATATTTTTCACACAGATGAAAACCAATTTTGGTTTCGTTTGACAGCTCGAGATTGTTGCTCTATTCCGATAGGTATATTAACTTTATGGTGTAACCGTAAAAAAAGACGCAAGGATGACCGACATGACTGATGACGCAGTTCGACTTTTTGCTTTATATTCAACGCATGGACCATAATATTTGTGGCCTATCGGGTAATTCTGACTGCATTGTCTTAACCAATTTGTTAAGAATTTAAAGTATTTAATAGTGTGACTTAATTTTTTTTAGTAAGACAGTAAAAAACAAACTCTTTACTTGTAGGATTTTAATATCTTATTATTTAAAATAAAGTAAAATTTCTCAGACTGATGTCTAAAAATTTATAATGTTGTTAAGCTTTGATCCAAAAAAATATAGAATGCAATATAGTAAATAATTATTAGTTTTGATTAGAATCACCGAACAGTGCCAAAAGCTACTAATAATTATTTGTTAGTACAATATGCTTATTAACCATAAAATGAAAGATAAAATCAGATTAATCGGTTTTGAGTTATAGATATTGTAAAATTACAATGGTGACATAAAATTAACAACTAAACACTGTGATACAATTATTAGATACGAGGATATTATATTTTATAGTTTAATGAAATAATTTGGAAGCTTGTTACTATGCAGTTGGATTTTGTAAACTAATAAACCACAAAAATTGGTATTTTGTCGATAACGACTGTAAAAATCTGCTACATTTTCATTTAGAAAGTACCATATTGTATATTATAAATTAGAGGTAATTTATTATTTATTAGGAATTAGTATAATGTATTTCGTTTTTTTACGATGCTAGAAGTAAGGAGTTTAGTACAACAAAAAATACATTACCCACGGATAAGATAGCTAGATCCTTTTTTTCCAAACCCTCTACATACAAAATTTGCGTACAGTCGTTGCAGAAAAACCAACTTTTACAGATACACAAGATCATCGTTATAAATATAAGATTAACACAAATCATTTATTGCTAAATATCCAAAAAATTCTTAATGGCAGTTTCATGATGATACCGAGTCAGAAGGTTGTAGAGTTTAAGCAAACACAAATTGAAAAGACGCCGGCCGCAGAATTCATATCCTAATGAGTGGAAGTTCCGCCAAGAATCATGAACATTAAACGTGCTACGAATATAAATAACCTGTAATCTAAATAAAATCAGGCGTTCCACTTTTACACTTCGCAAAAGGGCGGTGCAGACGAGCTATCAATGTCGCCGCTACCATGAGCTGTCGCTAAATCCTATAGACATGGAGTAAATAGTAAATACATTGGTTTCTGCTATAGAGAAGGTTTGGTCGTGACAAATTATATAATAAATTTTCTATAGAAAATATCTAATGAATTAATATTTTCTCTGATATAACACAATGTATGAAATTTACAACATTGTGTCCGTTGCAGTTTGTGAGACTTACTTATTGTAAGTATACGGACAAAATAAAATGGCTTATTTTATGGGTTAAAATCATTAGTCATTACATGTTACTAGCATGGCTCATTAAAATAATATTATGTACGACAGTAATTATAATACTCCAATACCGTTTTCGGTAGCGGTGGCCGGTTTCATTGAAACCAGGCCAGTTATGCAGGAGTAATACACACACAGTACACAAGAGCACTCTCTATTCCTTTATTTTCATAACCCAGTGGGACGGAGGACCGACATGACTGTAGAGAGATCAGGCGCAGGACGTTTTACATGCCCATCCGACGCATGGATCATCTTACTTGTCAGACAATCAGCCTGCATTGTCCTAACCAAACATGGAAATAACATGTTTCCAACGCGAGAATCGAACTCACGACCTCCGAGTCAAGAGCCGCGCTCTAAGCCCCAGGACCACGGAGGCGACAATAATTATTATTATAGTGTAGCGGTCGCGACGTGCTAGTCGCCCGTCCACGCTGTCCATGTGACTGCGGTATATTTTCTTAATTTGCCGGAACGTGTCAAGAGTACGGGATCCGAATTAAATCTTAATTCAGTGGTTTTACACGTTTGAAGACCTTTTTGGTTTATAAGCGCTTTACATGTATGTGAAGCGGATGATTAGTAAACGGTTTTTCAGATTATAATTAAATATGATGAAAAAAGTGGGTTTTATATAGGTATTTCTTTGTTGTTTTTTTTATGTTATTAGTTGATGACTTCAATCTAGTAAGCCAAGAACCAGCGACAGCTAGATTTTTGTAATTTTTTAAAGCTGAAAGTTTTCTTGTATATGACTCGAGGTAAGAACGATCAGCAACTATGGTGTTTCGGTCGCGGTTACTTTAAGGGAGCGTCCGCACGTTTGCCAAACCTCAACAAATCGTCACAAACGGTCATAAAAACAAACGTGTGGATAGGGAGTTTGGCTTGGTTTGTATAGGTTTGCAAAAACTTGTAGCCGATCCGACTCAGTGTCGGTTTTTGAACAAAAATCAAAGGGAATTTGCCGCAAGCGTTTGCCACCTGTCCACAAGTTTGTGCGCGTTCATTCTTGTCGATGCTCTGTAAGCGAACAGACGTGCTATATGTACGTAGTATGTCTGTGTGTGCTTTCGAAAAATGAATGACTGGTGGTCAAATGAAAACGTATTAAATTATATTATATTAATTATATAGTTTTCTTATATTTATAACTAGCTGTTGCCCGCGACTTCTCCCGCGTCAAAGTGAAATCGACGCCCACACCGAATAATCGGACAATCGAAAAAATGAAAATGTTCAGGAGAGCCAAAAAACTGATTTTTTTGTTAATAACTCAGTTAAAAAAAGCTTCAAAGACTTTTTATATCTCAAATGAAAGCTAATTTTTTTGCCCATCTTGCTATTTCAATAATAATTAATTGCTACCAAAGGTTTTTCTTTAATTAAGCAAAACGCAACTTATCGTTCTGGAGTAGGTCAAACTCTGATCATTACTGTCTATTGCATAATTATTCGGGTAATTTTGCGTTTCGACTGTAATAAAATGCACAAATAATATCTCATTGTAATATTATTCGGGGAAATTGTTTAGGATAAGAATATTGGTAAACACCTATTATTTTACTATTTGGTGATTAAAAAATATTGTACACTTCGTAATTATTGTCATTGTCGTTTATTGCAATGATTTTCTACTATAGGAAAATAAAAATAATATGTGGTTTTGTTTTAATACATTCATTATTTGATAATAATACATTCATAAATGACATTCTTGCAATCGAAACAGCTCTTGATTCGAAAAAATACACTCTGGAGACTGGCTCTATCATTTTAATATTTTAATAGTACTTATAATCATTGCAGTTAATTAAAATGTTAATCATAACCCTCATTGCCACCTGAGTTGATGTCACAATAATCAATATCATATTATTATGTTCTAATAAAATGAATGATAATGGCAGGAAATTGCTTTAGACAGTCTTCCGAGACCATCGTAGGCCTTTCTTATAATATAACGGTGGTTTAATCGTCGACTTCTATCTACATCGTAATACAATTCAGTGTAATCAGGATCAAAACTATCTTAAAAACTTCTCAAGTTACAATACACTACACTACAATATTCACACAACACACTCAGAACATCTTATAGTAGCTGACAATCGCATTCCCCATTAAATACTGAATTGGGTACCATTAGAATCTGCAGGTCAACTTCCACGAATAATGTTTGACTGTCTGACAGCAGCTGCTTGCAGGCGTGAAACTGTAACAAGTGCTGTTGTAACAGTTTGAGCACTTCTTAGGAGTATTTGCGAAAGAAGAAAATATCTAAATACGTTTTCATTAATTTGTAACAGATCTCGATGCTTATCGGTCACGTTTATTTTATTTTGTAGCAACTATTGCCCATACATCCTTGTTTGTGAGAAAACCCGCATGTTCATTACAAAATTCGAAACAGATTATGATATATATCCTGAAAACTGCACAAGAAGACGGATCCCTACAGTTACCGTAAAGCATAAAATAAAAATATTAGCAATGGCGAATGTTATGTAGTAATGGAACTAATTTACCACATCTTGATGTATATAATATCATTGCTTGATGTCTTCCAAAACGACCGCTGGTCGTTCTTACGTCTATGACGACTTAAGACATTCAAAAAAGCTAGCCAGGGACAGTCAGACATTCTTATTTTTTTAATGAAGAATGTCTGACTATTCCTGACTCTTGGGACCTGTGTTAACACCTCTGCGATGACTGATCTGATGCTGGTCTGAGACTGGAGGCTGGAGGTGAGTGGACTGAGATGATCACCGCGATATGATGGTCGTCTGACTCAGATTCTACAAGTTGTCCAAAATAAAATCCAACCAATATGCCTTTATGCCCCAAAGGTGCACCGAAGACACCCTCTATAGGTTAGTGAACCACATCAGAAATAAGAGAGAGGAGAAAATTTATGTTGTGGTATCGGTGGACACAGAGGCCTTCAACAATGCTTGGTGGCCAGCTCTAAAGGTTCAGTTAGCTGAAGTTAGGTATCTGGGGAACCTGAGGCGGGTGATCAGCGGCTACCTGAGTGGAAGGACTGTGAAAGTAAGATGTGCAGGAGTGGAAGTGTGCAGTAGGCAGCAATGTATATTACCCACAACATAACAACATAACAAGTAAACATGCAATAGTCGTTTGTCGTCAAATCGTTTTGACATATTTTTTCGCAATAGCCTATTGCCCAGTTTTTAGTGTAAAATACAATTTTAAGTATTTGTATGGAATAAACACATAATTTTTTATATCTTTGTAAATATCCATAGGAAAATTCTGAAAAAAAATCACATGATATATTTTGACTCCTAGATAAAAAATAAAACGCATAGCAGCTAAAACCCCACAATAGCACATTGTCCGATTATTCGGTGGGGGCGTCGAAATATATCCTCCTTCTTTTTGGAAGTCGGTTGATAAGTAGCCAAAGTTACTCCTTACTACATAAGCTATCTACCAAAAAAAGTCCCGTCAAAATAGCTCCAGCTGTTTCAGAGATTAGCCGGAACAAACAGACAGACAGACAGACATACATACACATAATTATTTTTTTAAATTTTGTTTTGGTGTATGTACTTATGTAGAGTATATAATATATTCTTTCAATATTACAAACGGACACTCTAATTTTATTTATATGTAGTTATAGATAAAAATAACTGCCAAATGTTTATAGCAGATACAGCAACTTCGACGTCCGTCATACTTGCCGCGTTAGAACAAACTAACTCACTCGCAGGCGTGTGGATGGGTTTCCAAATCAAGCGAAACGTTTGTGACGATTTGTGGCGATTTGGAGTTTGTAGCAAACGCCAAACGTGCGGACGTAGCATAAGAGGTATCCAGTTCTGAAAGTGTACCTAAGCTTCGATAAAGTATGAAGCTCGATTTTGGGCTTAATTCTCGTTGGCTCTAGGCTTATACAGTCAATAATCTGGAGTTAGAGAGTAAATGTTGGAGTTAGAAAGGGCACAAAGATCTTTATTAAAAGTTATTTATTACAGGAAAAAAAGAACTCCAACCAATGAACTAAGTATATGAAATTAGTAATGTTTTAAGTGTCCGGAAATTATATATTATATCACTGATTTTAAGACGGCACAAAACTATAAATATAAATTTAAATCCTAAAACTGGGCGTAGAGGGAAAAAAAATAGAACTACCAATTATAAAAACTGACTTCGCAATGAGACAGTTTTATAATATATCTATTATTGTATACAATAAAATAAATCACGCACTAAATATTAAAAATAAAGTCAGTAGAGACATTAAACCTACAATCAAAGCATATTTAAAACCATTTAATTACGAAGAAACTGAAAAATTAATAGAGTATTCAAAAATATAAAGTAAATATACAATATACATTAAATTTGTAACCAAATGATATAAAAATACACACATAATAATATGTTTATTAACACTCACTCACTCACTTACTCACTCACTCACTCATATCATATTTATTAATATTTAATGTTAAATACGTAGTAAGTATAATATTGATGTACCAAACTCTATTTTATTCTTAATAAGAAACCGTACTTATTTTAAAATTCTAATCTTCTCTTAACTTTCTTGGTTTGTAACTAACTAAAATTAATTAAAAGAGTATGTTTTAAAAAACTTTGCATAATGTAGTATAATGTAGTGTAATAATTGCTTGCATAAAAAAGGAAGAGCGTTGTTGCCTGATACAGGCTATCAGCCTACTAGGCGACTTCGATTTTGTTCTTAACTATTGTATGTGTTTTAAAGAAAATAAAGTTTTATTTATTTATTTATTATTATTATAATCTGAAATCGTTAAGTGGAATCTTTTTTAACTGACTTCCTTTTTAGGGTTCCGTACCCAAAGGGTAAAAACGGGACTCTATTAAGACTTCGTTGTCTGTCCGTTTGTCTGTCACCAGGCTGTAACTCAAGAACGGTAATAGCGAGAACGGAATAGAGTTGAAATTTTCACAGAATGTGTATATCTGTTGCCGCTATAACAACAATTACTAAAAACAAAATAAAATAAATATTTAAGGGGAGCTCCCATACAACAAACGTTTTTTGCTCTATATCAATAATGGCAACAGGCAGGTACTTGGTTTTTTCACAAAATCCTTAGTTAAGTATATGTTTACTTAAATATTTAATAATAATCCGAGTCCGACTTGCACTTGACCGATTATTATTCGACTAAGGTGAAGACATGAGGACTGACACTTGTAAAAACTTACGGTACGGTAATGCTAACAAGTTCAACTATATCAAAGGAATCACTCACCTAATATCATCGTCATCAGGGTGATAATCAGGCGGCAGGTCTATCCTTAGATCGCCTAACGCCCTCGCCGCGTGCCGTCTCCTCCTCTCGTGCCACAGCTTCCTTTGCTCCCTCTCATTGTCTCTCTGCACTCCGAAGAACGTCTGCGTCTCCCTCTTCAGGTAATCGCGGACGGCGACCGTATGGACGCGTCGCAATCGGACGCCGTCTTCGCCTGCCGGCTGCGGTACGGGTTCGGGAGGGGGCTGCGCGGGCGCGGGGGGAGCGGACACAACGCGGGGAGGTGAGGCGGGGGCGGGGACGCTGGGAGGTCCGGGGGAGCTCTGGCATGCCAGCTGCGGCGCCAGCAAACCAGCACTCGAACGCCTGGAACAAAGAAATTTGAATTTAGAATATTGAACTTAAAAAAGTGGAATGGTGATTTTGAATTTAGAATAGTAAATAAAGGTATGTAAATATGTACCGCTTCCTTAATCCTGTCGTTAATATAACATTGTTATGATTCACATAAATTTAAAATTTATATGTAACACAGGTCTATCTGCATTTTATTGTCTGTTCAGTAAGTTTATTTAGTTATCCTTAAGTTATTTTCCTATGCTAGGAGGACATACAATAGTTAATTAGTAACTGCCCCGAAAATATGATATTCCGGCCAAAAGAGGTTAGGTACCAACAATTTACGGGCCACATCTCAAGGAAAGAAGTAACTGTAATTGAGTCAATAAGTCCTTAATCCTGAGAAACAAGCTGATGTTGATAACAAATTGGTAGAATTAGTAATATTAATTATCTGAGATTAGCAATATCATAGACTAGGTTTGGGTAATTAAAAATTAATGGAGCTTAGCAGAATAACTTATTATCTACTATTGTGAGAAAATTAATATCTTAATAATTAATTAAGTGTATATTCTCATCTTAAGTTCATTAATAGCCCGCGACTCGATTAAAATGAAAAATGCAAGTATAGGCCACGGGAGGGAGAGTTTCGATATTGAAACGAATGGATGTACGCGAATAAAGTCACTGTATTTTCAAAATACACAGAATTTAACACTTTTGACGTATCATTCTGCGCGAACGCGGTTATTATTTTATTAACAATAGTTCAGGGCGAATTCACTAATAGTTTACCAGAATCTGCTGGCAAATTTCAAAAAATATCCTTAATCATTGGATAAATTTATATATTTGCATGTTTCACACACAGAATCAGCCGCTATAAGGAAAAAAAATGATCAAAATGTTTTATTCCAATTACCCCGGTATTGCTAGTGTCAATTTACTTTTTTGCCATTGAGATTCTGGTAGACCTATAATTATAGACAAACTTTACATTGAAAGAAGTGCAATTGATCGCCCATGCAAGACTAATCCCGCCTCTTTTTCGTCGCGGGCACTTTTGGCGGGAGTCGGGACAGGCGAAAAGCGCGGATAGAAAACCATAATTTTATGTCATTTTTTTATATTTAAAAGTACGGCAAGGTGCAGTAGAGCAGTACGTTCGCGTGACAACCGTACCAATTTATGGTTCAGCGAGAACCGTAAATTTTTCATGATTGTAAAAATGTTTATCGTGTGCACAATCTACTTCGATTATGGGCAATCATAAGCGAATGTTCATTGCGCATTCGCTATCGCTGATATCAATTATATGGGCCAATATAAAATAGATTACGATTTCTAACCAACTTCCAAAGGAGGAAGTTGTCATTATGCTCGTCTGTTTGTACCTATTTTTATTCTGAGGCAAATTTGAACTTTAGATAATGAATTCAGAGTCATGCCGGTTATACGAGGCTGACTTTATATACGGCCATACAGCGCACAATTCTGAATCGCGCTATCGATGTTTTTTAGATCGGAAAGACATAATATTATTATACAACGTTGTAATTAAATGGCGTCAGTGGGTTTCGGCCTGACCGAGCATAACACCTCGCTCGGTCGGAAGATCTTCCTTTTTAGCCACTCGTATTACCACAACCTAAATATTGTATTATTATTATGAGTATGAGGTTGTGGAAATATAAATTTACTAGCTAAAAGCCGAATTTTGTGAGAGCTCGCGTCAATTTTCTGCGTGGTAATAATCTTTAAGGTAGTTTTTTTTTTATATTTGAATAGTAACCAAACCTTGACTTACCGGTTAAAGCACAAATCAATAGGCGTGATAGTTTTTCCGTAAAGTGTACTATAAAAGTGTTCAGGTTGTGGAATATACTAAATCGAGATCAAATAATGTCTCTACTTAAATCTTAATTTACGTTGATTGTTATTAGTCGATCCAATGTTTAACGATGATGATTGGATAGAGATATTTAATATGTGTGTTTGCAGCAACAACGTCTACAAATACATTGATCAGCCTAGTTTGCTCACGTCACGTAATCTGAGCGGACATATTGTTACACACCTTTTGAACTGTATCCCCATAGCAATAAGATCCATGTCATTACACGTTACACATTCTGAACTTTATCCTCATAGCAATAAGATCAACGTCGTCCAATATATTTCGCCGTAATTCATCTTCGGGGAGGCAATCGTTTACTATTAGGATACCATTAGGAGACCTTGAGAGGTAAAAAATATGAACATGTATTCAATGCCAACGAAAAATCCATCTCAAGGATATAGGTGGAATATAAAAATATATCATAACACATTTTCACGATAAAAAGTGGTTTTTGTATTAATGGAACAACAATAATAGACTTGATGACTATTTTTTTTCTTATTGGTAATTGAAAGACCCTTAAAAAATAGAAACATCGCTGAAAGAATGACTCTGATAGCTTAAAAATTCACCAAGATATGACAATTCAAACATCTTATAGAATAGATCTGCCCGAAACGTTCCATACAAAGTGCTACGAAAGACTGACGTCACTCTTTCTAAGTTTGCACGGATCGGGAGAGAACTTTGTTCGATAGGTATATTAAATATTGCGTTTATGAAAGTGGTTTCATAACAAAAGTTGCCTTTAATTGCATAAGTTATCGAATGGTAAAGAAATTTAATTGAAAAAAAATTCGACTTGATTAACTTTGAAGGCGCATGACAAAAAGCATTTATATTTAATGCTTTCGAACTGAAATTTTGGGAACACTTATTTTTTACCGTGATTTCTTTATTTTATTAACAAAATTCGCTAATCTTTAACCTTGTCATCAGCCCTATTACTATTTAATATTTATGAGTCATAACAAAATATTAATTACTCTAATTACTAGATGACGCCCGCAACTCCGTTGCATCTAAAATCGTTTATCGCGCGGAAACTGTACATTTTTCCGGGATAAAAGTATCCTGTGTCTCGTCCCGATACTCAATATGTATCTCCATACCAAATTTCAGCAAAATTGGCTTAGCGGCTTGGGCGTCAAGAGACACAGACAGACAGAGACACTTTTGCGTTTATAATGTTAGTATGGATTCTGGCGTTACAAACGCACATCCTAACAAACTTTTTTGTTGATAGTTTTAGTAAAAGTACAATAGGCAAAGCTGATGGATCAACGCAATGCACAAGCCAACCCATAGAGCAGAGGTTCCCAAACTAATTTTGTCTACCGTCCACTTTAAGAAAAAATTATATTTTAGCGCCCCCATTGTTTCAATTTAAAATGCATCCTGATGAAATAAATTTCAGACCTTTAGCGGGCACAAAAGCGCGTTATCAGTGATAACTGATACACCCACTTTGGGAAAGGCTGCCATACAGATTTTTTTTAATTCGTCCCGGTCGGGACAGGCAAAGGGAGCATTGCCCATACAGCCATTTATATGTTTTTCATCATCGTTTTCATGTATCGTCAGGTCTAAAGTCTAGTCAAAGTCTAAGTAAAAGTCAATACAGTCAAGGAGTCAAGTCGGTCGATTCAGTAAAGTGGTAGACGATTTACTGAAACTTTCGATGGAGTTTTGGAGGGAACACAAAATAGCACGTTTCTGGATATTACATCACTTTCCTACACTTGTGCATGAACACGAATATCTAATGGTTAATATTCTACCAATATTACACATTAAAAACCCAGCTAACACAATTTTAGGAAAATAATACAAAAACACAACAGCACTCTTTCACATGCCCGCCAAAACTCCTGCCATAGAGATTGAAACTAGAAATTGCGTAAACGTGTTCGATTTTTTTTTCGAAGCACTTTATACATAAGGGGCTAAATCTTGAGACAATGTTTGTATGCCATGTTCGAAGATTTTTTTTTTATTTTAAGGGAATGAAATAGTATATTTTTGATGTGTCAAGAACAGACATAGTAACAAAACATAACAACAAATAATAATAATATGTAATTGGATATTAAAAACCGATATCTGTGTAAAGTAGCTTCATTAATCGTACTTTTCAAGCTTAATTTAATGCGAGTTTAATTAAAAGAATGCGGAATCACACTACAGATATATACAGTAGCGTAACTCGGTCGTTCTTCTTGCTTCTTGTCAAATTCTTGCTCAAAAGAGCTCGTTCAAAACTGAGACTGATTGTAAGTTTGCTACTCAATTTTCTAAAACTACCCAAATCACGAATATGGGACTACACATGCTCATTTGAGCATGTGAATATTTATTCAGTAGTATGAAGTTGTTTTACTGTATATAATATGTACACTGTAGTGCTCAACAGGAATATATTCAGATAATTTAATCGGTACTTTGTATTTACAAAAATAAAATAATAACGAGTACTCGAAATTTGCATACAAATGAAATCGTTAACCGGGCTATGTGTTCAACCTGATTAATACGTGCAGTGCCGTCAAAGTTGGCGCTTAAACATTTTTGAAACTTTATGATAATAATAATTATAGTCCTACCCTGGCCGCTGGTTCTCCTTGGTCGTACTCCTATAGTGCGAACAGGGAGAGTCGCTAGCTGGTGTCACATTACATCTACATTGAAACTGTGTAACGGGCCTCGGCCCCACTTATGCCTTCCAAAGTCGCGACAGCACTTGCTACGGGGCTTACACTTGCAAGTTGCTGTCAGACAGACTTTCAGACACTTCTCGCGACAGTTGTCTTAAAATAGAGCTATACCAATACGGTTCGAATATTTCTTACCAATAAAGTTTTGGTGTTCAAATTCAAAATTATCTGCTCCAGACATATTCAAGGTATTCCAAATGGCTAAAGAGTGATAAAAACTCGTTTCACCTTATGTCTTATGAGATTATTAGTTAAATATTATAATCTATAACAAACTATTAAAATACGCAAGCAAAACCGCCTAAACTTGCTTGCATTAATAAAACAAGGTGAACCTTTATGTG
Source organism: Polyommatus icarus (assembly GCA_937595015.1). Lineage (NCBI taxonomy): Eukaryota > Metazoa > Arthropoda > Insecta > Lepidoptera > Lycaenidae > Polyommatus > Polyommatus icarus. Next base: position 7,495,994 of record OW569330.1, on the reverse strand, counting down.
TACCAAATGTCAACAATATTGCAAGAAACTCACGAAAGACTTCCGCGAGTTAGCTTGCAGGTGGAAACACGGCCTTAGTATATTTTCGTGTAGTATGCGACAAGTAAACACAATATTTTTCTTAATAATATAATAGGTTCGAAATAAGGAAACGCATAAAATATAATATCTATACTTATAAAATTACATGTCCTGACTGACTGACTGATTCATCATCGCTGAGCAAAAACTGTTAAAGTTACAGCCACGAAATTTGGTGAGTAGGGTTGTTTTATTGAGTAGACACCCACTAAGGAAGGAATTTTGAAAATTTTACCCCGAAGGGGGTGAAATAGGGGTTGAAAGTTTGAATGAAAGTCCGTCATTTCCACGGTCATTTCTTGAGTTAGAAACATGAAACTTTATTTTTGGGTTACTGATTAAATATGAATGGATACATGTTTAAGCGTTTTTGGAAATTCTACCCCCAAGGGGGTGAAATAGGGGTTGAAAGTTTAAATGAAAGTCTGTCATTTTTTGAGTTAGAAACATGAAAATTTATAGACGTTTGCTTAAATAAGGTCCCGTTTTTAACCTTTGTATAAGGAACCACAAAAAGTGGAAAACTATCCATCTTTGTTATTATACTATGTTAACGCGGATGAAGTTGCGGGCAACAGCTAGTTTTTTTCATATATCTAAAACAAAGCGACTAACTTCCATTCGTTTCCTTATTAACTCACTGACAGTTTCCCTATAAAATTGAAAATATCAAGTACAAAATGCTATTTTTAACGGGTAAGCTTAATAGTTTATTGCTAAAATAAATGCTATTGTGGCGATTCTCAATGCACGGGTCGATAGTTGGCAGTACGCCAGATATTCTGCCCGCTATAGTTAAGACGAGAGGTCTATACCGATAGAGTTTTAGCTCTATTAAATACGGCCCCTGTCTATAGGAATTTAAATATAAATTGCTTTAGAATATTTTAACAAATAACCGCTGTGGCTTATGAATGAATGAAAACAAAACGCTAGAAATAATCTAACCTAAAGCAAGAAGATGTCAGGTTGCTACTACGTATAGAGGTATACTTTGAAACTGTTCGGTTGCTTCTACGAGATATCTTCTTACAAAAAAATGTGACGCTTATCTTGATTTTTATTAAACTTGGTATAATTTTAAAAGAGATAGAGCCATACCAATACGGTTCGAATATTTCTTACAAATAAAGTTTTGGTGTTCATATTCAAGGTATTCTAAATGACTTAAGAGCGATAAAAACTTGTTTTACCTTGTGTCTTGTGAGATTATTACTCCTCTCCCATACCTGTGATGCTTAAATATTATAACAAACTTTTAAAATACGCAGGCAAAACTGCCTAAAGTTTCTTGTATTAATGAAACAAGGTGAACCTTTATCAAAGGCTAAAAGACTAAGATGTTCTCCTTTCAAAGTTTAATTTTATACGGCGAACTGAGGGAATAGTTGAGCAGATGAATATTTTAATAACTCGTCGTTATTTTCTCCACGGCTATAGTCTAATAAGTTTTAAAGTGAAATTATAAATTAGCGTTATTTTTTTTTTGACGTGACAACGTCTTATAATTCGATATGGGCTGCGCGCACGAAAAAACATGACGCAATATGCGGCGTTACCTCGCTCTGAGGCTTTCCATTTAAGGCTATGATGTTGTCACGTTCAACTATCGTCAGTAAACCGACTTTACAGACAACCGAGTTCGAGTCGAGTTCGAGTTCGAGTTTGAGTTCGACACAAAACACTACTCTCCAACCGTCTTATTTTTATTAAATAAGGGGCAAACGAGCAAAAGGGTCACCTGATGGAAAGCAACTACCGTCGCCATGGACGCTCGCAACATCAGAAGAGCTGCAGGTGCATTACCATAATCTTAGTGTATCTACGTAATTGCTTATCGTAATAATTTTATGTACTATCTGCATCTGCACAAAAGATGTCGCCCGTCGCCGAAACCGTACATTTTTCTGGGATAAAAAGTATGCTTACTCTTTTCCTGGGACTCAGAGTATCTCCATACCAATTTTCAGCGTAATCGGTTCAGCGGTTAGGGCGTGAAGAAGTAACAGACAGACAGACATATTTTCATATTCATAATACTAGAGATTGCGGACCTACGTCATTTCGCTGAGTTACGTCATTTCGATTTCACGCTTGCATTACAATTTACCCTATGGCTCCAAAAAGAGGATTATGGCGTTACGAGTGACGTCACTTCTCCAAACATACTTAAGAGTAACGTCACTTCTCCAAAGAGACTTAAGAGTAACGACATTTCTCCAGAATTACTTAAGAATGACGTCACTTCTGCAAAAATACTTTAGAGTGACGTCGTTTCTGCAAAGAGCAAGTGTGACGTCATTTCATAGAGCCACATTGAATTAATTACCTATATTACCGTTAACCCTATAAACGCTGGCATCGATCAGTGTTACGCTCCAAATACCTCCCCCGCCAGGTCTTTGCCCGCGGTTTTATATAGGACACTTTTTACTGTACGTAAATTGTTAGACATTATAGGTCATTAAGGTGCGATTATACGTATTCAATTTGCAGAGCCTGAAAAGGAAAAGTGGATTATGGTGATCGGCAAGGAATACATCTAATGTAAACAATCTACTGTACCATATTCTTAGCAAATAAATAAATTTGATTTGATTTGATTTGAATGTATTTTATGTTACAGTTTTAATATATAGCTTATCCCATTCATATCATTATACATAATATTATCACAGGTATTCTCGGTTGCTCTCACATAGTAAACATTCGCTTTAATCTGTGACATAAGCGCTACATTAAAGTTAATATAGAAGAAAAACATATTGATGATCTGCAGGATAGGCTCTGCCTGTTATGATTTATTATGCTATTATGATTTATGTGCAATGTCTGTTAATGTTGCTTTCGTATACAACTGTATAATTGTACTTATAAGATAACAACATAATGTAGCAGATGCTTAAAGATTTTAAATAAATATTTAAAATGTAGCAACCAACTTACACTAACAGTATTTGATTGTTAATATATTAGGTTATTCATTATCTTGATGTCGTTAAATGCACAATATAAGCCGTTATTTCAATGTCATTTTACATTTAATGCCTTCAAAGTCATTGCATTATATTGCAACTTAATTTCACCTGTTCGTCTTTTATACCTCAGCCTGACTATAACTTCAGCAAAACGGACAAGTGTGATTGAGGCTTTATTATCACTTAATAATAAAACCGACTCGTATAATTTTCACTCGGTTTAACGTCTAATATCCGTGACACAATTCACACGGAAAACTGTACAGTAAAATTACAGCTGAGTTAAAAGGTTTTATGGCAATTGTTTTATTACTTATATTATTAAACCAATCCACAATATTATAATAAATGCCTTTAGTTTGTGAACCTACACGATTTTCTTTTATCCCTATTTTAAATCTTCTCTACAAAACGTTGACTGGTAGAGATTGCTTAGTAGCAATAAGTTCGCCTTTTGTGCATCAATAAGTATAGTAATATTTATTAATTTATCATTCATATTGTGTATTTATTTTGGTGTGCAATAAAGAGTTTTATTATTATTATGAAATGCGAAAGTATGTCTGTCTGTCTCGAATTTACGCCTAAACAGCTGAACCGGTATAGCTGGGATTCCCGGGAAAGGACATAAGATACTTTTTTCCCGGAAAAATGTACGGTACCCGCGCGATAAGCGAATTTTGACACAATAGAGTTGCGGATGTGATGTAGTGAACGTATAAAGTATATTTAATTAATTAATTATTTTATGGTTTTTTACTTATTTAAGTATTATATAATTTAGGCATCTGGGCCCATATTACAAATACCGTACAGTCTGACGTACATTGGTACTAAAACGAACACTAAAAGCCTCTTTAAGCCTGGCCATCAAAGATATTGTTGTGTGTGTGTCCAAAATAAAAAGCTGATGATGATGAATAAAATTAAATAACTAAAACCTAGTTTTCTAGTTAAAATTGTATATAATTTATCAACATTGTTTTCGATATGACTAAAAAATTCTGATTAAGTATTTTGAAATTTTACAATATCTTAAGTTTTGAGAGCACTTACTTGCACGTATTCCAAAACTTTAAGATAAGGCACAGAACTATTAACAACTTCTATGAAGCTGTCGGTTTTGTCTATATAACTGAATATCACTCATAATCTAATTGTTTATTTCGAGAACACCCTTTCTACACGATGACATACATCAGGTTGACATGGGTACCGTTTTTTGGGTATACGTCTATCTTAATTCTATGACGTAACATCTCAGGGTTACTTGTGTGATATTTTTAAGCTATTGCATAGCTTTTATCGTAGGCTTTGAGCTCGGTGACTGAATCAAGAAATTACGTAACAAAAAACACCTAACATTCGTTTAGTCGTTTCAGTTCGGCAGACTTCGGCTCGGTGAGGCTTGGGGTGTGATGCCTGCCGCACCAACCGTTGCATTTCGGCACGGTGTTTGTGTGCATGCGACTAGACGTATGCGAATTATAATTGCATAAGGGCCGATTCACACCGGAATGGCAGTGGCGAGACGAGCAGTTTCAGTGTCATATGATTTTAAACTTTATCTTCATTATTGTAATGCATAGTATCGCTTGAGAAATCTGCGGCGCTCGCCTCGCCTCTGCCATTCCGGTGTGAATCGGCCCTAAGTTGATAAAAATGCTATGCGATAGCTTTACCGCGACAGTCCCCTGGTTCCACGCGTATTATTTAACTGTTTTTGTGTACGAAAACTGATGTTTTGCTAGTCTCGGTTCTCGTACGTGTAGAGTTAACTTTTATAATTTAAAATACTTTGTTATAAAGTTCTTACTTGAAAAATGTTATATTTATATAAATTACTTTTTGGAATTGTTAAGGCTTTACTCATGTGTAAAGTATCTACCAAATTCAAAGTCTTTAGAAATTCGCTATAACCTACATCCGAGCCACAAATCTGTTAACAATTTCATTATTCTCTCTTTACTATCTGTAACGTCTCTACATTTCTCAATGTCTTGTTGTAGGTTTGCTGGCAGAGATCTCTTCTAGAGATAAGCACACCTACGTACTCTATTAATTTATGGTCAATTTAAACATGATGGGATATGCGTTTTTAAAAAATGTACTTAAAAAATAAATAAACAATAAAAGCCAAACGGTTTAATGTTGATCCTTAACAATTAAATGTGTTTTTTTTTAATATTTATTTTAACAAAACAATCCATACTAATATAATAAATGTGAAAGTGTGTCTGTCTGTTGCCTCTTCACGCCCAAAACACTGAACCGGAAAACTGTACGGTTACCGTGCGATAAACGAATTTTGGCGCAACGAAGTTGCGGGCGTCACATTGTATCTTTTAATCCTAGAAATGTCACCTGTTTTTTTGGAGTGAATAAATCAATAACAGAATTCTCAGGAATCGCCAAGTATAAAATATTAGTGCGGTGGAAAATGTACCTGGAGTCCAGGTTACAGTGGTTAGGCTGTGGAGGAGATAAATTATTCAGCAGCCTGGGGGTGACACTCAGCCGTACGCCGTACATATTTATAGCGAGACATCGACGTACCATATACAAGGATCCCGCATTCCGAGTCAGGGCTCGTTCAGTCGTGCGCATTTTCTGCGTGGATTCAGCTCACGTGTTTTCCTAAATGCTACAGCAGACACACGCAGAAAACGCGCGCGTCTGATCGCGCCGTCAAATGTACGGTTTTGACTTTCATCAGAATTGGGATATTCTACGGTTCTACTTAATAAAATAGTAAGTAACTTTGCAAACGCTAGCAATCTTCAATAGATATTGTGTTCAATTATTATTTTCTCTCAATAATTTATTTTTGTTCTATATTCATATTGGCTAATGGTATCTTTTGTAAGATTCCTTTGAATATTATATTCTTTTAAATACTTAATATAATATTTCTTATTTTTTTTGTTATAACAACAACAACAAAAATACGTATTTTTATAGCTTTAATATTTTAACTATTAGGGCCTGGCAATAAAAAATGCGAAGATTTTGTTAAATTATTCTGTTTTCACCTTTTCGTAACGAAACCTGAATAAAAAGCTGAGAGGCGAAAAACCATTAGGCCTTTCATGTTCGATGCAACCTGCAGCGAACTATGGGACGTCAATGTTAGTACATAGTACGTAATTACAGACTGCACTAGACTCGGTTCTTGGAATACTTGTTGGAACACTAACGCCTCAGTTATAAATAATACTTTCTATTTATAATAGATGTATCCTGCAAATCAGCACAAAATAAAAAAAGTGTGTCAGCTCCGACGCACGACTGGAGTTTTCTCCTTAAGTACGAGTATCTAACTATACGCAAAAAGAGTTTATTCAACTGAAAAAAGATTAATATCATATGAAATCAGATGTTCCGGCAATATTATCTACACCCCTTTCTGCCATAGTTATTTCAAAATACTTTTAGTTCACTTTAGCCAGTATAATGATAAAAATTATAACTTCACAATAACAATATTAATTATTGATATTTATAACAAAAATAGCAATATAAATACATCGACACTGATAGAAACAAACAAGCCCAATAACATATAGTATATAGGTATAGTCGCCTATACAGCATACCATATTATGTACGTATTAATCATAAAGTTAATATACCTATCGGAATATAATATTATATAATAATATAATAACATATAGTATATAGGTATAGTTGCCTATACAGCATACCATATGTACGTCTTAATCATAAAGTTAATATACCTATCGGAATATAATATTGTATAATAATATAATATAATATTCCGATAACCTATCGGAATATTATATATATAAGGTAATATTACCTTTACGGTCTTAATACACTCACAGCCAAATTAGAAAGTTGCGCACTAAAGGTGCGCACCAAAAACGTGACACATTTTCGTTACTTGTTAGTAGGTTTTACCCCTCGGATTTTTTTCATACCGGGCGCCTTATATATGAAAATTGATTCTTAAGGAGTAAACTCCAAAAATCGTTTTTCGTGACAAAATGTTTTGTCCTAACTTCAAAACTACTTATCGTTCCTATACAATATAATATCTTAAATCCTTAAAACAATAATATTATTATGTTATAACATTTTAAAATATTAAAGTATTTGTTAATAGCTCAAAAGCTTAAGCAAGTGTGGGTGTAAAAATATTATGTTTAATTTTATAACAGCTGATGATAATCACTAAGCCTTGTTTCGGAAAAACCAGTTCGAGTAGTAAATAACTAGCTTGAACGTTTTTCTTTGTCAACAACTCATAAATACTAAATTTTATGCAAACACTAGCAGAAGTTGCCGAGAAACCGATTTTATAATATTAAGAATATACAAAATTCTCGTGTCACAGCATTTGTGCGCGAACTTAAGGGCCCTCTTCCCCTAAATTAGCAGGTCGATTGTCTGTCAGTTTGAATATCGACGTAAATGAAATTAAAATAACATTCATAACAGCGCGCCTTGTACGGTGGCGGTTACGACGCTCGCCGCGTCCATGATAGGGCGAAATAGGAGAAAAACCTTTTTAACGCTTAATATAATACATATTTCAAAAAAGTAAAAAAAAACAAATTATTAACTTATGTATTGCAAAGCAGTAGATATTTTTTGTATATTCTTTTGATAAATAATGAAGGAGTAAAGTGGTTTCATTCAACGATTTGGAGGTGATTTGGTTTTTTATTTCTTTATTATGTGATACCGATAGAAAAAATATGGCAAAACCAAATCACGTGTCATATCATGTAGATTACTAATTATTTTTTTCAGATATAATTTCTCTGTTAATGCCGATGAAAAGTTGTTTCATCTGCACGCTTTTTTCGAAAGAGCAGCCTTTATGAAATTTTCTATGTACATTCGTTAGGCCTGAGAATAGGTTTTCATCTACTTTTTATATTGATACTAAAAATAATTTATACGGCAAAACGACGTTTGCCGGGTCAGCTTGTATAAATATACAAAATCGTCTCGTTTAAAGAATGAAATACATAAGTATGCCTCACAAATATCTTTTACGAAATTCGATAATTTATGTATTGTCTCTTAAAACAATGCTATCAATACGTCTCTCAAGCTTTGTACGCCTTACTCGAACCCATAAATACAGATTAGATACCGACACGGAAAAACTCTAAAACAAACAGGAAAAATAATGAAATTGCTTATAAATATACAAGGACAATCATTTTCAAGGACGGACAGGTCCCTGGGAATATTTCAGATCTTCATTGAACACAAACTGATGTTACTTTGTATCGTGCGCCCGATATTAATTTTTTCTAGCCTAGGCACTTTACTTTTCAACTTTAGTTATGACTTCTATTTGATTCGCAGCTGGGTTCCAGTTATATCAGAGTATACTATCGGTCTCGTGCACACTCGAACAGCACGCATAGCATGACTACTATAGAAAGGGTTTTTAAAAATAGAAAAATTAAATGATAGATTGACTTTGTTCCTCAAAGCGTTTTTTTGTGCATTTCGACTATGGCCATGCTAAGCCTACTGATGTATTAATGCAACAGGATAACACTGGAACTCTCAGTTCTACAAATTGATATATAAAATAGGATTTATCTTTAAGTTCCAAAAAAAAAACTGCCCATGCCCCCAATGGGGCATACGCTCTAAAGACATTTTAGTCCCAGTCATGCCCTATCCTTACGCGTAATATGCAAGCACAAATATATGAGAATATTGTAATTCAAGATCCTCCGAGTTTTCATTTAACAAACAAGGGGCCTTACAAAGGAATAAGTTTATTAAACATCTCTATTTTATTCTTTCATCTTGTTTGTCGACAGCTATTAGATAGGAAGGAAAATGATATCAGATTCAGGATCAACAGTGTTAGCACAATAATTTTTATATATTACTAGCTGACCCGACAGACGTTGTCCTGTCTTAACGATGATTATTAATTAATTCGAATTGGCATAATTAATAAAAAAAGTGTGTTTATTTTTTAGTTCCATCGTGGACTCATCCCAATTCCCAAACTATTAGTTTGCTCTGCTGCAACACTTTGGCCATCGCTAAATTTCTCGAAAGGTTGCAAGTTAGTGTTTAAGTTATTTGTGGATTCATTTTTATGTATATATATGATATATAGATATATTAAAATTAGTATCTCCATACCTCATCAAAATAGATTGAATAGTTTAGGCGAAAATCACAAAAGTTTATTGTGCGGGAACCGCACATTTTCCGGGACAAAAAGTATACCTTGTCTTTCCCGAGACTCAAAGTATCTCCATACCAAATTTCATCAAAATAGATTAAATAGTTTAGGCGAAAATCATAAAAGTTTGTTGTGCGGGAACCGTACATTGTCCGGGATAAAAAGTATCCCTTGTTCTTTCCCGAGACTCAAAGTATCTCCATACCAAATTTTATCAAAATAGATTGAATAGTATAGGCGAAAATCACAAAAGTTTATTGTGCGGGAACCGTACATTTTCCGGGACAAAAAGTATCCCTTGTCCTTTCCCGAGACTCAAAGTATCTCCATACCAAAATTCATCAAAATCGATTGAATAGTTTACGCGCAAATCATAAAAGTGTATTGTGCAGTAACCGTACATTTTTCCGGGACAAAATGTATCCTATGTCCTATTCCTAGTTCTAAGCTACCTCTCCACCAATTTTCAGCCAAATCGGTTCATCTGTTCTTGAGTTATAAGTAGTGTAACTAACACAACTTTCTTTTATATATATAGATGAAACTCAAAGGTGACTGACTGACATGGTGATCTATCAACGCACAGCCCAAACCACTGGACGGATCGGGCTGAAATTTGGCATGCAGGTAGATGTTATGACGCAGGAATCCGCTAAGAAAGGATTTTGATCAATTCTACTTCCAAGGGGTTAAAATAGGGGATTAGGGGAAAGTTTGTATATAATAATACTTCTTGACGCGAGCGACGCCGCGGGCAAAAGCTCGTTTAAGCAATAAGAGTGAAGCCAAACGAGCGTAATTTGTTAGTTGTGAGTCGCAGAATTTCAGAAATTCTGCTGCATTCAGTTTCATAAAAAGGTGATTGTTGATTCACACGAGCGTAATTTTGCGAGTTATGATTTGTACGAAAAGATATATACGCGACCGAAATTCTGCGGCATACAACTCACAAATTACGCTCGTTTGGCTTCACCCTAAGATATTACCCGGAACACCGTTACGACTGTTCATCGCCCGGGAACCATACATTTTGATAAGATATTAAAAAAGATATGGAAATCTTATGTCATTTCCCGGGCTTTAAAGTACATCCTACCAAATTTTATCTAAATCGTTTCAGCGGTTTAGGCGTGAGGAGTCACAATCAGACAAAATTTCACAGTTAAAATATTAAGTAAGAAAATAATACGTAAAATTAATTTCAAATAACTTAAAAAAGGATTTCAATTATACGTCCTATAACATGTCTTAGCATTGAACAAGTTTGATTTCAATGTCACGGATGAGTTACTGTTTGAATTTATACCGTATTAATTACATATTTTGGATAGAATAAACATTAACTATGTACACACTGTGCACTTTCATCTTCAATTTTCGTCATCTTCTTTCATTCAACTTTTCTTGTTCAATAATTGAATGCGTAAAGTGAAAGTTTTGGATACGGTCAGAAGGCATGCGTCACGGGCATGTCTCACGTTCGCTGTTGACTGCGCTATAACACATGCCCTTGATGAACAAAAAAGACACAGCTAATGAATGATTTGCAAGATGATTTTACTCTCTATCTTTTTACAAACAAATCTTCTTTCCTACACAGTAATCGAACCCACGACGAATCTAGGCCTGCCCCGCAAAGGACACCATTTTACCATTGCACGGATAACTGCGTTCTTATCAGTGAGAGTATTCCCTAACGAGTAAAACGCGCAGGTGGTTTGGCGATAAAACGCGAATTCCCGATTGGTGTGTAAATAGCGGGCGGCAATTTTAAAAACGATCGTTTTATTTTTTCAAACGCGAACGAGTTTCGGGCGTTTCGTTTTACGACTATGTTTTATATTAATTTAGTATATATGCATCTATATTGTGGCAAAAACTCTACACTTTGATTTACTATGTATATATATATCTTTATTATAGTTAAAACTTTATAGTTAAATTTACTATTTACTTATCTTTAACGTGGTAAAAACTGGTTGCACTCCGTGAGTGCCGGTGAAGTAACAATTAAGCAGCAGGCATACATTTTCAAGTACGGTATTAACAGGTGGAAGGAAAAGTCATACAAACTTAATCGTTATTTACGCTACGCAGCTCATGTCTCCCTCTGACTTATGAATTTTTGACCAGGTCACGTGTGACTAAGTCGTCCTATGAGAGTTTGGACATTATTGACCAAACCCAAACCATAAAAGGTGCATAAAGCAGTTAAAGTAGTTTTCACTTTAAAAATCTATATTCTTTTTTTGAAGTGAAAACTTTAAAAAAATGCACAACGTTAATAATCAAGTTTTCACTTCTGTCGGCACTCCCGGAGTGCAACCCGTCTTTTTTTCCTTTTGTACCCGACTGCGACAAACTCAAAAAAAAAATGTTTCTGATTGTTCCTGCAGTTATAATGGTACGTATAATTAATTCTTCCTTCCCCGCTACCTACCTGTGGATGTTTGATATCAAGGTATATCCCATCAAATTAATGTAAAGTGAGTACCAAACAAACTCAAACTCTTTCTTCGTAGATACCAAAAGTAACATACAAAATCGGAAGTAAAATCTTGTTCATTAACATAATAATATATACTTGATGAATGAGAGAGAAAACACAAAATTAACACGAACACAAATTACACATCAAGTTCTAAGTAGATTAGCGGTCGCAGAATGTACAACAAAATATCAAATTACATACAAAGTAAACCCAACCTTATTCTATGGTGGGAAAGATCAAAATGGAATGCGGGTGTACGTTTCATAGAGCCCGTCTATTATAATGATGTAAGCTCGGACGCGTCGTCGGAAACCAATTATACGTAATATCCCTTTATACGGTAGGCACCGGCACGATTGAGCCGGCTTTATAAAAATCTCGGCTTTGCAGAGAACTGGCGTAAAGTCGCGAAAAAGTTCATAAAAGGTCAGGTTGCACTAAGGCTTAACGTGTTATAATGTGAGCCTCAATACTCAAAGACGCTGCAACAATACGAAGCGCTGCGTCGACAACTCTATATTGTATCCCTATTAAAATCGCCACGTCACATCCCAGTGTGAATTGACCCTTATTCGAATAATACCCAAAACAAAGGTCTCTAAATAACACAAAAACAAGCCTCTTATATTGTGTTTAATAATGATGTATGACTCGAGCAATCTGAATTCGTAGCATTCTCTACGTTCCGCGTAGCACTGCTACGGCGTAACGCTCTACGGCGTAGTTTTGCTACGAGGCTACAATTCAAAGTGGTAAAACATTCAAGCTGAAACAATATTTCAGGAATTTATGCACAAAATTGTTTAATGTTCCATGGACTGTTGGTGGTGATGGAAAAATAATGCAATATTTCTTAAGCAAAGTGTACTTATTACAATTACAATTTTAGTCTTGTGACCAATGATATTATATAAAAAAACTCAAAGCAGATATGTTACTACCGCGCGCGTTGTGAAGCCATTAAATACGGGCCAATTGACCCGTCTTTTGTATAGTCTGTCTCTTTTATGTAAATGTCATTTCGTATCTTTTGTTTCACTTATCTGTCAAATTTGATGATTGAATTTGAAAATTGTTCGGAAGCAATTTAAGCCGGAAAATAGTATGAACGTAACAGATCTGTATTTAGTTGAATATCATTGCTTGTGACATTGTTTACATGACATGGGCTAACACTACCGTCACAATAGACATAAACTACCAGTAGTTCGACTGCAAAGAAATGGACAGGTTTCGATATCTGTCAAATTGGTCGGGTTTGGGGGTGATAAGTTAGAGGCTGGCGCACTGGCTGGTATAATTTATTTTTAAAAATAAGATTTTGAAATTGAATTCTGACAGTTTTATTTGCATGTGCCAAAATATAAACAACAACTAAATTTGTAGGTAACGACCCTAGCGACGACTTTTGTCATAATACGTCAAACTTAAATTTTTTTACATCAGTTCTAAGTCGGCATACTCTGTCATACTGTCTACTCTGCTACCGTGGATGCAAAAAATGTTGTATGGCAATTGATACTAATGTAAGCCATACACGCTACGGCTTACTGGAGACATCCACCTGTACAGGTATGCCTGCGCAGGTAGACCGGAGTGTGTTTGGGAATAGACCTGCCCTACTAGATATTAAGTGGCAAGCGATTATCGCAAAACGCCAAAAAAATGTATGCGATATTACATCAATCATCGCTTCGCTAGCGAATACTAATGTCAAATCCCATACATTTTGTTAGCGTTTAAGATAATCGCTTGCCACTTGTCTAGGCCCTCTGTGCAGTTTTTGGACCTGCGCAGGCGACCGGCGCAAAATCGAAAACCAATTCTTTCGACAGGACCCGTCCGATAGACCGTTGCGTGTATGGCAGCCATTAGAATATAACAATATCCCCTAGGAGGTTAAGTGACAGTTATTTCTCACCACCTGTTAAGTTACTTAAAGGTACAATTCCGTGCATCGCGACAGTCGTAAGCTGCGCGCGGCCTACGACTGACGTCGGCCGCTCGCAACAGTAGTCATTGTATGAAAATGTATGGTACCGCTTCCGAGGCCCGCGACAGACGCGCGCGGCCGACGACTGTCGTTAGCCGCGCGCGGTCGTGTCTTGAAGTTCATATTACGTGTCTTATCGGCCGCGCGCGGCCTGCGACTGTCGTCGGCCCCTGCCGTCGGCGTCTGTCGCGGGCCCCGCGCGACCGTATCAAAGTTATATGACTCGGCCGCACGCGGCTTACGACAATCGTAGGCCGCGCGCGTATTACGACTGTCGCGATGCACGGAGTTGTACCTTAAGTGACACTTTACAAGATGGCGGCGATACATTTAATTTTATATTGTACTAGATGATGCCCGCAACTCCGTTGCGCCAAAATTCGGCGCAACACACAATAACATTTTTCCGGGACAAAAAGTATCCTATGTCCTTTCCTGGGACTCAAAGTATCTCCATGCCAAATTTCAGCAAAATCGGTTCAACGGCTTGGGCGTGAAGAGGTAACAGACAGACAGACAGACACACTTTCGCATTTATAATATTAGTATGGATTAACGTGTCAGCTTTCTCTTATTTTTATCTCATTCAAAAATTAAAACCTTGTCTGCACTTTTATTTTCAACGTCCAATATAATCCAGCTTGGGGCAAGAGTAATGAAATGAATATTCTTTGAAAGAAAATTATGTTTTTAAATAAAACTTTATGAATATATGCAAAATGAGTAATAAAAGTTTGTGCTGCGTGTTTTATATTTATGAACACTATACTTGGGTTATCACTAATGGCTAAAACTTATTTGATGACTTGGAGTAAATTGTAGAAGTGTAGTAATTTAATCGTGATTTCTACGAGTTGACTTTCAACTCTACCTTATATTGAAATAAAATTCACACAACGGTAAAGAGAAGATAAGCCTTAACCCATACTAAGCCAACAGAAAACTATAAAAAGAAGTTGACAGAATAATACATTATTACTAGCTGTCCCGGCAAACGTTGCTTTGCCATAATATAAAGTACCTATATCGCCCATATTATTTTATTGAAGTGACTAAATAAGTATGTTACCATAGCAACGTCCATCGCTATCCCGTCGCACAAACAATGGTCGCCTTCAGTCTCGAGTTGTAATAATTTACTATTATTTATTCAACAAATGCACTTATCAATTATTAAGTACCCAGTGGCCGATTCTCAGACCTACTGAATATGCATATAAAATTTGGTAAAAATCGTTTGGTATAGCCGTTTCGGAGGAGTTCGTGGAGTAACATTGTGACACGAGAATTATATATATTAAAAGATAATAATATTGTATCATCTATACATATAATAAAACTGTAGAAATGAAAATTCTGTACATTAAAGATATTCAAAAAATAATAATTTTTTGAATAGATGATACAAAAAATAATTATTTTTTGAATATCTTTAATGTACAGAAGAAGAATTTTCATTTCTACAGTTTTATTATATGTATAGATGATACAATATTATTATCTTCAAATATATATAATTCTCGTGTCACAATGTTAGTCCACGAACTCCTCCGAAACGGCTTTACCAAACGATTTTTACCAAATTTTATATGCATATTCAGTAGGTCTGAGAATCGGCCACTGGGTACTTAATGTTTGGTAAAGCCGTTTCGGAGGAGTTCGTGGACTAACATTTTGACACGAGAATTATATATATTAGAAGATAATAATATTGTATTATCTATACATATAATAAAACTGTAGAAATGAAAATTCTGTACATTAAAGATATTCAAAAAATAATAAGCGGGGGGGGTATTACTACATCGCTATAGAAGCCAAAAATGTGGTTAGTTTTTTTGTCTGTCTGTCTATCTGTCTGTCTGTCTGTCTGTATGTTTCTTCCACTATCACTCGAAAACTACTGATCTGATTTGAATGCGGTTTTCGCAGATATATTTGCCTTCTTCCAACTTAACATCTGGTCTATAAAAAAATCCCCCCACCCTTCTAAAGGGACGAAAGAGGGGGTCAGATATTGTATAAGACTTTTGCTTTAACACGAAAACTACTGATCCGATTTGCATACGGTTTTCGCAGATGTATTTATCTTCTTCCAACTCAAAATGTGGTGTATAAATATCACCCCCCACCCCTCTAAGGAGAGCAAAGAGGGGGTAAGATTTTGTATCAAACTTTTTTCTTTAATAGGCTTACTTCATATTATTAACTATTTTTTCCAACTTAACATATTCTGGTGTATAAAATTTTTCCCCCTACCCCTCTTAGGGGACAAAAGAGGGGGTAAGATTTTGTATCAACTGATGAAGTAGAAATACTTTAAATGGCAAAACAACGTTTGCCGGGACAGCAAGTCAATAATAATTAGACAAAAAAAATAATATTTTAACATACAAGAAGAAATAGACATAACAAATAAGAAACTCTTAGCTATACAAGGAGTCTGATATTATATCAGATAATTTAAAACTTCTAAACAAACGTCCAAAGTCTAACAACAATTAAAAATGAAGAAGAATCAGTAGCCGTTTCTAAATCGAGGCACGCGCGAATATAAACTCTAACAACTTTACCGTACGTTCAATTTCGTTTGGACCCCTCGAGAAGTTCATCTAATGTGATAACCTTATATCGATCAAAGTTTTCCGTTAGAGACTTCAAAGAAATCCAAACTCACTTGAACCTGAATGTGATACGAGCGTAAAAAATGTGAAATAAAAAACAAAATTATATTTTACATATACCGTCTTTTTATAGGCTTAATTTTAGAAGCGAAATATGAAACTGTGAAAGATATGGAAGATTTTAAAAGTACTTGTTCTTTAATGAAAGACTAAAATAATTTAGCACCAAGGTGTGTTCGTATTCGATATAACGTTTACTAATGACTGTTTATCGCCTTTAAATTATATTAATGGAAGTGGAATAGTATCCCACCAAAGACAACACTGCCCTTAATTAGTTACACTATTTAAACATCACAAAATCCAACAAAACATTGAATATATTTTCTACCAATAAAAAAAACATTCACAAAAGATTTGCCACTAATTTCTGAACACGAGTAGGCAATCCCCCGACGGCTCAGCCCGATCTGTAATTGCTTGCGATGGGGACGATAGCAGGTATTAAGGGAAGGAACCACCCATGAAGTACGTAACACGATTTTCATGATTTTTGGACCCCCTCGTCACATTTGTGAAACCCCTTCCCTAGTGTGACGTCAAAAATTAATTTCACATCTTAAGAGCCTACTGTGAAAACGCTAGCTCCGCCTACACACAACGCTTTCCCCCAGTCGTGTTACAATAATTCCATGAATCGTGCTCCCGAGAAATGTGTTAGGATGCAGCTAATAGTGAACAATATCGCGTAACAACGGTTCCCGCATTATAGCACGAAAGTAAAGGTCCCAAAACTGTTTTTGATTATTACTCAAAAACTAATTAATACAATACTAATATTTCTTTTAGCTAATATTTTATAAAGTGTGTGATTGTAGTAGTGCAAGTTATTTAATGATAGTAACTCAATAAGTGTAACAGATATTTGTTGAAATGCTCAAAAAGATTCTTAATTTCGAAAAATAAAACTATCGAGTCAAAGTAAGTGAATCGTGTTTTCTGTTAGCTAAATATCAGATAAATATACAATGATTAAATAAATCTCAATTTCATTTGTTCAAATTTGGCTATTTTGGGGGGCTCTTTATCACACTTTTCCACACTTCGTCGACCCCCTGTTACAGGTGTGACGTACTTTATGGAAGACAACTTAGGGGAACGTCTCCGAGAGCCCCGATTGCGTATAATTCCGATGGTTCATTTGTCAACCTTGAATAAATTGAATGATAAAGTAACAATTTGCGTTCGAGAAATGGAGGAGATGTAGGGTTTCTGATAACCTTCAAGATAGAATTCTTATTGATCTTTGATATTCGTAGTAGATAATCCAAATCTGGTGCGTTAACATAATATAAATTATGCATAAGTTTAGAAAGAAGAACAATTGGACCTATTTATGCATACCAGACTCAGCCCACACGATGACAGTTCTGAGAAAAAGTTTTTTATTAAAATTGTGTACTCTTTAAAACTGATTGTTGTTTTAAGTAAAGTTAATTTACAATAATATATTTTGTAATTTATTCTATGCATACAAACATAAATATGTTAAAAATTACTACTATTTCCAACAAAAATTAAACAAAAACAGGAGGGTTCCTTTTAGCAAAACTATATTAGTGTGGGATACTTATAATTCAAAGCGAACCATCTCTTTAGATTTATTACACAAGTCAACAGGATTTTCGTGCATGAGATCTGTGCACCCGATTTGGATGTCTAACATCTAATTAGTTATAGAAACAACGATTTTAACTTATAAAATTTGCTTTTAAATAAACTGAGGCCTCATGAACTTTCAAATTTTGAAGAAAACTGGCATTTTTTTCTTTCGGTTATGTAGTAATAGAATGAAATAAAATCTAATAAATAAAATTTTCGTGTCACAGTTTTCGTTGCCATACTCCTCCGAAACGGCTTGACCGATTCTCATGAAATTTTGTGAGCATATTGAGTAGGTCTGAGAATCGGCCAACATCTATTTTTAACCGACTTCCAAAAAACGAGGAGGTTACATGTTCGGCTGTGGATATATTTTTTTTTGTATGTTCAACGATTACTCCGCCGTTTGTGAACTGATTTTCGAAATTTTTGTTTTGTTGTATTTGGTTTCACTCCAATTTGGTACCATGTTCACAAAAGTGGTGACCTGATGATGGGATCCAGGAGTAATCGAGGGAACTCCTCGAAATTTATATGGAAACATATGGTGATTTTGGTTTTATGTGAAGTGTACTAAGAATATGCTACCAAAAAGTCAAATATTGGGTCAAGATATACCATGGTTGCAAAGATGCTGAGAGAACTCCTGACTCCTTAGAGATACACGTTTGGGAGTTTCGACGTTGTTTTTAGAACAGAAAGCATATGCTACTATGCAATTCATATTCATCATCATAATCATCATCATCATCATCATCATCGTCATCATTACCACGTCGTGTTAAGGCCACCAATGTCTCATGGCACAGAATAGATAATAGTACAAGGCATAGGTATGGATATACTAATAATAATAATAATGTACTGTATAACAACACCTCTTTGTTTTTAGTACACGGCGGTCGGCGTCGCCGCCCCGCGCCGCCGCGCGGCGCATGGCGGCAGAAGACAGAATATCGAATACTTTACTAACTACTTTATATACAGATCGAATACTTTACTACTTTAAATTTTTAATAGACAAATAGAATTAAAATAAAGTTATTTTAAAAAGAGCATTTAAACAAAACAAAGTCATTAAGTGTTTTTTTAATTAGTTATACTTATTAATCGATAGATAGTGCACTAAGTACCTATCGATTTGAATTCTTGATTACAAGAACAGCTGTCAATAATTATGATAATATTAAATATTATGCTACGCTACATCCTATACAAGTTTGTACAATTTTTTATCTGATAGATCCTTCGATCGTGGAAAAACGAGACACAATAGCCTTTCTATTGTTATCGCAATCGCCGGTGACCGCTTCGGGCTTGAAGTATTAAAATTGTTAAATTACTTAGCACAATATGTTCACTTCACTGATAATATTATATTATTTTGTGAGTGTGAGTTGTGACTCTTACCAAATTGTAATAAGATACGTAAAATATACGCGAAGATTTACCTACTAGTGTAACTAAAAAGAGTGAAATTATTATTATTTTTAACAAAAAATTAAAACCGACTTCCAAGGTAAAAACAATAATAACATTAATATGAACTAAAAAGTATTAAATAATTTTTACTATCTAATAGTGCCTTTTTCCGAGTTCGGCTAAACCTCAACTATTTCTGTACTCAATCTTCATAATTTTGAAGTCGGTGCCAGTTCCAAAAATTTTAAATATTCTGTCAGAGGACTGAAGATTCAGCTATCTGGTACCGACTTCAAAATAATAAAGATTGAGTACAGAAATAGTTGAGGTTTAGCCGAATTCGGAAAAAGGCACTATTAGATAGTAAAAATTATTTAATACTTTTTAGTTCATATTAATGTTATTATTGTTTTTACCTTGGAAGTCGGTTTTAATTTTTTGTTAAAAATAATAATGCATAAATAGGGTCAATTATTATTATGATTTGCTCTATGCATTGCAGAAGTTTTGCTAAAAACATGACTGAGATCTTCTACTTTATTGTGTCATTATACATATGTATATTTTGTATATTTTTCTACTATAAAAATAGATCCAGAAGTAAGCTAAGTATTTTACGACTATAAATTTAGTTTATATCACTGAAAATAAACATCGAAACATCAAAAACAATAACACTGTATTTCAAAACACCCTTTAAATTAAAAACTTCACCAACTTAACAACTACGATTTACTGGTACGGTCCATTAGAAATTAAAATTAAAAACAAAGAAATAGCTCCCAGGAAGTAGAGAGTTGGCGTACAAATTATAAATTAATTAACAGAGAGGGCCCGAACAATTTAAGATTGCTGGCGTGGCGCCATGCCAACAATGCCTGCCCATTTTAATAATTATGACTTATTTCGTTTAATCCAACGTACACAAGCTAGATTCGAAATGCATCTATACGGCAACCCCCGACGTAGGTGAAATAAACAATTTAGCAAATTATACTTTAGGATTTAGCGCGTATTCTGCGCGAACGCGGTGCTTGTGAAAATGTATGAAAATAAGCTTAATGTAATTAGCATAGATACCCAAACTGCTATAACGTTTGGGACAACACGCGATGCGTTGTATCCGCGCGCCCGGAAATCGCGCAGAATATATCGCGCAGATAACGCGCACGTCTGTACGCGCGCTTAAGCTGGCTACAAACGTACGTTTCCCGTATTCGTTTTCTGAATTCATTTTCAGCGGGCGTAGCCAAAAGGAGAGAGGCAAAAGTTCATTGCTATACTCGTAGTATATTTGTTATTTTTTTCTAAAAGGCTGGACTGGCTGGAAACTAGTGTAAGGAACTCAACAACTATTGTTCATACCGGAAATAAAGTATATTATGTTAGAGCAAAACCACATTTGTCAAGTCAGCTGATAGTTTCGTAAAAATTCTAATCATTATACAACTTGACTGGCAAGACAGAGATTATAATGATTTAACTAGATATATAATATTTTTAATCTACCATAGATCCTATAAGCAACCGATGATTGAGAATTCAATAAAATTTTAAAAATAATGCAGATAACATAAGGATTACTATTTGATATATTATAGTAGTTCGTTAATATAATATGTTATTTAACTAATCCATAAAATTAAACTTCTAAATATCAAAAAGATCTAGAAATCTAATTTAACTACGCGTTTCGTTAATATATTACTCTCGGAGAATCGCCAGCAAATAGACTGGCTTTAAATTCGATAGCGAATAGAAAACACCGCCTTTGTCATGTTCGGTGTTATGCAACAAAATAGCTTTCCTATTTAAATGACAGAAACAACGGGAGTGCCGGCAGAAGTGGACACGCTACAGCAATAGGCTTAGCATGGTCACCATAGAAGCGGTATTATTTTTTCGAAAGAATAGACAAAGTGACTGATTGACCAAGGTAATCCGCCATTTTGGCACTAAAATCTGTCAGCATGCCCATTTATTCCCGTTTCTAATGCTGTCATGCTAAGCCTGCTAGTAGGTTGAACATTTTCGCCACGCGGTAGAAAGAGAGGACAGAAGCATTACGCCGCGGCCTACTCTCCCTGCGTCCTACGAATTTTTAAGCTATTGTATAACGTTTATAGCGGGCTTTGAGAGCGACGATCGAATCAAGAAATTCCGTAACGAGAATAAACCTAACACCCCCCCATTCCGACTGTGCCGGTCAGTGCGGCGTTACCGTGCATCTATATCTAACGTCGCTGTTGGGCAGGCGTGCGACTAGACGTATGCGAATTATAACAAAAGTTGATAAAAATTGCTATGCAATAGCTTTACCGCGGCACTCCCCGAGTGCCACACATATTTTTTTAAACAGGTCACGTGTACCAACGAGACTTTAATATTTTCTGCACATTCAAATAAAGTGTGTTAAGCCTACTACATAACTTTTTTACTTCAAAAACAGTATATGCAAGCTATTTCAAGGCAAATGAGCGGTCTTCAAAGAGGGCTATCTTAAAATTTAATTTATGAAGCCAAAAAGCCTAACGAAATAACAATTACATTACACATATTATACTAAAAACATTAGCAAACAAAACAATTTACATATTTAATAGGTACTAGAACAATAACCTAATCCTTCCTGCCTTAGTAATCGGGTAAACAAAATTACAGCAGATTTGCATTAAAAGGTTTGTTAATACTTCCAAATGGCTCAGCAAAATTTAACGTACAGACTACACATATATTTTTGGGTAATGGAGTAATTAAATTTTGCAACAACGTACATGACACTGTTCGACTGGACAAATATTTTATATTTTTGAAATATTGCATAGCTTTTATCACGTGCTTTGATCGCGGCGACCGCATCAAAAAATTCCGTAACGTAAATAAACCTAACATCCCCCACTCCAAATGTGCCAGTCGGTGCGGCGTTAGCGTGCATCGTCTAACGTCGCTTCAGTTGGGCAGACTTTGAAACGGTGTATGTGCAGACAAATTCGCATACGTTTACTATCTATCTAGACCTAGATCCCAAAAGGATAAGACATAACTTACTCTCTTATGGATGAAACCATAGGTTCTTAGTAGTGACTCGTGTACTTAGAATACCTGCTTTCTGTAGCTCTACGTGTGACACCTGGTGAGGTACCAGGTAACAAAATTGACTGAAAATGAGTCTTACTTTACTTATTTTCTGATGGCTAATATTTATATATAATTTGTAGATTATTGTTCTGAACTAGTATCATGTAGTGAGCTATCACACACGGCTAAGATACGATAATATTAAAAATATGTTCATTTCCTTACGAGTCTGCGTTGGTGCCACACGTATTCCTTGTTAGAGTTCTATATACAGGGTGATTGACTATGAGTGATAACTAATAACTGATACTGCCTTACTTCTTGATTTGTAAGACAGCTCCTCAGACGATGATTCTGATATAGAATGTGAAATGCAGATTGCAGTAGCACATTCCAAAAGGAGAAACATTTGGATAGAGCCTCACATAAAAAAGAGAAAAACCTGCGGCGAATTCAACCTTTAGGGTCTACACAGACGGACTGCATTTCAACTGCAATCCAACTGCAAATTGCAGTTTGAATGCAGTTGACACGACTGCAATGCGACTGCAATAGAACTGCAAACCAAACACGCAGTCGGATTGCAGTTCAGTTGTAGTCGGCGTGCAGTCGTGTGAACTGTTTGGTTTGCAGTTCTATTGCAGTCGCATTGCAGTCGTGTCAACTGCATTCAAACTGCACTTGAACTGCAATTTACAGTTGGATTGCAGTTGAAATGCAGTCCGTCTGTGTAGACCCTTATCAATATCTGTCAACGAAGAAGTTTCAGGAGTATTTTAGAAATTCAAGAGAAACATTTATTTCGATTCATATGAGCTTTTTAAGTAATAATAATAATAAAGCAATAAATTATAAGTCAATTTCGTGTCACTTTAAAACCTTCCCTGGACTGCTACGAATATTTTAAGTCTAAAATCAGCCCAATCCGTTCAGCCGTTTTCGAGTTTTAGCGCGACTAACACAATTGAAAATCCAATTTTATATATATATGTAAGTTTAAAACTTCTTATTTAGAGTAGGCTGGCATTTTTCTTGTCATTCTTGCATATCTCTTTTACTCTGTTGGTGACGAAAGCTCCCCATGCCTCTTCTCTTTGGAGCCATGCGTACACCACCGATGAATCAGTCCAACAATATGTTTTATAGCTTGTGCACGTTGATAATGCGCCTGAATTCGTAAACTCTTTGTATAGCCGAGAAGCAATAAGTGCACCCATCAACTCTAGTCGCGGTAGAGTCATTTGTCTTTTTATGGGGGTTACTCTACTTTTCGCTAAAACTAGCCGAACATTTACTTCTTCTTTATATTCAGTGCGCAAAAAAATACATCCAGCGTACGCATCTTTGCTCGCATCACTAAAGACATGAATTGTTACGTCGCACTCTCTTAATAATTTCTCTGAAAGGCGTCTTGGTATTTTGCACTGATTAATGCAGTCTATATCCTTGATCCATTCTGTGTATTCTGATCTCAACTCTGCAGATATTTCTTCATCCCATCCTGTCTTTAGCATCCATACCTTCTGTGTTATGATTTTAGGCACTAATGTGACAGGTGATAGAAATCCTATCGGATCAAATATCTGCTGTGTTATAGAGAGTAAAACTCTCTTCGTAATTTTCCCTGGTACAGCTTTTACATTAAAACTACAACATAAATCATCAGTGTGTCTATTCCACTGCAATCCTAAGACCGAAACGGGATCAACATTGTGTGCTGAATTTGTCATCCAACCTCGTAGTTCGAATTTCCCTTTATTCATTAATTCGGTTGCTTCCTCAATAAATACTTCAACCTCTTGCGGGGTATCAAAACTTGTTACACAATTATCTACATAAAATGTATTATCTACATAAAATCTCAGTACCTTAGCTGTGTTCTTGTAGTTATCTTTCTCTTTCCTTATATGGTGATATATAGTAACTGCTAACATAAACGGGCTACAAGTCACTCCAAATGGAACCCTTGCATGCTGATAAGTAACTAATTCTCCCTCTTTTTTATCAACATCTTTCCACCAAAGTAATTTCAGATACTTTCTGTCTTGTGGAGCGATTGATATCTGTAGGAAAGCTTTTTTTATATCGGAAATCAGCCCAAAAACACCTGCTCTAAAGTTTAGCAACAATTTAGGTATTTCTTCTATGAGACAAGGTCCCTTTTCAATACAACTATTTAACGACCTTTTATTTTCGTCTTTACAAGACGCATCAAATACTGGCCTAATTTTTGTAGTGGCGCTCTCCATCTTTATAACTGCATGGTGTGGTAAGTAGTGACCTTCTCTTATGTTATCTTTCTCCACTACCTCTATAATGCCTTCTTTTACCCAGTCCTTTATTACCTCATCGTATCCTTCCATTTTCTGAATACTCTCTAACTTTTTAGTAGTAGACATTAGTCTTCGGCGTGCTTGCTCGTAATTAGAGCTCAGATCCGGATCGCCTTTCCACATCAGGCTCATCTCGTATCTTCCTTCACCGTTTACTGAAATACATTTATTAAAGCTGTTAAGTATCTCGGTTTTATCTTGTTTTTCGTAAGGATCATTAATACCTAACAATTCGATGGCCCACAGGTATTCCGGTGCCTCTTCTAGTAACTCTGAGACAAAATTTGAGCTTACTGTTGTGTTATAAACACCTTGGATGGGCCCTTGCAATGTCCAACCGAGTTTGGTAGGTATTGCTACAAGACTTTCATTTAAACGGATGAAGTTTTCTTTAATAATGAAACCTAATTGATCCGAACCAATCAGTATACTTATATCTTCGATATTCTCCTCTGTATCAGTTAGACTGATTTTGTATTTATTCAAATCCTGTATCAGTTTGGAATTTTGCACTTTGGGTAGACTGCCACAAAGCACATCTTGTTCCAAAGCTGTCATAGTAGTATGATACTTATCGTCTAGACTACTTATATTAAACCTGAAGATCTTATGTGTCTGTGTTGGCTTTTTCACACCTCCAAAAAGTGCATGTCCGAGACATTCGCTGCCTGTTACCTCAAGTCCAAGTTCTTCTGCCAATGCCTTTTTAATATAAGTACGCTGTGAACCAGAATCAAGCAATGCTCTTACTTTCCTCTGCTGCTTGTCCTTTGAAATCTTGATGACTAGCGTCTGTAACAGAGTCGTGACGTTATTACTTGTAAAATTACTGCTTGTTTCCCTATTATCATCTATTTTTTGTTCACCTGTCTTTGTAGGTGCATGGAGAGTTGGACAAAGGATAATGACATGCCTCTTACTGCAACACATACATTTAATAAATGCTTTGCAATTCTTGGCAAAATGTCCTTTTTTTAGACATATGTAACATCCGCCTTTTTTCTTTATTGCATCTTTCTTTTCCTCTAAAGTGAGACCATTAGCCTTACGACACTCCAATGTATTGTGGCTTTTATCACAAAAATAACAAATAACCTTACCTTCTTTGACGACGTTACGCTCGGACGAGGTGAGACATGCTGCTGTAGGAATAGTTTGTATATTATTATCAAAAGATTTCGCTAAACTACAACGTCCCTGGGCCTCGATTTCGTTTTCCATAAACGATAATAGTTGTTCCAGCTTGGACCCTTGTTTAAGTGGAGTTTTAGTCCACTGAACTAATAAACTATCTGGCAAAGATGACTCTATAAGTGGTAAAAGGATACATTCATATTTGTCCCTAACAAATCCGAGTGATTCCAAAATCTGTAAATTAACTGAAATTTTGTCAAAAATATTTTCGATTGAAATGTTATTTTTTGATAGGACTAAAGCCAATATTTCCCTGACATAAATTTCTACTAAAAGTTCATCCTTGGCGAAACGTGTCTTCAGCGTATCCACCATCTTCTTGTAGTTTTCTTTAGTAGGCGGGTAGCTTTCCACGAGCGCCTTGGCTTTTGAATCGTCCGTCATGCAGGTCAATAAGTAGCTACATTTATCCTCCTCCGGTATACTGTCATCTTCGTGGATTTTCTTATACTGGGTCCAAAACGGTATCCATGACCTTGGGTTGTCGTCAAATTTCCTTAGTTGGATCTGTGGTAATCTCGAGAAACAAAATTGTTTATATTTTCCTCCTATACGTCGTAATAATCTTATATATAAATTATCCGAAATGTTACTTTTTCCCTCAAAATGTTACTTTTCGAATGAGAGTAGGTATGTAACTTTCTAACATACAGCACTGGCAACACTGCATCCACTAGTGCGTCCGATCACCGATGAGCCCGCTGCTCGACACAATAACACCCTGTACCTATTCATAAATATATATTTCGCATCTTAAGATAATATATTAAGATACGAAATATATATTTCGTATCTTAAGATAAAATATTAAGGTACGAAATATATATTTCCATATCGCTCGGTATCTTAAGATACAAAATATAAAATATAAATTAACTTCGTCGTGTGTGATGGTTCATAGGATTTGTATGGTGAGCGATATTCTAAAATATACTCTAAGATAATATATATTTTATATTATCTTCACCGTCTGTGATGCGCTTAAGACACTTTTCAATGACCAAAATTATTATCAGACGTTTTAAAAATAACTTTATTGCTATTTCGGACGCATCAATTTGTCGCGACTCACGACTCCTATACGTAGTAAAAAGTAAAGTATATCCGCACCAAATTTCAGCAAAATTGGTAAGCGGTTTGGGCGTGAAGAGGTTACAGACAGACAGACAGACATTTTTACATATTATGAGTGAGTGAGTGAGTTATGTCTTATCCTTTTGGGATCCAGGTCTAATCGAGCAAAACCGTATGTGAGTAATTAGCATTACACATCAGACGAGAGAGAAAGCGATAGTAAAGTCCCGGTTTCTAAGGTTTTTCACAATATGTATTTAACAGGTTTATTAATTGGTTAACCTTTTGACGTAAGCCAATCAAAAGCTCTAATAAATAGATAAACTTCAATTAAAAGCCTTATAGGTACACTCGTTAATAGCTAATCAATACTTTAATATAAGTAGGTGAATACAATTAAATATTCAAAGGCTGACGTTTCAACAATTAACCAAGTCAATAATTCACACTAACGCTTTAAATCAATTAACGCATTAAGCTAATATATAATTGTACTATTATAATGAACGATGCAGTATAATGGGTTCCATGTAGTTCTACAATAACAACCGTATTGAGGTTCTAAGGGTAGCCCTACGATGTTAGCGAATAAGACGTGCGACTGTTTCGCGACCGCTCGTGGCCAGGCGACACATTTAGCAGCCGTAGACTAGAGAAAATGAGTGCCATATATAATTATGTTTATTTTTCTCTATAATGAGTGCTTCGTCATTTTAAATTCACTTGTTTCACCAACGATATTATGTCAAAAATGTTTAGGATGTGACTTAAGTCCTTAAGTCTTAACGCATCGCTGTGTCATGACGCTTGCGAAACGTTATGTCAAATTCCAGTTGTTTTCAAACTTTGCTATCGGCTGCTTAGCAAATAGTTCCGAAGCCTAATGCAAATTATAGCGTTTTTTTGCTGTAAAAGCTGATAGCAATCATAAAATGTAGTTGTTTGTTTTATCCACTGTTGAAATTATCGAATATAACTTGGCTAAATACCAATCGCGGTCGCAGTCGCGATGAGAGTCGCTCTATCTAGGAACTGAATGCTAAGTTAACAAGCATATAATAGCGAGGACTAATTACAGCGGAAATTAAGCCGATCTTGGCAGGAAACACTTCGACATATCTGCTTCTAATATAGCACACAGTTCCTAGTAGTAATAATTTAGTTACTACTCATCATTATAATATACTAGTTATAAAAGAGGTATTATTTGTTAGCGACATTTCCGGATGTGTATATCTGACGGAAATGTCTCTAGCAGTAAAGATATAGTAATTATTATTTTAATTTGATTTTAAATTAACTATATTTATGATTATTTATAATCAAAGTATGAATGAATTAATTTAGCAAATATTTATAATGTTAGACACATTTCCAGATGTGTATATCTAACGGAAATGTCTCTGGCAATAATTATTTTGAGTTGATTTTAAAACTAGTTATATTTATGGTTATTTATACTTAAATTATGAATTAACTAATTTTGCAAATATTTATAATAATTACAATGTATTTGTTTAATTTCCGGTTACTGATTGTTAATAAGATTTATCATTGTAAATATATAAAAATGTAATAATGTAATAGATTTTCTTTAAATTACTTGGTTAATATTATAATAATATTGATTAGATTATTAAATAGAAGTATTGATTTTATGAATTTATTATTTTTATACAATGTCCGGCGCCGCCCACTCTACTCTTCCGGTACATTGTAAGAGTAGAGGTGGCAGTTGCTTTATAAGAAGATAGCTGCTTATTTTGTGACAATTGCCGACTAAGCACGGAAGTGTAAAGAACTTGTGAACTAAAGTGTACGTGTGAATAAATAAAGTGTTTAACAAGTTATCAGTGTGTTTGATATTTGGCTGTCGCCAATATATCAGAAGCGGGATAGAACAGGAAATATAAAATTCCTAAACGCCTACACAAAAAGGATTTAAATTGAAATAAAAACGTAAGTACTGTTTATAATTATAGCATTTTATGTGGACCTTATTTTCTGATGGAATATAAAGAAATTATATTGATAAAAGATGAATAGATACTTATGATTGAATAGGTAGATAATAATGAGTTGGAGAAGTATTGAATTTTGAAATGAACTTTTTATTTTAATATTTTTTTTTTTTTTTTTTTTCTTCTCTTATCCATAATGAATTACGTACATATTATAATTATTTTTTCTTTTACTTTAATTTTTATCTTGAAATATATTTTCACGTTTTGATTAATTTTGTCGTGACTCTTTAAATATAAATATGTATTTTTTTTTCCCTTTCTTTTCAAAATCTATATATATATATTATATATATAAAACTCAAAGGTGACTGACTGACATCTTGATCTATCAACGCACAGCCCAAACCACTGGACGGATCGGGCTGAAATTTGGCACGCAGGTAGATGTTATGACGTAGGCATCCGCTAAGAAAGGATTTTGATAAATTCCCACCCCAAGGGGTTCAAATAGGGGATGAAAGTTTGTATATAAATACTTCTTAACGCGAGCGAAGCCGCGGGCAAAAGCACGTAATTGATAAATTTAAAGTTTATGTAATTTTTATTTAAATGCAATTAAAATTAGTGAAATTATTTGAACGAATTAAATGAGCTTATAAATACAGAAAGCATGAGTTTTAATTATTATTTTTTATATGGAAACTAAGCTTTTAAAATTTGTTTAAGCTCGAAACATGGATCATGAAAATGGCAATACCCGGGGTCAAGGGTTTACTGGAAACAATACCCAAGGTCAAGGGTCTGCTGGAGATGATGCCCGAGGTTCAGGGCCCATTGAGGATGATGCCCGAGGTCAAGGGCCCATTGAGGATGATGCCCGAGGTCAAGGGCCTATTGAGGATGATGCCCGAGGTCAAGGGCCTGTTAATGATGACTTACAAAATGAAGGATATACTGGTCATGGAAGTGTTCGAGGTCAAGAGCCGCAACACTGGAATGCGACTCGAGGTCAAGGGTCGAGCAATGATGGATCAAGAACTCGGAGTGTTTACCGAAATGAGTATCGCACTCGACATGAAGGAATTTCGGAACCTGGTACGTCTCGCCATGGCATCAGACAGGAGCGTAAAAGGCGGCGACGACGGCAGCGTTCATCATCGGAAGATTCCGACAACCATAGAAGATCGCATGTTAGAAATAATCAGGGAATACAAAGTTACAAAAATAGAGGTAAGCGTAGGTTTTACTATTCTGAACTATCATCATCAAGCGACTCTGATACAGTACCATCTAAAAGTAGACGAACCACTAGTTCTACAGATGATATACTTAACAAATTTTTAACAATAATCAAAGATGTGAGAAGTTCGGAAAAACCCAAAATACCCTATAATA
This sequence comes from Polyommatus icarus, assembly GCA_937595015.1. Taxonomy (NCBI): domain Eukaryota; kingdom Metazoa; phylum Arthropoda; class Insecta; order Lepidoptera; family Lycaenidae; genus Polyommatus; species Polyommatus icarus. Next base: position 7,465,515 of record OW569330.1, on the reverse strand, counting down.
ATAACGTTATACCAGAGTTTGATCCCATGACAAAAGAACAAACTGTATTAACTTGGATTACAAAAGTGGAAGAGTGTTCAGAAATATATGGTTGGGATGAGAAAGAAACTATACATTATTCTCTTCAAAAATTATGTGGAGTTGCAAAGTCATGGTATCAATCTCTGCCAACGTTATTATATAGTTGGTCTGAATGGAAACGGAAACTTTTAGAATCATTTCCCTCTCGGGAAGATTATGCCGAACTTCTCACTGAAATGTTAGCTAAAAGAGTTAGATACGGAGAATCTTTGGAGAACTATTATTATGCTAAAATTAATCTTCTTAATCGATGTAAGTTACATGGGAAACAGGCAGTCGACTGCTTACTACATGGGGTAGATGACCGCGCTGTTAGAGTAGGTGCACAAGCTGCACAATTTGTAGAACCTGAACAAATTTTAAAATATTTCAGATCAGTTAAAGTAGGTAGTTCACGTGAGAATTACGATAACAACAGAAGGAGTAGAGTGGATAGAAATATTAATGCTACAAATAATAAAACCGTTAATTCTAGGCCAGTAAATAATAATCCTGCAATAAAATGTTTTAACTGTAATCAAAATGGGCATCCAAGTTTTAAGTGCGATAAACCGTTAGTCAAATGTGAAAATTGTGATAGAATAGGTCATTTAGCTTCCAATTGTTACAGAAATAAAACTAATGGGTCTACTAATACAAGTTCTACAGATAAAAACGAGAAATTAGTTTCAGAACTCTGTATCTCTGATGTCAATGATAAGTATATAATGGACATTTTGGTAAATGGAACACAACTAAAATGCCACTTAGATTTAGGTAGTCAATGTTCATTGATAAGAAAAAGTGACGCAGAATCTCTTAATTTGGAATTTGTCACAAATGTTGAACTGCCTATGCTCAGAGGTATAGGAGCAAATCTTACGAGCCCATTGGGTATGATCATTGCCGATGTTGAGTTACAAAACATCACCGAAAACATTAATATGTATGTTGTAGAGGATTATGTGCTAAGGTACCCAGTTCTAATAGGACATACGTTTACTGAAAAACCAGACATAGTTATAACTAAAACACCTTACGAAGTAATATTGAAACGCATATCTCAACATCCAAAGGTACACTTACTATCTCGTGACGATATTGAAATTTCTTTAGGTGAATTACGTGCTGTACCTGTTTTATGTTAACGGGTCCATTAGAGGAAACAAGGGTTATGAATATTATCTTTTGCCGGGTAGATATGAAGTTTTAAACAACAGCTGCGCTTTACTTATCCAAAATATTTCGAATAATAAGTTAAATATAAAGAAAAACTTTCTGCTTACAAGGGCTACATATATTAATACGTCAATTCTAAACACTTGTGAAGTAACTATTAGTGCAATCGAAACTAATGATAAAATAATGAATTGTAATCCAGATTTAACAAGTGAACAGCGTCATGCACTTCAATGTCTACTGTCTGAATATAAATGCTGTTTCTCGAGTGGCCTTAGTGACTTAGGATTTACAAATTGTACAGAAATGAAGATTGAATTAAGTGATTCAGATCCTGTCGTATATCGGCCGTATAGACTTTCGTATTCTGAAAGATCGCTAGTTAGGGACATGGTAAAAGAAATGCTGGATAATAATATAGTCAGGGAATCTTCTTCTCCGTATGCAAGTCCAATTGTTCTCGTTAAAAAGAAGACTGGTGAAAAACGTTTGTGTGTTGACTATCGCGCTTTGAATAGAAAAACAAAAAAAGAACACTACCCCTTGCCTCGTATAGAGGATCAATTGGACTTGCTGGCGGGTAACAATATGTTTACTTCACTTGACTTAGCGTCAGGTTATTACCAGATACAAATAGAGGAAAACTCCCGACATAAAACGGCATTTGTAACACCGGATGGCCAATTCGAATATAATCGCATGCCTTTTGGTCTAGTGAATGCGCCGTCCGTTTTCCAACGAACAATGAACAAAATTCTTGCAGATGCTAAAATAAAGTACGCTTTGATCTATATGGATGATATATTGATTCCGTCTAAAGATTTTCAAGAAGGTTTAGCTAGATTAAAAGAAGTATTAGAACTGTTGAAACGCGGTGGACTAACACTTAAAATGAACAAATGTCAATTTTTCCTTAATGAAATAGAATTTTTAGGATTTGAAGTAAGCTCTAAAGGTATAAAGCCGGGTTCAAGGAAAACGGACGCTGTTTCAAAATTTCCGAAACCTAGAAACCAACATGAGTTACGTCAATTCTTGGGTCTATCAGGTTTCTTTAGACGATTCATTCAAAATTATGCAATAATAGCTGCCCCGTTGACAGACTTGTTAAAAAAGAATCACGATTGGGTTTGGGACGCTTCAAAAGAAAAATCGTTTCAACAAATTCGTGAAAAACTTTCTAAGCGACCATTGCTTGCTTTGTATGATCCAAAAGCTGAAACACATTTACACACGGATGCCAGTAAACATGGCTTAGCTGGTATCTTACTACAGCGCAATGACAAAGGTGTAATGCAACCAGTTTCTTACTTTAGCAGAAAAACAACCGCAGATGAACAAAAATATCACTCTTTTGAACTAGAAACGCTAGCCATAATTGCTTCATTGAACCGATTTCGAGTTTACCTTCTAGGAATTCCTTTTACTATACAGACAGACTGTAATGCCGTCCGGTCAACTCTTCTTAAAAGAGACTTAATTCCGCGAATCGCTAGATGGTGGATTCAATTACAAGAATTTGACTGCACAATAGAATATAGGCCGGGATCGAGAATGTCACATGTAGATGCGCTAAGTCGCAATCCAGTAGGATTAGCAATAAATGAAAATCACGTTTTTGATGTTTTAAGTATAGAAACTAACGAACAAGATTGGATAGTTACGGTACAAACTGCAGATGACGATATTGCAAGGATTAAGGATATTTTGAATAATTCGGATACTGCTGATGTAGTTGATATAGTTAAGAATTTTAAGTTAAAAAATGGTAGATTATATCGAGTTGTGGGAGATGAACTAAAATGGGTTGTCCCTAAAGGAGCGAGATGGCAGATTCTAAAACGGAATCACGATGACGTTGGGCATTACGGTTACGAGAAAACTCTAGAACGCATAAAAAAGAATTATTGGTTTAAACGAATGAGGCGATTTGTAAAAAAGTATGTGTCTGCGTGCCTGGAATGTGCTCATCATAAAGCACCCGGTGGTAAACGCGAAGGTGAGCTACATCCAATCGAAAAGCTAAATATACCTTTTCATACAGTGCATGCAGACCATCTTGGGCCATTCGTTAAAAGTAAGACGGGAAACTGTTATTTATTAGTGCTCATAGACAGCTTTACTAAATTTATAAATATTACACCGGTCAAAAATACTAAGTCATCTACAACAGTAAAAGTTTTGAAAGATCACATTAGTTTCTTTGGAGTTCCGACACGTCTCATAACTGATCGAGGTTCGAGCTTTACCAGTAAAGTTTTTAAAGATTTTATTATAGAGTGTGGGATAAAGCACGTCCTCAACGCAGTCGCAACTCCAAGAGCTAACGGACAAGTTGAAAGGTTTAACCGAACCATAACGGAAGCGTTAGCTACTTCTAACCACGGACTCGACGAAAAAGCCTGGGACGAACGAATACACGATATTCAGTTAGGTATTAACACCACTGTCCATAAAACTACACAGAAATCTCCTTCTGAGCTTTTATTTGGATTTAACTTAAACCACAAAGCCCAAGGCATATTGAATTCTGTAATAAACGATACTCTTAACGTTATTCCTTCGAACGAATTAGAGTCAATTCGGAATGAAGCTTCTGAAAAAATAAAAGAACAACAAGAAAAAGATAGAGAATATTATAATAATAAAAGGAAGCCTAGTAAAAATTATAAAATAGGAGATTTAGTGCGCATAGAAAAACAAGTTCCTCATGACGGTCAATCTCAAAAATTGGTAGTTAAATATCAAGGGCCATATCGCATAGTAAAAGTTCTCCAAAATGATAGGTTTTTGGTTGAGGACACGCCGTTGTCTCGTAAAGGTCGTCGTTATGAAGCAATTGTAGCTATTGATAAGATGCAGCCGTGGGTTAGTTTTGACAGAGACTTCGACGATGATAGTTCGGATAAAAGTGATAATGATAGTGACCAAGTTGTTAATGACAGTTTAGTTACTGATAAAATAATAAATAATGAAAATGACAATAGTAAAGACAAAGATTATAGTGAAAACAATAATGATAGTGACAAGGATGTTAATGATGGTTTAGTTACTGATAACATTATAAATAATGATGAAAACAAGGATAATAATGAAGAAGATTGTAATTAAACAAATATATTTGGAGATGTAATTTGTTTCGTAGTCATTTACTATTGATTTTATTTTTGTAATATAAAATATGTATTATTTTTTTTTAGCACGAGAGGACTCGTGCAAGAGCAGGAAGGCCGAGCTGTTAGCGACATTTCCGGATGTGTATATCTGACGGAAATGTCTCTAGCAGTAAAGATATAGTAATTATTATTTTAATTTGATTTTAAATTAACTATATTTATGATTATTTATAATCAAAGTATGAATGAATTAATTTAGCAAATATTTATAATGTTAGACACATTTCCAGATGTGTATATCTAACGGAAATGTCTCTGGCAATAATTATTTTGAGTTGATTTTAAAACTAGTTATATTTATGGTTATTTATACTTAAATTATGAATTAACTAATTTTGCAAATATTTATAATAATTACAATGTATTTGTTTAATTTCCGGTTACTGATTGTTAATAAGATTTATCATTGTAAATATATAAAAATGTAATAATGTAATAGATTTTCTTTAAATTACTTGGTTAATATTATAATAATATTGATTAGATTATTAAATAGAAGTATTGATTTTATGAATTTATTATTTTTATACAATGTCCGGCGCCGCCCACTCTACTCTTCCGGTACATTGTAAGAGTAGAGGTGGCAGTTGCTTTATAAGAAGATAGCTGCTTATTTTGTGACAATTGCCGACTAAGCACGGAAGTGTAAAGAACTTGTGAACTAAAGTGTACGTGTGAATAAATAAAGTGTTTAACAAGTTATCAGTGTGTTTGATATTTGGCTGTCGCCAATATATTTATGTAATATACTGGAGGTCCCGATAAACTTTGTATCACTTTCGCCCTAATATAAACCTTTCCTGAACTCCCACGAATATTTATAAACTAAAATTAAGGAAATGATTCTGCCATACTCTAGTTTTAGCGAGACTAATGAAATTTAAAATTTATGTTTTTTTATTTAACTTGTATGTATCTATGGTTAACATAGTAAGTAAAGGGGATAGTATTTCCTCTCCTACGCTGCGCCGGCGGTCTAATCTCACTCCATGTTACAAATTTTCGATCAGGTAACGTGTTGAATATTTTATAGCCAGCCCATAAATGTATAACGCGGCCGAAGTTTTCACTTCGAAAATTGGTTAAAAAGAAAATTGTTTTGTACTTTATATACCTCGATACAACAAAACCAGTATAGATGCTAAACTACATGTGGCCTCCACTTTACTTTTAAATGAAATTTCGCAAGTCAAAGGAAACTTGTCGGAACTTGTAAAGAAATAAAAAGTTCACAAAACAACGAACGCCAAAAGTAATTCCTGTAAAATCGAGTAAAACAAGATATGTTTTTCAATCCACTTTTATTTCACATTCCACAATATAATAATTTATAATTACACTCAAGCACTTTAATCAATTTTCAGGCATAGGTTCCTCTAGCCAAGAGGTCTGAACGAAGAATCCCGTTTGAATGCGATGTCGACTTTATATAGAGTTCCCCTACCAGCCTCTTTGAAAGTAGAGGTTGGTAGGGATGACAAGTCCCGCCTACAAGTCTGGTTTTATGAATCACACCAGATGGTGTGGTTGCTATTATAATTGTTATTGTTACAGTCGGCCATCCGATTCAAACGAGTCCTCTCGTTTACAATAGTCTTAAAAATAAAGAAATTGAACCTCACAAAAAATTATTGCATAAGTAATAATAATTCATTATTTTTACACATTCATAAATCATCAATATAGACACCAATTTTATACTACAATATAGTAAAATACATCAAAGAAATACAGCTATAAATTATTATAAGTTATAATTTAATTACAGTGATTTAAAATAATATGTAAATATTTATTAATAGTTTACAATCAGCGAGTTGAGAATAAATAATTACATTCATTTGATTGAGTTGTGTGTACAATAATTAAATTAATATATTTTTATTCAAAATAATCTCTCACCAGTCTTTAACAAATTAATTATTTTTCATCTGAGGAATCATTACTAGAGGAATCACTTTCAGGACTATTATCGAAACTAAGCCAAGGGAATATTTTATCTATAGAGACTATCCCTTCGTAACGTTTACCATTTTTCTTAGTTAAAGGCGTGTCTTCAATAACAAATCGGTCATTAGGCAACAGCTTTTTAATCCTAAAGGGACCTTGACATTTAGGTTCGAGTTTCTTAGATTGCCCAGGATTACCTACTATGGTTCTTATTACTCTAACAAGATCACCTTCTTTGTATTGAGTACTTTTCTTTCTATTTTTATCATATCTTTCTTTATTACGTTTTTGATTTTCTTTAATAAATTCCCCAGCTTGATCCCTAATATCTTTTAAATTAACATCAACTGAACTATTTACTACGTCTTCAACAACTTCATTTAATACGCCTTGTGATGCACTGTTAATTTGTTTACCAAATAATAATTCTGATGGTGATTTCTTTGTTATGTCATGCACAGCAGAGTTTATACCTATTTGAATGTCCTGAACAAATTCATCCCATCTATCAGGGCTTTTTCCATGAGACATTGTGCTAAGTGACGCGAGAATCGTTCGATTGTAACGTTCTACCTGTCCATTAGCTCGTGGTGTAGCTACCGAGTTTAATATATGTTTAATTCCCGATTTTTGCAGAAATGCCTTAAATTTCTTACTTGTAAAACTAGTTCCTCGATCTGTTATCAAGCGAGTAGGGGTTCCGAAATAGCTAAAGAAGGTCTTAAATACTTTAATAGTCGCTTTAGTTTTAGTGCTACGTACTGGAGTTAGGTTTACATACTTAGTAAAGGAATCAACGATCACCAGCAAATAAGTGTTTCTATGTTTACTGCGCACAAAAGGGCCTAAATGATCAGCATGTACCGTATGAAACGGGACTTCTATTTTAGGGATTGGATGAAGTTCCCCTTCTTTCGCTCCAGATGGGAGCTTATGATGCGCACATTCTAGGCATGCAGACACATATTTCTTGGTGAATCGTCGCATTTTTGGGAACCAGTAGTAAGCACGAAGGCGCTGTAGCGTCTTTTCGAATCCAAAATGCCCTACGTCATCATGATTAGCTTTAAGTAATGTCCAACGAACACCTCTTGGGACAACCCATCGTATTGTTTTGTCATCTATAACGCGAAAAACTTTATTATTCTTTATTTTATATTCCTTATATATTTTAGCAATTTTACTAGTGGAGGGATCTTCTAAAATTTCTTTTATTAGTCTAATTTCAGAATCCCCGGATTGAACTGTTGCAATCCAATCTTCTGTATTAATCGACAAAATATCTAATGTGTGTGGTTCTTCTATGTCTGAGGGTATTGGGTTTCTACTGAGGGCGTCTACATGAGCCATTCTTTCGCCAGATCGGTATTCAATTTCACAATCGTATTCCAAAAATTGTATCCACCATCGGGAAATGCGAGGTACTAAATCGCGCTTAGTAAAAGTGGAGCGTAAGGCGTTACAGTCTGTAACAATTGTGAACTTAATACCGACCAGATACACTCTAAATTTGCTCAAAGAACTAACTACAGCCAAGGTCTCGAGTTCAAAGGAGTGCAACTTTTGCTCGTCAATCGTAGTCTGTCTGCTATAATATGCCACTACTCTCCAAGGATCTGAACCTAATCGTTGCATTAATATACCTGCTACTCCAGCCTTACTCGCGTCTGTGTGTAATTGTGTTTCGGCTTTATGATTATACAAGGTAAGAATTGGTCTTTCTGTCAATTTATTTTTTAAGGTCTCAAAAGCGTCTTGTTGCGCAGATGTCCATTTCCAACCGGCATCCTTCTTTAAAAGACTTGTCAAGGGTCGAGCTATAATCGCAAAATCTTTAACAAATCTTCTAAAGAAGCTAGCCAAACCTAAGAATCTTCTAACGTCATGTTGATTATTTGGAGATGGGAATTTGGATACAGCCTGTATTTTTTGAAACCCCGGTTTGATACCATTTTTATCAATTTCGTATCCTAAAAATTCTATATGATTTTGGAAAAAGTTACACTTGCTCATTTTAAGTGTCAAGCCACTTTTTTGTAGCAATGTTAGAACTTCTTCTAAGCGAGCTAGACCTTCCTCAAAAGAAGCTGCTGGAATCAGTACATCATCCATGTATATAACTACATATTTAGCGCTAGACAGTACTTTATGCATGAGACGTTGGAATACTGCAGGCGCATTTGCCAAACCGAAGGGCATACGAACATATTCGTATTGCCCATCGGGTGTGACAAATGCGGTCTTTTCAATTGACTCTTCTGCAATTGGGATTTGATGATAACCGGATGCCAAATCTAGTGTTGTGAAAATCATCTGCCCCGACAACTGATCTAGTAAGTCCTCTATTCGGGGTAGAGGGTAATGATCCCTTTTAGTTTTCCGATTAAGAGCGCGATAGTCCACACATAGACGCTTTTCACCGGACTTTTTATTTACCAAGACAATTGGACTTGCATATGGCGAACTTGACTCGCGAACTATCCCGCTCTCAACCAAGTCATTCACCATTTCTTTTACTTGTTCCCTTTCTGAATGTGACATTCTATAAGGCCGATATACTACTGGTTCAGTGTCGTTAAGCTGAATCACCATTTCAGCTTCTGTAGTGTAACCTAAATCATGAACACCAGTAGAGAAGCAACTTTTGAACTTTTCCAAAACGATATTCAACATTTTCTTTTCATCATTAGTCAAAAATTCTCCGCATGAAATTTTTAAATCGTCAGTAACCGTTTGAATGTTTGTGGTTATTGTGAAGATTTGTTTTGTTTCACCTAAATACCTAGCTCGTGTGATTAATGCGTTTTCCAAAAAAATAAGAGGTTGTGTACCCAAGTTCTGTACTAACAACAAACACGAACCCGAACGAATCTCGTATTCTCCTGGTAACAAGTAATATTCCCTTCCTAAGCATCCCCTTACCGAGCCACCGACATACACATTACCACTAATATCATCATCTGTATAAACTCTAATGGCTCTCATTTCTCCGACACCTATTTTAAATTCACTTTGACACTTTAATTCTTTTCTACTGTCGTAGTTTACTTTTTCGAATTGCAAGTCTGTAGCTGTTTTCACAATACGTATACTCGGACGTTCGGTAAAGGTATGTCCTAAGAGAACTGGGCTATTTATTAAATGATTATCTACAACTAAAGTATCTACATCTTTCTCAATTACACCTTGAACCTCGATCATCAATTTTAGTCTTCCTAATGGTAAGTAAGGTACATTTCCTAAACCACGTAATAATGGACCATCAACAGTTAGCCAAGATAGACCCAACTTTATTGCATCCGATTTACGTATTAACGTGGCTTCACTACCTAAATCTACTTGGCAGGCTGTTGGCTGTCCATTTATCTTAACTATTATTTTATATTTATGAGAAGAACTATCTAATATTTTATCGTTGTGATACAAACTAACGAGTTCAGAATTTATTGGATTTGTTTCACTTATATTAACTTTTAAAACATTTTTATTCTTTTCAGATTCAGGCTTCATTAATCTTTTCTTTGGACAATCTGGAAGAGCATGACCGATCAAACGACAATAAGAACACTGAACGATAGGCTTTGGACATTTAGAGCAAGGATGGCCTTTCTCTTTGCAGTTGAAACAAATTACAGAATCTGACTGCTGACTTTGTTTTGGTTTAACAGAGAAATCGTTATGTTTATCTGCCAATCGAGTTTGAAATAAATTATTATTATTAAATCTCTTTTCTTTCTTGTTATCTACACTACTGTCTTTCATTTGAGATTTAAAAGTTTTAAAGAAATTTAATACTTGTTCTGGTTTGACAAAATTCGCAGCTTGAGCCCCTACCCTTACACCTTTATCATCAATACCGTGAACTAAACAGTCTATTGCTTCCTTACCGAAAATTTTGCAGCGATTCAATAAATTAATTTTAGAATAATAATATAATTCAAGTGAATCTCCAAATCGAGCTCTTTTAGCGAGCATCTCCGTCAATAACTCTGCATAATTTTCGGTATCCGGAAAGGATTCCTTTAGTAAAATCTTCCACTCATACCATGATCTCTTAAGAGAAGGCAATCCTTGATACCAAAGCTTAGCGTGACCACTTAGCTTTGGCAAGGCATAATGAATGGTCTGGCGGTCATCCCACCCATATATATCGGCACATTCATCAACCTTACCAAGCCAAGTAGTAATCGGTTGTTCTCTACACATTGGATCAAATTCTGGCAAGACATTATTTAGATTAGGAAAACTAGTGCGCTCATTACATTTTGTATTTTTAATTACGTCTAAAAAGTCTTTAAAGAATGAAGATGTTGACTCACCAGGCCAGCAGCTGTTTCGTTTAGAATTCCTCCTGTCTTCAATAGCCCTATACGTTTTCCGTCTAGGGCTCAGAAACATGTCCTTATCGGGGCTCTGACTCTTGTCCCTTCCAAGGCTCCTGTCCCTTCCAGGGCTCCTGTTCCTTCCAAAGCTCCTGTCCCTTAGAGGGCTCCTGTCCCTTAGAGGGCTCCTGTCCCTTAGAGGGCTCCTGTCCCTTAGAGGGCTCCTGTCCCTTAGAGGGCTCCTGTCCCTTAAAGGGCTCCTGGCCCTTAGAGGGCTCCTGTCCCTCAGAGGGCTCCTGTCTCTCAGAGGGCTCCTGTTCCTCAGAGAGCTCCTGTCCCGTAGAGGGCTCCGGTCCCTTAGAGGGCTCCTGTCCCATAGAGGGCTCCTGTCCCATAGAGGGCTCCTGTCCCATAGAGGGCTCCTGTACTTACTACGTCGATAAGGATTTTCACGAGTCCTGTCCCGTTCAGAACTCATACGATCAATGCTTCGATAGTGATCACGGTATCGTCGCTTCCAGTCACGCAGCTCCGATTCTTGTAACTCACGCTCTCGGCGTTCATTATTCAATTGTTTTTCTAAATTATACATCCGCTGTCTATAAATTAGTAATTCTCGCAGTCTTTCACTGGATAAACTGCGACTACGTGTGCGGCGTTTCCTTGTCCGATCAACACTTCTCGACCGGGTACGACCTCTATTAGCTATGGGCAATCTTTGCAGAATTGGACTTTTAGTTCTAATTGAATGTTCCTGACTTTTATCCATATCCATTTTGAATATTATATCTGAAACTCAAATTATTGTATTATTATAATGTTTACAACAATACAGCGTAATAGTTGTCAAAAGGGAGAAACAAAAATTAGACACTATTATTCGAATCGAATCAAATAGAATAAACATAATTATTCTTTCATCACTTTATATGATACCTGTCGTTGTTTTTTTTTTCATTATATATAAAATAAAATGTACTACTTTCATTGACAATCATTTCGAATTTATCAAACTCAAAATAATTATTAATGAATATTTAAGTCATAACAATAATTTTAAAACTCAAAATTGCATTCAAAAGATAATTTTTAAATCCAAAATTTATTGTTATTAATAGATTTTAATTGATTCCAATAATAAAAAATAATAATAATAAATAATTAAAATCAAATAAATATAAAATTCCCAATAATAATTCAATGTTTCTTTTTAAGCTATAAATTAAAAACCATAGGTCAGTAATTATTAATTCGATTGCAATATAAAAATAATCATTTTCAATTGTGGGTGTGGTACGATAACAGTAAGGTAAACTATTTTTATAATAATTTAAATTAATCGTTAGCAGTGCTGTAATAGTACCTATCTAAAATATTACAATTTATTTAAATCGTTAACCGGAAGTAATAAAAAAAATAAAAAATAAAAATATATTATCCTATTATTATCTCTATAAATGTAATAATATTAAAATAACTATTACTTTATTATGATGTATATAAAAAATCACCATATTTAGATAATATTATGATCACTAATAATATTTATTCCAAAGGTTCAAAACAAACACTGTATATCATTTCATGCAAAAATCTAAGAATATGCGTTAACAATTTAATAAAAAAAAAGAAGAGAGAAGAAAGAGAAAAGAAAAAAAAAAAAAAAAAAAAAAATAAATTATACATTACGTACCTTGTTATCGTATACCACTTCTGATATGTAAAATCGAGTAAAACAAGATATGTTTTTCAATCCACTTTTATTTCACATTCCACAATATAATAATTTATAATTACACTCAAGCACTTTAATCAATTTTCAGGCATAGGTTCCTCTAGCCAAGAGGTCTGAACGAAGAATCCCGTTTGAATGCGATGTCGACTTTATATAGAGTTCCCCTACCAGCCTCTTTGAAAGTAGAGGTTGGTAGGGATGACAAGTCCCGCCTACAAGTCTGGTTTTATGAATCACACCAGATGGTGTGGTTGCTATTATAATTGTTATTGTTACATTCCGTACTCGAAATACATGGGGCAAGAGAAAACTCGAACGACTGAAACTAAACATATCAAATCGTTTATGGAAGTAAATAGAATTTTAACGAATATATTTTGCTGTTTTTTTTTACAAATTTTATTATTTATAACAATAAATTTTGGAAAGTGCTTTTCTCATTAAAAAAATATTACTCAAAATTATAATAATTAAAATAGTTAAATATCCAAAAATGACAATCTAGTACTAAATGACGCCCGCAACTCCGTTGCGTCAATATTCGTTTGTCACGCGGGAACCGTAGATTTTTCCGAGATGAAAAATATCCATATAGGATACTTTTCATCTCAGAAAAATCTACGGGACTCAAAGTGTCTCCATACCAATTATTATTAATTTTCACAAAAATCGTTTTAGTAGGGGAGGGGAAGGTGCTAATTTTGTAGTCACTCGAGCGTAATGGAGACCTAGTAGGTTTTATACATTAGGTAAAACTGATAAAAAAATAATAAGAGCGTTTTTTATTTTAGCGGTGGGTTCAGAAACTGCGGCCATCTTAAAGTTTTGAAAACGAAAATATATTCAGAAAATTGATTATTTCGGTCAGTTATTATTATATTTTAGACAACAAGGACTAAATCATTTAGTTTAGTGCAAAATAAAATATCTGCGAAGTTTAGTTAGGAAAATATGAACGTTTATTTTTTTATATTTTAAAATGTTCCTACAGGCTTACCTTATCTTTGAATCGGCAGTGCTTTTTATGGAAGCTTCTTTGAGGTATACTAAACAGAATTATTTGTCCATAGGCGACGGTAGTTACTCACCATCAGGTAACCCGTTTGCTCGTTTGCCCCCTTATTTCATAAAAAAAAACATGGAAAATAAGCCGATGATATTAATATATCCATCGCAGCTGCATCGTATGCATTACGGCTAGCCGTTAAAAAAAATTACAAAGTTTTAGTTAGTTTATTTAAAAAAAATAAGTGCACAGTTTGATACAGAACCATTATTTAACGGCAAAATCGATGAGCGATCAGTTTAGTCGGACCCAACAAATGATGGAGTTGATTTATAACTCGCAATCAAACACAGCATCAACTGTTATGCTGCAATGATTTATTGACGGCTTAAAATACGATGGATGTTTGAAAATACAGCTTGACAAGCTTGCTGACTCAAAAATAACGGGGCATTTCGGGAGTGCTAGCAGTGAAAACAAAACAGCACAGCAGGCCCAGAAAATGTAACATACAGCAGATTTGTATAATAATGAATCCCACACGTTTTGGTAACAGGAGTGACAGGTGACAGGATATTATGCAGGAGTGATTATAAAGTGCCCAAGAGTGCACGCAGTACACGAGATGAGGGTCATCTTTTTTGTCAGACAATCAGGTGATCACTCTGAAATCTTAATCAAACAACATTTTTCCAACGCGGATATGCAGTGTGTAACAAAAATAAGTGATAATACTTTAGGGTGTGTACGGGTTCCTCGTAGAGAGTTCACTGTTAAAATAGCAGCTCTGAAAGATGAAATTTTTTTTCACTTTTGTATGGGCATTGGGCAAGGGCCCGAGCGTCACGTGTTTCCCCATACAAAAGTGAAAAAAAAAATTGGTCTTTCAGCGCTGCTACTTTCACAGTGAACTCTCTACAAGGAATACGTACACACCCTTAAGTATTATCACTTATTTTTGTTACACCCTGTAGAATTCACCATGCCAAAGAATCACAGAGACGTTATATTATGAGCATCATGCACTCGTATTATGCATGTTAAAGCACATTTTATAATAAAACCGGCTTCAAAATTCCCTACCTCAAAAACTCCTGAACCGATTTAGATAAAACTTGCAGTATCCCCAATATGTATAGTAGGGTGTCCCTTAAATTTCAAGTTCGATATATTTTTACGCATACCGTCTCAAAAGTTTCGTAATGACCCTATATTGTCTAGAAAAAAATATGAGTTCGATTCCTAAATAATTATAACCCGTGCCGACTTGAGATTAAACTTCTTCATACAAGTTACGTACGAGTTAGTACTGTGTAATATGTGACTTGTAAATAAATGTTTTTATTTTTTATTTTACACGTGTTTTTTGATAATTTTGTTGCAATATTATTTAGCTTTACATGTCAGCTTATTAACTTCTAACTGCGTGAAGAAATTTATTGATTTATATCATGTTTGGAGAGAGTGGCAGAAAGCAAATTATCGTTTAAAATGTGTTTACTATAGTTACTATTCACAATCACTGCGAAGGACAAAAGAGCTCTACAAGATTTTTGCTTACGTTTCGGACGCACTCGTAACTAAAGCATAATTACTAAGATTTGTGCTTCTTGAGGACGAAAAAAGTACGAAAAAATTGATTTAACTATTTCTAAAGTTTAGCCATTATTTATGGTATTTATGTGAAGGGACAGTAATTATACCACTGTTTGATGATGAATGTTGGTAACCAAACTAAGATGTTGATGATTGTCAACTTCAACGAGAACAGAATCGCAAATTTTAACAAATGAGACAATTCTTCCTCCGACTCCGAGAAAAGTGTATCCTGACTGTTAAAAATACTAATCTAAAAAGATGTTGCCCTGTCTTATTGTTAAAAATGTATGTTATTAATATAAAGATTAATGCTGATCTTATTTAATTGTCCCATTTTAACTTGAATTTATTGCAGATCTAGTGATTTAAGTGGATCGACCGGTAGTAGCTTTTTCCAAAACTTTGAGGCTCGGTCGGCACGGGTTGCAATTGTGCAAGGAAGACAAAATTTTATATATGAGCATCTTAAAACATTAGTAAAAAATATACAGGGTATGCATTTTGAAATTCAAAAAAGATTTTTTTTTGTCATATAAGGGACAACCTAATGTATAGGTACAACAAAAAAAAACTCGACACAGATACAATATGTACATTGTACGTATATCTACACTTTTGAAAGTCACATTTGTTCAGACGCTGATATAGACTAACGAGTCGAATTGCCTTCGGTCAAAAGCCCTCCTTTTGTATCAGTTACCACAGAAAGTTAACGTACACTGTTTCAACTAACTACTACACTAACTATGCACAAGTCAACTAGTCTACTCAATTTTAAGTGTGACTAGGACATTGAGCTCGTGTTATACATTTTAAGCGGTGACCCAGTTTTGGCCCCACAATTATAACGAGCCTTGTCGCTGGAAAAAGAACATAGCGATCTAATGAGAATAACAAAAAATGCTAAATGCTAGCTTTATTTCTTATTGTTAAACACATTTCAATGGTGTATTTGATGTTTCTGTATTTTACGGCTCTGCTTTTGATATCCACTTTTTAATGGCCCCAACAATGTTTTTCGTATTCTGTTTTCTTTTTCCTCTGCCTTTATCATCTGTAAATAACCAGATGGCAACTCTATACACTCGGCTAGTATACAAAAATGTAACCAATAACCATCATACGTAACAATCAATCGGGTCAAGAGTATAATATTTCACAGGCGAATTAAAAAATGGCACGTTCAAAGTAACGATTTCTTGCATTTTATAATGAAACATTGCAATAAATAGTTTTGAAATGAACCATACCTCGAAAGTGAAGAGTTTCTTAATATTATTGTTTCGTAGAATGACGCTTCTTGTCTTTCACTGGAAGCACCTCTTTATTGAGTTTGCATCGAGCTGTTTGTTAGAATTCCAGGAAGGTTTTGCGTTTACGTTGCCTTCGCAAAGCAATTTATTTTAAACCTTTAACGAATGCTCAAATGCTATTTAAATAAGGACTTTGTTGTTACAGTATCCCACAAGACATACATTGAGAAATAAGGGAAAAACTAGCCTTCTTTTAGCGTAAAGAACTTCCATGCCAGATTTGATCTATGTCTATTCAATATTTTATGCATCAAAAAGTATCATCTTTCTTGTCAGATAACTAAATAAGGACAAAACATTTTTACAACATATTTTTTCCCACACGGGAATCAAACCAACACTAAGCCTCTGGATCACGAAGGCCTTAATACTTGACAATAATGATTATAATTATAGTTCTTGCAATCTACGAGTGCGCGTCGCCTTTATTTGTAGTTGGAAATGTGAATAGACATTTTCGTTAGTGTGCGTACCCGACGGAGCAGTCAGTAGCGAGCGAGCCATGTACGCGTGTATAGATATGGTCACTCACACAACTAAGGGCGACGCGCACTCGTAGATTGCAAGAACTATAATTATAATAATTACTGTCAAGTATTAAGGCCTTCGTGATCCGGTGACGTGGCCTGGGTAAGTTCTTCGACATCTTAAACATGAAGTAGACATCATAATCCAGTAACTTGTATTAAACTTTACTTTTCGAGATGGTGAAATTTGTAATAAGGACTGAGCGTCAAGTCTCACTGAGAGAGATGAAAGCGACGTGGTGCATAAAAGACATACTTTTCGATGTCAACCTCGTAGCGTGTTAATGGAGAAAAACAATTGGGACATAAATCATAATATAAGCTAAAAAATATATTTTTTTTTATCTTTTCAATGAAAACGATATAATAATAGACAATCTTATGAATATTTAAAAAAATAAGAAACAGAGTGAAAAATCCCATGACGTCAACTGAAATTCGCGTACCATAACTAAAATATATCAGCTATGTTCTATTGAATGTACACAAATAATTGACATACAAAAAACATCTAACCTAAATGCAGAATGTAGTTGTATTTATTGTGACAATATTAAAAACGTATTCCATACGTTTTTTAAAGAATACAGGAGCATAAAATAAAAATTCAGCCAGCTATTACAATATGGCGGCGTGTTCAACGTATTTTAATGATCCCGTGGTCGGTGGAGTTTTTCAAGAGGTAATTAAGTGAAAACTTGCCATGGAAATACCGGGTCGTTATCCGTTTAAGAGCCATTAGATGTAATAAAACTTAGATTTAAAGAACAAGAGATCCAAGAATTGTAAAGAACAGAGCAAACTAAGAAGCCTTACTCGCTAACTCTATAGACATTGTTATTTTCTTTTTATAAAGACACATTTTAGAGTTACCTTATTACCTTACTGTTTACACCAAAACAAGAGAGAACGAGGTGCAACTCGACGAAGCAACACAAAATTTAAAACACGTCTTGCTATCGTATTATTATAATATTATGTTGTCCTCATAGGTAGACATGTATAATAATTATTATTGTTCTCATAATTATGTTATTTTTAATAGTGTTTTAATAATCTTAAAGTATACAAGTTAATTGACATCAAAAAGTGGTTATGTAATTTTGAATAAATCATTTTGGATTTTAAAGTTACATCTTGTTTCTTTGTTGTACACCTCACGGTTTTAAAAATTACTGTCAAGTAAATTATCTATAGTACGTTCAAAATCAAGGTATACGTCAGAAATAAAAATGTAAAAAGTAAAAAGTAATTGCTAGAACATGGTAATGTACACCCTCGAGAGTGCTGATCCACGGTCAACGAGCAGAAACGATTCTCCATGCAAATTAACTTGCCACTTAACATTTTTCTTGTAAAACACTGCTATTAGATTTACGTTATGGGGATGATTTTTTTTTTGCTTCATGTTAACCGTATTTGATAAAAAAAATATGTTTACTGTAAAACAACGTTTGTCAGATCAGCTAGCATACTTTCATATGAAACAACTGAAATGATTTTGACTTACACCAGCGAAAAATAAAGATTTATGTAAATGAAATTGTAGGCAACATAATATTTGGGGAGGGGAAAAGGGGATTTTGGGAGTAGCTCGAGCGTGTATAGGCTTCCAACATATTGTGTCTAGTTATCATAGTATACAAATCAGATTTGTCATGTGGTGGGTTAATTTTTTTTTTAAATATTGAAATGTCATCGAATCTGTCAGATTAAGATAGTTGATGTTGATTGTTTGTTGATTGATTTCGGCCGGGAGTTACGAAGAAAAGGAGCAAGGGGAGTCTGACCCCATGAGAATAAAGACCAATATGACATCCCTAACCCAAGAAGTGAAACGAGGTGAGAGTATGGATTCAATGGAAATAAGGGCAGTTGAAAAGAAGAAAAAACTTCATGTCTGGAGATGTTCATGTTCATGTCTTTACAATGAGCACGTACATGTACCCTAAAGTATTACTACTATTATGATACATCCGGTATTCACAAGCAGGCAATATTATCAATATTATTGATATATTTATTATAATATGTATAGATTAACGTCATAATACAATTATTATTATTACCATCAATATCATTATTCTGTTGATATAATTGATTGATGACTTTATATAATTAGCATGAATGTTTTACGCAACCAAACATCAGGAAAGAAACATTTTACATCTGATATCAGATTTTTTACACTTTAGACATTCTATTTCTTGATATTTTAGATGTCAAGAGTCAAAAATCTGATATCAGTTAGATACCAGTTTCGGGGGTAAAGCAGCTGTCCAATTTGTTTAACGATAACAAAGATTTTGATAACAAACTAACACCGTATTCATTTATTAGCGAACTTCTGTCTAACTTTCACGATAACGATCTCCACGAGGATTGTTTAAGCCTTTACCTCCATTTTGGACTAAACTTTCTGCCAGTTTTGGGTATATAGTATACTATGTTCGAATAATTTTGTAACGCGTTGCACTGTGCCAATCCAAGGTTTATCAGCGAGATACGCTCATTCACATTTTTTATAATATCTTTTGTATTTATTTAACTACATAAATAAAACGAATGTGGACTGAGACAATATATCAAACATCTGCTAGCTTTTGATATGAGTTTATCTATTTACAGCTTTTTTAATTTGGCTAACGTCAAAACATAAATAAAAATCAATGTTGCACTGTTAAAAAGACAAACTACTTTAAAAATGTGAGATATCGGCCATGAGTGAATTAGACGATATTTAATTTCATCAGAAATCCCTTAACGCCAAACATGAATATTATTTTTCAACTTCACTTGTTGTAGAAAATGAATTCTTGGCGATGGGAGTGCGACTATTGCAGTATTTTCTTATATGAATGAAAGAGACAAACATGTTATTTGCACAGGTCAATGGACAACTTCTCGCTGTCCTGTTACCGGATAATAGAAAGGACATCGGCTATCGTAGCATCGCGCGTAGCACCCCCGTAGCACCCACGTAGCACCCCCGTAGCACCCACGTAGCACCCACGTAGCACCCACGTAGCACCCACGTAGCACCCACGTAGCAGCCACGTAGTACCCACGTAGCAGCCACATAGCAGCCCCGTAGCACCGCTACGTGCCAGCACAAATCATAATAAATTCTGTGCTAGCTAACTCCTGCTAGCATGAATCATGCTAAAACTTCGTAAAATAGCTTACAAAATTTAAGCTATAAACCTAGTTCATGATTGAGCGCAGTCGAGATAAACGCGACGAACTTTCACTATAAATCAAACAAGCAAATTCGGATATAGCGTCGCGGGCTATTACGTGAATGCCGAGCGGTTTTTAATCGCTCATGTTTATGAAAACAGAGCAATTAAAATATAATCTATACAATCTTATATATAAAATTCTCGTGTCACAATGTTAGTCCACGAACTCCTCCGAAACGGCTTTACTGATTTTTACCAAATTTTATATGAATATTCAGTAGGTCTGGGAATCGGCTACTGGGTACTTATTATATTGATTTAGTGCATTTGATGAATAAATATTAGTAAATTATTACAAGTCGAGACTGACGGTTTGTATTGTTTGTGCGGGATAGCGATGGACGTTGCCATGGTAACATACTTATTTAGTCACATCAATAAAATAATATGGGCTAAATTATCCGGTGTATGTTATGTGTATAACGTATTAATATTTTATATGGTAAAGCAACGTTTGCCGGAACAGCTAGTATTATATAAAAAAGTCGCTTTTTGCCCGCATGTCCTTTGTTCCCTTTAATCTTTAAAACTACGCAACGGATTTTGATGATTCCTTCAGTGTTAGATAGCCCTGCATTTATCGTGGAAGGCTATAGGTTATATTTTATCACGCTAAGACTAATAGAAGCGAAGAAATAAAGGAAAATTTGGAAAAAAATGGGGAAAATTATTTGAAAGGGCTTATCTCGCGAACTACTGGAGAAATTTTTATGTTATTTGGCACAGATAAGAAGTAGACCACGTGAAGGATCATAGGCTATCGATTTTAATTATTTATTCAGTGGCTATATATTTTATACCCGTGCGATGCCGGGGCGGGTCATAAATCACCTCATAAATCTAGTATATTTTTATACTAGATTTATGAAGTGATGCCACTTACTAGTAGTATAATAATTATTCTAGATTTACTAGAATTATAATATTAAAGGCTGCACCATCACAGACAGTAAGCTAGTTTTTTTAGACTTTTTTTTATGAAACAAGGGGCAAACGAGCAAACAGTTCACCTGATAGAAAGCAACTTCCGTTGCCCATGGACACTCGCAGCATCAGAAGAGCTGCAAGTGCGTTGCCGACCTTTTAAGAGGGAAAAGGGTAATGGGTAGAGAAGAGAAGGGAAGGGAATAGGGGAGAGTAGGGAAGGGAATAATGTAGGGGATTGGGCCTCCGTTAAACTCACTCACGCGGCGTAACACAGCGCAAGCGCTGTTTCACGCCGGTTTTCTGTGAGAACGTGGTATTTATCCGGTCAAGCCGGCCCATTCGTGCCGAAGCATGGCTCTCCCACGTATAAATCTCCCACGTTTGACAACGTTTTAGCGAATATTCTGATAAGACGTGTGCAACATTGGATTTTGTTCGGATTATTTATTGTATGTGCTAGTAGCGCCCTTTGTCAACCTGTCCATTATATTCCCTGTTAATAGAAATGGGCACGTACCACTAGAATTTTATTTGTCAGCTATATCACATTAGATACGGTATTTCACAGACAAATTAGTCTAAACAAAAATAGCATATGATCCTTCACGTAGTCTACTACTTATTTGACCCAAATAACAGAAAAATTGCTCTAGTAGTTCGTGAGATAAGCCCTTTGAAATAATTTCTCCCGTATTTTCCACATTTTCCTTTATTTCTTCACTCCTATTAGTCTTAGCGTGATAAAATACAGCCTATAGCCTTCCTCGATAAATGAATCTTACACTGAAAGAATTTTTCAAATCGGACCAGTAGTTCCTAAGATTAGCGCGTTCAAACAAACAAACAATCTAACAAACTCTTCCGCTTTATAATATTATTAAGTATAGGTTACACGACAAAAAAACATTTGGGTGAATTTCAACATGTCCATATTTTTTTTCATTTCGGTGAACTTTTTTGTTTCTATGTTTTTTTGAGTTTTTATTTAATATTTATGACTACGAAACTAATGACATGAAAATTAAATAAGAAACAAACGCAGCACACACGTTTATATTTTAGCTGTCACTGAGATGAAAAAGTCAGTCACCGAGATGAAAACAAAATTCACCGAAATGTAAATTCACCGAAATAGTATAAGCGTGGTTGTAAAACAAGCGAAATAATGTATTTTTATGGAAAATTTTTTACACTTTGGGTTACACTTTTGCAATTTTCGAAATTATCTCTAATATTTTTCAGAATAAAACATAGCAATATGTTATCAAAACTGAATCATTTGTCGCGATTTTTGTTATCAGTAACAAATAAATAAATCGCTATGACTGGAATACCAAGAATTCTAGATAGGTACATACATAGATAGGAATTTCTTTACCACGGTTTATTGCATGAAAATAGTTCGTATTCCGAAATAAAACTATCGCACTGTATCCTATTCAGGGGTGAATTTCACAACCGCTTTTTTTTCGCGGCTACTGTGAAATTGGGGGTGTGAAATGGCTTTTTAGAGTTAAATAAAATTTCATCGTATAGTTTGTGTGGTTATCCATATGAGGCAACAGACACGTTTTTAATTCGATAACTAGAACATAAAAATAAAAAATTCTAACCTAATATAATAGCCTATATCCATCACAAAAAAATCCATCACGAAATCAGCTATAATTGAACAACTCTTTTGTCTCCGTGACGTACCGATGATAAGAAACGTGTCCATTATCAAGGCCAATGTTTCTATTTAATTTTCTACCGCTCAATACGGCTATTTTAGGCATTGAGGCATTTTTAAAATTCCGATTTACGTCCGATTCCGATAGCAGACTAAAGAACATACTTTCGAAAGACGAGCATTGCTCATCGTTTGGGAACGCGATATTTCACGCGAAGTACATACACATGCGGTATCTATCTTGATCTATGTTGGTGGCTAGAACAATGTATTTTTATTTAAAAAAAAACATGTTACAAACGATATTAATTACAAATAACAAAATAAATTAATACTGGAAAATAATTGACACATTTGCTTTGAATAGAAATTACCACGCGCCAACTTCACGAAAAGGTATCTTCTAGTGCTTAGTTAAAATATTTCGTTATAAAAATATACTTATGTTAAACAGTTAAAGTAAAAATTGAGTAACTATTATTATAACATTATTATAACTAAAACTACTTTTTGATACGATTCATTAAATTCTAATAGTAAATAATCATATTATATTATCTCGTACTGTTTTTGCTAATTCACTAATCAATAAAAGTCAATATTTTAGGTAATCCTAATAAACTACATGAGGTCAAAATATCAGTCTCTGAGTTTCTCATTCATAAAATGAAAGGTAAATATTGTGTCCTTATAAATATTTAATGTTAAAAAAAATACAAATATTGACTGAAACGACGTTAGACGAATGTTAGGTGTTTTTGTTACGGAATTTCTTGATAAAAGCGATTAAAGCAATACAATAGCTCAAAAAAAAATAAACATTAAGAAGCACCATATTTATTTCTTATTTATTTACATTTTTTACGATTTTGCAGATTATTACCTGTATAAAACAACTTTAAAAATCACCGAGATGAAAATGCATTCACCGATATGAAAACTATTGTCACCGAAGGTCACCGAAAGTCACCGAGTCACCATTTCCGTGATTTTTTCACATCGGTGATTTTTTTTCATTTCGGTGACCAAATAAGTCACCGAATTCACCGAAGTGGAATCACCGATATGAAAATTTGCGACAAATCGTTGAATATTTTGACACCTATAATAATTATACCGATATCTATACTACATACTGATACATATTATTAAAAGTGTTTGTAAAAAAATAAATCAATACTTCTAGCTGGTTCAATTAACATGATAAATTGAATCACGGAAATGAAGAGAAAAGTGTCAGGTGTCACTGAGACGATATACATACGTTTTTAGCGGGAACACGCAGCGACGCAGCAAACCACCTCTAGCTCCGGAGGCACAAGCATGGCTGGCGCTTGAGTTCGAGAAGCGGCATTACGTTCAAAAGTACTTCTGGTCTCGACAATTCGTGTTTCTTTTTTAGTCACCGAATCAAGACGAAATGTTGGGACCGTTTTATTTCTCCCGCTATTTTGAAAGTATTACGATTGAGATTATGAAATTTGTATTGATTATACCTCCATTCTTTATGAATCCAATAAAAAAATCCGTTTCTTTGTACCACTAATATTTTTTCCTCGGTTGACAAAATTAGGACTAAAAAGGGCGTTGGGACAATCACCGAGGGGCCTGATTTCCAAATTTAGAATTTTTTATTTTTATGTTCTAGTTATCGAATTAAAAACGTGTCTATTGCCTCATGTGGATAATCACACAAACTATACGATGAAATTTTATTTAACTGTAAAAAGCCATTTCACACCCCCAATTTCACAGTAGCCGCGAAAAAAAAGCGGTTGGGAAATTCACCCATTTAAACAATCAACAAATAAATCAGCACAAGCATTCTGATTCTTTTGGCAAGAGTAACTGCCTTATCTAAACCATTTTTATAAAAAATTAATATTAAAATCAATTAAAGTCATCAACTGGCAAGGGATTACTTAACTGAAAACATATTTTTTTTAACTAATCGCTAACCTAACAAAAAAAGATCAAAAGAAAACATGAACCAAATGAAACCAAAATAAAAATATCAATTTTTACTGCATGAATAAATAGCTCCAGTACTTCTTTGTGTCGTCGACTCCATATTTCCAAGGAAACTTACTTGAAGTTTCCTTCAATAAAATGCTGGATGTATTATGCAATATGAACCAATGGTATTTACTTTTCGAGTATACGAGTTCAGTGCACCGTATTGTTTCAATTCTAGTTTTGGTATATTTAATCGAATATACTGCAAGCTATAAAAATATGATATCAAATAAACTTATATTTTGGAGGTTATAAAAATACTATGAGTTCATTGTTGCACTAAAGGTATTGAACCATTTATGCTATGTAATAATATTTTTATAAATATACGTAGTATACAACATGACTGGTGAGATATGTTCAATACTTAAGGAGAGTACTATGTCCTCCGCGTGCCATATCTCGTTCCCAAACGACGAGCAATGCTCGTCTTTCGAAAGTCTGTTCTTTAGTCTGCTATCGGAATCGGACGTCAATCGAATTTTTTAAAATGCCTAAATGCCTAAAAGTGCCGTTTTGTGCTGTAGAAATTCAAATAGAAACGTTTACAATGGACACGTTTCTTTATCATCGGTACGTCACAGTGGTAGGTAAAAAGTGACACGCTTGTTTTCATATAAATGGAGCGACATGCGGTATCTATCTTGATCTATGTCTGTGCAATTTTCCTTTAAATAAATGAACCATGGATACTAAGTAAATTACGTGGCTAGGCAAGTAGGCATACTATTACGTGCCATCAAAGAAACACCACGCCGCTACCCTTCCCGCGCGCGGTATCCATGCGTTGGATAAATAATTTAAGCGACATTTACTCAGTGATCAATTGATATTATCTTTTTATATTATGTTTTTTCATCTAATATAATAGCCAAATATCATGTCCTCGAGTGTTGAACATGTCTCACCACTCACCAGTCACGCAGTATACGAGTACTCGGGCTGGACTAATATTATGATTCTTTGAGAGTTTGGTATGATGTCAGCGCGACTGCACCACTATCGTATCTAAAAATCGTTACATACTATTGCTTGTGATCTCACATTGTAGCGTCCATGACACGCTTTAAAGCGGACGTCCATACTAATATTATAATTGCGAAAGTGTGTCTGTCTGTCTGTTACCTCTTCACGCCCAAACCGCTGAACCGATTTTGCTAGGCATGGAGATACTTTAAGTCCCGGGAAAGGACATAGGCTTTTTTTTATCCTGGAAAAATGTACGGTTCCCGCGCGATAAACGATTTTTGTTGCAACGGAGTTGCGGGCGTAGTCTAGTATGTTATATATCTAGACTTAATGAGGTGAATATTTACTATAACTTACTTCAGTTTCAGAAGTTATTTTAAAAATATTATTTGATAAAATAAGTGCTTCCTTCTGTATAGCATGTTATACAGCTCATTGGATTTTAAAATATTTCTAGTTTAATGAAAGGGTTTAGAACGTAACATGAAAGGTTGTTAGACTCGCTGGCAAAATTAAATTAAATTTTAAAACAATTTAAAATTATCGAGCAATAGGAGCTCAGAAAAGGTAAGCTCCTTTGCGAAATAATATTTGAGCTTAAATCATATTATTTTGTTAAATTATTTCGAGGGAAAATAAGAGATTGTGCTTGTAATATTAATGTGCTTTACATTTTCTATGAATCTGAAGTCAATGTCTATAAAAGATTGTGAGTTCAGAGTAAGGTGAGTATTATCATAATAAGTAATAACTATAATTAAGATGTTATAATTTTCATGTTTATGTAAGTTTTAATATAAAAAATTAATAAATATAATTATTTTGTTACAGAACTAAATGGTAATTTAAGCTTAATAATGTGTGTAATAATAATAATAATAATATCTATGGACGCTTCACACCACGTCAGTCTGGCCCCGTGGTAAGTGCCTGAAGGACTTGTGTTACAGGTACCAGACAACGGAAATAAATTTAATACTTTTATACTATACATATATTTAAGATTTTTATTATATGATACACATATTTAATACACATCCATGACCCAGGAACTTTATAAACTTTTTGTTCCGTCGGCGGGACTCGAACCCGCGGCCTCCGGCTTGAGCTACCAACGTGCTCACCACTGCGCCACGGAGGTCGTCACGGTGTGTGTCCTTCATGTTGAATAATCCCAATACCCAGTTTGAACGCAAAACTGTTTTGCGACGCGACGTAGACTACGGTACTTAGACAACTTGCATTTTATAGTTTTGGGGGCAAAGTTAGACATAAAACAATATTTTGCAAAGCATTTACTACATCTTATGTCGGCACTACATATAGGCGAACGCGTTGGCCAACGTGTCGGCCCAATGTGTAGAACGGGCGACTCGCGCGTTGGCGGTAGGTATTTAGACGTTGGCCGACGCGTTTTGTCGGCACTACATAATATAGGCGAACGCGTTGGCCGACGCGTTGGCCAATGCGTTGGCTAACGCGTTCGCCTATTTGTAGTGCCGACATAATATCCAATTTCTCTTCTAAGAGAGGGCGACATACGATGGACGCAACATCGTATGTCGCAAAAGAAAGTCCATCTTTGTGAAACTGGTTTGAGCAGCAATGTATTTTTTTAAAGTAGATATTATGTAACATTCTTTAAAAAATGCCTTTTTATTATTTTTCCATAGTTATATATCAAAATCTACACATATTTGATTCGCCATTTTCAGGTCAAAACATCGCATGTAACTTGCCTAAAGGTCCAGCACCGATGTAGACATGTTAACAAGCCGCTTCGTCACTTCAGCGTCGCTTCCGAAACGCCAAGAGCTGGGAAAACTTGGATCGCGACATTTCCATTTAAATAGCTGTCATAACCATGTCCGTGTCATTGTTTAAACACAATACGGGACTCCTAACAAGTTCTTATTGTTTATTCCGCGCTATTAAAATTTCATTAAGTTTTAAAACGGTTTTTGCGCCTCTCTTCGAGTTTAACAATATATCGGAGAATATTAAGATTTTGGCGTAAACTTTGGCGTGGTAGTTTGAGATAATTAATATATTTTAAGTCAAGACTCGCCTGAGGCTTGAAAGGCCAGTAAACTGAACAAAATACGTTTATAATAATATTATAAACGTATTTTGTTATAATATTATAATAATAGTAGTTAAGTTCAGTGGGAAACATAACAATAATAATAATGTTGCCCACGTCATTGCTAGGCCGAAATTCGTTAACGCGTGGGAATCACATTAAGCTTTTTGGGGTAAAATCTACAAGATGATTGTTCAGTACTTATCTCCATATCAGTTCATCGGTAAAAACGTAAAGAGCTAAGAGATACTTTTCTGACAGAAAGATTTCGTATTTATCCTACTAATATTATAAAGGCGAAAGTTTGGATGTATGGATATTTGTTACTCTTTCACGCAAAAACTACTGAACGGATTTTAATGAAACTTTACAATAATATAGCTTATATATCAGAATAACACATAGGCTATAATTTTAACCGACTTTCAAGATGGAGGAGGTGTTATGTTCGTTTTTTTTTATATTTAACGATCACTCCGCCGTATGTGAACCGATTTTCAAAATTTTTTTTTTTTTGGTGTATAGGGCATCATCCCAATTTAGTACCCCGTTCACAAAAGTGGTGACCTGATAAAGGGATCCATTAGTAATCGAGGGAACTCTTCAAAATTTATATGGAAACATTTGATGACTTCGGCTTCGTGAGAAGTATTCGAAGCATTAGTAAGCGAAGCAAGTAAGATTTTGCACCGAAGTATATCATGGTTCGGAAGGTGCTGAGGGAACTCCTGATTCTTTATAGATACAAGTTTGGGAGTTTCGATGTTGTTTTAAGAACGGAAAGCAGATGCTACTATGCAAATTTCGCTCATCATCATCATCGTATTATTAAGTATAAAATTGCCCTTGCGGTATAATTTATTTTCGATATATCGCCTTAAGATATTGACCCGCTATATCCTTTTTATTGCAATCGCGACAGTGTTTTCGACAACCACACGAACAAAGTCGCGGGCACTGCTATAATTTATATGGCAAAACAACGTTTGCCGGGTCAGCTAGTTTTATTATATATATCTCCTGTCACGATGTTTGTCCGCGATGGATTCCTAAACTACTTAACCGATTTTAATGTTTATTTTTTTTAAATGTGTGCTTTTTTCCAACTTGAGAGATAGGATAGCTTAGATCTTTAATTATAGTCGCAATTTTATTTTATTGCAAATTATATTTGTTTATAAAGAGCGACCATTGTTTATGTGACGCGGGTCACGAGATAGCGATAGACGTTGCCATGGTGACATACTTATTTTAAAATAATACGGGCGATGATATACTTTATATATTATGGCAAGGAAACGTTTGTCGGGACAGCTAGTTTTATTATAAGGTTGTATCGTACGACCTAAAAGTACAAGTTGAAAGCCGGCTATAATATGAAGCGGCAGCAGACGTGTCTTCGCGACACTACTGGTTTCTATGTATTTCTATGAAATACCCTCCGCAGCTAGCGACACGAAGCTAGCGACACTTTTCATAGAAATACATAGAAACCAGTAGTGTCGCGTCGTCTGCCGTCGCTTCATGTCGCCCGCTGCCAACCGGCACCTTAGTAATAAATTAAATACAAAATTTTTAACGCCCCTGAGTTAAGAGCGGGCTGTGCAATTTTACTGTGTTTTCTAATAAGTATTACGATCCCGGAAAACGATTGACTCAAATGAAATTGAGATTAATTTAATCATTGTATATTTATCTGATACTTAGCTAACGGAAAACACGATTCACTTATTTTGACTCGATAGTTTTATTTTTCGAAATTATGAATCTTTTTGGGCATTTCAACAAATATCTGTTACACTTATTGAGTTACTATTATTAAATAATAACTTGCACGACTACAATCACACACTTTATAAAATAATAGCTAAGGGAAATATTAGTATTGTATTTAGTTTTTAAGTAATCATCAAAAAACATTTTTGGGACTTACGATCTTTACTTTCGTGCTATAATGCGGGAACCTTTGTTACGCGATATTGTTCACTATTAGCTGCAGCCTAAAACTTTTCTTGTATTATTGTATCACGATTGGAGGATAGCGTTGTGTGTAGGCGGGGCTAGCGTTTTGACAGTAGGCCCTTAACGTTAGTTTTTTTTATTATTCGGATTTGCTATTCATCACAAAGGAACCTTAGCAACAAACCAAAGCAGCCTCGATTTAGCCAACCCTTAACATCAAAATAGTTTCAAAGCTAGTCCAAGAATTATTAAATTAAAAATAAACTGTTCTCTCATTTAACCTTGGCCAGTCCGGTGGCTTACCTCGGCTATGAAATTATAATTTTCAAACCCGAGTATAAAGAAAACTTAAATGTTTTCTTAATGTTTACTAGTACATGAAGAAAAGAAAACAATATATTTTTAACATCCATAAGCACACATATTAAACCCACCACATTGTTCAAAACTTTTGTTTATCTTTTTAAATGTTTCATTTTTAAGTCCCCATGATGGAAAGGACTTTGCCATTTAGTATTTCAAAGCGTTCCATTTATAATTCAAAGTCGCGTTAATTATATTAATTCATTTAAGGTAACTCTGTGACTGACACATGAGCTCTTACCTAAGTAATTACTACCTTAATTCTAACAAGACCTATCTAGAAATTCTGAGAGCCTGAAACCTAACTCCAATTTACAGGTAAGTACGTTAAATAAAATTATGGCTAGACAAGAGTAAGATTTTTTATAGTAATATCTAGCCTAACTGACACGACTATGCAAAATCTAGTTGTAGTAGTAGTCTACGAGAATAATGTACTCCTTCATAATAAAAATATCTACCTGTCTGCCTATGTAAGCGTTAGTTTGAAGTGTTTGCAACTACATCAATTCTATATCAGCTGAATTAAAAGGTTAGATTCAATATAATTATAGAATAATTACTCGTACTTTCTATTCACTTAAACTCACAAATACAGAATCCTCTTTAAGGACTGAAACTCGCGTAGTTAGGAGTTGGGTGCGGTGAGGTCTCAAACTTTGAACAAACAATTTTAATGAGCATTCTTTAACGTTTAAACGATGTATTTTTGCACGAGTTTTTGATAATTTTTACTTCCAACAAGTTTGAAGTTAATTTTCAGTAATGAGAATAGCGATATATTTTTTCAATATGATATCTATGGACTATGATTAATTCGGGAGAAATGCATTATTGTAATTACACACTTTAATAAAATATTGGTTACTTTATCTAAAATCATTATGTCAGAAGGTTTGAGGTAAGCTTATTTTATAAAAAAAAACTTTTCCGGATTTCTTTGTTTGATGAGAAAATTTGATTAACATTTTGACAGCCATAGAAATTTTTATGCTTTCCAAATCTTCAATTCGTGTTCTAAAACTTAAAATTTTATTCTTATGAGATTTTAATTAGTAGCTGCAAAGTAAAAAGTTTCGAAAGTTTTATGCGACACACAAACAGTTTGACAGGGCATAAAAGCATTAAGGCCCCTCTCCGTCGTAATTTATATTAGTTTAGATGAGGCCGACGCATTTTTTCCGGATAAAAAGTATTCCACGTCACTTCCCGGAGCACAAAATATCCCTATACCAAATTGCAGCAAAATTGGTTCAGCGGTTTGGGCGTTAAGAGGTAACAGACGGACAGAGAGAAAGACACACTTTCACAATAATTATTTATAATATTTGTATGGATCTCTCTATAGCTAGCACGATTATGAGCTATCATAGATATAGATAGCTTTGTCCACACTGGGCCTTTTTTTGTTCATCACAGGCATGCGTTATACCGCAGTCAACAGCGAACGTGAGGCATGTCCGTGACGCGCGTTGAAATCGTAGCGCTCGCTATGACACTTTTCTTTCAACGCGGGTGGATTTTGACGCATTCAATTATTGAATATGCCAAACGAAAGTTGAATAAAAAGAAGGTGAAATTGCATAATGTGGACATAGCTGATGGCCAACACATTCGTAATCGCTTGATTCTAGCTGGGCTTGGAGATACCGCATTATATCTTAGAATTGACAATATCAAATAATAATTATCAAAACCAATACATGAACGGCGTAGACAATTGATTACTGTCCAATGACCAGTTTGTCGTCCAATCGGCTGTGTTGACTAACCGACTACACGTATTGTACACAGTACACACAGACGGACAACAACTTCGACAATTCTGTCTATTGAGACGAAACGACGAGTCTCGACAAAGTGGTCATTGTGTAATCTAATTGTACTGAATATTGAAGGCTTAAGTGTTTAGGGTACATTCCCATTAAAAAATGAAAAATCTTAATTTTCTCTCTCTTTCTTTTTTTATGAGTAAAATCATATTAATCTTGGTGCTATCTTTGTCTGTCAAATGGCATTCCAAAATATTAGAGAAAGATTAACGTAAGAACGGTGTAAATATTAAAAATATAAAGGGTTATGAGTTCACTCGCATAAAAAATAAAACCAGCAGCATCTTAACAGATTTTAGTGAAGGTGCGAAGAGTACCTAATAGTCTAAATAAAATAAAAGCATAGGCTAATATTATAGTTTTTAATATAGGCTGTAGATCAACAAGAGTATGACTATTTTAAAAACATTGTACGTGGAATACTAAAACGAAGAAGTTACAATATAAACATGACTAGATCTCAGAAAATAAAAATATTATTTCTACCTATAAATGGCACAAAAAGGAGCCGCTTATGAAGTTTATGGGATCATTATTTATGAAAATAATCAGCAACTGGCGCCATCTGGCCCCTGTTGCTGGGAATTAGAACCCCACTTTCTCATAATAATTACCGGAGCGATACAAAATTGTATAAAAAGTAAATAATTTTTACATTTCTCTAACAAAGTAAGAAAAGTATTCAACCAATATCATTTGATTTCAATCCATACTAATATTACAAATGTAAAAGTCTTTGTGTCTGTCTGTGTCCCTCGTCACGCCCCAACCGCTGAACCGATTTTGCTGAAATACCGTAAAAAATGTACGGTTCCCGCGTGATAAACCAATTTTGGCGCAACGGAGTTGCGGGCGTCATCTAAAAATTAAATATATTAAAGCATTTATCTATTGAAATTCTTCACGCCCAATCCGAAAAACCGATTTTGCTGAAATTTGGTATGGAGATACTTTGAGTCCCCGGAATGGATATAGGATACTTTTAATCCCAGAAAAATGTACGGTTCTCGAGGCACAACGGAGTTGCGGTCGTCGTCTAGTTGCACAATAAAGTATCTGCAGAGCTGTAAAGATGTAGCAAAAAGTCAAGCACAAAAAATGCTGATCAAAAATTACATCACGCTCATTTTGTTTTACTACAAAACTTATTGACCTAACACAGCTGATTTTCCGAATTTTTTTTAAACTTAATTAATAAAAATTTAATATTAAATTAATTAACACAATGTTTTTACTTGTACGAACTTTGTTTTATCAGTAAATTAGTACGATGTTTAATCGCAGGTTCAATTAATACATACTATTTCTGAGCTAGTATCACTTATCAGAGATCTAGATTCGTATTTAGGTTACAGTATTTATAGACTAATTGAGTTACTAACCTAGTGCTTTTAGGACTAATATTGTTGTAATAGCTTTAATAATTCCATCTTACTGTAGGTAAATATGTTCTGTTTTAATGTGCCGCACTCAGAGACACGCACACGGGCCACCGGCCTCAACCACAAAACGCCGCCGCTGGCATATTTCCTGTAGTTTTCATACATTTTTTGACGCCGGTGCAGTGGCCGCCACACGCTACAACTATTCACTTTACGACGAATAGACTAGCTTAAAACGGCGTTTGTGGCTGTCGCGTGTGGCCTGCGTGCGGCGACACTTAAGCTTAAGAGCGTTTACACCTATCACGCTCAATTTGGCTTAAAACTGTACTTTTCAAACGTGAATAAGTCATCAACCACTTATCTTTATAAAAAAATTGATTACTTATTTTTATAGGAAATTTCACTGTCCTTATAGTTAGCAGAGAAAAAAATACGATTTTTAAAGTATTTGTACATTAAATCTCGATACCTTAACAGAGGTTTTCTTAAATTCCGTTTTAGTATCAGTTTCGAAGCTTTTAATTTACGAAACCAATGACAGATCTAGTTAGAAAAGAATAATAACCTATTGACTAGATCCTTAAGCAAATAGTTAGCAGAAAAAAATATTTCATTTAGGTATTTAACTATAAGTAATTTAAATTCAAAGAATGAGAAATATCAATGATTTAAAACCATATTTTTACCTATTTATCTTACTTATTTCAATATAATAAAAGCTTCATATGATAGAATAACACTTTAATTAAAAACATACTTTTTGAAAATCAACAAATATTTTGTTATTTTTTTTCTACAAATATTTTAAAACTACTATAAATCGCTGCGCGCAAAGTAATTCAAATTAGTCCGCCGCGAGGCTTGCTGGAGGGAGGACTTATCGCTTCGTGCTGCGCATGACCTTTGTTGACCCTTGTCGCGTATACTAGAATAGTGAACATTTATAGCGCGATCGAAAAATCTTGGTTCTTTGGTAAGAAAAATATTTTATTTTGTTGGTAAGTAATATATTATATTTTATGTACGTATTTTTTATGGCAGAAAATAATTTTATTATTAAAACACATTACATTACAGAACTAATGGGAAACAAAATGAAGTTATTTTTAGCAAAGAAAAGAAAACGCAAAAATGCAGAAAATATGGAAAGTTTGGAAAAGGCAAGATAGGCTAAAAGGTTGCTATAATTATCACTGTTATCTTTACTTCAACTTATTTTTTTCATTTACTTACTTACAAATAACATGTTTTGTGTGCTTTCTGTTTTTTTCAGGCAATATAAAAGTAAATCAACTGAAGAAACAATAACGGAAAAAGATGAATGTGAAAACCAACACGCAGAAAAGGTACGTTGAATTGTATTTGACTAGCAGTATTAAGTAAGTCGGTACCAGTCCTAAATATTTCAGATATTCTGACATTTACTGAAGTCATGATTTAATTGGCTGGTACCGACTTCAAAATAGTGAAGATTATAATACCTATATGTACAGAAATAGTTGAGATTTTCACGAATTCTGGAAAATGCACTATTAAATATTTAATACTTTTTTGGTTAATATTCTTTTTGTTTTTACCTTGGAAGTCAGTTTAAATTTTTTTGTTAAAAAATAATAATTCTTTAGTATGTCGTCATAATATATCAAATAAATTCCTTTCTTTTTTCAGAATCCTATAATGGGCTTATCTGAAACCGTGGAACTATCGAGTTCAGTAATAACTGAAAAAGATGAATGTAAAAACCAACACGAAGTAAAGGTACCTTGAATTGAACGTATTTTACTAGCAGTTTTTTCTTCACTTTGCCGTCATTAATCATAATATATATCAAATAAATTCCCTTTTTTCAGAATCCTTTGGGCTTATCTGAAACCGTGGAACTACCGAGTTTGGTAAGTTTTTGAACGAGGTAATACACCCAAAGTACTAGACTTAAGATACTATGAGGTTTTCTATCATAGTAATTCTACAATTTTTTTGTAGTGTTGAGCAACATATTTTTTTATTTGTAGGTTATGGAGGCTGCAATTCCAACAGAAATTAATATGGTTTTTGAAGGCCGTAGAATAATCGATTTTCAAATTCAGGGGCAGTTACATGTAACAAAGAAGAATTTATGTTTATTAGCTGTCTGGACGGGTGAACAATTTCCCTTGAAAATTGAAAAGATCACTCGGGACGATGAATTTTGGCAAAACGAAATGCAAACTAGATTGTATAAATATTACAATGAATGTCTGCTTCCAGAAATTGTAGACCCACGAAAGTCCAGATCGATGCCACTGAGAAGCACTACCTACTAATTTTTGTATTACATCTATCTACAGGGTGTAACAAAAACAAGTGATAATACTTTAGGGTGTGTACGTGTTCCCTGTAGAGAGTTCACTGTGAAAGTAGCAGCGCTGAAAGACCAAAAATTTTTTCACTTTTGTATGGGGAAACTCGTGACGCTCGGGCCCTTGCCCAAAGTGAAAAAATTTTTTGATCTTTCAGCGCTGCTACTTTCACAGTAAACTTTCTACAGGGAACACGTACACACTCTAAAGTATTATCACTTGATTTTGTTACAGCCTGTATATAATATAATATATAATTAAAAAAATATATAAATCTTTTTTTTTCTATAAAATGGATTTTCAATTGTGTTAGTTTTTTACTTTTCTACCAATTAAGTCCTTTCATCTGATATCCATATTGAGGTAGTTGTAAGAAAAATTTGTAATCTGCAATTTTTCTTACAACTACCGGCTACGGCGGCGGCCATCTTGGATTTTCACAATGTGTTTATAAATTGTTGCGTGTTATTCTGATGTATAGGTAAGCTATATTGTTGTAAAGTTCCGTTAAAATCCATTCAGTGGTTTTTACGTGAAAGAGTAACAAACATCCATGCATACAATCTTTTACATACTTACATAATATTAGTAGGAAAACACTTGAATTAATAATATAAATCCGATTTTTATTTTTTTATTTTAATACAATGATAAACATTTGATAATTATGTCTCAATAGGACAATCACTTATTGTACCTACTTAAAATTACAGTTTTGCCCAAAATTTCATATCACTAATTTTATATTTTATAAAATAACATAAAACATTCAACAAAATGCATTAGTCGATATTTAGTAGTAATAGTATGCTAAAATGTAATGGTAAATCAATATTAATAATAAATCGACTCGCATCGACATTGCATCCGCACGGATCAAAATCTTTTGATTTGACTATAATGAACCAACTCACGCACACAGTCGCACTTGCTTCTGTGTGAATAAAAGTTGCACGAATTACCTGAAATTTGAATTTATGCGTTCGATGTAAACGCTCTTAAAACAAACCTAAGCGTCAGTGGCAGGGGACGCGGTACGCGATACGGGAGCGTCTGCAACGCGAAACTGGCCGTGCACACCTGCGCGACTACGGTGCGAACCGTCAAACGTTAATATCATGACACAATCTATCAAAACGTATACAAATCAAAAAATCATAAACTAAAGAGTTGTAGGAAATAATATAAAAAAGGTTTTGAAAAAGAAGTCTAGTTATGTACACTTCAAAACACGCGTCTGACAACTTGACGCGCACGTTCCGCTTGCCGACGCGAACATTTCGCGTCGCGGTCGTGCAGGTGTGCACAGCGCCATAAGATTACATGGGCAGCGTCCGCCGCGCGGTAGACGCTACCGCTTCGCAGTCGCTTTGGTCGCGTAGGTTTGTGGAATCCTTTAATGATGATTAAACTTCAATTTAGTGAATAGTTTGACAAATAATGTATCCAAATCTTTATTTAATTACAATTAAGTAAATAATATTCGTCTCTGAGTGGGTCAGTCAATGTAAATGCTCAGTATGAGGTATTTAAACATTGGCACATATTATGTGGAGCCGCAGAATATAGAAATTGGTATGGCACTTTTTGTCGAGTCACATTTTTTAGCCCCCGAGGCCAGATGACAAAAATGTGGAAGTTTGACCTGTCTGCAGTCTATCTATGTGTGTGTCTGTCCGTGGCATCGTAGCATCCAAACGGGTGAGCTGATTTTAATCTAGATCCATCTGCGTCTTAACTACAAATATTCTAAATAAGATTTTTTTCCAAAATTCGTCTATCGCGCGGGAACCGTAAATTTTTCCGAGATAAAAAGCATCCTATGTCCTTTCCCGGGACTCAAAGTATTTCCATACTAAATTTTCAGCAACATCGGTTCAACGGCTTGGGCGTGAAGAGGTAACAGACAGACACACTTTAGCATTTATAATATTAGTATGGATAATTAATATAGATTTTCAAATAATATACGACTATATCAAAACGAGTCGAGCGTCTTATCCGGAGAAAATAATATGTCGTTAATCCTATGTAAGGAACCCATTGCTAATTGAAAACGGAAACTGGTTTAATATGAACGAGTTAAGCTATAGAGCTCGGGGAATGTAGAATACAATACTTATTACTTTTAACGAGACAATCTTGAATATTACCGTGTAAGAATTTTTATGAAATTTAGTTTTTTCAGTAATAGAAGTTTGAGGGTGAAATAATCGGCCAAGTGGGAGTCAGACTCGTGCACGAAGGGTTCCGTACCGTTATAGAGCAAAAATAGGCCATACATTTTGTTTTTTGTATGGGAAATATTGATATTATTTTGTTTTAGTATATTTTGTTGTTATAGCGGCAACAGAAATATACAGTGAAAATTTCAAAAGTTTAGCTATAGCTAGATAGCGGTTTTTGAGTTACAGCCTGGCGAGAGACAGATAAACAGACAGACTGACAGATCGACAGACGGACAGACGGACAGACAACGAAGTCTTAGTAATAGGGTCCCGTTTTTACCCTTTGGGTCTACATCCCACGGAAACCACGCGTTTTTAAGCTATTTTTTACTCCACGCAAAGCTCGTTTTCTATTCCCTTTAAGGCCGTCCCCCGAGCAAACGACCTTGGCCATACATTTGCCGCGTTGCCGAGATCGCGCCAAAACTCTATTATTTTTGCTTATCTTAGTTCAAAATTGTCCTAAAAAAAATTAAAACGGCGAATATGTAGTTTATGATATTGTCGATCTATTGGCGTGAGTTTCAAATAAAAGTAATTTGTAAATCCTAAGGAGATGCTGAATGTATGCTTGAATTTTAACAAATTGGTATTACTTTGGAAGTTGATATCATGAGTATAAGAAACAAAAATAGAAAATTTAAAACGACAAAAGGAATGTAGATATACTGAAGAATATTGCTGTATTTTTATTATAACTTTGTAGCTTTCAGATTATAAGTTTATAAGGTTTTAAATACGGTCAATTACGGAATTTCCGGACGGAACGCCCTTAAATAAAGTCGACAGATATAACACCGAAAAGCCTCTGCCTTAATATTTTAGATGCGAGCCTTCGCATGTGTCTTTGTGTAATGAAAACTTAATAACAATCTGGTATTGAAATAAACTAATATTATTTAATATACGAAAGTTTGCCCATCTGTTACCTCTTGACTGTAGTCGCGAAACTGATTTTATTGAAATTTAGTACTTACTTTGAGTCCCGAGAAAGGACATAATATGATACTTTTTATCCCGGAAAAATTAACTGTTTTCGCGCGATAAATAAATTTTGGCGCAACAGAGCTGCGGGCAACATGTTTCTAATACAATAATATCGAACGAGCTTTGTTGAACTATTTGTATATTTAATGAGGTCATGACAATAGGGATGATGACAAGGTCAAAGATTAGCGACTTTTGTTAATAAAATAAAGAAAGCACGGCAAAAAATAAGCGTTACCAAAATTTCAGCTCGATAGCATTTGTATTTTTTTTGTTAGGCGCCTTCAAAGTTGGATAATCAAGTCGATTTTTTTTTTCAATTAAATTTCTTAATATTTGTATACCATTCGATAACTTATGCAATTAAAAGCAACTTTTGGTATGAAACCACTTTCATAAACGCAATATTTAATATACCTATCGAACAAAGTTCTCTCCCGATCCGTACAAACTAAGAAAGACTGACGTCAGTCTTTCGTAGCACTTTGTATGGGGCGTTTCGGGTAGGTCTATTTTATGAGATGTTTGAATTGTTCATATCTTGGTGAATTTTTAAGCTATGAGAGTCATTCTTTCAGCAATGTTTCTATTTTTTAAGGGTCTTTCAATTACCAATAAGAAAAAAAAATAGTCATCAAGCCTATTGAAATACACACACTTTAAAGCTTAGCCCTCTTTTTTTCAAACTCAAGCAACGTATTCTTCCATTCAATCAAAACCAAGAAACCAATTCCTAGAAAACCTGCATCCTAATCCCCGTTTCATAAATATTCAGCCGTTATTTCACCTCGACTGATGTCGATCCTGTAAAGAGCTGTGTGTTTATGTTTACAGGGGGGAAGCGCCCAGCTGAGAGGGGGGGGACCACCCCCTGCCTCCCAGACTGGGGAAAATCGATAGCGTTCCCAGCGCAGCTATGTGAATGACTCGCTGTGACGTCGCGCAAAACTTGTTACTGGAATTTCGTTCTGATCTAGATGTAAACATGTATACTATTTCAAATGTGATATGAACGTTTAAGAATGGCACATTAATATTATATTATAGTATGAATATGATGAAATTTATAACTTATTTACATCAAGTAGAGTCTACTTGATGTGAATAAGTTATGTTTTAAAGTCAAATCTACACTTCTGTGGAGAAGATTGATTGAATATAAAGTATAGAAACACTTTACACTGCTCACAGATTAATAAAATCTTATTTTTATCAAAATTTGTATTTAATATGTGCTATGTTATGTCACAAAACGATAAAAAGTAACATTTTGTTGCGTTGGAAATAGGAATATGCTAACGAATTTTTCGTTTCGATAGTCAAATCATTTTGAGGTTTGTTTTTAGAAACCGATGGTTAACGTAAAGAGATCTAAAGCATAACATGTTTGAGTTATTAGAAATGAGTAATTTGTTTGCGTATGACGTATATTATGTACATTTTCAATGTGGATGTACCACATATTATCAAAGTAGATACCAATTTAGTACAGTATCAAATGTTCCAAAAGCTTTGTCCACACTGTGCGTTTTTCTGTTCGTCAAGGGCATGCGTTATAGGGCAGTGAACGTGAGGCATGCCCGTGACGCATGCCCTCTGACCGTACCCAAAACTTCAAAAATGACAATGTTGGCGTTGCGTTCGCTGACGCATTCAATTATTGTATGCGCGATGACGAAAATTGAAGACGAAAGTGCCTAGTGTGGACATAGAGCTATTGAACATGACTGCATTCATTACTCAATACGTATTTTTGCGGGACGATACACAAATGATTAACAGCGACCATATTTTAATCTGTCTAAGCACGGCTCTTTGTAAATTTAGGTTTACGAATGTCGTTACGCCAAATGTAAGCCTTTGAATCGAAACGATTTTAAAATCGAGATGAATATTTAACGTATCATTTCGCAGTCCGTCGTATCCGGATTTATATCTGGAAATTTCTAGTTACCCAGATTAGATCGCGGCTATATCTCCAGTAGGAAATCGTTATTTTGTTCAGTTATCTCGTATATTCAATAGAATGTTGGTATTGTTCGGTTTTAAATATATTATTTTACATAGAATACGGCTAGAAAACTCAGTGATTTTAGCCAATCTCCGTCGGTTGATTCTGGTAGTTTATTTATTTATTTTGTCCAATACTGTATACAATAATATTACAAAATACAAGAAATCCTGCCGCAAAAACTACAATGAGTTTATCTGGACAAGATGTGGTCGCATTTTACTTTTTAAAGTTGCCGTCTAGTTGAATCTTATAATAAGTCTCATTTAAAATTGACAAAGTGACTCATTAAAATCGGTTCACCCGTTTTGGAGGAGTTCGCGCACAAACACTGTGACACGAGAATTTTACTAGTTGTCCCGGCAAACGTTGCTTTGCCATAATATAAAGTATTTCGCCCATATTATTTTATTGAAATTACTGAATAAGTATTTCGCCATAGCAACGTCGATTGTTATCTCGTCGCACAAACAATGGTCGCCGTCAGTCTCAGGTTGTAATAATTTACAATTTATTCACTAAATGCACTTATCAATATATTAAGTACCCAGTAGCCGATTCTCAGACCTACTGAATATGCTTATAAAATTTGGTAAAAATCGGTAAAGCCGTTTCAGAGGAGTTCGTGGACTAACATTGTGACACGAGAATTTTATATATAATAAAAAGAAGATAACATTATAGAATTGGTCAAGACAGATACAATAAAAAACATGCAAGCGAAACAGGCACATGCAGATTCGCCACAGTGTAGAATAAAACAGAAGCTAAAGTACCAATTAAAGCACAGTAGTTCAGCACATAACTCGTGACTACACGACCGATGTTAATTCCGACCTAATGCTTTATAACATCAATACAGAACGAATTAAACCCGTGAAATAAGCCTTTACAGTATCATGATTAAGTAAACATTAGTCCATACTAACTGTACACTAATATTGAAATTCAAATGTGTGTCTGTTACTTCCCTTACGCTGCATATTTTGTTGGAGTCTTTGAGTCTTGGAATTGTGTAAGTCGCTACAACGGCACGTACGTAATATTATAATACAAAGACTGCCAAAAACATTGCCTTTCCCTTTTCCCCGTATTTTAATATTTGAAACGCTATCAAAGTAGTTTAAAAACCTCTAGCAAACGTTTGCGCACAAAGTTATGATTATAACACGAAACGCATACAGTAAATGTAGAGTTTATAACGTAAATTACGTTCAAAGGCGCCGCAGGAACAATACGTCATTTATAATAATAACGTACAGGGTTAATATCCACGCCAGAATATACTAAATAAACGTATATTATACATGATGTACAGCGCGAACATAGAGGGTTTGAATATCCATACTAATATTGTCGAAAGCGTGTCCGTCTATTACCTCTCCAGGCTTTAACACTAATTTGATTTTAATGAAATTTGGTATGAAGATACTTCGAATCCCGGAAAAGGGTTCGAAGCTATTTATTAGTAGTTCTAGTTTTTCAAGCCTATATATTATTATTATGTAGCTAAACACACGCCGCTACAGTAGTATTTTTTACCTTTACAACCTTTCTTAAGATGCAACCCCCACCCTGTGTTTTTTTTTTTCAAGTATAGACCTAGTTTATGAAAATATCCTTTTCTTTAAATTCCTGTACTTAATATATCAACTCTTTTATTTTGTATTGTTTTTTTTTTTTTACTGAAATAGTTCTCTCGACCTCTCGCGACCTCTTGCAGAAGCTTTGCGAGACATAGGTTGAAAAACAGGTGTAGAGGCTTCGTAAGAGGTTTAATAACGAAAATGTAAAGTTATAACGGCAAACTTGTTCACGATCGTAACAGTCAGTGATGTTATGATTTACCCAAACTGTAACTAAATTATTGCGGGTTGTTAGTTTCCTGACAGCGAGTAATTATCAGCCACTTCTAGCTACGAACTTTGGAATACGGCTGCGGTAACAAGGACGAATGTTAAAAACATAATTGTTGTTACTTTGATTTTGGCACGTTTGCTTATATATATTGCTTATTTTGTTGGCACTTTTACAATAATACTAGCTGTCCCGGCAAATATTTATTGATGTGACTAAATATCGCTATCCCGTCACACAAGCAATGGTTGCCGTTAGTCTCGAGTTAATAATAATTTACTATTATTTATTCAACAAATGCACTTATCAATATGAAAAGTAGCTAGTAGCAGATTCTCAGACCTACTGAATATGCTTATAAAATTTGGTAAAAATCTGTAATGCCGTTTCGGAGGAGTACGGTAACTAACATTGTGATTTGTGACACGAGAATTTTATATATAAGTATAAGAAGATTTCTATAATATTAATCAAGGGATTACTGCAGTAACACGGACGAATGTTAAAAACATAAAATTTGTTACTTTAATTAGGGCGTTTATGATTGCTTTTAATACATTGCTTGTTTTATTGGCACTTTTATAAAATCTTTCTATGATATTAATCAGTGGACTAATCACACTTCTCATTCAAAGTTACCACTTGGTAACTTCGTTCGCAGGATGTTGTATAAATCATCCACAACGGATGTAAAAGGGCTAAGTATAATAAATCTATAACAACCCTACCGTTACGATCAACGCGGCAAGCGAACGCGACCGTCAAAAATTCGAATGAAATGCCACTTTATGATTTAGGCTTTTTCAATTTGCTTTATGCCACAACAAAGCAGCATGGTCGGTAGAAAATGAAACCTATGTCATAAAGTGGCATTGTAAGTGGAATTTTGTCGGTCGCGATCGCTTGCCGCGAGGATCGGAATGCCACCTAACGGTGCGTCCACATTTGTATCATTTGCGCGATCAGAACACCGATCAGATCTCCGTCGCGATCATCGCGCCGTATCAAGTATGCGCATCATAGTATGGACGCCTATTAGATCATTCTGCCGATCATGCGTGTATTTGATTCGACACGTGTCAGATACGCGGTTAATAGCGATCGGGGCGTATCATGATACGCGTATCATTTTGACACGTTACGATGATACGCGACGGAGATCTGATCGGGGATCTGATCGCGCAAACGAAACAAATGTGGAAGCACCGTAAGTAGGTATAATAAATCTATAATAACCCCATTTACTGGTATACTATACCGATTATATGTCATATTTTTAACCCCACAGGCTAGGGTTGTTTTTTTGTTGTATCTGATGTCTGTCTGTGTATGTCTCTATCCGTTGCATTATAGCATCCAAAGTAGTGGATGGATTTTGATGTTTTTTTTTGTCTGAAAGTTTACATGACCGAGAGTTTTCTTTATAATTCATTATCATCAGCTCGCCCACTGCTGAAAGAGTTTATTTAGTCAAAGTTTTATTCTTTTAAGTATTATGTCGGGGTTTGTTTTGTCCTTATCTGATTGTTTGTATATAGAATGTGGATATTTTTATTAGTAAGGTTCTGTATAACGTTATTGTTTTCATTCCAATGCCACATCTCTCTGTTTCTTGTTCTATTCGCTTACCCAATCCTATAGTTACGGCAAACAATGTCGGCAGTACGTACC
Organism: Polyommatus icarus; assembly: GCA_937595015.1. Lineage (NCBI taxonomy): Eukaryota > Metazoa > Arthropoda > Insecta > Lepidoptera > Lycaenidae > Polyommatus > Polyommatus icarus. The sequence goes on along the minus strand of OW569330.1, from coordinate 7,421,104 downwards.
TGTAACAACAAACTTACTGTGAGTATAACACAAAATGTTTCTTGCTCGCTGAAAATAATTCTTGCTCTTTTCAAATGGCTGTTTATTTTCGACAACACTGGTTTAATACAGAATTATTACTTGTAACGTTATACTAATATAGTCTGTACAAACACAATTTAATAAAATCGTTAGCAAAGTTAACAATAGCTTATAGCACACTACTACAATGTTCTCAAATATAAGCGGCACCTCTTCACACTCAAACCGCTGAACCACGCTGCCACGCGATTTACATGAAATTTGGTTTGAAGATACTTTGAGATTCTAGAAAAGTTTTAAGCTCCGAAAAATGCACGTTTCCCGCGTGTAAAGAATTTGGGCGCAACGGATTTGCGCGCGTAATCTAGTATTGTATAAATCATCCATAACGGATGCAAAGACCTCGTTTTTTTCCATGCGATAAAAGAATTTTCGCTCAACGAAGTTATGGATCTCGTATTTTTGTAATCTGGCCCTTTAGCCAAGACTTTTTCACTATCGTGTCTTTATGGAACCGCCGATCAAAATGTATGGAATCGACATAAGAATTCGTTAATTATGACGTTGACGTTCGACTTGTCTAATGTCAATTCCATACATTTGATTAGCGATTCTATAAAGAAAACGTCTTGGCTCTAAGCTTTGAATACCTAGCGAATATTCGGCGAACGATGATGTTTAATTAAATCTCCGTATAAAGTTTATTTCTCGCTTGATCTAAGCCGCACCGCCTTTATTCTAAGGAGCAAGTTCGTTAGAACTTGTCAGTATCTTAACTTTTATTAAGTTAAACAAGCCTACAAAGTCTTTGTTTGTTTCGACGACTCCAAGTATCATCATCAATACTTAAAATTTGTAGCCAAACGCTATTAAGATTTCTTTTAAATTTTAATACACAACTTTTTTGGAACGAAGTTCCATATCGCGCGTTGTGAAAGGGGGCTAGACAGGAAAAATTAAGATGTGCGGTTGTAACGACACAAAAGTGTAATAGGCTTACAACTATAGAAAAAAATAAAAATGATATAGTTGAAAGCACTATGCGGTAGCGCGAGTTTCTCTCTATCTCGCATTGAACAGTGTAGTATAGTAACGATTTATTTTAGTGTATACAGGTTTTTTGTACATAAGAAATATCTTTGTTCCATCCGGGTGTCCCTTGACATCTCTCAGCATATTTTTTTACCAAAACAATACTTTTTACCCGCCAGCCATAGTTACAAATTCTTATTAGTTATTACTTATTACAATAGTTATTACATAAACAACTAACTTGCAGGGTATCACAAACTCTATGTAAGATTTGACTTATATGACTTTTTTATTATTAAATAAGGGGGCAAACGAGCATACGGGTCACCTGATGGTAAGCAACTACCATCGCCCATGGACACTCGCAACATCAGAAGAGCTGCAGGTGCGTTGCCGGCCTTTTAAGAGGGAATACGCTCTTTTCTTGAAGGTTTGCGAGTCGTATAGGTCCGGAAATACTGCTGGTGACAGTTCGTTCCAGAGTTTTACAGTGCGCGGTTTAAGTCATATTAAAGTTATGTAGCCGCAATTTACAACGCGAATAGTTAAATGGAGGCATAAGACACTTGGTGTACTTACAGGGTTGATTTTAACTCAAATCAGTTTTAAAATTAATCCTGTGTTAGATTTATTATAATATCATCTCCCTCGCTCTTTGCATTGAACAAAAGAGATATTTAACCCAAGATTAACTCTAGCTTTATTCTGTGCTAGTAGCCCTTTACTTTATAACCAGTTATTGAAGACAACAATTTCATTCACGTATGCTTGTTTCTCGTGTATCATGACTGTACAAAAATGAACAAAAAGAATGTATTTGTACGGATCGTTAGTAAACAAGAGTACTTAATTAATTTTTTGTTAACAAGGCAGAAGCTACAACTATTAATTATACGGACAAACTAAAGAGAGTCAGTGTAATCAATTTAACTAAGTAAGGAAACTAGTGTGTCGCACAGAAGTCGCCATTTGTTAAACTTGTACTGTTACAATTAAGACAGGGGCTTTTTCACTATAATATTGTTGAATAGGCAACGCCCGCAACTCCGTTGCACCATAATTCGTTTATCACGTAGGAACCGTACATTTGTACGGGATAAAAAGTATTCTATGTCCTTTCCCGGGTCTCAAAGTATCTCCATACTAAATTTTACGAGGAATCGGTTCAGTGGTTTGAGCGTGAAGAGGTAACAGACAGAAGCACTTTCGCTTTTATTTCATAATATTAAGTATGGATATAAAGATTGAAGTAAACTTCTTTACACGGAAAGAGAATAAAAATTATATCCATGTGAGGATGAAATTTTCGGTTTATATAGTTTTTTTAGTTAAAGCATTGTTTAACTTTCTTACCAGTTAAGTATAACAGACAAAAACATGAAAACACAGTACAGAATTATCTAGCATCTTTATACAGAGTTACAGACGATAATAAAAGATGTTCCACCGTACTGAACTTTTATAAAACATTCTCTCATGAATAGTAATAATAATCTTAATGCCAGCTTACACCAATCCATGTTACTGACAAAGGCAACATGAGTTTTTTTTTATTAAATAAGCGGGCAAACGAGCAAACGGGTCACCTGATGGTAAGCAACTACCGTCGCCCATGGACACTCGCAACATCAAAAGAGCTGCAGGTGCGTTGCCGGCCTTTTAAGAGGGAATACGCTCTTTTCTTGAAGGTTTGCAGGTCGTATAGGTCCGGAAATACTGCTGGTGACAGTAATTATCGTAAGGAAGTACATAAGTATCGATAACAATGTAAGAGTCTGGGGATATTAATCTACTAGTTTAAAGAGATTTAACCACAAAATAATAGATATCTTCTGTATCTGGCAAATGGATTAAACCACACAATAATGGAGATCTTTTGTGATCGGCAAAGAGGTTTCACCACAAGAGGCCTATAATACGGAGCTAATAGAGCCGTATGAAGACGGACTTCTCAAAATCATTGCATTGGAATATTCCGATTCCTTTGAAGAGCCACAGCCACACTCAAAGCATCGCCAGCAATTTCCACTGCGATTTGAATACCGAACAGGCAACAGGGTTGATTAAAGTATCTACAAAGTGCTGTCATTAACCGAAGTGGCCTAAACACGAGAGCAATGGTTAAGCTCTAATTCTTGATTGACGCAATGTTTGAATTTGTTTTTGCCGTGTTAAAGTTCTTCAGCGTGTTTTTTGAACTAGTTCTTTATTATATTATGAAAAATATAATATCATTTATTATACGATCGTAGATTCAAGTTAAGGAAACTTACATAGAAGATTTGGAATCTATTTATAAATTGGTGTAAGAAATTACATCACTTTCTGAATCATAAAGCACTAATGATTGAAGACGTGAGTGGAATAACACGATAACTAACATTTTGTATAACATACGAATATTTACTAATTTATTCCCTTATAATATGAACAAACCTTGTAACTTATCTACTTCATCACCTGGCTAAGATACTAGCTACAAATAAAATGCACATTTTTTGAAGTGAAAACTTCTTTAACGGTGTTGAGCACTTTTGTGGGATGGGTAAAAACTGTGAAACTCGCGTCAGATTCTCGGTTGGAGAGTAGTGTTGTAACATCGAAATCGATTAATCGAACAATCGATTGTTTTTTTTTCGATTGTCGATATTTTTTAAACGATTGTAAGGGTTTCGATTAATTAAAAAAATCTATTTTCATAAAAAATGGGTTAAAAAAAGTTTTTAAGGGTTTCGATTAAGTAATTAAAAAAATCGATTTTTTAAAAATCGATTTTCATAAAAATGGGTTAAAAATTTAATCGATTGTAAAGATTTCGATTAACTAAAAAATCCGATTTTTTAAAAAGCGATTTTCATAAAAAATGGTTAAAAAAAATAATGCACAACGTTAATAATCAAGTTTTCACTTCTGCCGGCACTCCCGGTTTGCAACCTGTTTTTTTTTTTCGAATTATTTTTAATTACTCCTGTCCTAAAGCCTTCATTTATGCAAAAAACGGCATTTTTTTACTGTTAATTATCATGTCCTTCCACTCACGTCTTCGATTATGGGTTACATTATAAAAAATAATTGAGTTGACACTAAAATATTATTATAGTTATCTAGCAATACGCTCTGCAGGCCAGAATACCATCTTCTTCTACTACATAAAAGATGTCGGTTGCAAACCAAGGGAAAATACAATTAATATTCTGTCAGACATATCGTGTCCAGGTATGATATCATTGGGCATTAACTCTATTAGGTAGACAGCATTAAATGTTACAACTTGAAATGTTGTACGAGTCCGGGTCGTAAGATTGTAGACCAATTACAGTCACGCCAGCTATTAGCTCAAATGAAACTAAACTAGTGTTTACTGGTAATTCTAAACATTGAATTAAATTCGTTGACAATTATATTTTTTATGCTATTCTAGGCCAAATAGAATGCACATCTATGAAAATAGATAGTAGAAGTTTCATGGCAGTTTTCGTTGAAATCGAAATTAAATCGCCAGTCATAGAGGAGTTACTTTTGTAGTGACCTAGCAATTTCTTTTCCTTTAGTCTAAGGGGGACACATTAATAATTAATTGATACCTTCTTGTCGGACTACCAAGCGATTGTCCTAGTACTACTTGTGATGAATTTATAAGCAGCGCGAACGCGCGGTTTGGCTGCGATACAACGAGATCACAAGCAATTGTATGAAAAGGCTGCGAGTCGCGACACACCGGAATGGGCGTTTGCACACTGCACGATAACGACACGACACGATACCACAGAATAGAGGGCCACCGCACATATTATACAATTTCAAGTTGGCCGACTATCGTACAAACTAAATTGCGTAGTGTCACAATTTAATTGGAGGATTTCATCGTGACGGCCCCGAATCACATAATAATAAAAAAATATTAGTATGGAAATATGGATTATTATCACCTTTTTATCTGGATTTTTTCATTAAAATTTATCTGGATAATATCGAAGTTTAAAATGCAAGGTATGATCAATGATGTTTTCCTAATTCTAATCTGTCACTTAGTATTGAATGCACCCAAAATATTCTCCTTTCTTTTCGCCTTCGTTTTATTAGTGCCACAATAAATGCGTGCTTTTTACGCATTTTAACACGCACGTCGCTAGGCTAGCAACACCGTTACCAACTAAATCTAAAAGTCTGCGGCTGGCAGCGTAAACGATGAAGTTGTCCAATTAAATTGTGACACTACGCAATTTAGTTTGTACGATAGTCGGCCAACTTGAAATTGTGTAGTATGTGCGGTGGCCCTTATCTACGACGGAGTAGTTGTCTACTCTAACAAAAACCTTAAAACCACAGTAGCCGAAATTTCCTTAACGGACTCAAACTGCCTGCAAATATCTATCGACTACGACACAATCGTACTGGCTATATATCGTTCTCCATCCACAAAAGATATTGTTCCGTTCCTCAACTCCTTGACCGACATCTTAACAAAAATCGATCGTTCTAAAAATGTAGTACTTATACATAGCGGAGAACTCCCAAGACCCAAACAAAAGTCAATATTTAACGTTACTAGCTTCTTTTGGACTCCTCCCCGCTCATACCTTGCCAACCAGACTCACCAGCTGCCTCGATCATATAATCCTAAAAACTAAACATCCGGCCAAAGCTCTCGTCGCTCATTCCACGATTACCGACCACGAAACCATCACACTCTTCCTCTCAAGCCACACTCCGAAACCAGATACTAGAAAAACCATCACCCGAATAGATTACGATAGCATATCCACTGAACTGTCTAATGTTGACTTCACTCCGATATATCACATGGAAGACCCCTACCCAGCAACAGAGTTTTTAGTTGCATCTATTAAAAAAATCATAGACACCAACACGAAACTGACTTACCTTTCCAACCGTAAAAAACTACTAAAACCGTGGGTCACTCCCGGATTTCTCCGCTGTCTAAAGCACAAAAATAATTTACACAGGAAAACTAAAAAATTCCCGGATTATATAACACTTGCCACTTCATACAAACGATACCGAAATTACTGCACTAAAATTTTGAAAAATTTGAAAAACGACTACTATAAAAATTAACTTCAAACTTCCCGAAAAAACAGCAAAACACTATGGCAAACTATTAATAAAATTACTAATAGATCAAAAAACCGAAGCGGCGCCTCTGATCTTCTCTCGCTCGCGTCAAGCCCAAACCAAGCCGTGATCTCCGTGAACCAATTTTTTGCTGACGTTGGAAAGAACTTAGCTGACAAAATCCCTCCTACTCCGCAAATTATCGAGCTCACCAATACCAACACCCCCAGCGTCTCAATGACGATCCTACTAACGGACAAAGAGGAAATATCAAGAATCGCAATGTCTCTTCGGACAGATTGTGCAGTGGGATGGGATAAAATACCAGCGAGCATCCTAAAACAAAACATTCAAGTAATAGCCCCTCCTCTAGCTTACATCTTTAATCTGTGTCTTTTAACAGGAATATTCCCCAAAGCACTCAAAAAAGCTGTAATACATCCTATTTATAAGGCAGGGAACAGAGATGAGGTCACCAACTATAGGCCAATCGCAGTGTTACCGTCCCTATTGAAAATACTAGAGCGCCTACTGAACAAAAGGCTAACATCATACCTAGAAAAAAACTACTTACTATCGAACTCACAGTACAGTTTCCGCGCAGGTAAATCAACAGGAGATGCGGTTCACGAACTTACGGACTATATAATAAAAAAATTAGACGGCGGGAAAAAAGTTAAAGCCTTCGATACTGTTTCCGTTCCTATCCTTGTAGCGAAGATGGAAAAAATAGGTATAAGGGGAATAATTCTAAAACTATTCACAGACTTTCTCAATGATCGCACACAGTGCGTTAATATAGATGGATACTTAAGCACTGATACAACCACTACCCACGGCCTTCCCCAAGGCAGTTCAATCGCTCCAACGCTCTTTCTCATCTATATTAACGAACTTTGTGCGCTAAAACTACAACAGGGAAAAATTATCTCCTTTGCACATGACACCGTCCTGTTGTTCCACTCAGACACTGTGACAAATCTGTACAAAACTGCCCAGGCTGGATATGACACGGTATCGAAATGGCTACGTAGTAACATCCTAACGCTTAATGCTCGCAAGACAATTTACATCTTATTCTCAATAAAAAATCTTCCACCAACAAATCTTCACACTTTATTATTGCACACACTTGTTCTAATTCTAACAGTCTACAATGCTCATGTGAACCTCTACGAAAAACAGTCACAACTAAATATTTAGGAATTATACTAGACCAATGCCTTAACTTCCGTCCACACATTGATACTCTTACATCGCGTATAAGAAAGCTAATTCCTGTTTTTAGAAACTTAAGAGAGGTGGCAGACGAGAAATTGAGGATGATGGTATACACTACCCTCTGTCAGTCTATTTTAGCATATTGCATTACGACGTGGGGCGGTGCACTCAAGTCCACCATGTTGCAGCTAGAACGAGCGCAAAGGGCTATCCTGAAAGTCTCCTACTCGTTACCTTTTAGATATCCTACATCAGATCTGTACAAAAAGAGCAAAGTTTTAGCAGTGAGACAATTGTTCATAACACACACGATCCTCAAGCAACACAGCATCATATCGTACAACTCTGCTCCGCCTTTAAACCTTAAAAGACGTTATCCTGACCTACCCGGATTCCTCTTTCGTACCCAGTTCACAAACCGTTTCTTCTGTGGCATTGGAAGATACACCAACAAAAAAATAAACAAGATCATAAACATAGTTCATTTAACTAGAAAAACCCGCAAGAAAACGTTGACTGAATGGCTATTGACACTTAACTATGAAGAGAAAAACTCATTACCATTCCCGTTTAATCGAGAATGGTAATGAGTTTTTAACACACACACACACACACACACACGCAGGCGCGCACACACACACACCCACACATGCACACACACACACACACACATGCACACACACCACATAATAGCTCTTAATAACTAACTTTAATATGAAATGTACTCGATTCTAAATTGTGTAATTTGTTTTTTGTAATTTAAGATGGAGGTCTGGTGTCCTGAAATACAGGCTATGCCTAGCTTAGGCACCAGTCTCCCACAAAATAGTTCATGGTACTTTATCATTTATTTGTAATAATTTTATGTGTTTTTCATTTTCATTTTCGTTTTTCATTCTCTGGTATCGTGTCGTGTCGTTATCGTCGCAGTGTGAAAACGCCCAATGGTAGCAGCGAGGCGAGCACTTTCAGTGTCAGTGCCGGCGGCCGCCAGCGTCCACGAGCGGCCACGAGCGGGCCCACGGGCGATACTATGTATTACAGTAATGAAGATAAAGTTTAAAATCATAGGGCACTGAAAGTGCTCGCCTCGCCGCTGTCGTCGTTCCGGTGTAGCTCGGCCCTAACGATTTATTTAAATAGCGGCGCGCCGCTATTTATATACAATTGTTTCTGATTTCATTGTACTAGTGGCCAAACCACTCTCTCGCGCAGACGCATATAAATGGAGCGGTAGGTCTACAATTTGCCTATTGCTATCATACTTTCAACGTTAATCCTGGATAAACAAAACGTAATTTCTTACGTCAGAATCGATGCAAACAATAATTCTACCGATATTGTAACCTAATCACAATTACTTAGCTCTGTCAGGCGGAAGATGGATTGACAAAATTATCTATCCTTTAGCGAACTCGCAAATCTCGTGATGAAGATTTATGAGGGAAGGGATCGAGATGACCCTCCGCTTATCGCGAGATTCGACTCATATCGAGACCTCTTACCGCCCGTTTTTATGATCGTATATTTTCCTGGATACATATTGGACTCCTGCCTGCCTATAAATCCATATCCTTCAATATTATAAATGCGAAAGCATGTCTGTTACCTCACGCTTATATTGAACTATGTAATAGGACATGTTGCTGCAATGCTACCTCTAGCATATGCAGAATGTCTGTGCAGCACCAGCATAGACATTCTGACGTGACACGCATCATGTCAAATTTTGGTCAGATTATTTACTACTAGCTGTCCCGGCAAACGTTTCTTTGTCGTATTATATAAAGTATATCGTCCGTATTATTTTATTGAATTAGTAACTAAATAAGTATGTCACCATGGTAACGTCCATCGCAATCCCGTGACCCGCGTCGCATAAACAATGGTCGCTCTTTATAGACAAATAATTTGCAATAAAACAAAATTGCGACTATAATGGGCATTGTCCAAAAAAAATCACATGTACTTTTTATATTTTTTTTCGTTAAAATAGGGTATTTTAAGAATATAAATTAAATAATTTTGAAATTCATTGGCTAGTTTTTTTTCAATAAATTTTTAAAGTTTCGCTCTGACGTCATCATCGGCGGCCAATTGACCTCTGCAGTATGTTTAAATTTCCTTTCAATGTTATTATAATGGCTGGTTCGTCAAATGCAAGTTCTCATTATGTGAAAACTGATACGAGAAGCTTAACAAAAGTTCGAAACGTAATGTTGGTCGAATTTATTGCTAATTTAACGCCATTGAAGGTCAAACTAAGGTTAAAAATATTTGTTCAAAAATATAAGTAACTAATGGGTATTTTTTTGGTTTATATACAGAAAAACGATCACTGACCTTATTCCTCGAAATGTTTTTGTAATGAGCAAAATTTTAAAAAAATGGACAATCCCCATTAAAGATCCTATCTCTCAAGTTGGAAAAAAGCACACATTTAAAAAAATAAAACATTAAAATCGGTTGAGTAGTTTAGGAATCCATCGCGGACAAACATCGTGACAGGAGATTTATATATATTAGATTATGTCAGTCGCCCTCTACTCCGACCTTTGTGGAATATTCTCTATTTCGATGGAATATGGTATGGATTTATAAACGTTGCACCCTATTTATACGGTACCTACATTAAAATGGTAGGAATATTCCGTTAGTGAGTGTACTATGTCAGAGAGTAATGTTATTAGCTTATATAATGAAAGTGTGTTAAAAGTTGGAGGCAACGTGGCGCATATGTTATGTAAAAAGTCACAGTCCCCCCGAGAGCGAGAGCTATTTTACAAGTTAATATAATATGCTAGGAAATGTTTCACTTTCTAGAATCTATAAGAATCCTTCTTTACGTACTACGCACTATACTGTACTCGGCGATACATGGCGGTAGCGGTCGTGAGTCCCTGTCAAAAGCTTGTTATCTATTATATATAAATCTCCTGTCACGATGTTTGTCCGCGATGAACTCCTAAACTACTTAACCGATTTTAATGTTTCTTTTTTTTAAATGTGTGCTTTTTTCCAACTTGAGAGATAGGATAGCTTAGAATTTAGATCTTTAATTATTATAGTCGCAATTTTATTTTATTGCAAATTATTTGTCTGTAAAGAGCGACCATTGTTTATGCGACGCGGGTCACGGGATAGCGATGGACGTTGCCATGGTGACATACTAAAATAATACGGGCGATATACTTTCTATACTTATTATAAAACAAAGTCGCTTGTTTCCCTCATGTTCCTTTGTTCCCTTTAATCTTTAAAACTACGCAACGGATTTTGATGACTCTTTCAGTTTTAGATATCCCATTTATCGAGGAAGGTTATAGGCTATATTTAATCACGCTAAGACTAATAGGAGCGAAGAAATAGAGGAAAATGTGGAAAAAACGGGGAAAATTCTTTGAAAGGGCTAACTTGAATGCGCTAATCTCAGGAACTACTGGTCCGATTTGAAAAATTCTTTCAGTGTTAGATAGCTCATTTATTGAGGAAGGCTATAGGCATGTTTTCCCCGTGCGACGCCGGGGCGGGTCGCTAGTTATATAATATGGCAAAGAAACGTTTGCCGGGACAGCTAGTTTTAAGGGTTCCGTACCCAAAGGATAAAAACGGGACCCTATTACTGAGACTTCGATGTCTGTCCGTCTGTCTGTCTGTCTCCAGGCTGTAACTCGAGAATAGTAATAGCTAGAGTTGAAATTTTCACAGATTGTGTATATCTGTTGCTGCTATAACAACAAATACTAAAAACAAAATAAAATTAATATTTAAGGGGGGCTCCCATACAACAAACGTGATTTTTTTGGCCTTTTTGGCTCTATATCAATAATAGCAACAGGTAGGTACTTGAATTTTTCTCAAGGTCCTCAGTTTTATGTGTACTTTAATATTTAATAATAATATTAAAATAAAATAAGAAATTAAGAGGGGCTCCTATACAAAAAACACAATTTTTGGCCTAATTTTGCTCTATAATGGTACGGAACCCTTAGTGCGCGAGTTCGACTTGCACTTGGCCGATTATTTATATAAATCGCGATTGACAATGAAGTGCCAGATGGTGTTAATCGCGGCTTTGTATAGAAAATGACAGGTATTTGACAGGTAGTCAATATTGGCCACTACCACCATGTTTCGCCGAGTACAGTAAGTATATTATATAGTCATTAGTCATTACCTACTTATTATTTTAAACCACGCAAGATCCGCAACTCCGTTGTGCCAAAATCGGGCGGAAAATATTTCCGAGATAAAATTATAATATGTCCTTACCCCCGGGTAAGGACATATTATAATTTTAAGTCCCGACTTAAAGTATCTTCGTACCAAAATTCAGCAAAATCAGTTCAGCGGTTTAGGTTTGAAGACGTAACAGACAGACACAGTTTCATATTTATAATATTAGTTTGGATCGCTCAATTACCGAAATTGGGTATTTTGAGCTCTTTTGAGCTTCATTTGGAATGAAAATAGGGATCGATTACCCTACCGTCAAAGGATACATTTTTGTTAGCATCGCGGTTTAGGTATACTTCCACGTTCATTTAAGGGTCAATTCAGACCGAGGGCCATGCAACGCGATGCGTAGATGCATTTCTAAATTTGTTTTGAAGTGATAGATTGCATGACGTCTCAAAAAAAATGAAGTCTGACAACTCCATACAATTTGTTGTTCTATAATTTATAGCATCCTTACTTACATCGAAACTTTATTTTATGAATTAAAATACTCAAATTGGTACATAACAACTAGATCTACGTTTTTCTTTTATTTTGTAATACAAACTCCATTTCATTAACAATAACGCTGGAAAAAGGTTGTAAAAGGTACAAGAACATTGACCGTAAATAGTACTGTTAAGTGAAATGGTACGCTATAAACAAGGTTTATTGATGTTATACTGTATAATACAACTTTATATTTATTTGACCATCCATATTTATATTATAAATTCCAAAGTGTGTTTGTCTATTTGTCTGGTACCTTTTCACGCCAAAACCGCTGAACCAATTTTGCTGAAAATATTTTGAGTCCCGGGAAAGGATACTTTATATCCCTGAAAAATAACCGAACTGAAGGAACCGTACGTTCCTGCGCGAAAAACGAATTTCTACGCAACGGAGTTTCGGGCGTCATCGAGTGTTAAATAAAGATTAAATTGAAACCAAAAATAATTTTCGCCAAGCAGATAAAAACTATTTTTTTCTTTTTAAATGTAATAATTAACAAAATTAATGAAGAATCTTCGTAATTATTTAAAAACTCGAGTATTCTTCGTCAGCACAAAGTTGGTGAATATAATTAAGTTTAAATTAAGGTGACGCCGCGTTAAAGGAAAAAACCGTGTTGGATATGTTTTAGATTGCTTGTTTTCTATGAGAGGCCGGCCCTGCCTCTCATAGAAAACAAGCAATGGAACAGCAAAAAATGGAAAGGGCGTAAGCGACAAAATGGTTTTTGTCGCGTAATTTAATAACCAAAAATACATATCATATAAGCTATGGGCAAATTAAAGTGTATGCTTGAACCAATCTATGTACAATTAATTTTGGAAGCTTAAATCACTCTCCTCTGTGGGCAAAATAGGAATCCCTTTTTTTACAGAGGTATTTTTGATTGATTATTCTGTGTAGTAAAAGTTGACCAATAGTGTTATGCCATGAGTAATTCAGAGACAAAGACATGATGAAAACTGACAATGAACTTTAATTTCTTAGCTTTAGTCATTACTGAGAAAAATCGATATTGCCAAGCCAAATTATCAAGGCGTCGCTCGCCTTAAGTAAGTAAGCTGAGAACTTTAGACCGATATTTTATTTACGTATTACTGGCTACTGGCGAAAATACTTTCATATTCAGCCCGGGACTTCCCCTCTTGGGTCGATGACCTCAGGGTTGGCACGCACAGGTATTTGTTTGTCCCGAATCCTATTACCCCTGTATGAGAAGTTGAATATTGTATCAAAAGCAAAGGAATATATTTACAAAGGATAATATTTCCGTGGAATTGAAACATGTCAAAACCTATCGGCGCTATTTTAACGCGTGATCCGTTATAGAAGTTTGTATTGGCTAGGTGGTTGCGTTTATAAAACAGTATAGATGCTATATTTATAACATCGTTACAATAAACTACGATGATATTTCTTATGTACCTATCATCATTAGCTCGCTTACCACTTGATGTAAATGTCTGTTAAAATATATACTTAAATCTGAAAGTCATCTTTTTACATAATATCGATATGCTCATAAATGTCAAAAGCTCAAAACATCGCCAGCTGTGCTGTGATTGGTCCAAACTCGAAACGCAGCCTATGATAGACGATTCAAGTCTATTCATTTATTTTTCAAATGAATCTTAACATTTGAGAGGTACCAGAAAGCTCTATTGTTTTTCTGTTTAACTTTTTTTTTTTTATTTCTTTCATTTCCTCATAAGGGGCTAAGACAATGCTGTCACGTGCTTTAATATCAATTTGTAGCAAAAACTTGTGTCAGGCGATGGTAAACAATTAATTATTGACGTCACCCCGCAACTGGGGCGGCTCCCTGAGGGTCTGTCAAAAACATCTCGGTGAAACACTCTGGCAACTTGGCACCAATCCATGCGATGTGGACTACATGTAAGTCTATATATCGCGGTTATGCTTGTGTTTGAAATAATTTGGCTATTTTTGTGAGTCGCAAATTCAAAATTTCTACATTCTACTGATTTCTTCATTTACATTATATCTAAAATCTAATATCTTGTAACCTGCATCTGCTTCCTATAAATACTTAAGGTGCAGGTCCGATAAAATGTTTTTTTTTTTTACAATTGCAAAGCTGCTTTTAGGCGACAGAATCGCGGAAAATAAACTAAAATCAAACTAAAAAATATGTTGTTAACTTATACATATACATAACAAATTCGAACTTCTATTATAAAATACAGAAATTAAATATTATGTGAAATCTTATGTAGAGAATATATCCAGTCAACACAGTTTTTATTGCAAAAAAAATGTACACACAAAACCCAGTCAACCATATTATATGAACAAATTCACGATATCCCCTTCACTATTATGTCGTGCCTTTTCAAAAAATGCATCATGAATGCTCTAATGCAACTTGCACGTTCTATATACCCGACATACGTTTGTCCCGTTATTTTTGTGCATTGTACCATCGAAGATATTGATTCATATTTCATAGTCAGTTTACGGACCTACGTTAATCGGTCGGATTATAATAATTAATTCAATGTAGTTGTGATCATTCGGATGGTTTTGACTTTTGACGCTATTTTGACGTAACGCGACCAAATTACGTAGCTCTACGCTATCTGCCATTGACAACGGCTACACGCTCACTCTGAGACTGACGCCATAGTTATGGCTGAAAAGTACATAACAAAGAAATGATCAGTTCGTCAATTAACCTGTTAGACATTCTCCCGTCATTCTGGCCAAACTGATAGACTACAGTCTAAACTGATGCCATGACTGATCGTGTAACCGTTCTTTTTACTTCTCTGATACTACCATCGAAGAAATTGATATAGGCAGTTGACGGGCCTACGTCATTTGGTCGGATTATGTTAATTCAACATTAGTCGTGATCTGACAACTGAGATAACGTTGGTCTGTCTATGAATTAATTTCTTCGATGGTACATTCATACATTGTACTTCACAAGTCTTTTTGTGTTCCGAAGCCCGAATGAAGCCAATGATACGTTAACATTAAACGACCCGTCTAGGATAGAGTTACGTTCATTCCAAAGGATTATCCAATAATCCAAAAGATACCTTCGGGCTTTGAATTTTCAAATTTCACTTAAAAGGCCGCGAATTTACCTTAGACTTTACAAAGGCTTTTGATCCGATGAACCGTGGAATATAATGTTGGGATGGACAAGAACAAAAATATGAATATATCGAAAATAATGATCAAAGAAACGTTATCAAAGAATTTGTATTTGAATGTGTAGTGATGTGTAAAACTACATTTTGTGAATAAATAACTAATCCACGACCTCCGAGTCAACAGCCACGCTGTACGAAGGACGCGTTATTAGCTTAAAAATTTACCACCGACTATAAAATTTTGTATTTTTTTAGTCGATTAAAAATAAATCGATATAACAGCTGCATAATAGCATAGTGATGGTTAGGAAAAGAATATCATTTAAACGATCACCAAAAATATTTTTAAGACCCTAAGCATAAGCACCAAATAAAATAAATAACACCAAAAAAAATTAAATTGACTTTATAAAAAGAGTCCTAAAGTAAATCATATTATGATCCAAAATAAATAAACAAATGTAACAAATATTCTTTTTGATTCCCAAAATGGATAAATTGATCACCAAATAATGTCTTACGCAAAAATTATTTTTGATTCCCAAAATGGATAAATTGATCACCAAATAATGTCAACACACAAAAATTATTTTTGATTCCCAAAATATATAAATTGGTCTCCAAATAATGTCTTACACAAAAATTCATATTACAACCAAAAACCTTACTCTAAACTTGTTTGACGTCATCCAAAAAAAAATAAATATTGAACACAATATACACAATATACTACTTTAATGTAGGACAATAAGGGTCAATTCAGGCTTCACTGCGACGCGTGGATCCATACTAATATTATAAATGCGAAAGTGTCTGTCTGTCTGTCTGCCTGTCTGTATGTCTGTCTGTTATCTCTTCACGCCCAAACTCCTGAACCGATTTTGCTGAAATTTGACATAGAGATACTTTGAGTCCCGGGAAAGGACATAAGATACTTTTTGTCCCGGAAAAATGTACGGTTCCTTCGCGATAAACGAGTTTTGGCGCAACGGAGTTGCGGGCGTCGTCTAGTATAATATGCATAATGCATATTTTCTAGTCGTTTACACAATAATTATATTCTGAAACACATAATCAAGAATCAAGATAAATAAATCTATCGTAATTCGTAGACAATATACCTACTCAAATTCCATTACCATGCTAGTTTTTTAGACATTGTTAAACATCTGTTCATATCCTTATTCATTGTTCTGACAATTATTGAAAAAGTAAGACAATACTTTATTACTTAAGAGAAACGGCTAATACCGCTATTGGACTGCCCGCGCCCACGCGCCCTGGGTTCAGACGCTGCATGTCGAAATTATTGATAGATAATAATAATACAATAATAATAATTGATGACACTTGCACTACTCCCTAAGTTGAACAATACCTAGTAAAACGAAAAAAGAATTACTAAAATTGGACTGGTAGTTCCAGAGATATGCGAACACAAACATAAAACATAAATTACACATTAAATTATACACATTTTAAATTTGGTACATTTGTTCAGACGCTGATATAGACTAACATATACGATTATTATTTTTAACAAAAAATTAAAACCGACTTCCAAGGTAAAAACAATAATAACATTCTTATAATAATTATGAACTAAGAACTAAAAAGTATTAAATAATTTTCCTCTCTAAATGTGCCTTTTTCCGAATTCAGCTAAACCTCAACTATTTCTGTACTCAACCTTCATCATTTTGAAGTCGGTACCAGATATAGCTGAATCTTTATATTTTCTTTGACAGAAAATTTGAAACTTATGGAACTGGCACCGACTTCAAAATTATGAAGGTTGAGTACAGAAATAGTTGAGGTTTAGCTGAATTCGGAAAAAGGCACATTTAGAGAGGAAAATTATTTAACACTTTTTAGTTTTTAGTTCATAATTATTATAAGAATGTTATTATTGTTTTTACCTTGGAAGTCGGTTTTAATTTTTTGTTAAAAATAATAATTTCACTCTTTTTAGTTACCTAGTAGATAAACTATAATTAGTACCAATTTAAATTGTATATAAAAAATAGTTTTATATTGTCTTCACTATATGTCATTGAGGCGCTCTGTCGGCGCTATCGCTTGTCCGAACTCCGATTGTTGTTCATATAGTTTTAGTTACACGATGTATTCATTAGATTTCGCTGAGGTGCTCCTGAATCGCAGTATCGCTTGTTTGTAGGAGTTTTATATAGTTGTATTGGCTGTGTGAAATCAGATATGTGTCACCATTGGTGTGAGCAGTGAGCATTGAAATTTGAATTGTCAACATTTTGAGTGGTAATTATTGATCTCGTATTGTTATTAGAAATATTAATTAACCCTCCAAGATGACCTACGTCATAGTCCGCGAGTTTATAAGTGGTCGTCGGTGGTAGTGAACTAGTGAGTAGTGACTTAGTGACCATACCACCCTACGCGTCGAATTACTGCGTTTATTCTACGTATCTTATTACAATTTGTTAAGACTGTTATGAGTCACACCCCAAGGCCCAAATATCAGGTAGATAAATTTAAATAATACATTTAAAAAAATCTAAGTGAACACAACTCTATGCGTGCTAGGTAATTTAACAATTTAACGCTTCAACTCCAAAGCGGCCGCCAGAACAATGGATTTCCAAGAATCCGCGATCGAAGGATGAGCCGAATGAAGGATGCGCCCAGCCGAAGGATGAGCCCAGCGGCGCGGCGAGTATATTTTCAGTGTCATAATAATATTATGATATTAATATTTACCTTCATTATTGTAATACATAGTACTATCGCATGAGAAACTTGGAAAGCCGGCCTCGCGGCCGCCTGCGCCTTTCTCAAGCGATACTATATTGTACTACATTAATGAAGATAAAGTTTAAAATCATATTATGACACTCAAAATGCTTGCAGCGCGGCATTACCTGACATTAGAACTTGAATAGGTACGACGCAATGCCGCGATGTTTACGCACACGCCGCGCGGCGCGCGGCGGCGTGCGGCGACGCCGCACCGACCGCCGTGTATAAACAGCCTATATTAATAATTGGTGTTGTTATGTACATAATTATTATTATTGTATCCATACCTATGCCTTGTTAGTTGTACTATTACCTATTTTGTGCCATGAGACATTGGTGACCTTAACACGACGTGGTAATGATGATGATGACGATGATGATGATGATGATGATGAATTTTAATTGCGTGGGAGTATAATATGCTTTCTGTTCTTAAAACAACGCCGAAACTCCCAAACGTGTATCTATAAGGAGTCAGGAGTTCTCTCAGCATCTTCGAAACCATGGTATACCTTGACCCAATATTAATTTTTTTGGTAGCATATTCTTAGTACACTTCACATAAAACTAAAATTACCATATGTTTCCATATAAATTTCGAGGAGTTCCCTCGATTACTCCTGGATCCCATCATCAGGTCACCACTTTTGTGAAAATGGGACCAAATTGGAGTGAAACCTAATACAACAAAACAAAAATTTCGAAAATCGGTTCACAAACGGCGGAGTAATCGTTGAACATACAAAAATAAAAAAAAAAATAAAAAATATCCACAGCCGAACATATAACCTCCTCGTTTTTTGGAAGTCGGTTAAAAAATGGGCAGTTCTGGAATTATTACATACATACGCGTCGAAATTATTGATAACCTCCTTTTTTGAAGTCGGTTAAAAATAGGTGCATTTCTGGCAGGCGCTTAAACACAAGCCATAAACAAGTGACCTATGTTTGGGAATCCCTGTATATTATTTGGAATTTAACGTGAATTTAACAAAATATTCTAGCGATCGTTAGCTTTTTTTAGCCTCCCAAAAACTGCCAAATTAAAACTCGTGAACTAAAATATTGGTAACACGTATTTAGTGACAATAAATAATATTTAGTCGGAATTTAATTTTAAAGGCGTCCATATATTTTTAGGGCAGTCAATAATAAGAAAAATAGCATTCATTTGATAATATTTTAGGAAACGTAATTTGGTGATCAAAATATCCATTTTGGTGATCGCTTCGAATTTTATTGGTAGCAATTAGGTACATTTTTGGGCATCTTTTAAACATAAGCCAAAAGAATTCATGTGACGCCCGTATTCAGGCAAATGTTTTTTCATACATTGTCGCACAGTTAAAATGATATACATTTCCTTTTTCATAACTGCACAAGTTGTACGTCGATGGGCCATATAACATTTTTACGACATCCTGCATAGCTGGCTCTAGAGCTACTTTGTAATTTCAAATTAAGGTTCAGATTATGGGCTTTGGAGCTAAGTTGTTCACGTTCCTAAGTATTATGTGACTTTGTGTTGTGAGTTGTAACTTTTTTATTACTTTCTTTATTATAACTTGTATAAATCCTTCGATCGCGGATTCTTGGAAATCTATTGTTGTCGCGGTTACCAGTGTCCTTATGGGGCTTGATGGATTAAATAACATGTAACCCATAGTAAGTTTCTTGAAGTCTTAGGTAATATAATTAAAATAACGTGGCACAGAATTTTATACAGATTGTGACATTGTGTGTTAAGTTTTGTGCCTCAATGCGCTGTTTAGTCTTTAGGATTTTGTATAGTTTCAAAAATACCTGAATATATAAAAATGGATTTCTAATTGTGTTAGTAACGCTATAGCTCGATAACGGCTGAACCGATTCTGCTAATTTTAGTCTTAAAACATTCGTAGAAGTCCAGGGAAGGTTTTATAGTGACACAAAGTTCACCGGGACAGCTAGTCTTATATATAAAAATGGATTTTCAAATGTGTTAGTCGCACTAAAACTCGAAAACGGCTGAACGGATTGGGCTGATTTTAGTCTTAAAATATTCGTAGAAGTCCAGGAAAGGTTTTAAAGTCACTTTAAAACCTTCCCTGGACATGTGACACAAAGTTCACCGGGACAGCTATTAATATGATATTGAAACGAATATTGTTTCAGTTCATTTCATGAGGATTTTTATTCTTTACAATTTTAAGCGACATAATAATATAAGTTTCAATTTCTACAAGTAATTAGTAATTACCATACTTCCAACAAAGTACTTTTTAAACCCTTCTTATATTTTCTACAAAAGAATTCTGACACTTTTAAAGCATCGCTTATTTGAAAGAGAGTTAATTAAATTAATCTAAATACTTTAATAACACTTTACATCAAAGTTGAAAAATGTTTTTTCTTCTTGAAAATACAAAAGTGTTTATGAAAATTTAAAATTGTTGTCATTTTGTTGAGATCAATTTTCATCAAAAGATTGAATGAGAATCGCTCGCGACGTTGAATATTTTAGGCCGCCATTTTGGTGAAAATTATTAACTCGTTACAAGAATTCGACGTTCAAAAATTATGAATTTAGTTCTATTAGTTGACTTGATGATGATGAGTCAGTTGACTTTAAATGCTTACTTCCATACTAAAAATATAAATGCGAAAGTTTGTCTGTCTGTCTGTCTGTTACCTCTTCACGACCTAACCACTCATTCGATTAAGCTGACATTTGGTATGTAGACACTTTCAGTCCCGTGAAATCTAAGGATACTTTTCTACCCGGAAAAAATGTACGATTCCCGTGCGATTAACTGGCGAAAAGGAGTTGCGGGCGTCATCATCCGATGTATGCAGTATGACGTCTATTATAGATCAGATAAAAATAGCTTATTTTCGTAGCCCTCCCCAATATTGCCCGATTAGAATGTCACACGTGTGACTTTAGGGGAGGGGGCCAGGCCCCCTCATTGTTTATCTCCAAACCAACTAGCAACAAACTAGTTATAGCCACGATTAAACTACCATGGTCTTAACCAGACCAGCTGTAAGCTACTGGCCCTTTCGAAAAAAAAAAGTTAAGGCTTTTTTATTGTATGGGCAAATTATGACGTTGGGGCATTTCTAATAGAAACGTAGAAGTTAAACTCTTTCAGCGCTGCTACTTTCACTGCAAACTCTATATGAGGGGCACATACACATCCTACAGTATTATCACATGATATTTGTTACTAGAGTAAACTAATTCATGTTGGATGTACTTTTTGATCCATCATGCAATAAATACTTAAAAAAACATCATTTTCGAATTCCGAGTACAAAAACCTTCTCTCGAAATTGAAAATCAGTTGCATGAAATTAATGAATTCTGCATATCAGCTACAAATGGCCTCCTTTTGTTATTGTTATTGAAACCAATATACTGAAGACCAGACGATTTCAATAAAAATTTTCCATTACGGGAATAATTAAAAACGTTCTTGCTGATGTAGCGATTTGCAACAGGAACAAAACTCACTCTACAATACCCGTATTCATTTATTTAATACACAATCACATTTTATAGATTTACGCCTAAAACTTAAAGCTCTCTAAAGCATAGGTATTTTATTATAGACAAAGAAATCGTGATGAAACTATTACCACTTCAGCATTGTTTGTGGCTATTTTGATAACTTAAGATTTCGATTATTGCTTAACGTTTTCTTTAATAAGGATATTTTTATTGATAATACAGTTCAGGGGGCGATAGGCAAAAATGTACTACAATTCCATTGATTGTATTACTAAACGGTCATACATTAAGGCCGTCCCCCGAGCAAACGACCTTGGCCATACATTTGCCGCGTTAACGAGATCGCACCAAAACCCTATTTTTTTTAACTTATCTTAGTTCCAAATTGACCTAAAAATAAATAAAACGGGGAATATGTAGTTTATGATAATATTGTCGATCTCTTGGCGAGTGTTTCAAATAAAAGTAATTTGTAAATACTAAGGAGATGCGCGCTGAATGTATGCTTGAATTGTAATAAATTGGCTTTACTTTGGAAGCTGATATCATAAGTATAATAAACGAAAATAGAAAATTTAAAACGTGAAAAGGAATGTTAAGATACTTACTGAAGATTATTGCTGTATTTTTATTATAACTCTGTAGCTTTCAAATTATGAGTTTATACGGCTCTAAATACGGTAAATTACGGATTATCCGTAGGGAACGCCCTTAAAGCTAATAAATTATTAATAATGCGATACACTTCGTTTGCTTCTCCATATTACTAAACGGTCATACAAAAAAATGCCGCATACGGTCCATGATCGATGGCGATTGTGCACGCTAAAGACAGTTTCGCAATAATGGCGACATACACACATCATAGCTCTGAGTGGAGAGGGCCACTCAATATAATATTCCCAAACTCAAATCATCTTACACTGAAAATACCATTTCAATAATAATTAGTGTCCGACCGAAGCTTCGGCTTCGGCTTCGGCCGCCTTCGGCCAAAAAAACCACCTTCGGCTTAGGCCTAAATCCCGGCCGAAGCCGAAAATTTTGCCGAAGGTCCGAGCAACCGTCGAAATTGAACGAACTGTAAACTGTTACGAAAGACTGAGTGAGTCGTGAGAGAGCGACGCGACGGACCGGTAGTGTATGCAGAGGCCGCTGGGAATCACTGTGAAATACAATACGCAAACACTAACTTCTTAATAAGTCATTTAATTATTTATTAAGAAGTGAATGTTTGTTTATTTTATTTATTAGTCTAGTTTCGGTCCAGTCGAGTAAAACAAAAACTGATTGATTGGTCTAATTATTGTTATTTGTGAAATATAGAAATTATTATTTTTTGCAATAGTTCAGTCAACAAAGTAGTTGTAGAAGGCTTGAGCGGGAACCTAAGAGATTTCTGCTGGAACTTATTCAGGGTGCTTAGGGATAAAACATACTAAAAGTCCTGAAGTCTAGGAGGTGAACCGGAGTGAGGGCAGAGTGCCAAAAGTCTCAATTTTTGGTTTTTGGCTAATAACTAAAAAATGACGCGTTGTAGCAAAAAACATTCTACGATGAAAAAAACTTATTAAATTCTCTATAATTTTGTTTCTATACTCTTTTTCCGAATTCTCATCCGTTTTCGAACTACACATTTGAGTCATTCCTTAAACTTAATTAATTATTTGTAGTCCACAAATTATTAAGTAATAAATAAATCATGAAATTACAAATTTTTATTACCATCTTTAAATCAACTTCTCTATGAGACAGTCAATATTTCAATATTGAAGTTTTGAAATACTTAATTTTAATATTAATTGTAGCTTGTAGATAATATTGAACAAAACTGTATTTATTAAAAAAGATAAAACCGACTTCAAAACTCCGTATCTCCAAAAGTACTGAACCGATTTTGTTGAAACTTGCACTATTCCCTAAATTGAACAGTACCTAGTACAACAAAAAAAGAATTACTGAAATCGGAATAGGAGTTCCGTTCCAGAGATATGCGAACACAAACATATAAACATGCATACATTCACTTAACTCTTGTAATTTGGCACATTTTTTTAGACGCTGATACAGATTACAAACATATACGAAAATTGGGCAGTTCTGGAAATATTACATACATATTGCATACGCGTCGAATTTATAACCTCCTTTTTTTGAAGTCGGTTAAAAAATTATTAATTACTGAGAGTCGAACGATTAAGATTATAAACCTTCGGCTTCGGCTTCGGCCGAAGGTTGTGGCGATTGCCGATTAATCGGCTTCGGCTTCGGCTTCGGCCAAAAATAGACCTTCGGTCGGACAATAA
Source organism: Polyommatus icarus (assembly GCA_937595015.1). Taxonomy (NCBI): domain Eukaryota; kingdom Metazoa; phylum Arthropoda; class Insecta; order Lepidoptera; family Lycaenidae; genus Polyommatus; species Polyommatus icarus. Next base: position 7,397,327 of record OW569330.1, on the reverse strand, counting down.
TAATAATATAATATGCATCTATGGACGCTTCACACCACGTCAGTCTGGCCCCGTGGCCCGTGTTCGCAGTACCTGAAGGACTTGTGTTACGGGTACCAGACAACGGAAATATATTTAATACTTTTATGTCTTTGATTATATACACGATGTATAATATTATGTATAATCAAAGTTTCATACTATACATATAATATAATATTTAAGATTTTTAGTATAATATAATGATACACAAAATATGATTCATACAGGAACTTTGAAAACTTTTTGTTCCGTCGGCGGGATTCGAACCCGCGACCCCCGGCGTGAGCTACCAACAGCCCACCAACTGAGCCACAGAGGTCGTCAATAAAAGAAAACTTCCAATAGATCTATAAATATCTGCTTTGACGAATAACCGAAACCCATTGGATACCTTACAAGGGCGAAAGACGATCTTGACGCAATAAAATTAGACTTTATCGGACGTAAAAAGTGGAGGGGGAGGCGACCTACTTCCGCGACCCTCTCGAGTACCCCTCCATTGCGCGACTTGTTCGCTTAAAGCCCGCTAACTGTATGAACAAACTTCGATGTAACGATCATTATAGCTTAGTCAGGAAAAATGAAAGATCAAAGCATCTGAAATTAATAACGCAACTAATAAAGTTGAAAATGGTGACTTTTTAAAATAGGTATCTTGCTTGTTTACTAATTAATCCTTCAAGCCCCATACGAGCACCGGTGATGGCGACAACAATAGAATACAATGGCATTTCCAAGTAGATATGAGCGCCGCGCCGGCGGCGCGCCGTCGTCGCCGCGAAATCTCACGACGCGCCGCCGCCGAGGAAAAAGAACGACGCGCCGCCGCGGCTCTTGTCGTGCATTTTCTTTAGATATTTCGCCAAAATGTAATTACATTTTTAGAAAATTGGTACTTTTTAAAGTTTTATAACTAATATAGTTACTTCGCAGAATTTGTTCCTTGTTAGCAACACGATCGAATAGTGCAATAAAAAAACAATGTCCACGAATTCTGCCAATCCCGGATTTTTTTAAGTCATAGAACTAAAAAGTTCCACGGGTTATGGATTTGGCATTTTTACCCGTGGTAGTGGTAATGATTAGCTTTCCTATAAAGTAACATGCGCTTTCGGCATCGACTTAGTTTAGTCAGAAAAAAGAACTGAAAATCGATTTTCTTTGTTTTTATGGCCCCCATAAATGATAGCGGACCGAAAAAGGGTTCATAATGTAGCTTTTTGTATGTCCTACAAACATTATATAACGTGTTTTTGTCTAATCTGTACCAATTTTGAAATATAAAAACTTTTCACTTTTTCATGAACGCGGGATTGGGATTTTCTTTTTGAGATAATTCAAAAACTATTTAAGTGAGACACGGGGGTGTTTTACTCGAGGATTCGTAATTAAGTGCCCTTTCGATTTAACTAATAAAAAGACGATGTCCGAAATTTTGGTCGAAAAAAAAACACTGTGCGCCGCGACAACAATAGAATACAATAGCATTTCCATGAATCCCCGGAATATTATACTTATTTATTTCTTAATCTCTAAGTACTTACCAAATATTAATACAAATACTGCATTTATAAATAAAAAATATTTATTGTTCAATGAACACAGTTTCCTAAAGATTGAACACATAATTATTGCAGTGAGACCTATACTTAATATTTTAAACAAGACACGACTAACTAAGTATTAATAACTGCTTTGTTTTATTCTTACTTCTTATCATTAATACACATAATAGTTTCATCTAACAATATCCGCCATGACACGGTTCTCGAAGTGAAAAGATTTCACGAGTCTCGGAGGTGGCGGTAACATTCCGCGAAAACGGATCTAATCCTCGGATAATTTTCCGTCGTCGGATGTCAAACTCCCATCCGCGGTCAGCGGTGGCCGGTGAGATGTCCTCGAATCCGTGGTGGAAACTATTTCATTCATACAAAAGAAATGTCAGTACTGTCAAAATGACATCAAAATCGGAAAGTATTCACTTGTCATTTGCTTGAAAGTGAAATAGTTTCTGCAATCGGGAAGATTCCGCGCGGAAACGCTTAGTGAATCGCCCCGCAGGTCACGCCGCCGACGCCGCTGCCGCCGCGCCGTAGTAATTTTGGACCGGCGCCGCCGCCGTGGAATTGAGTGACGGCGCTCATATCTATTTCCAAGAATCTCCGATCTAAGGATTAAATACCTATTCGATTATACCTATTGATGATTTGTATTATAATACAATATCTTATAATACAGAAACGATTAGGTATAGAAAGATTTATATTTTATATTCATACTATATTATGAATGCAAAAAAATGTCGTAAACTGTTTTGTCTTGACAATAGGACTACAATTCAAAGTTCACGCTTTATACGTAAAACTTGCACTATATGTGCACCGATACGAACTATCTAGACTAGACGTGTGCCCGCGCCGACCCGCCGCCGCCGCCGCCGACATTTTTTTGACGCCGCCGCCGCCGATTTGCATTCGGCGTAAAGTCGGCGCGACTTATTAATTCTAGTCAACTACGTACGTATGTTACCATTTGTTTCTGATATCTATGGTAATTGGTATGTTTTCGAAAAAGACCGAGCGGGGAACGGAATCACATAAATACGCTGTGCAAAGACTGAAGACACCGCGCCACTTTGAGACGAGTATAGGTATCGTCACGAGTTTTGATCGTTGTTTCACTGTAATAACTTACACTTTTTATACACTTTTTCCACTTTTATTATTTTATTGCAATTTTGTTTTACACGACCGGTTTCGATAAAATCATCATCAGGTGTAGTGCAGGTAATTTTAAATTTTTAAAAAATTGGTAAACAAAAATAGGGTTGTCAGCATCATGAAAAATTTCTACCATTTAGTACAATTTTCGACCAAAAACAATTTCTTCTACCAAAAAATTACAAACTAAATTTTAAATGTACTTATAGCCTTTGATATAAAGTATAAACCTTTGATATTAATAAATTAATGACTAAAATAGGAGTTGTACTCAAATAGCAACATAATTAATATAAACTGAGTCAAAATATTCAATTAAAAAACAATAATTACATTAAATAGATCAACAATTCGATTTAAATGTCCTATAACTAAAACTACTAAATAATTATATTATAATAATAATTCATAAAATGTCAATTGTTAAATAAATAATGTCATAAAATAATAAATTCATATAAATCGTGTCAAAGTAATGCCAATGTCAATATTATGTAAAATTTCTAATACTAAATTAAATGTCAAACTTAAAATAAAATTATGTCTAATAAAATGTTAAGTATCCTGTAATAATATAGAATTTGAGAGGCATGTCTGATCGTTAAGAAGATTCCCATATTTCTTGTGTCTATTTATTTCCAGCGCTTCTAATGCATCCATCTTCCTGCTTTTTGGTAAAACGTGTAGATATTTAATGCCTTTATCGGGATCAAAGAAATGGTCATTATTATTTAGGTGTTCCGCAAATGTAGATCTGTCTGTTTTCTTCTTCCATGCTGTTAAATGTTCTTTAATTCTAGTGTTAAATTTTCTACCCGTTTGGCCTATATATATTCCTTGACATGTATCGCAGGTAAGTTTATATATACCACTACTATCCGTGATGTTATATTTGTCCTTATTGTTACATAATATATTTTTGAGGGAACCTGTCGTGTAGAACGCTACCCTTGTATCCTTGTTTTGCAGAATTCTCTCAAATTTCCACCAAGAAGTTACGGTACGTTCGATATCATATATTTTGATCGTTGGTCTTGAAATGCGCAGTTGTCGTAGTTATCAGTTGTCATTGTTTTATTTTATTTTCCTTTTAAATTATGGTCAACTTGGGGAAGACCGGCATACTTTATTTGAAGTTGGCTTTGAACTACCCCTATTTGTTTTGTAATGACTCTAGAAAGACGGTGTTCACAGTAGATGACAAAGTAATCTTTTATAAACCTAATACAGACGTTAGATATCCCCACGCATTAATTGTGTGGCAAATATACTTGATATTTCGCAAACATCTTGTAGACGGACTTTCCTAGTCTTTGGGGCAAGTCCGTCTAAAGGTGATTTTCGACATCGTATGTACACTAAACAGACTAAAAACCAAACAGTGACATCTATAAGTAGGAGGTATTGAAGAAGAAACTATGCTGTTATAATCTTAAAGCCTCATTTAATTTGGACGTGACTCCTACGACAGTCAGTGCTTTAAGTGCAGCTTGACTATTGGAGAAGATAAAAACGTTTTTATTAACTAGGGCCATCTCCAGGCTTTCTAGTGAACAACCGAGGATAGGGAAGACTTCAGCCTGAAACACGGTCGCAAACTCATGGCGAGTTTGCCATGGCAGGCCATGACATGTGACCAACTCTTGTGGCCATAATGTGATAGGCTAAGCACCTGAAGCACTTATAATTCCCGACCTCCACAACACAATTATGACCTCCATTACCCGTCGACTTTGATCGTAAATAGATTTGCTGGTGACGCGCCGAGGCGACTTATTTATTAAATCCAAAACGGGCTTCAACTAGAAAGTTAATAGTTATCATCATTATAGTTTATGTAACATTATTATATTTTGTATGTACTTCCAGAGCAATTTATTCTGTTATATAACCAAATTAGGTCTGCCATATGCCTATATAATTTGTGAAAATTTCAACAGCGAAGCCTTTGTAAATTGTAATATGGTTCAGTTTTTACCCTTAAGGTAAGGAACCCTAAAAAAAGGAAAATTATCTCTATTCTCTGTTATTACTCATTATACTAGTATGTTAAGGCGGACGAAGTAGCGGGCAACAGCTAGTTAAAAATAAAATCACATAAAAGCAGGTATATTGTCACTTTTGTTTGAAAAATCAGCAGTACAACATTAGAAAATACATGTTGTATGCGAAACTCGAAAGTGATTATCAGGTTATTTCACACTACAGTTTCAGAAACACTTTTAATATTTATTTAAACAGTTGTTCTTTATTTTAATCACAATATGTATAATAATAATAATAATAATATAATAATATCTATGGACGCTTCACACCACGTCAGTCTGGCCCCGTGCTAAGTACCTAAAGGACTTGTGTTACAGGTACCAGACAACGGAAATATATTTAATACTTTTATACTATACACATATTTAAGATTTTTATTATATCATGCACATATTTAATACACATCCAGACCCGGGAACATTGAAAACTTTTTGTTCCGTCGGCGGGATTCGAACCCGCGACCCCCGGCTTGAGCGTCCAACGCGCTTACCACTGAGCCACAGAGGTCGTCTCACGAGAGGTCGTATTAAGTACATAATAGTTAATTATGTACTTAATACTGGTACAGGTAGTGGTACTTACAATATGCAAAGTTACCGAGAGTGCCAGCGACAGCTCCTTATTCCGTTCCGTCAAACGTCTTATTAAAAAGCCAAGTTGGGATGTTTAAACGAAGTTACAACCACTCCAATCACGCTCTAAGGCTCGCGAAGTTAGACAAAGGGCTCAACCCTTCAGGCGAAACTCAACTCGTTATCTAACCCGTAATCACAACAAAAATCATTTAAGGCCTCTATATCCGCCAATGACTTTGATCATTGTCTGTCAGTGCGAATATCGACGTAAATGACATTAAAATAACATTCATAACAGCTCGCCTTGTACGGTGGCGGTTACGACGCTCGCCGCGTCCATGATAGGGCGAAATAGGAGAAAAAATCTTTTTAAGGCTTAATATAATACATATTTCAAAAAAGTAAAAAAACCAAATTATCAACTTATGTATTGCAAAGCAGTAGATATTGTTTATATATTCTTTCGATAAATAATGAAGGAGTAAAGTGGTTTCATTCAACGATTTGGAGGTGATTTGGTTTTTTATTTCTTTATTATGTGATACCGATAGAAAAAGTATGGCAAAACCACGTTACGTATCATATCATGTAGATTAGTAATTATTTTTTTTCAGATATAATTTCTCTGTTAATGCCGATGAAAAGTGGTTTCATCAGCACGCTTTTTTCGCGAGAGGAGCCTTAAAACAAATCAACTATTTGGTAAAATATCGAGTGCTTGATGTGGTTTGTTTAGACCTAGTTATTTCGTATAGAATAGTAACTTGAACTATGAACTAACGCTACATTTTAAAAGTCATTAAAGAGACAGCTATTTTACCCTGAAATAATCGGCCAAGTGCGAGTCGTACTCGTGCACGAAGGGTTCCGTACAAGTACCATTATAGAGCAAAAATAGGCCAAAAATTGTATGGGAACCCCCTTAAAAATTTAATTTATTTTGTTTTTAGTATTTGTTGTTATAGCAGCAACAATTTGTGTTGCATAATCTGTGAAAATTTCAACTCTCTAGCTATTACCATTCTTGAGTTACAGCCTGGAGACAGACGGACAGACGGACAGACGGACATACATCGAAGTCTCAGTAATAGGGTCCCGTTCTTACCCTTTGGTTACGAAACCCTAAAAACGAAGTAGCAAAAGCAGGGACATATTTTCGCCACATAGCAGAAGAGCGGTAAATTGCTACCTTATGTCATTTCTACGCCTAACTTTCAGTCTTCTGTCCCTCCGTCTTATGAGTAGGTCACGTGACATGACGCGAATTTAGTTTTAAACCTATGCCAAAAAAGCTCACGTAACGCAAAAACAGTTACCTCTTCAAAAAATTCAATAATGGTTTGACGCTGTTTTTCGTAGTTTTCCATCTTCTTATTTCTAGGTTCTATAAAACCCATAAAGTTAATTTGTGTTTAAAAAAAAATCATCTGTGCAATTAAGGCCAGGCGCCGGTCTCGGGTAATATCACATTAGGGTAATGAATGATCGGCGCCAATACCAATTAACGCGTTTACGCCGACAATTACAACTATCATACAGCGTATTATGTTGTCAAAGCAGCGATTTTACCTACTACTACTTTTGACCTTACCTTTTGACTTTACCTACTACCCCCGGTGAAAACAAAGGTAAAAAATTTAACGTGTCTCTTGTGAATTTGATTATGTATGTGAATTTGTGTGTGTCTGTGTCACATTAGGGTAATGAATGATCGGCGCCAATAAGTACTAATTACCGCATTTACCCCGACAATTACAACTATAATACAGCGGATTATGTTGTCAAAGCACCGATTTTATCTACTACTACTTTTAACCCCCGGTGAAAACAAAGGTAAAAAATTTAACGTGTCTCTTGTGAATTTGTTTATGCATATGAATTTGTGTGTGTCTATGACATCGTTAAGGATAGAAGTGTGTCTGTGTCGCATTAGGGTAATGAATGATCGGCGCCAATACCCTAATTACCGCGTTACAACTATAATACAGCGGATTATGTTGTCAAAGCACCGATTTACCTACTACTATTTTTAACCCCCGGTGTCAAAGTTTAAAAGTTTGACGTGTTTGTTTGTCTATGTATTTGTGTATGTTGTGATATCGTAGGATAGAAGTGTGATACTTTTTAATCAAACAATACAATCAGACATCAAAATCGTACTTAAATGTTAATCGCAATTTCTTATGTCAATGGTTAATCGGCTGTTTTTTAGAATTTTTAGCAGTCAAAAGTCAGTTTCACATTGACAGTTTTGACGTTTATAATACAGAGACTGATCCGGATTTTGCATCTGTAGTGTATTGTAAAACGTAGTGATTATATTCTCTTTGGTGTGTTGGATTGAAATTGCAGAATTCTGAATTGATAATATTCTGTACACTTTTGTTAATACATCTCGACGTGATCAAGTTGTTTAACACTAGTAGGTCTCGTTTCAATTCCATATATTATTATTAAAGAAAATTGACTCTTATACGACAAAAGGTGATAAAAATCCTATTCAGCAGTAAAAGTCCTATAACGGTTAACTCTATTATTTTTAGTTATAAAATTGAAGTAAGTAATCGGTTGTATCACGGGGAGTGCTCTGAGGAATTGTTCGGAATCATACCACCTGCAACTTTTCGCCATCGTCCCACGCGAAAAAAATACCATCCTCATCACCTTGATGAGTGGCAGTCTTCCACAGTGCGTTTCTCGCGTAACTTTCTACCGCGCACTGTAAAACTCTGGAACGAACTGTCACCAGCAGTATTTCCGGACCTATACGACCTGCAAACCTTCAAGAAAAGAGCGTATTCCCTCTTAAAAGGCCGGCAACGCTCCTGCAGCTCTTCTGATGTTGCAAGAGTCCATGGGCGACGGTAGTTGCTTACCATCAGGTGACCCGTCTGCTCGTTTGCCCCCTTATTTAATAAAAAAAAAAAAAAAAAAAGTAAGGCTATCTTCATAATTAAACACGGTAAAAATTTTGTGTTTCTTTTTAACAATCAGCATTTAGCAATAAGAATATATTATTGTACCTAGCAAATAACACAATGCTACATTATATTTACTCTCGCAACAAAAACAGTTGCATATTTTCTTGAAGAGAGAAAATATGAGATATTAAATTGCGAATCTCTACCTCAACCCTTCCTTATATTTCACGTGAGCCGTTTATTTAGCAACAAGAATGTATTAGTATCTAGCAAAAACAATATACACCTTTGACCTTACAAATCTGCTATATTATTATATCTAGAGTCTATTATAACAAAAACAGTCGCATATTTTCTCAAAGAGATATTAAATTGTGAATCTCTACCATTTTATCTCAACCCTTCCGTATTTCACGTAAGCCATTTCCGTGCCATTTACCCTGTTATCTAATAGTATTTAAGAAACGTATTTAAAGGCCGATGGCGCGGCGTGCCAAGTCACATTAAAATCGTATTAGCGAGCCATGTAACTGATACACCGAATAAATATAAGAAATTAATCTTATCTTAATTCTTAACCCTACCGGAACCTACGGAAAATGCCTTCTGCGTGTGTTGTAAAAATCAAACACGTATTAAGCGTAAACCTGCCAAAACAATGTCAATGTCAAACAAATTAACAATAATAATTAATTCCAAACTAAGTTAAATTAAATATCAAATTTCACAAAGCTCGAACGTCATTTCGATTTATTGTTAGTATAAATTATAATTGTAATTTCAAAAAAGTATTTAAATCGAGCGCTTCAAATTCATATAAAGGTCACAATGTGCGGGGGCAGATTCATTATTAAAGTTGGTAAAAGTATTTTCTATCACAATATTATCATCGTACTTTGAAATTTATATAAACATTTTTTCAATAAAAACTGTGTCGAACAGTCGTCATGTTTTTTATAAATAAAACTAGAAATTATAATATCAAGACACAAGGTCCAGCCAAGTTCAAAGAAAATCTAAATGATGAAATTGTCCATAATTGTCTTTGTAACCGACGTCCGAAAGAAGAAGGTTTTATACTAAGCTTTATATTTTAATCGGTATGTTCAACATTAAATAAATTAGGTACTTAGTTTTGATGTGTCTCTCCTGAAAAGTACCTAAAAATTACTCACGTGTTGATAAAACTTAAAAGACGATCAGTAACTTAACTGTTTCTATAATTGAAAGTTAATAAATATTTTAAATAAGAATTTAATAAACAGGGTGTGTAAGGGTGTGTAGTTCAGTGTGAAAGTAACAGAGCAGAATGAGTGACTTCTTTTCCACTTTTGTATGGGAAAATTCTTGACGCTGGGGCGCTTGCCGATACAAATCACAAAAAACCGGCCAAGTGCGTGTAGGGTTCCGTAGTACCCCTAGTTTTTGACAATTTTTTTATGGTCAACGAAGGTACATTTATAGCGAGTTTTACACTACTAACAACATCATCTCAGTTACTTTCAAAGGAATTTGAACGAAAAGTTCCTTAATATACTTCACCGAATACATTTTTTTTAGTTGATCGACTATTACTCAATTATTTATGAAGTCTTCTTAGCCGTGATAGTTTTCCTTTTAAATTCAGCATATTTCCTACCCCCGTGAATTTTTTCACATTTCCAGAACTAACCGTTTAGCTGGTAGAAGGGGGGGACACTGGACTCTAACGATTTTTTCCACTTTAAAACTTAATATTTCACAAACGGATCCCTAAATCGGAAAATGATCTATGAATACTCGCAATATTTTTAAAAAACCTATTCAACGACACCCCACACGATGGGGTGGGCGCGAAAAAAAATATTCATCCCCGCTTGATGTGTAGGGGAGGTACTATAAAAAAAATATTTTTTTACGATTTCACGTACCATTTTTTGCCAAATTACAGCTTTGTAGGTCCTATAGTCTCTGAGTAAAACCGCGGACAGACAGACAGACGGACGGAGAGACCGAAACTATAAGGGTTCCTTGTTGACTACGGAACCCTAAAAATAGCTCCTTCAGAGCTGTTACTTTCACAATAAAGTCTATATACGGGACACATACACACTCTAAACTCTAAAGTATTATCACCATGTTTTGTTACACCTTGTAGAGCAGTGGTTCTTAACCGGCGGTCCGCGGACCACTGGAGTCACAAAAATCAGAAGGTTCAGAAGTTAGTAAAGAGTATGCAGTCACAAAAATCACATTAGGTAAATTAAAATCTGTAAATTTTAGATTTTTGCCAAATGAAAAAATGAGTGCTAATTATAAATTTGTGCTCGACATTCTTAATCAAACCCTTAATTTAGGTGAACCAAGTGGGTGGTCCCCGGCAAGACAAACATTTGGTAAGATGTCCCTCATGACTGAAAGGTTGAGAACCACTGTTGTAGAGCAAACGCATTGCCACCAAACAAATCAACTGCCAAACGATGAACTCCTACTAGGAAACAAATGAGAAATCTGAACACCGAATTCTCGTTACGGAGATAGTAGAAAATCGCTTAAACCCTGTAATGAATGTTTACTGGCGAACTACGAATGAACTTGAAACTCAACATGTTCGTACTTCGTTCCGAAGTTGTACCGAAGTTACATTACTGCACTTCGGACAGAAGTTCGATCTATTGAGGTCTTACGTAATACTTTCAAAATTGCACTACCCGACTATCGGTTACGATTATTTTGTTTCTTCCGATACGATGCCAAATCTCGTATCGCGTTTCTAAATGTGAATACTTTTTCGATAACTGTTTTATGAATACTTTGCTCCAAGCCCCGAAACCAGTCATAAAATTTCATACTTTGATATTTCATATTATAACTTCTGAAAATTTCAATGTGTCTTGGTATTTAAATACTGTGTTATGAGTATTATACAAATATTTCACATCAGTAACTTCATATTTCAAATACAAACAAAAAATAATTATTATACAAACATTTTTAACACGTCGTCTAAATATAATTATACCTAATCATTTCATTTTTACAAATAATTAAGACGAGTTTTAATTTTTGTTTAGCATAATGTAAACAAAATTAAAAACAAAACAATAATGAGTTCAATAAATCCATACTTATATTACAAATGTGAAAATGTGTCTGTCTGTCTATTACCTCTTCACGCCCAAACCGCTGAATTGATTTTGCTGAAATTTCGTATAGATATACTTTGAGTCCCGAGAAAGGACATAGGATACTTTTTATCCCGGAAAAATGTACGGTTCCCGCGCGATAAACAAATGGCGCAACGGAGTTGCGGGCATCATCTAGTATTCTAGTAGATAATATTACTTTTAAAGACTACGCTATCTTCACTTACCTCATAATATCATATAATTTACTAGCGACCCGCCCAGCGTCGCACGGGTATAAAATATATAGCCAATGAAAAAATGATTAAAATCGATAGCCTATCACGATCCTTCATGTGGTCTTCTTCTTATCTGTGGCAAATAACATTAAAATTGCTCCAGTAGTTCGCGAGATAAACCCTTTCAAAGAATTTTCCCCGTTTTTTTTTCACATTCTCCTATTAGTCTTAGCGTGATAAAATATAGCCTATAACCTTCCTCGATAAATGGGCTATCTAACACTGAAAGAATCATCAAAATCCGTTGCGTAGTTTTGAAGATTAAAGGGAACAAAGGGACATGAGGGAAAAAAGTGACTTTGTTTTATAATAAGTATAGAATATAGAATTAAGTATAATTATTTAAAAGATACTCGTATTGATGCGATCTGTCATAATAATTGTCATATTTTTTGTGAGATTTCTTAATTTTTGTTTTGTTTAATGTAAGTGAAAATTAATAATAATTAACAAGTTCAATAGATTACTTTTAAAGACTACGCTATCTTCACTTATCTGATTCTACCATGTATTCGAAAGATGTCGATGCGATCCGTCATAATTGTTTGTCGTCGACAACTGGGTCGACGGCACTCGACCTGGCGGGCTCGTCGCTGAAGAATTCGGTGTTACAAAATTGTTAGGATGCTCAGCTCTAGCGATTTCGAGTTGCCCGAATATTTTGGAGACTGGGTTTTATTTAGAACTAGACTAAAACGCGGAATTTGCTATTTAGGGTGAGGGCTAAACGAGCGTAATCTTGTGAGTCGTGAGTCGCAGAAATTCGGTCGCGTAAATTATTTTTCATACAAAATCATGATTTTAATTATACATCATACATTTTAATCATGACTCACAAAATTACGCTCGTGTGAATCAAACAGGACTTTTGTATGAAACTGAATGCAGCAAAATTTCTGCCAGCTGAAATTCTGCGACTCACAACCAAAAATTACGCTCGTTTGACGGACCTTGACGGAACAACCAGCAACAACGTCCAAAAACAGTTTGGATACAGTCTCGAGTGTATCAAACAGAAAAATATGCTTTTGTGTCTAAGCTGTGACATTGACATTATGAATGTAGATGTTACAACTCAAAACATATTGCAAACATACAAACTTCTTCATGCCTATAAAATTGGCTCAGCAGTTTAAGTATAAAGACGTAACAGAATATATACACTACAGATAATACACACTTTCATATTTAAATATAAATAAGCACCCTAGAACCGAAATAAAAAGTATTTAATCTAATGTAACATAACGACTTTAACAAGGCGCTAACGACAGCGAAAAACTAGTGTATAAATGTAAAGTATCCGAAGTTCTCACATTACTTAAGAAGATTGGAGTGAGCTCGGGTCTGAATAATAAGAACCAGCAAGTGCTATTGTATTAAGTAGAAATATCTAGAAACTTCTGTATAATAACGTGGAACGATCTCGAATTTAACTTCTGTTCAAGTGTTAACGGTATTCTGATTTAGCTGTTTTTTGTTCGTTATAATTTGATTATATTTGGAGACGGTGTGTGGATTTTTTAGGTTACTTGTTCTCTAATTTCGTTTTAATGTCTCAAATCATAAAATATGTTCATCTGTAGTGTTACTCATAATAATACGTCTTGTCTTAATAATAATTGTATAACGAATGGTAAAGTGTGTCGCACTTTATATATTTTTGTCAAAGTAGGTTGGTGCAACCGACTATTAGCTGAGTCACGAAGCTCTTTTTCCCAAGCGCTGCTGCTGCATATAAAATAGTCAAAAAGATAGACATTACACCTTACACCACGCAGATACTGACCGACCACGGCGGATTCGCCTTCTACTTGAACAGATTCAAGCTGAAGGAGGATCCGTCGTGTCTGTGTCAGCCCGGAGTCGAGGAGACGGTTCCTCACCTGCTATTCGAGTGTCCAATTTTTGCTAGCAATAGATACGATATTGAACAAAAGTTGGGCACATCGATAACAGGTGAGAATCTGCCATCCATCCTGGGGGGGAAAAAGCGGGACATCTTCCTAGCTTTTTGCAGGAAGATCGTGGGTGTAGTTTATAAGAGAAATAGCAATATTATAATCTGTGATACTAATTAGGTTCTATTGATAGCTGTGATATTAGGATAGTTTTTGTATTGTGCCGCTGTTTTATTGACTTTTTTATACTATTTATATTGTATTTAATTTTAGAATTTTTATTTTTGTTTTGTAATTATAAATTTAAAAATGTGAAATAACAAGCCCTGATAATGTTAGGGGGAGGATTTTATAAAAAAAAAAAAAAAAAAAAAAAAAAAAAAAAAAAAAAAAAAAAAAAAAAAAAAAAAAAAGACTATTAGTTTTAGGACTTTAAACTCGGAAAGAATATGGATAGTTTTCATAGTAAAATGTACGGTTCCTGCACGTTTGGATCGATCAAAATTCAGATATATAAAGCCATAAAATATTTCTAAATATTCATTGATACCAAGAAACCTTTTAAACGTTGCCTACTAAATATTTTATTTCTATTTGCGCAGAAGTCTAGATATAAATTTAAAAGTTGCCTTTCGAATAAATTCGTTATAAATTATACCAATTTACACACAGTACCTCACACTCGACAATCTACATAGAAAACGCTTACAACCCTACCACGAAAAACTATCCGATTGCTCTCAGAATTTCGTAGCATATTTGCATTTATAGCGTAAAATTTTACATTACATAGATCCTACAATTTCTTTTTTGTTGCTTCCTAACCAAACGGCAAAAATAAATAATAATACTTAGGTCCTGTTTTAACACTTCCTGATAACTGCCTCATAGGCTATCCAAAACTTATTTGACAGATAGAGTAAGGACTAAGGAGTATTAGTTGTGGATAGCCTATCTCTTACTTGTCAGAAAGTGGTGAGACGTCCCCTCAGACTTTTCAACGTTATATTACGTTATAATTGTTTTGCATTTAACTAGAATACTATTTTGTTGTTTTATAGAAAACAATAAAAGGGATCCGTGTTTTTGGACCCTCACAAACAAAACGGGAGAAAAGTTCGTATGGAACAATAGAAGAAGTGCAGGAAAAGGCTATCGGTTATATAAAAGAGATGATATCCAATCGAAAAGCTATAATACCTTCACCCTTGAGCTGTATTCTGACCCACCCGACAACCGACACGAGCACTCTCTATTCCTTTTACTCTCATAACCCAGTGGGACGGACGACCGACACGACTGGCGAGAGATCAGGCGCAGGACCGACTTTTTACATGCCCATCCGACGCATGGATCATCTTACTTGTCAGACAATCAAGTGATCAGCCTGCATTGTCCTAACCAAACTTGGAAATAACACGTTTCCAACGCGGGAATCGAACCTCCGAGTCAAGAGCCGAGCTCTGGACCACTGGACCACTGAGGCGTCTTAAAAATGGAGGAGACTATGAAAATAGCAGCACTGAAAGTCTTGGGACACTTTTCATATAAAAGTAGAATTCAAAAGTAACTCTTTCAGCGCAGCTTATTTTACGTTGAACTCTTGTTGCGACGTAACTTTGGTATAGTCAACTATCCCACCAAAAACATACCTGTTAAAATGGGGCCTAGTTCCTATCGGCAAATTTTTGGCCTAAAAAAAGAGTTGAAATCCAATCCAATGCCCAGTTCAGGTGCACTTCATCGATCATAATTATCTTCATCAACAGCCTGAACCATAATACTTCTAATTTGAGCTTGGCAGATTAATTAAATTCTATAAATTAATAAATCAAGTGTTACGTAAAGCACAAAAACCTGCCAAGTTCAAATTTAGAAGTATTATGGATCAGACGGTTGATGAAGATGATTATGATCGATGAAGTGCACCTGAACTGGGCATTGGATTGGATTTCAACTCTTTTTTAGGCCAAAAATTTGCCGATAGGAACTAGGCCCCATTTTAACAGGTATGTTTTTGGTGGGATTTCAATCCTTTTTTTCAAGAAATCATACCCATTTTTTTCTTTTTGTGCCACGCCCGATATAAACAATGCTTTCGATAGATGCTGCAGTGGTATTTGTTAAACTAACAATAGAAGCCAAATTTTTAAGTAAACAGTATTTATTTTATATGCTATACGGTGTGCAGTATACATGAAAATATTTTATACCCCCCCCCCCCCTCCCACCCTCCTCATCGTATGCCCATTGTATCGCTGGCCGATTTCTTAAATTTCTTAATTTTTTGTTAATCTACATATAGCACATGGCCTATGTGCCAAATTTCATAACGCTAGGACAATTGGAAGTGGCCTAGAGGTTTTGATTACCGGTCAGTGAGTGAGTGCCAAAATTAGCTATATTTACAGGGTCATATTTCAGGATCTAACGAAGCTATATCTATGAAATTGGGTATAATGCTTACTACTAGTATATATACTTGCTTAGTACTAGTATATAATTACGTGGGTATAATTTTATTTTTGCTCTCCCAATAGGCACTGAGTTACAAGGGGGTCAAAAGTGCGTCGAAACGGTTCGTGTAAATAGTGCACGGCATGCGCGCGGCCTGCTGGAACTAGGCCCGCGCACTTCCGTGCGCTTTGATATGGAGTTTATAAATACTAAATCGAGTCAAAATCATGATTATGATGATAATAAAGATGAAGGACAGTAATGATAATGACGAATTGGAAATTACAAAAAGCGTGTACATAATATTCAAGACGCGGATAAGTAATTGAGCTAAACAATTTGAAGTCCGGACACAAATTCATAACACATTTATCTTGTTTATTCGCCTTGGGCTTAGGCGAATAAACAATCTTCCAACGAACATAATAAATCTCACCTTTACACTTAATTTTATTACGATAATATTAAGATCTAAGAGAAAATGTTATTACTATAGGTAACACCCGCAACCCGACTGTCTGGCGTTATAAACAAAACTTAACCCGCGTCAAGAACCGTTTATCGCGCGGGAACCGTACGTTTTTCATGATAAAAAGTAAACTATGTCCTTTCCCGGGACTCAAAGCATCTCCATGTCAAATTTCAGCAAAATCGCTTAGGCAACTTGGTCATTAAGAGGTAACAGACAGACAAGCACACTTTAGCATTTATAATATTAGTATGTACTGTGGATTTTTGGGTCAGTTGTGGGACAAAAAATGTATCCTCAGTTTTTCATGGTCTAGTAGTAACATCTTTCCTATCGAATATTTCTTACAACAGAAACTTGGCCTCTCTTATAACAACGACCAATTTATTTACTCGGATTTACGCACACACATGCATAAAATTTTCTTCATTTTGTTCCTAATTCGCCAAACAATAGCGTAGATTTACTCACACATTGACAAATCGACCTTACTTTTGTATAGAACGGTGTCTAAACTTTCCTCAAACCAGACTTTATGGAACAAAACATATTCCTAATATTGTCTTCATCTCTAGTGCTTACACAATAGTTTTTATTATTGTAACTTATTCAATTTAAGCGAAAAGGGCGAAAGTTAATTAAAAGTTTTCTATATAATATGTTAATGGCCTACATGTATTCAGTTACTTACAAGTTCCAGTGTGCGATTCTGGGAGTCTCATTAGGGACTGAGTTTGACCTACATAGTAAATAGGACGGATCTTAAAAATATTGTGTGCTATAACTTATCCCAAAGACATAAACATATTATCACGGACTGAGTAGGTATTTATATTTTGAAAATTATAGGAAACCAACTCTGTCTTTGCACGGATCAAAACAACGACGGGATTATTATTAAAGAAGAGGTCCGTCCATAAAAACTTCGAAGACACCCACAAACTTCTTAGTTATAAAGGACGTCATAAGTCTATATAGGATATAATTTCTAACCATAAGATAGGTAGATATAAGATAGCACTTATGTTATACACAGAATTAATTGTGTCCCAGGGCAGAGTGTGGTCGTAATTTGAAGGATAATTGGTAGAGTAAGGGATACCGGATAGATATAAGTTATGTGCAATCCTATCGCATATTTCAATATAGATATCACGAATAATTAAAATCAGTGTCATCATAATACGCAAAGCAGAATTTTTAGAGAAAAGTGTACACAATTTCCAACACGGATAAGTTGGCGGAAGGACGAACTTCGCATTTTTTTTTTTCAAAAATGACTGAAAATATATGAAATTAATACAACGAACACTATCACAGATTCACTTGCACTACCGAGGGCTTAACACAATAGGGAACATGCAAATACAATATTTATGAAAATTTTGCTATTTAAATGTTAAAAAAATATAAAAGAAAGGCCACTGTATGGTTATTATTTTATAAAATATTGTTTTTTTTACAAAAAATATGAATTAAAAGTAGCTTGAAACGGAACGTATTTCAAAACACCAATCAGCGTTCAGTGACGTCACACGTGCTTTTGACAACCATAGAGAAATTATTACTAATTAATACCTATGTTACTCGGCCAAGCCAACTAGACGAATGCCAAAGCTTGCTCTCTCGCACTTACGCACGTCGCTAGCAATGCATAAGAGCGAGAGAGCATGATTTCACAGTCGTCTTGTTGGCTTTGTCGAGTAGTACATAATATTATGTTTGACAACTTTTTGAGAGGTTAAGGTTCACGAAAGTTTAATTTCATTTTTCTTGCATTTTTCCAATAAAAATGGAAGCTGGGTTTATCAAAGCAGTTAGCAGACTCTACAAATCCATAGAGAATGTAATTACTACGTTTTATAGAAATCTTAAAGTCCCTGTTAACATTGTAGTACTTAACATTTTTTGTCGAAAGTGCAGAGTAAGTATTCCAGTGTAGAAATGAGAGGGACTAAAATATGTTGAAATATCATTTATTTACCTTCATTCAGCGGCTTCTATATACATATAGCAGTTTTTTTATTTCAGCTCAACAAGAGAATCTTATAGCACAATGCCATCTGAATGTTCAACTCAAAAGAGAAGGAGAAACATGTACTTAAACATACAATAAAAAGTCGAGTTACCATTCGAGTTACTCCAGAACGCAAAGTACGTAAAGGAGGTTACAGTATCGTGTTATATAATCTATTATAAATGACACGCAAGGCTCGGTTCAGGCCTGCAAATGCGAGGTCCTGCAAAAGGAGCCTCCGATTACGTCCGTCACATGTTATTGGAAGAAGTCTAAATTATGATTTTACCTCTTTACAGTGCCTGTGAACACGCCTTTTTTTTTTTTTTTTTTTGTTGAGGGGGGGGAAATACGTTACGTATCCCCCGCCGCGCACGGGGGTGGACGACGGGGGTATGTCGGACTCCCTCCGGCTTGGCGCGCCGGAGGTTTACCAACTAAAACCCCCCCCCCATGCCCTTCTTCCAGCCGTGGGAAACGGGCCCTGTACCTGTGAACACGCCTAGCGTGCTACTAATTTCATCCTGCAGTGCCGAGAGCACACCTAGCATGTTTGCGTTTTTTATAGGGTGGCATCGCTGGGAACTATTAGAAAATAGTGGTGGTAATGAATGTGTTAATAGACGATGCGGCTAGGAACCCATCACTATTCTGGTTTCATTTTCCAATTATGTAACTTATACACCACAAAATGCTAAATGTGGCCTTTGAGTCTTATAAACTTAGGTACTGTCTAACCCGTAAGTGATATAGACATGGTTTATGTACATTATTTTCTAAAATGTTTGAGATAATAAAACTATATCGTTTTGTAAATACAGTTTTTTATTTCATATTATGATTCAGAAAATCAAATTCGTATAGTTTTCTGATCACTCTTTCAATGTGAATTCGAAGACTGCAATCTTCTTTGACCTGAGTACATCAAAATAATGCAAAATTATTGCAAAAAAATAATAACGCAAAATTAGGAAAGACTTTGGGAAAGCCACTGAGGACAAGTACGATCAGGCCGCACAGCACGTAGTGATTATCACAGATTAATATAATATGTGATTATATTCTCTTTGGTGCACAGATTCAGGTGGGGTCATTGTCAATAATAATTGTCAAACGGTAGTGACGTCATACAGACTATATATCCGTTTTGGCGCCAAAATTTAAATTGACAATTTTAAACCGCATTTTTTGCAGTAAATTCCAGTGTTTAAATTTTTTAAATATACTTGTGGTCTATTCTACATGGGGTTCTTTAAAATAAAAACAAAAATAAAAATATCGCATCTTCCCTAAAATTGCCTGAAGTTGTCAGAGCGATTGTCAATTTTCCACCTCTGAAGCAAAAGCACCCAAATCTTTAAAGTTTCTAATTATAAATATTTTTTAACATTTCACAACAAACGACAGTTTTGTCGTCGTATTTTAAAAGTTTTTAATATGAAGCATTTTATCTTTTACATAAATACCATTAAATAAAATAATATTCAATAGTCAAAACTGAATAATAATTAATTACATATAATAATAAAACAAAACATAAACATCAAACAATATCCAAACGTCTACTATCAGCTATGTTCATAACCTCAAAATCTAGATTCAGTAATCACTTACTGTTTTTTCATGATGATTTATAAGACGTGACGTCACAATTATTGCAGGACACGTCACAGCACTATTTCAAACACTGTTCCATTCCATGTTTAAATTAAAGCTAGATTCAAATTTGGAAGACGATGGTCAATGCAATAACCTAGGCAACTAACCACAATCTAATCTGTTGAAACTCGAACGTGATAAGATAATGCTTCGAATGCCACAAATTAAACTTCTACGATCTCTAATCTGTTTTGCCTTTGATCTAGAACTCTAGACTCTAGAGATAGACAAAATGCCCACCAAGTCCCAAAATCCTAAAATGTTTACTTACCCATATTTTAATGTTATTAGTTTATTGTAATCTTTATTTTTGTATCATGTAAAGTGGCGCAAGATTTTTTAAAGATAATTGGGTGGATTGATTTTATTTTACACAAAATCTTTGTAAATCGTATCACTTCCCTCCTAAGATAATATGAGTATAATAGCTAAATCGGTTCAGCCGTTCTTGAGATTTAGGGAGACTAGAATTTTTTTCAAATTAATTTATATTATTGATTTTAGACAATCTATATAATTTAATATTATACTTAAATAAAATTAAAGAGCTCACTTAACTGTGGATTAAGGCAAAAGCTAGGTTTCGTCCCAAAAAAACCAGCGGACCTAAAATGGTCACATTTTGCAATTCCTCTCAAATCAATTCAGTAAGTAAATAAATTGTCAAAATCTAATGAATCATATTATGATTCATAATATGATTCTCCAAAGCGACCATTTTAGCCCCGCTGTGGTTTCTGTAGAACATGTTCTACTCCTAAATACATATTATATTTACACAACTGAAGCCCAAGCTAGATGTATGATAATAAAAACGAGATGACCTTGTAAACCTACGCCTAGATTTACTTGAATTGCCTTTTCATGAAGAATTCATAAATAGTGGCTCGCCTACGACTTCCAACGAAAATAAAAGGAAAAATTGTAGCCAGTCTATGAGCATATAAAAATATTTTGAACAAAAGATGACTTGGATGCCTACAGATCATAAATAAATAACGATGAAGCCCATTCTTGGCCAACATACTTTTTAAATAACTAATTTTGCATCAGATATATTGAAATGCGAACAAAAAGGTGATAAAATTGGTTATCATTTATAGTTATCACCATTTCTATGGACTGCATTTCAGTGCAAATATAAAAGATAAACATAAGCAAACACCACCACTTAAGAGTCCAATTTTGTATGTATTGTATGTATTGTAATCGTTCATATTTTTGGTACGTAAATATTTTGCAGTGAATCTTTGTACAAGAACCTAGGTAATTACTAAACTCAAATATGGTAAATATTCTCGTATGGGAAATTATCTGGGTATTATATTTGTATAGGTCTACCAGAATCTGATGGCAAAAAGTGGGAAAATAAATTAACTCTTGCAATACCTACCCCGGTATTGCTAGAAATTGCGTTGGAATTTGATCCTTTGTTTTTCTTTTCGCGCCTGATTCTGTATGTTAAACATGCAAATATAAAAATTTATCCAATGATCAAGGATATTTTTTGAAAATCTGCTGTCAAAAATTGGCACCCAGACTCTTAAGACGTTCTACAATATTAGGCATGAGTCATTTTTACCAAAATTGGTGAATAAATAATAAACCACCCACCCAAATTCCGTCACGAACCCAAAGTTCCGTACCCAAAGGGTAAAACGGGACCCTATTACTGAGACTTCGATGTCTGTCCATCTGTCCGTCTGTCCGTCTGTCTGTCTGTCTGTCTGTCTGTCAGTCCGTCTGTCTCCAGGCTGTAGCTCAAGAACGGTAATAGCTAGAGAGTTGAAATTTTCACAGATTATGTATTTCTGTTGCCGCTATAACAACAAATACTAAAAACAAAATAAAATAAATATTTAAGGGGGGTTCCCATACAACAAACGTAATTTTTCAAACATTTTTTGCTCGGTATCAACGATGACAACAAGTAGGCACTTGAAATTTTCACAAAAACCTTAATTATATGTAGACTTTAATAATTAAAAATAATATTTAAATAAAATAATAATTTAAGGGCAATTTGCTCTATAACGGTACGGAACCCTTCGTGCGCGAGTTCGACTCGCACTTGGCCGATTATTTCATTATTATTATCAAACAAATATTCGTGTAATGCAAGGTTTAACCTAAAAATTCGTTATTAATTGGCAATTAGATAGTACTAAACGAAGCATAGCTGAGACGAACAACAACGGCACGAATAAACTCCCCTGAGGCACGCCACGTGGATAATGGAAATGGCAAGATACTCGGATGATTTACGTATACACATCTAATTATATCATACAAAGTAAAAACGTGCCTAACCTATGGGGATATAGCCTGAAAAGGGCTTTTTAGCTAATAAAAGGATAACTATAGCCCTACTATACCTTTACGCGAAAAGAGGGAGACCCTAACCCTTGCATGGGGATGTTGAATACCTTTTTCAGTCTGCGCTTTTGAAAGTTGACGATTGCTAAAGGGCGCCTTATAGCAATTCTATGTGCAGAGTTGCTAATTATGTGCCCTGTTCCTAGACATCTACTTACACTACCTGCTTTTTGTGAAAACAGGACTTCCGACTTATAGTCATAATGATTGCAAACATATTTACCGATTTTCGACAACTCATTAATTAGAAAGCTAACTCAATTAATTAGAAAGCAACTCATGAAAAAGAACGCAACAAAAGTTATAATTAGGCATATTCCCTCCAACACGTGTGAAATGCCCTTGAGAAACTTTCCCAAGGGTAGTAAGGACTAGGATATCACTAAGACAATCATGATGATGTAGATTCCTGTATATCATATGACCTGGTATGACTTCTCAAATGCGATTTTTGTAAGGCAAGAAAAAAGGGGCACTTAGGGGCTGCCGCGCCGTGGTAAAACTGTTGTATAGCATTTTTATCAACTTATGCAATAACGAGCTTTTGCGCGCGGCTTCGCTCGCAAAGTATTATTATATACAAACTGTGATCCCGTATTTTAACCCCTCGGAGATAGAATTTATCAAAATCCTTTCTCAGCGGATGCCTACGTCATAACATCTACCTGCATGCCAAATTTCAGCCCTATCCGTCCAGTGGTTTGGGCTGTACGTTGATAGAACACCATGTCAGTCAGTCACCTTTGAGTTTTATATATTTAGATTATTATAATTCGTATAGGTACGTCTAGTCGCAAAAACACAAACGAAGTCTGGCAACGTCGCACGGTGTGGCTCGGAGTATGGTACCCAGAGCCACACCGAGCCGAAGTCTGCCGAACTGAAACGACGTTAAACGAATGTTAGGTGTTTTTCGTTACGGAAAAAACTCAATGCCAGTGATAAAAGCTATGTAATAGCTTAAAGATATCAGACAAAGATTTAGGTTTAAAACTAAGCCGACTACAAAAATAATAGAAGGCCTAATTATTCCTAAACTAGTAGGTACATTATCCCTGCCCTTATTACAAAATGTAATAAGGACTCTTACTTAAAGATAGTTACTAGTTAGTTTTTCATGTGATAGAATATGCCAGCATTTTAAAATGGTCACATTTAGCAATTTCTCTCAATCAATTCAGCAAATGAATTGTCAAAACTGTCAAACTGACAAATGTCAAATCAGTACAAAAATACAGAAATGAATTGCAAGCAGAGTTGCATTTTGCGATTTCAGAAAAATGAATCATATTATGATTCATATTATCATGATTCTTCAAAGCGACCATTTTAGCCCCGCAGAGCACTTAGTCTTTGTTTTCAACTCCGCCACAGTCGGAAAAAAATTTTACGTAACACTTAACTCGCACTTGGCTTCTATTTCAATAAAAATATTTATGAACTTGGCGCGCACTTCTGCTTGTTTTAATTTACATATTTCATCCGACCTATTGTTCAACACGGTTCTGGAAGTTTTTTGACTATTTTTTTCGACCTTTTTGTTTGTTTAGTAAAATAGAAATATCAATGCAACGTTGCCATGGATTTTTGTATTGTTATTCAGCGTATATTTTTGTGTAAAAAGTACCCATGGGTTTGATAATCAATTTATTCCTTTATTTCCTGTAAACTTCCTAAATAATGTACTTTATTCACCGACTTAAGTAATCATCAGATAAACCGTAAAAATATGATTTTTGAGCTGGTCAGCAATATGGGTTCAAACCCAACCTAACCGTTCGTAAAAAAGACAATGACACATAAGGACTACTTGCATTTAAAATTAACTAAGTTTTGTTTTCATATACTTAAATCTAAAGGACAAAATTTTTAAAATTATTAGTTAAGTCGGATTGTATCATTTTGCCACTCTTATATTAAACAAAAACAATCAATTATTATTAAATTATAGGTACTTTATAGACCACATAATTATACAGAGTGTAACAAAACTAAGATATAAAACTTTAGGGTGTGTAATATGGGCCCCCTAGATACAGTTCGCTGTGAAAAGTTTTGTTTTTCACCTTTGTTGGAAAAATTCATGACGCGGTGCCGCTTACCCATACAAATCACCAAAAAAAATTTGCTCTTCCAGCGCTGCTGCTTTCCACAGAGAACTCTATATACCGCTCATATACGGTGTTTATATGAGCGGTATATAGAGTTCTCTGTGGCCCTTAAGAATTATCACTTGGTTTTTACGAATCCCTTAAGAATTACACCTTGTTTAATACGCTATAGGACAACCTTTCTAAAAGTGTGCTCCGCGGAGCCCGGTGGAGCTCAGCAAAGGCCTTTTAGGGGCTCCGCAAGCGATACAAAATTGTTTTTAGAAATGTCATCAGACACCAACATGGAAATAATTCATTCAAAGACAAGACGTTACTTTTTTTGGAGGTCCGTCAAAAATATCACTTCTTGGGGTCAATCAGACCGCATTGCGACGAGGCGAGGCGAGGCGCGGCGCAGCATTTTGTATAGATTTGAAAGATTTCAATTGCGTGAGACGTCTTGCGAATCTGTCAATTCCATATAAAAGAAAATAACGCGTCGCGTTGCGGTCTGAATCAACCCTTAAAAGGGTGCCGCCACTATAAAAGTTTGAGAACCGCTGCTATAGGATATCATAATCGCGCTTTACCAAAGGTCAAAGGTGACAATTATCGTTTTTGTAAAGGTCGAGGATAATGGAACTCCATGATTTATAAGATGATACTCCAAATTGTAACAATAATTTTGATTAAAAATATAGGGTCGAAAATGAAACCTTTAAAGGTTGAGCGCCGATGAAAAGATAATAATCTAAAATAAATAGAGATCCGTGATTTAATAACTACTTTGACGCTATTCTAAAAAGGGATCT
The DNA here is from genome assembly GCA_937595015.1 of Polyommatus icarus. Taxonomy (NCBI): domain Eukaryota; kingdom Metazoa; phylum Arthropoda; class Insecta; order Lepidoptera; family Lycaenidae; genus Polyommatus; species Polyommatus icarus. The sequence continues at coordinate 7,371,854 of OW569330.1, read as the reverse complement.
CTCGAAGATTTTAATTTTATTATTAATCTAATTGATCTATTTTGGAAGTTAATTGAGTTAAATATGATCAAAAGGCTTAGTTATCAAGGACTTGATTACTGGAGAAAACTTTATACACGTGGAATATTTCGTGTACAAGATTAAGTAGGGGAGCCGATCACGAATAATATACGTAATATTCGTGTACATATTCGAGCGCTGTGAATATCTAGTAAGTTGTAGGTGTAGACTGTTATAGTGTAGCCTGTAGGTATAATAATATGGAGAAAGTAAAGAGAATAAGAGGCTAGTCGTTTTATTCATTTATTTTTTCAATTATTCCGATATGAACATAAAAATATATCTCAAAGGCAGTTATGAAAGTACGGAGATATTTTTTTAATTTAAAAGTGTCGTAACATGCTTGCCTTACATTTAAACGTTCATTGTTAGGTCAGAGCTACTTTAGAGTTTAATGATAATATCGTCTGCATTCTGCCCCCCTAGACAAGCGATCATCGTAAACGCTAACGCTAACACTAGAAAGTAGAATGTATGGGACTGGACATTAGTATATGCTAGCGAAGCGATGACTTATGTCAAATCGCATACATTTTGTGGCGTTAGCGTTAGAGTTTACGATGATCGCTTGCCGCTTGTCTAGGGGGGCAGAACTGATAACTTAAAAAAACCTTTTTTGAACCAACCAACCAAGAAATCTGTTTACTATGACAACACATATTGTAATACGCCAACACCAGTTTAATCTGACACGCTCGAGTAACAAAATCCCTTTTTGGGCTCCCTATGTGTATCTACCCTAGATTTTTTATATTTAATGTCAATGAGTAAGCCCACGGTGTATATACCCTGACATTTCCATTGAGGTGAAAGGTCATACTCCAGTTAATAAAGTGATTAGACATACTGCGCGATTACTCTGTGACACAAATTGTTCATTCTCCACAGCTTTCGCTGAATTCGTTGTTCCCACAGTGTAATTTGGTTTATAATTACTTTTTATACACATTGAAAGTAGCTTTTTTATGACAGGCAAATGAAACGAGATGGAATATTTGAAATCGAACATTTGTATTTCTATAAAATTTGTACGGTCGATAAATTAATGTTTGCCAATTAATTTTTAAATCAAGCAGATAGATTATACCTTAGCGTCATTTTGTTTTTCTCAGGTTGTTCTAATTTTGGAGTACAAAATGCTACTAAATTGAAAACTTAATAGTTATAGTCTAAGATCCCACTGCAAAACTGTGCAGGTATCGAGTACACGCTTAAAACCACATTTTTATAAATATTTATAATAAGGAACGTATTTCTACTGGGGTGCCAGTCCAAATGTGGCCGCTGTGTTTTAAATATTTTTAAAAAAATTGTGTTTGCGGGATAAAATGTTTTCATCGGGTATTGAAAACAAACATGGTTCATTTCACGGCAATGAGTATAGAGATTTAGAAAAATCCGGTGTGCCGTTAGGCACCCGGCCGCAACTCTGTCGTAACCAGGTGTGAACAGGTACTATTCCGAAACATTTTTGTATCCATAACGTATATTGATCTTTTATATATCAAATGGAAGCTTATTTTCCTCTTATTATTACAATAAAGGTGTGCCTAATTAAATCTGGCCGCAAATAAGGGGTGCCGGCTGTCAAAGATGGCAAACTATCGATGGTTGAGGGAAAGGGAGCTAGCGCGTAACATTGGGTTTAACGAGGATAGTGATAGTACATCATGTTACTGTACTTAACCATCGGTTCAAACAATAGTAATAATCAGCCAAGTGCGAGTCGGACTCACGCACGTACTACATATTATAGAGCAAAATTAACATTTTGTGTTTTTTTGTATTGGAGCCGCCCTTATATTTTAATTTTACTTTGATTGTATTACTGATTATTAAATTTCACATTTAATTGAAGATTTCGTGAAATTTAAAAGTGCCTATATACTGTTGCCATTATCGACATAGAGCGAAAAAGGTAAGAAAATCACGTTTATTGTATGGGACTTCCCCTGGAATATACATTTTATTTTGTTTTTAGTATTTGTTGTTATAGCGGCAACAGATGTACACAATCTGTGAAAATTTCAGAAGTCTAGCTATAGCGGTTCTTGAAATACAGCCTGGAGACATACAGACAGACGGACGGACAGACGGACAGACAACGAAGTCTTAGTAATAGGGTCCCGTTTTTACTCTTTGGGTACGGAATCCTAAAAACGACCAAATAAATAATTAATACTCCAAGAGAATTTAAAAGTTTATTCAAGCGTTCAATAGTTTGTTACATATAGATTACCGGCTCCATCAAATAATCCCAAAAAATGCTAGAATCTTAATTTACAATGTAGTCGAAATATGGGGAAACGCTGCTAAGACAAATATAAAAACCATTCAATTTCTTCAAAACAAAATTAAAAAATCTTATAAATACAAATACAATTACCTAACTCCATCAGACACTATTTATAAAGAAACTAAGCTTGTAACTATCTCTCAACTATTCACATAGCAAAAATGTATTCTTGTTAACAAAATAAAACACCAACTAATACATACACAACTTAAATTTACAAGAAAAAAACAAACAAACAAGACGTACATTACGCGACGAGCAAGTAACATTGTATTACGACGACCTCTGTGGCTCAGTGGTGAGCGCGTCGGTAGCTCAAGCCGGGGGTCGTGGGTTCGAATCCCGCCGACGGAACAAAAAGTTTTCAAAAAGTTCCTGGGTCATGGATGTGTATTGAATATGTGTATCATATAATAAAAATCTTAAATATATGTATAGTATAAAAGTATTAAATATATTTCCGTTGTCTGGTACCCGTAACACAAGTCCTTCAGGTACTTAGCACGGGGCCAGAGTGACGTGGTGTGAAGCGTCCATAGATATTATTATTATTATTACTTTGTATACGAATTTCGGTAAAAATAACATTACTTATAAGTTATAAGGGAGCACAGCTGTTTAACAAACTACCAAAATCTGTAAAAGAAGCGAAATCTTTGAATACTTTTAAACGATTATTACGCAATTACATTAACAATAGCTAAATCCTCAACCTTATTATAATAATTATTCAAATATAACCAGTGATAGCGTTTTGTACTTGGACCACCACCCAAGATGTATAGCAAAGACATTCGCTTCTTATATAGATTATTATGTTTTTTTTAATCTACCCGCACTGTCGAAATTTAAAACGTTGTAAATATTATGGTCTCATGTAAGTGACGAAATGTCTTAATGGGAAATAAAGATTTTTAAACCGAAGATTAAATATTCATTAAATTGATCTATGTCAAAGAATGAGTGGCTTTGTTGAAATCCTCTCATTTTTTTTTACATAATACATTTCTACATAATTGCATTTGTTTATATAATTTTGGTGGAAATATTTGTATCCACCAAAATTAGAGATTTAGAGTGGGTTGAACCCACTTACTTTAACTATAACTTTAACTTTAACCATAACAAAATGTCTAATAAACCAATCCAATATGTCATTATTTATAGTTTGCCATCTTTGACAGCCAGCACTCCTTGTTTGCGGCCAGATTTAATTATGCACACCTCTAATATTATAATAATAAGAGGAAAATAAGCTTCCATTTGATATAATATTATAATAGATCAATATACGTATATGGATGCAAAAATGTATCGGAATGGTACCTGTTCACACCTGGTTACGACAGAGTTGCGGCCGGGTCCTCGTTAAACCCGTAATGTTACGCGCTAGCTCCCTTTCCCTCAACCATCGATAGTTTGCCATCTTTGACAGCCGGCACCCCTTATTTGCGGCCAGATTTAATTAGGCACACCTTTATTATGATAATAAGAGGAAAATAAGCTTCCATTTGATATATAAAATATCAATATACGTTATGGATGCAAAAATGTTTCGGAATAGTACCTGTTCACACCTGGTTACGACAGAGTTGCGGCCGGGTGCCTAACGGCACACCGGATTTTTCTAAATCTCTATACTCATTGCCGTGAAATGAACCATGTTTGCTTTCAATACCCGATGAAAACATTTTATCGCGCAAACTCAATTTTTTAAAAAATATTTAAAAATAGTTGCGGCCACATTTGGACTGGCACCACAGTAGAAATAGGTTCTCCTTATCATAAATATTTGTAAAAATGTGGTTTTAAGCGTGTACTCGATACTTGCACAGTTTTGCAGTCGTATCTCGTACTATTATTGTTTAAAATTCAATAAATTCGAAATCCTAACATCGTAAATTTGGACTGGTGTCCAAATTTACGATGTTAGGATTTCGAATTTATTGAATTTTACAATTTACATGTAGTAGCATACTATAAGTTGATGAGAGATGGCATATGTTTAGTAACATCTGACTATGCTTAAAACCATAACAATTTTATGCTTTCATAAGTCCATTATCAATAAAAAGAACTTCTGGTCAGAATCATCGAAGTTCTGCAATAAGAGACGTCCTCTATAAAGAACTTTTTAATACTCGGAGCCGGCCCATAATTTTTCTATTGAAAAGAAAGGGCATAATCCGCGGGATCTATCTCAATGAACGTCAAAACAATTTCCTACTGGGCCATTACATTAGGAATCAAAAGATCTAGGTTAGTGGAATAGGGCTATTTATTTTATCCATTGTGTTCTATTGTTGTATTGGGTTATTAAGGATATTAACAGCGAATAACGCTGGTATAACGTTGTTTGTGGTATTACTGGGAAGTGTGAAGCAACAAAATATGAGGGGTTACTGGTTAGCCACCTAAAATTTTGTCTTGACATGTTATTTAATTTAAATTACTTACATCAGACGCAGGTACTGGGGTCAAACAGGGGTATTGAAAAACTATATATTTTTCATAAAAATATGTAATTACAATTAGTGTCTAAACACACCATACCGAAGTTCCGCGGCGGAAGTTCGGCATGATTCCGCAATGTATTTGACACACCATGCCGAAATTACGTAGCGTTATATGAATGCGTTTGACATTGCTGACGTAATCTTGCCGAACTTCGCCGCGGAACTTCGGCATGGTGTATTTAGAAATGATTTTGACAGTTTTTGCATAATATGTGGTAACTTAAGTTTCAAAAATGTATAAATAAATTAAATAAAATGCAATAAGACACCAATAATAGAATGAATTTATTTAACAAAAGTATGAGAATAACAAAATAACACGAAACAATGTAGGAAACGATGTAAATGATCCAAAGGAAGAGATATTATTAAGTCACAAAACTTCGTATTATGAATATGAGCAGTTTGTGTCACTAATTTCGTGGTAACGCCCCTATAGTCTTAATTTAATTAATAGTTATCACCAATTTGTACTCATAACTACAAACTGGTGATAATTATTTATCACAGAAAAGGCATAGTAACACTTTTAGGAAAACGACTAACTTAACCAAAATCAAATTCCTCTTTCGAATAACCGAATCACAGACTATCCATACTAATATTATTATAAATGCGAAAGTGTGTCTGTCTGTCTGTCCATCTGTCTGTCTGCCTGTTTCCTCTTCTCGCTCGAACCGCTGAACCGATTTTGCTGAAATTTGGCATGGAGAAGCTTTGAGTCCCGAGAAAGGACATAGGATAGTTTTTATCCCGGAAAAATATACGGTGTCCGCGCGACGAATTTTGGCGCAACAGAGTTGCGGGCGACATCTAGTAGTCTATATACCTACTGGTGATAACTATTTATCAGCAGTTATCACATAAAAGGCATAGTAACACTTTCAGAAAAAAGACATACGTACCTAAAATCAAATTCCTCTTTCAAATAATCGAATAACAGACGGTATTATAATACCGTCTGTTATTATATATATGAGATATTGTATACAATATCTCATTGACATTCGAATGAACTTGAAAGCTTAACCGAGTCTTTACAACTTGCGAAGTTTAAAGATAATATTTAATTAGGTAAAGTTACGCATAATATTTTGTATAAATTGAAATAAACGTTTCAGAAATATAAGGTCTAACTGTTCTTTTGTCCTTGAAGTAATATTTGAATTAATGGAGGGAAAACCCTTTATTATTATTCATTTTATTCTCTTAAACTGAAAGGATAAAAATGTCGAGAAAGGATTTTGTTGACCCTAAATTTTTAACAAAGAACTTCTGCCTATTTGGTTAGATGTTTCGAATTTGACTGTAGCTATTGTATGAAATTCATTCGTGTTATAAGGTAGTAAATACAAAACATAATTAATCATAGTAACGATAACTGACGGCCATGTTATTGTTTTAATAGTGAGCTGCAAATAGTTAATATGTTGTTAAAATGGATATTTGCTGTTGCGTCTCTACCTAGAGTTATGTGGAGATGTCATTGACGCAGTAGCACTATCAGAAAAAGTGATTTGGCTCTCTTATGGGACTACTGGGAGGAATATTCGTGGGTATGATCTCGACTTTAGCATGGAAGGCAGAAGGTTTTGATATTCTTATGCTCGCGTCGCTACGCCACTGCCGTCTTAGGAAGCGAAAAAAATGTTAAATAATTGTAATTATATTACATAGAGAAGTTAATTCCTAGGCAGATGGTGAACCTAAGTAATTTGGTCGCGATCACAGCTAACATTGAATTGACAAAAGCCGACCAAATGACGTAGGTCTGTCAACTGCCTAGGAATCAATTTCCTCGATGGTACAATGCGTATAATATTGTAATCTGTTCCTTATCGAACTAGGGTGTTGGTATGGGTTATCGTGACAGTGGTGACACCACTGTCACAGTTTGTGGGACGTGTTAATCGTCTGTTTGAGAGTAATTAATGAAAAATCCCAAAGTTTGTGTATCGTTAGCGGCGCCATCAATCACCCGTATCAATTCCGCCCACGAATCTGGCCAATTACAAAAACGGCGCAGGCCACCGTCACGCCGATATTAAAAACCTTTCACGTTCATTTTTTATGTCCATCGCGTGATACTCCAGGCCCGGCGACTACGCCCGATTTGCTTTATGCTCCTGCCCTAACGACATCTATTTATTTACATTTATGGATCGAGGAAAACGAGAGGGGAAGAGGCGTTGCGTTTCGAATCGAATTATTTTGTTTCCTACAGTACCTACTGAGGTGTAAAACCATTAATAACGAAAAGCTCAACTCTCGACTCTCTGCTATAACGATAAGTTACGTCACTTTGCCGTCCGGCCGTATCAAACAAATATCGATCTGTGTACAAAACAAAAGGACTCACCAATCATGCGGAGGCTGCGGTCTCCTGCGGGCCTGAACACAACACGGCGGCTCCTGAGGCTCTATGGGCAGCTGCAGCGCCGGCGGCGGTGGCGGTGGCGGCGTGCAGGCCAGCCGCCGCGCCGCGCCCACGTACTCCGCGTAGCGCGACGGCGTCGGCGATCCCGCCAGGTCCTCGCGGCACGCCGGCCCGCAACACTTGCGCTGCGGCGGCGGCGGCCGGCACGCCAGCCCGCAATATACCGGGGGCGGCCGCACCGGCGCCGGCGGCCGCGGCACGTACCGCTCCACCGGCACGTGCGCCGCCGGCGGCACGTAGCGCGGCCGGCGCGCGCGCTCCGCCTCCGCGCTGCGCCGCACCCGCCGCGGCGACGCCGAGAACCGGTCCGGCAGCGGCGCGGGCGGCGGCGGGCTCAGCCGCTCCGGCGGCGCCACGCTGAAGGCGCCCACCGCGGGGAAGCGCTCGCACGGGGAGCGCGGGTACTCCTCGCCCATGGCGCGCCGCCGGCCGCCGCCTCCCGCGCGCTGCTGCCTGCCCCGCGCGACTCACATCCCGGGACGCCCCCGATCTCTCTCCCGGGAGGATCCCCTCGGGCTCGCGGACTCTGCGGCGCGGTCCCGATGTCCGCATTCACTCCGCGAGCGCCATCGCGCCCGACGATCGATAGCGACGCGGCGCTCACAGCGCGGCCGGCGCGGCCCGCCGGTGGCGATGCATGTTCCCGACGGCTCGGGGCTCGCGGCTCAGGCTGCGACACTGGGGCGAGGCGAAAGTGTATCCACGACCAAGATGGCCGCCCTCGTCATGTCCGCGTACGGCGCGCCTGCGCTAATCACTGTGCTGTTTGTTTTCACCGAACTGAACTCAATTTTTGGAACACCTTTACCTCGAATGCGTCTATCACTGGATTAGAAACGAATATCGGTATTATTTATCACGTCACAGGTGCCGTGTTGTTGTGGGGCGTGCGGAGGTCGCGGCTGAGGCTGGCGCGGCGGGGCGCGAGTGCGCGTGTCCGCCCGCGGCCACTTCAGGGCCGTGCGCGCGTCGATACCGCGCGCCGCTCTGCGCTGCCGCCCGCCACTAACTTCACCCGATACGAAATACCTACGTGATAAGGGGTGCACGGGCCGAATATGCCAAATATGGTCCACACTCGCAGCGAGGCATGCGGAATAATGGAGTTATTGTAGCGGAGCGTACGGTTAGACTTCGTACTTTAGAAAGTACCTGAAATAAGAAAATAAATTTTCAAAACATCTGTAATATCGTAGGCTCGACGAAAAAGGGGTCAAGTGGCGGGCGAGCCTACATTGTTAGCTTCTGAAAGCTTAAAACAGGATTAAGATTTTTTTTAGATAGCTTCAAATTTAAGTAGCCACTCGATTATTCTTCAGAGAATATTCAATTACACTTTATGAGTATCTCGCTGTAACGTTTTATGGCCATTAGACGGCGTTTTAAAAAGCTTGATGCCTCCGTTGTGAAGGTTACCGAGTACTTTGTAGGTACGCGATAATTTTATGTAGGTCACACTTTAAGGTAATTACGCAGAATTTAAGTAGGCTTCTATGATCTAATACTTATGTTTTCTATGTAACTCGGTATGATTTATCGTAATTTAGTGAAATCTCGGTTTGTTTACCATAACAAATCGATATTTGGTACTCCAAAAGTGTCTGTATTGTAGGTGCTGTTCCGGTTTAGTGCAAAACACCAAACCGGGGACATCTTGAGAACATAAAAGCTATCTACTGTAATAGTGCATTGTTTACCTAATAATTTTTTAAATTACCTAGATTTTGGGGACGAGGTCATATCCCTCCCAGGAACCGTCATGGTCACAGTGCAAATTTAAGGAACGTTCCCCTGGTCCCTAAGTGTTTGGGGACAAATTGGTCCATTGATAGTCTCCTACTTTTGAACATAGATAAAAACTATGTTTTTAAGGCAGGTCATTGTAGCCCTGACGTCACTGCGACCCTTGAGGATCTATATGGTTGATTGCTCCCAATTCTTATCAAAAAACGTACCTACACAGGGCTGGCGATCTTAGATTTTCCATCGCTTCTCGCAACAGGCAGGCGGCAGCCCTAGCTGTTCTGACCTCGTTGCTAGCCCAGGTATAATTATGAGTTTCCGTTAAAAACCCCCACGGTGTATATTTACGTAATTGTGATTTTTTCTACCGTGGCGTAGAACAAACGCGTTAGACGGCCTCGTTCTTAGTATTATCTAGTTAAATGATTTAAAGTGATTAAACAGGAGCGAGCCTAGAGTACTGCTGACCTAAACTAAATCTCTTCAATTTAATAGTTGAGGTAACTCTTTCATCAACACTTCTTTTTATGGTTCCGTACTCAAAGGGTAAAAACGGGACCCTATTACTGAGTCTTCGATGTCTGTCCGTCTGTCTGTCTCCAGGCTGTAACTCAAGAACGGTAATAGCTAGAAAGTTGACATTTTCACAGATTGTGTATATCTGTTGCCGCTATATGAACAAATACTAAAAACAAAATAAAATTAATATTTATCCCATACAACAAACGTATTTTTTGGCCTTTTTGGCTCTATATCAATAATGGCAACAGATAGGTACTTGAATTTTACTCAAGGTCCTTAGTTTTATGTGCACTTCAATATTTAATAATAATATTAAAATAAAATAATAAATTAAGGGGGGCTCCCATACAAAATACACAATTTTTGGGCTAATTTTGCTCTATAATGGTACGGAACCCTTAGTGCGCGAGTCCGACTCGCACTTGGCCGATTTTTCTTTTCAGGTACTTACTTCTTGAGCTTCAGCTACAGTTTTTCTCAAAGCCCACTCCCTGTCTCTATCTATTTTTCTCAGAGGCTTTGATTAATCACTACATACTCGTAGTTTAAAACAAAGTCGCTTTTTAGGGTTCCGTACCCAAATGGTAAAAACGGGACCCTATTCATGAGACTTCGATGTCTGTCTGTCCGTCTGTCTGTCCATCTGTCTGTCTCGAGGCTGTATCTCAAGAACCGCTATAGCTAAAGTTCTGAAATTTTCACAAATTGTGTATTTCCGGTGCCGCTATAACAACAAATACTAAAATAAAAATAAAATTAATATTTAAAGGGGGCTCCCATACAACAAACGTGATTTTTTTGGCCTTTTTTGCTCGTAATCAATAATAATAAGAGGTAGGCACTTGAAACTTTCACAAAGGCCTTAAATATAATTGTACTTTAATAATTAATAATAATATTTAAATAAAATAAAAAATTAAGGGGGACTCCCATACAAAATACACAATTTTTGGCCTATTTTTGCTCTATATCTGTACGGAACCCTTCGTACGCGTGTCCGTGTAACATGTAACTTTTTCTTCTTCTTCTTGGAAGTCGGTTAAAAACAAAGGGTGCAGATATTATAGAAGCTCGCACAGGGTGCTAAAAAGGCTATTTACGGCACTGACTACAACGCAAAACGTCAAATCTTTGGTTCTTCTTCTTCTTCATTAAAATGGCCTCCCTTGTGGAATAGCCAATGAAATCTTTGGTTAAAGTCTATGGATAAGGAAAAAAGTTTTCGGGAGTGGCGGGAAAAGTTGGAAATTTTTTCAGCACTGAAAATTTAATTTGATTTTTATTATAAAAAGTCGTATAACTGTAGAATATTTGTCGTATTGTGTATATTTTTTTATTGTATATAATTATTTCTTCGTTCTGTTGGTAAGTTTTTTAAATTATATAAAAGTCCCTTAACGGAACCAGGCGCGCCGCGATGTCTCAGCGGCCGTCCAGACGGAAGAAGAAGAGACAAATATCGTCTAGTCCGGTGGATGATCAGGCTGAGTCGAGTAGCTCTGAACAGTGAGCCCACAGAGGAATCTAACAAATATGCTCCTTATAGAGTCAACGATTACAGCCGTCGCTATCCAGAGGACAGCGCAGCTGGATTTGAATTTGTAGTTTTTATGGAAAGCACAGGTGAAACTCCTATAGGTACTCGCGACCTCATGGGTTTAAGTCGTATTTTCCAACAATCGATTAAAGGAATATCTTTCTTCAGAAAAATTAATAAATTCAAAGTTGGAGTCTATTTTATTCGGCCGAACTTAGCTAACGCATTTCTTGAAAATACTACTTTTTTACGAGACCAAAATTTAAAAGCAAGCATTCCAGCTGGTAGCACTGAGTTGACTGGTGTCATCGACTCTGTACCGACCGAAATGTCCAATCAAAAAATTTATAAAGCAATTTCGAGTAGTACAAAAAGGGAAATATGTGTACGTAGAATAATGAGAAAAGTTAAGGCTAACAACAGCTTTGTGCTGCAAACAACACAATCAATGGCAATTACATTTTCGTGCTCTACATCATTGCCTGAATTTGTTTTAATAAATATGTGGTGATTTCCTGTTATGACATATATTCCACCAGTGAAACAGTGTTATAAATGTTTAAGATATGGACATTTAGCAAAGTTTTGTAAGAATGCAGAGCGTTGCTCGATCTGTGCCGAGGCTCACAATTATAAAAATTGTACCCAAAGCTCAGATAAAGCTGTTTGCGTATATTGCAAATGTAGCCATTTATCTATATCTGGAGAATGTAGAGTTAAAAAAATGAAAATAGAAGAAAATAAAAAAGTATACAACTACATCATATGCAGACCTTTTTAATAATAAATTACAAAATTTCCCTTCATTAAATGAAAACACAAATAGTAAAGACTTATTGAATGTACTTCTCTCAAATAAAAACGCACTTACGTTACTCACAGAATGTTTAATTAAAGCTATTACTTTGAACAAGACTCAGAATGCAAGCATAAACTCACAGCTTCTTTCAGAAGCAATAAAAGAAACTATAAAGGAAAAAATAATAATCTTTCACATTCTCTTCCCAAGTAAATATTATGCAATGGAATAGTCAAAGCTTGCCAAGTAATAAATATGAACTACAAAAATTTCTATTAGATAATTCTATCCACATTTGTATAATTAGCGAAACGTGGCTCAAACCACATATCACATTTAACATGAAAGGATACTCTATTGTGAGAAATGACTGTTGTAATAATCACAATGGAGTAGCCATATTAATTCATAACACTATAGTCTATAACAAAATTATTATACATTTTATGATGATTCTTTACAAAATATTGTTGTTCAGATTCAAATTTTTCAGAAACAAATTTCGATTGTAAGTTTTTACAGCTCAGGAAGTTGTACTCCTGAATTTAATAAGAAAAAATTTTATGATTTAATACAGACTATTCCGAAACCGATAATTTTTGCTGGAGACTTTAACGTGCATCATACTTTATGGGGTTGCGGCAAAGTTGACGTGCGAGGGAGAGATATTGTTGATGTCGCTGATGAGAATAATTTGGTTCTCTTGAATGATGGACGTCCAACCACTGTAGGGTCGCATAGATGGAAGCCAAATGCACTAGATTTGACTTTTGTTTCGGCGTCGTTAGCATTATTTTGTGAAAGGCAAGTTTCTTCAGACTCATTAGGTAGTTATCATTTACCAACTCTGACAACATTGAATCTTTCTCCATCATTCTCTTCCCATAGTAACTTGTCACAGACATTTGAAAGTTTTCCTCTTCACACGAATCTGAAAACAGTAAATTAGGATTTGTATGAAAAAACTGTTAATCAGGAATTTAAAAAATTTCAAATTGAAACATGTGATTTAATCGACAGTTATAATAGATTCTGTGCGCTTATAATTCAAACTGTTGATAAATGTGGCGCATTTATCAACGGTTTGAATAAGCCTAAGTTCTGCACCCCAACTGCTAATCCTGTTTCTCAAAGTTCTGTCTGTAGTAACAGTAAAAAAAAGTTAAAATTCCATTAGTATGGTGGAATGAAAAATGTTCCAAGTCTGTACATGATTGTCGTCAAGCCTATGCGCGGTTTAAAGCGAATTCTTGTATTGAAACTTTTGTTGAATTTAAGCGTCTTCAGGCGCATAAAAAACGCGTATTGAAACAAGAGCGAAGACTTTCTTGGGAAAACTTTTGTAAATCTGTTAGTAGATTAACTCCTATGAGCCAAATTAGGATGAAAATTAAAAAATTCAACCGAAGTTATACACCTAAAAGTAGTTTCATTGATAGTGAATGGATAATACAGTTTTTAAATAAATATACTCCAGATACAGTACCAAATAATTATAAGAACAGTAATTCCAATGTGACATTGACATGTGACAATGTGACAGCATCTCCAAATTCTTTTTTAATAGAGAGTTTTACATTTGAAGAGCTGAAAGCAGCCATAAAATCTCGTAAAGATTCTGCTTGTGGTCTAGATTGTTTATCTTACAAAATGTTTAAATTGTTAGACACCAAAAATATGAAGTTGTTCCTTAATCTATTAAATTCATTGTGGTGCCATTCTATGATTCCTGAACAGTGGAAAGCAGATTGTCTCGTTCCAATATTAAAACCCGGAAAGGATATAAATGTTGCAGATTCATATAGACCTATAACTTTAAGTTCTTTGATGTTGTTGGCGCATATAATAATGTAAATTTGGAAAAACTTTCAACTATTTTAACTTCTTTACAATTACCTGAAAAATTGGTAAATTGGGTGTATGATTTTCTTAGTGGTCGTAAATTATTTGTGAAATTTGAAAATAAACTGATTGGTCCAAGGTACTCCTACAAAGGAATAAGTCAAGGTGGAATTCTCAGTCCCTTACTATTTATTTTGTATATACATAAGTTAAATATTGTCTTAGGTCAAAACATTACTAACCTACAGTTTGTAGATGACTTAACTATATATTGTACTGCAGACAAGTTGTCTGCAGCTATTGAAAATCTCAGAGTTGCTCTCTTCGGCCTTAAGGCCTATTATGATGATCTGGGCTTGGACATCAGTTCTGAAAAAAGCAAAGTTTTAGTTTTTTCAAAAAAACCTAGCAAAACAACAAACATTGTCCTACAAAATGGAGATAGTAAATTAGCAGTTGACAAAACTGTTAGATTCTTAGGTGTGATTTTTCAGAACTCCTTCAAATTTAATAAATATATTAATGACTTAGTAAACAGGGCTTTAAAGGCTTGCAATATATTAAAGTCTTTAGCAGGCACATATTGGGGAGCTGATCCAAAAATGTTATTAATTCTGTATAAGGCTATTGTAAGAAGCCATTTTGAATATGGTTATGTATGCTTTGCTTCTATTCCACATTTTGTTAATAGACTAGATAAAGTTCAAAATAGGTGCTAACGGATTGTGCTTGGTGGGATGTGTTCCACACCCATAATATAATGCAGGTTAAATGTAACATCTCTCCTTTGAAAATTCGCTTTAAATATTTAATATACAGGTCTTTGTTGAGAATTTCATACATTAAAAATCATCCTCTTCTTGTGAAATTACAGAGTGGTTCTTCTTCCTCTATTTTATCACATTACCTTCCAGAAATTGTAAAAATAAAGCAAGACTATAACTTATATGAATGTGACTTATGGCCTTGCTATATGAGCATATTTAGCTCTAAATATTTTCCACTAAAAATTGTAATTGATAATTCTTTGAAGTGCAAAGAAGATGTATACCTTTTACTAAGTAACCTAGTTGGTTATCAACAAGTCTATACAGATGGTTCAAAGACTCCTGAGGCGGTATCAGCAGCCATGTATATTAAACAGGATAAGAAAGGATATGGTATTAGGCTTCCAAATTTAACAAGTATTTTTACTGCTGAGTGTTTAGCAGTTCTGTCTGCATTAGAGTATATCGAAACTCAAGTTTATGATAAATGGATTATAGTGTCTGATAGTCTTAGCGTTCTTCAAAACTTAAATAACCCCAAATTTTGTGCTACAACTAATTATATTATCTATGATATTAGAGAAAAATATACAAAATTATCAACATTAAACAAAAAAAATATAGTTTTAGTCTGGTCAGCGTCACATATTGGTGTTAAGGGAAATGAACAGGCTGATTTTCTAGCAAGAGCTATAACCACTTGTTCTCAGGAGCACTGTATTAAAACATATGCCTTCCAGAATCTGATGTTTTAGTCAAAATAAAAGAAACCTTTAAAATCTTATTCACAAATTTTTGGAAACAGACCATGGAAACCAAAGGAAAATGGTATTCTAAGATTAAACAGGAGTTGTCAGCCCCATGGTTTACTAAAGGTGTTTCATTTCATGACAGGAAATTTTATTCTACTATTTGTCGTCTTAGACTTGGTCACTGTCGATTTAATGCTCATCTTCACAGATTGAATATGTTGTCTTCACCCGTCTGTAATTACTGTAATCATTCTGAACAAACCTTGGATCACATTTTCTTTACTTGTAACAGTTTTACTCTTCAAAGATTTATTTTTATTAATCACTTGATGGAAATCTTTAAAACTGCTGAAGCCATCCCGCACTCCCTTCAGCAGCTTCTGAAAACACCCGATTGTTATAAGCCAATATTTGAGTACGTCCTTTGTCCCATTGGTGATATATAAATAAATACTCACCAGTCATTACCTATATACCTTGAGATTGTATATACTAACACAGAGATAGTTCTCTGTAACGGTTATGTGTTGTAAATTTCCTAATTATATAAGTACTTTGTGGTTGTAAATAATTCTCTTTTATATTTGCTTTTCATCTCGTTTTTCTTACTTTTAGTAATAAAATATTATTTAATTAATGTACATAACTTTGAACTGTTTATTAGCAGACTTTTTAAGCATCTGTCAAGAGTCAAATTGAAGAAGGGACAGTAAAATACTGTCAAAACATGAGAAATGGCTTTGGCCTGATGAAAAACTTATTTCATATTATTGATATCAAAGAATTGGCTTCGGCCTGATGAAAACTCTATTTCAGATGGTTATTATAAAAGAATTGGCTTCGGCCTTCACTACCATATCATTCATTAAATAGAGAAAACATAGAAATGGCTGTATGGGCAACGCTCCCATTGCCTGTCCCGACCGGGAGGAATTAAAAAAAAAGTCTATGGATAATGGACGTCATATTTAACGATAACCATAACCGCTTAAACTTTTATTGTTTTTTCGTGAAAATAATTGTAAGCACGGAAAAATAATCGTAACTATGACTCACAGTGTTGTTATAACAAATATTTTTCCTGTTTTTTATACTCTCAACCCCATTAAATTTAGCTTTAACAAAAAAATAAACGCAACAGACATCTGTCAAATTCTGTGGTCAGACTTGGTCAAAGTAAGTTAAAGTTAATTTAGCCTTAACTATGACCATAAATGTAACTATAACAACGCCTTTGGTGCAACCCATTCTTAAAAATTAATTCGACTTGATTTAATCATGTAATTTTTACTTGCTGATACACGCGTGAGGTCATTTGAAAAAAAATTGTCAAATACCCACGAAAAAATTATTACCTCATTCTACTCCTATCTCTTTACAATGGCGAGCGAAATGAAATAACAATTACGGTCGTCGAAACTCGAAGCCGATCCCTATATTATGAATTATGATGTGCGACGAGCTACATTACGCGTTAACCATACTGATGACCAGCGAGAGGCATGATAGTGAAAACAACGCATTCTAATGGCTAATCTGCGTTCTGAATAAGTTCGGGCACATCAATTACAAGGGGCCAGAAACAATATGACGATGAATGTAATAACGAAATCGTTCTCATATAACCTACACGTTTAGTTTTCGAACGACGTTTGATTTCCACGTAGGGTGCTTTGCTCACCGATATCTTCTTTTTTAAGAGTGACAAGTGATTTAAGTGAATATCTCAAGGAAAACAACACATTCAGTTTTCGAGTGAGGTTTGAATACTATAGGGGGGGGAACCCCGAACCCCCCTATTTGGGGCGCTCTGACCAAACTTAAACATCCAAAGACAAAAGTCCCCTTTTTAACCGTCATCCAAAAGAGGAGGAG
Source organism: Polyommatus icarus (assembly GCA_937595015.1). NCBI lineage: Eukaryota > Metazoa > Arthropoda > Insecta > Lepidoptera > Lycaenidae > Polyommatus > Polyommatus icarus. The sequence goes on along the minus strand of OW569330.1, from coordinate 7,354,708 downwards.
GTTTTATGTTCAGCTGTGGTTTTTTAACACGCTTTTTGTTTCGATAATACTTATATATAATAAAATATAGCTCCATATTTACGTCTAACTATGTTCAAACATACCAAAACTATTTGGGATCTTCACAAAATGATTTTAAATGAGTCTGTAATGTAACGAAAACACATTCCTAATTTCGTTTCGACCCGTGTTATAGAATTACCTTGTTTGACACGGAAAACACGGAAAATTAAATTATTTCGTGAAAATTATTAAGGAAAGAAATGTGTTTTGGAAACATAAATTACAACGTTTTCAAATTGGATAATGTTTTTAATCAAAAATTTAGGGCAACGGTACTGAAGTATGTACTATCAGAGAAGTTGATTCCTATGCAAATTGGGGACCTACGTAGTTTGGTCGCATTACGTCAAACACAGCCGACAGATCACAATTAACGTTGAATTGACATGATCGACCAAATGACGTTGGTCTCTCAAATGCATAGGAATCAATTTCCTCGATGGTACCTAAACGTACTTCATTATTATTTTTTTTAATTTTATCGGTTTGGATAAAGAACACAATAACGAATATAACGCAAAGGTCGGAGCAGAAACTACAATATGCCCTTTCCCAGATTATTAAAAATTCTAGTCAATTATAAATTTATTCAGCTGTTTCAGGGTAAGGAGATATCAAAAACAAACAGACAACAGAACAGACTTTTGTATATTAAGGGCCTGTTTCACTACTTCTTGATAAGGCTATCCACCACTTTACTTGACAGATAGAGCATGGACAATCTGTCAAATAAGCATATCTGGCACTTTATCAGGAAGTGGTGAAACAGGCCCTTAAACTAGTACAATCAAATTCACAACTTCTCATTTGGCATACATAATGCAATGCTACATACAGTATAACCTTAAAGTCACAACCATAACCTGGTTTATGTCCCCAGAGACCTAAACTATTCCTTCCTAACATGAATAAGCTGTTATCGCATAGCGAGCTGTATTCTAGACTTATCTAGGTCTTAGTTAATTCACTGCCATTCTCAGGACATGGAATATTTATTTGTTCTAGCTCCAGGTACCCTAATCCTGAATATGGAATAATGTCTTTGAGATGTGGAGGCATGTAAATCCTATGACAGTGTGTATGTTTTCAAGATAAGGATATTTTGGCTTAGAGATAATATTTGTCATAGAGGTGGAGAAACTGTTTTCACTAAAATGACAGCGATAAATAATCAACATTGATTATGCGTTGCTATTCCTCAAGTGAGGCCATTTTTAAAGAAGAAAAGAAGCGTTGTGAAAAAGCTGTCTCTAGATCATTAACTAGATGACGCCCGTAACTCCGTTCGCCCAAAATTCGTTTATCACTCAGGAACCGTACATTTTTCCGGGATAAAAAGTATCCTATCTCCCTTTTCCGGAACTCAAAGTAGCTTCGTACCAAATGTTTGGACGTGAAAAGACAACAGACAGATAGACCGACGGACGGACAGACAGACAGGCAGACAAACTGAGAAAATATTGTATAGTCTTCTTGACGGGGCCACTTTTGTCTCTGTCTTTGTTTAAAACGTTGGAAAAGTATCTCAATTCTATCAAAACTCAAAGTTATCTTAAATAGATTATTCCCTACTTCTTTTTCTTTTGGCATGTTTCTTTCTTTATCTTTTACGTTCGAGTAACTCAATTCCATCAAAACTCAACGTTATCTGTAGTAGGTAAGAGGGAACTCCCAGTTTGCACATTAACCCAAATTCGGGACTTTATCAATCAGTGATATATCCATGGAATATAATTCAACCCTAGATACTGTTACGGACAATAATGCATGTTTGATAGGAAATCAATGGCAGTTCCCTCGGGCCCCGTGCCCTTACAGTACAAATGTATACAGTAGAGCAACTTCATTCATAAATGGCATAATTAGATCCAGGATCGGGCAATATCATACGTAAGTGTGATTTCAGATAAGCAGCGAAACAGTGCAGTATCAATGAAGTTTAATTTCAAGTTCAATATGGCTAAGTAATTATTCCTTAAAAAGAAATCAGTTAACTCAATTTTCTTTCTGAGATAATTATAACTCCTTTGAAAAACGAATATTTTGGAGAGCACTTTTCTTGCTTTTGTCGTTTCGGCTTTTTTCTACCAGCAGTGGTTATAATATGACGACCTCCGTGGCGCTGAGCGCGTTGGTAGCTCAAGCCGGTGGTCGCGGGTTCGAGTCCCGCCGACGGAACAAAAAGTTTATAAAGTTCCTGGGTCATGGATGTGTATTAAATATGTGTATCATATAATAAAAATCTTAAATATATGTATAATATAAAAGTATTAAATATATTTCCGTTGTCTGGTACCTGTAACACAAGTCCTTCAGGTACTTACCACGGGGCCAGACTGACGTGGTGTGAAGCGTCCATAGATATTATTATTATATTATTATTCGGACTAAAGTTACAAGTGTCCAACTTGCAAATTATTTTAAAATGGGGTGGGATATTCATAATTATATAATAATTATTGTTATTTGTGCACCACCTGCAGAAAGTTGATCTAAGGTCAATTGCTTTCTTGGAGGATACTAAGTCTGGCACTTCTCCCCTTGTACGGGGTGGGAATCTGGAATTTCTTCCTACTCCTCCTATTTTCTTCTGATTAATTTCGTAGCGGGTCTCAAGACAGCTTCAGCATGTCACTCGGGCTCCCTGAAATCATATCAAAGGGTTTTCGTGGTCGAGTACCGCTGTCGATTCTGGCGACACAGGAGATACAGTGGTGGGAATGTGTTGTGGGCCCAAGCCCGTTAAAAAAATTGCACTTTTCTCCATGTTTACAGCCCGCATGTGAAGCCCACTGTGACTTTAACAACATAAGCGCATGTCATGCATCCGTTTTTTTTTCCCATCTGACTTGCTCTACTGTATGCTATTTATACTGTGCTAACAGGCCCAATCACGCACCCGCCCTGATTCCTAATCGAATAAGACTGAAGGCCCTCTTGTAAACGGCAATCGGTACTAATTGAAAGGGTGAAAACAATTTTGCCCAGAACATGAATTTTGGAACCACACTGTAGATACAATTTCTGCAGTGATTTTGGTCACTTTAAATAGAAATTGTGATAGTTATATTGGTATTCCCAGATATTCCAAAAATGTTAAATTTTGGATAAGTTTGTTATGTAATAATATTATGATATTATGGACATTATATTTACTTACTTCATCCTAACAAAAAAACATTTCCCGCGCGATTTTTGCGAAACGTTGCAAGGAAAATCTATTCAATAATCATCAAGCATCATTATTCATTATTATTGGGATATGCATTAAGTACAAGTTTCAAAATTTTGATGAAATTAAGTATCATAAACTAAAAAAACCGGCCAAGTGCGTGTCGGGCCACGCGCAATATAGAGTTCCGTAGTACCGCTAGTTTTTGAAATTTTTTTATGGTCAATGAACGTACATTTATAGCGTGTTTTACACTAGTAACAACATCATCTCAGTTACTTGCAAAGGAATTTGAATGAAAATTTCCTTTATACTTCACCGAATACATTTTTTTTAGTTGATCGACTATTACTTCTGACTTCATAAGTTATTGTTATGAAGTCTTCTTAGCCGTGATAGTTTTCCTTTTAAATTCAGCATATTTCCTACCCCCGTGAATTTTTTCACATTTCCAGAACCAACCGTTTAGCTGGTAGAAGGGGGGACACTGGACTCTAACGATTTTTTCCACTTTAAAACTTAATATTTCACAAACGGATCCCTAAATCGGAAAATGATCTATGAATACTCGCAATATTTTTAAAAAAACCTATTCAACGACACCCCACACGATGGGGTGGGCGCGAAAAAAAATATTCATCCCCGCTTGATGTGTAGGGGAGGTACCATAAAAAAAATATTTTTTTACGATTTCACATACCATTTTGTTGTCATCATTAATATGTGTATTCATGCCAAATTACAGCTTTGTAGGTCCTATAGTCTCTGAGTAAAACCGCGGACAGACAGACAGACGGACGGACAGACCAAAACTATAAGGGTTCCTTGTTGACTACGGAACCCTAAAAAACGATTTTAAATAAGAAAATTACCTTACATAAATAAGCATTATAATTTTTTGTAGACTGTATGTATATTGTAATTCTACTATAATAGGGCTAATATAATTATTATACAGTGTGTTAGCACAGTGTTTGTGTAAACACCGTTATCGTTGAAAACAACTTTTTCTATGAGAGCAATGCTGGGAACTCAAAAAAAATGGAAATGTTTATACCCATTAGCTTTGTCCACACTGGGCCTTTTTTTGTTCATCAAGGGCATACGTTATAGCGCAGTCAACAGCGAACGTGAGGCATGTCCGTGACGCGCGTTGAATTCGTAGCGCTCGCTATAGCTTTGTCCACATTGTGCCTTTTTCTATTCATCAAGGGCATGCCTTATAGCGCTGTCAACGTCAAACGTGAGGCATGCCCGTAACGCGCGTTGAAATCGTAGCGCGCGCTATGACACTTTTCTTTCAACGCGGGTGGATTTTGACGCACGTCACGGGCATGCCACACGTTCACTGTTGACACTTGACAGCGCTATAAGGCATGCCCTTGTTGAACAGAAAAAGGCACAATGTAGACAAAGCTTATGACACTTTTCTTTCAACGCCGCGCGGGTGGATTTTGACGCATTCAATAATTATTGAATATACCAAAGGTAAGTTGAATAAAAAGAAGATGAAATTGTATAATGTGAACATATAGCTATACGGATTCCCGGATCGGCAATTTGTGTGGGTATGAAGACAAATTTTTTTGAGATTCCAGCATTGTTCTCATAGAAAAAGTTGTTCAAATTGACGGGGTCATTTTTAATGAACGGTGTTTACACTAACATCTTGTATTGTATAATTTTGTAAAAGAGACGCAACAACTAAAATACATACAATATGGACCCGACATAAGTCCTCTTTGTGTAGCTGGAATAAATACAAAATAAATCCGGCGACCTTTCTAATTAAGATTAAAGCAGTTTCGTCTAAAACACGATCGTAATGGCCGCACCTAGCTGAACCTGCCTCAAGATAACATAGATAAACCTCTACTTTATTCTACTTTATTGTCTACTTATTGACTATTTCACTAGCCAGAAAACAAGGTTAGATAAATTGAAAACTATAGTTTCCACATTCCACATATCCACATTCTTAGTCGCTATAGCGACTAAGAATGTGGAATATGTTAAAAATTCGCTTTTTAACCGACTTCCCAAAAGGAGGAGGTTATATTATGTTGGTCTGTGGATATTTTTTAAGGTTCTAAAGTAGGAAATTATTTTATTTGAAGATACCTACTCAAAGTTTGCGAGTTTGTGTTATGGTGTTATAGTAATCTTTTTGTCTAAAGAATCGATTTCAAGAAATATTCTGTCTACGTAATCTGTGAGTATCATGCTATAAAAATTTTATAATTTTGTAAAATATAATTTTCAAAATTCTACCCGGGTATTCCTATTGTTAGTAAGTATAAAAGTACTTATACCTTTTTCACATGGACGAAGCCGCGGCTTAGGTATGTCAAATTACTCTACTGTTTATAAGTAGGTAGTAGAGTAATTTGAGTACTATAGTACTCTAATGGCCTGTTTCACCGCTTCCTGATAAGGTGCCCGATAGGGTTATTTGACAGATTTTCCATACTCCATCTGTCAAATTAAGTGGTGGATAGCCTTATCAGGAAGCGGTGAAACAGGCCCTAAGAAATGCTAAAATATAAGTTTAATAGGTGTACGTCATCATAATATCATAATTTATTGGGAGCTACCTACTTGAAATATCTGGCTAGGAGTTACGCGAAAGTTGAGGGCACCTTGGTTATTTTTAGCCCAATTTGAATACGTCTGGTAATATATATTTTATTCACTAGATAACGCCCGCAACTCCGTTGCGCCAAAACTCGTTTATCGCGCGGGAACTGTGCATTTTTCCTGGACAAAAAGTATCCTTTGTCCTTTCCCGGGCCTCAAAGTATCTCCATGCCAAATTTCAGCAAAATCGGTTCAACCGTTTGAGCGTGAAGAGGTAACAGACTGATAGACGGACAAACAGACACTCTTTCGCGTTTATAATATTAGTATGGATTTTTATATCGCTAGCACAATTTTGATAATGACTGTAGCTTAATTATTCTTAGCTTATTAATATTAAATAGTTACAGGAGCACCTAACAGAATCTAGTCCATACAAATTTTATAAATGCGAAAATGTTTCTGTCTGTTTGTCTGTCTGTTACCTCTTCTCGCCAAAAGCGCTGAACCGATTTTGCTGAAAGGTATAGATTTTTTCACTCGACTTTCAGTGGAGATACCCTTATCCAGAAGAGAATATACGGTTCTAGCTCAATAACCGAAATTTTGGCGCAACGGAGTTGCGTAAATTTTGCGAACCAAATCTTAGTTTTGCGAACAAAAGATCTTATCAGGAGCTAGGTTCAACGAAGTACTACAATTTGTAAATTACTATCTAGGTTTCGAGGGCGAATAATTCATTTCTCACAGTTCTTACCTAGTTTTTAGGGTTCCTATTGTAATGAATTTCGAATATTTAAAATAATTATTTAATGTTAATTTGGAGAAGTGTGATTTTATTGTTATTCAAGATTATTTATTAAATTAAAAATGATAAATCAAATTATTTTATATTTAAATTTTATGATTAATCAATATTATTTATTGCATGAGTTTATAGGAAGTCAAATTAATTTTAAGTTTACATTTTTTATATTGTTAGTAAATTATTATTGTTATGCTTTAAAATTAATGTTAAGGCTTCTATAATTATATTTTTATTTGTAATGAATTATTTAACTAAGGAGAATGCCAATTCATTATTCAATTAAAATTTGTGGGTGTATTTCCGGTCTGATGTAGCCGGAACTGTGTTTAATAAAATATATTTTTAAAATATTACTTCCGGTGAAAGATCAATAAATAGTCGATTCTTGATTTGGAAGGGGCATTCTTCTTAGAGCAGCAATAGAGTGAACATCACTGTAGAAATGTCACTGTGAACTATAAGTGTAGTTTTAAATAACTATAAATAGAGTGTTGTGAATAAATTGGAAGTGAGAAATTAAAAGGTGATTTATTATTACTGAAGTGTTTGATTTTATCACATTTCAGAAGCGGGATAAGGGCCCAAGTTAAGGTATGTATCTTTATAATGAATTTTGAAATAAATGGCTTATTGATTTTATGATGAAAAGTTTGAATTTTTAATAAAGAATTAGATAAAGAAATAATTTTAGCAAAATGTTAGTGAGCCAAGTGAGCTTTAGCAATTTACTAGATCTAAGGCTATGTGTGCCTACCAAGCCAAGTGTGCTTGTTGATAAAGGTTATGTGTGCCTACAAAGCCAAGTGTGCTTGTTGATAGAGGTTATGTGTGCCTACCAAGCCAAGTGTGCTTGTTGATAAAGGTTATGTGTGCCTACAAAGCCAAGTGTGCTTATTGAGTGGTTATGTGTGCCAATCAAGCCAAGTGTGCTTGTTATTAGAGGTCATGTGTACCTATTGAGCCAGGTGTGCTCCAGCCTTGAGTGTATTAAGCCAAGTGTGCTCTAGTTAACGGTGATATCTAGTGAATAAAAGTTTTATGATGATTATTTAAAGTTTTTACATTTCTTTTCTATATTATTATTATATGAACTAATCATTTATTTTTCTCTTTTAAATTTGAGGGTATGAACTCCGACGGAGCAATGACACCGGAGGAAGAACCTCCAAGGCGTAATCAGAATCTTTTATCAAAGACCAATAAGGCCAAGCGATCTAAGAAAAAGTCAAAAAGGCGACGCAGTCGATCGCGCAGTCTGTCATTGTCCAGTGATGAAGGTTCTACTACCAGGCGACGACGTAAAAGGGCAAGACGTAGAGAAGCTGGCAGTTGGTCCACGAAAGAGGTACTGGATCTTTTTAACTCTCTTCAAGAAAATAAAAGTAGGTCGCAAAATCTTAGCAATAACCATTATAATAATGTTATACCGGAATTCGATCCAGCTAGCAAAACTCAGAATATAGATAGCTGGATAAGAAAAGTCAATGAGTGTTCTGTCATTTACGAATGGGACGAGAAGCAAACCATACACTTTGCTTTACAAAAACTTTCTGGGCTAGCAAAGAGATGGTTTGAGGCTCTTCCAAGCGTCGTATTTAGTTGGCAAGATTGGCAAACGAAATTGAAAAGGGCATTTCCAAATGAGCAGAACTATGGTCGACTACTTGAAGAAATGTTAGCTCGAACTACTAGGAATAACGCGAATATTTTTATGATAAATTAACTTTGTTAAATAGATGTGAAATTAGAGGTAAAAAGGCCGTAGATTGTGTAATTCACGGAATATTAGACAAATCTATAAGAAGTAGTGCCCAGGCATTAACGTGTGATGAACCGGAAGACTTATTGAATTTTCTCAGTTCTCAACATCCTGTTTTTGATAATAACACTTTGATTAACATTAGAAAACGTGGTGACAACATATTGCCAAATCGTATGAATAACGTTGCGTCGTCTTCAACTGATAATTCAATTACTTGTTTTAATTGCCGCTCAAGGGGACACCCTTACTTTAGATGCCCCAAGCCTCTTATAAAATGCATGAAGTGTAATCGAGTAGGACATAATAGCGACAATTGTAAGCTGGAACCCTTGACTTTACGTAACGAATCGAAGCTGTCTGATAGTAACGTTTCGGCGGATCGAAAGACTTTAAATATTTCGACCTTGAATAAAGGTGGTGATAAATTTTATAAAAATGTCAAAGTTAACGATAGGATCTTCGTAGCTTTTATTGACTTTGGCAGCGAGTGCACTTTAATACGCGAGTCTGATGCCAAGAATCTTTGTTTACAAAAAGATTTTAAAAATTTGCCTGTGATCAAAGGATTTGGTAATTCTAACGTTTTACCTTTATTTAAAACTACCGTGGAATTAAAATTAGATGAAATTGAAGCTAATGTGGAGTTGTTGGTGGTCAATGACGAGTTCCTGCAGTCATCAATGCTGATCGGTCAAAATGTTACTGAACTTCCCTGTGTAACTGTTTTTAAAGATAATAGTAGGTTATTATTTTATAAAAGTCCTGAAATTTTTGATAATATTTCGCCAATGCATTGCCTCAAGTTGAATTTAGTTAACAAGTCTAACATTTTAAAGTCAGGTTTAGTTGAAGTCGTGTCGTCAGACCCAACGTTTAGTGGGGATGTGTATGTCGAGGGATACTGTAGTACTGAGCCTAGACGAGAATTCCAAGTGCAGCAAGGTGCTTACCATATCAATGAAGGTAAATGTTCTCTAGGAGTAACTAACTTGTCTAATAAAATCATAGAATTTCCAGAAAAATATATCTTAGCTAGAGCATTTCCTTTTGTCGAAAGGCAGATTACACATACAAATAATATAAATAGTGCTAATTCTAAACTAGAGCCCCTACTGATTACTGATATTAAAGTTGGTCCTGATGTGGATAAAGAAAATTTAAATAGGCTTCACTCTCTTTTACTTAGTTATCGGGACTGTTTTGCATTTAATCTTAGTGAAATAGGCTGCATTAATACCACCGAAATGAAAATTGATTTATTAGATGACAGGCCTGTCGTATATAGACCATACAGACTATCATTTTCTGAAAGAAATCAAGTCCGTGAAATTGTTAACGAATTATTAGAGAATGATATTATTTGTGAGTCCAATTCTAATTATGCGAGTCCTATTCTTATGGTTAAGAAGAAAACTGGTGAGCAACGTCTTTGCGTGGATTATAGAGCCCTAAATAATAAAACTAGAAAAGACTGTTTTCCTTTACCCATAATCGATGACCAGCTGACGAATTTAAGTGGTAATAAGTTTTTCACGTCCTTAGATTTAGCTTCTGGGTACTATCAGATACCCATGGCAGAAGAAAGTCGTCCATTAACAGCATTTGTAACGCCTGATGGGCATTATGAATTTAAAAGGATGCCTTTTGGGCTTGCAAATGCTCCAGCTGCGTTCCAACGTGTAATGAATTCTATGCTTGGTGATAAGCGTCATGATACAGCTCTAGCTTATTTGGACGACATTCTTGTGCCATCGGTTACGATAGAGGAAGGATTTGTAAAGCTAGAAGAAGTTCTGAAATTATTACGGTTAAATGGTTTAACTTTAAAATTATCCAAGTGTTGTTTTCTTGATAGTTCGCTAGATTATTTGGGGTATGAAATTTGTGCTGACGGCATACGTCCAAATAAAAATAAAATTATAGCTGTCAAAGAATTCCCTACACCACAAAACGTACATGAAATACGCCAATTTTTGGGTTTAGCAGGGTATTTTAGAAAATTTATTAAAGGATTCGGGGAAATCGCTAGGCCTTTAACTAATTTATTAAAAAAGGGCAACTATTTTAAATGGACAAATGACGAAGTTGACGCTTTCAATACATTAAAAGAAAAACTAGTTGATAGACCTATCCTAGCTTTATATAACCCTAAGTTCCAAACCGAGTTACACACGGATGCAAGCTCTTTAGGCATAGGAGGAATATTAATGCAGTGGCAACCTGGATCCGAGGCTCTTAAACCGGTAGCATATTTCAGTAGACAGACCACACCTGAAGAACGTCATTTACATTCTTATGAATTAGAAACACTCGCAATTGTTTGTTCCTTAAAAAAATTTAGAGTCTACTTATTAGGTTTAAAATTTAAGATTGTGACGGACTGTAACGCACTGAGGACCACACTAACTAAGCGCGATCTTGTTCCTCGGATAGCGAGATGGTGGCTTTTAATTAGTGAATTTAATTTTAGTATTGAATATCGACCTGGAGCACGTATGGCTCACGTAGACGCGTTAAGCCGTAATACAAAACAATCATCTGAAGTAGTTGATAATTCGGAGTTAACAGTGTATAGCATTGAAACAAGTAATTGGCTTTTAACATTGCAAATGACTGATCCTGATATTGCGCGAATATTTAAAACTCTAAAACCTGAATGTGATGAAGAAAGTAAAGAAATAAAGAAACATTATGTTGTTAAGAATAATAGAGTATACAGAAGAGTAGGCGAAAAACTTTGTTTAGTTGTACCTCGCAGTGCTCGTTGGCAAATATGTGTGTCTAACCACGATGATGCAGGTCATTTGGGTGTTGCTAAAACAACTGAGAGAATTCAATGTAATTATTGGTTTCCGAAATTAAGGAAGTTCGTTAAGAAGTATGTTAAATCTTGCATCAAATGTGCTTATAATAAAGACGATTCATTACAACGTAAGAGTGGGCAATTGTTTCCGATTGAGAAGATAAGCATTCCTTTTCATACTATCCATATAGACCATTTAGGTCCGTTTGTCAAAAGCAAAAATGGTAATGCTTATATTCTTACTATTGTCGATGGTTTTACTAAATATTTGTTTGTAAGAGGCGTTAGAGATACAAAGACTAAAAGTACGATAAAAGTCTTACTTAACATTTTTTATGACTTTGGAATACCATCTAGAATAGTATCGGATAGAGGTACTTCTTTCACTTCAACAGCTTTTAAAACTTTTTGTGAAACTCACGGGATTAAACATACTCTTAATGCCGTTGCATGTCCCAGAGCCAACGGCCAAGCCGAAAGGTATAACAAAACAATTTTAGAATCGCTAGCAAAATATACCGACGGTGAGGACGAACGGAACTGGGACATGTATTTAGGTAAAGTTCAGTGGGGAATTAATAACGCCATTAATTCTACCACCCAAAAAACTGCGACAGAAGTACTATTTGGAACCAGATTGCGAGACAGCCTAACTAACATGTTGGATATTGATAATGAGTCGCGTCTAAGCTTTGCAGAAGTAAGAGATGAAGCAAGTACAAATATAGAGTCCAGTCAATTAAAACAGAAAGAATCCTATGATAGAAATAGAGTACCCGCTCCAGTTTATAAGGAAGGGGACTTAATAAAAATAACTAGAACCAATTTTAACAACAAAGGTAACAGCACAAAATTAATGTCAAAATTTATAGGTCCCTTTAGGATAGAAGAAGTTTTAAGTAATGACCGATATAAAGTTGCTGAAATACCCGGCTTTAGTCAGAGAAAGAATAAGTTTGATAGTGTAGTAGCAATTGATCGAATACGACCATGGATTAATGTAAATGCCTTAGATCAAAACGATGATAAAAGAATTTCAAGTGCTAGTAGCAGCTCGTCAGATAATGAAAACAATAAAAGTGGCTGTGAACTATCACATAGTCAATCTGAGTCCAAATAATGACCGAATGTAATGAATAAAATATAATATAAAATGTTGATCACGTTAATTATAATTAGATAATAATATTGTTATTAATATGTCTTAATTTATCACATATTAATATAGAATATTTTGTTCAATTATAGTAATGCAATGTTAAATTTATTTTACGTGCGTCAGGAGACAGCACGCAGTAGGACGGCCGAATGTAATGAATTTCGAATATTTAAAATAATTATTTAATGTTAATTTGGAGAAGTGTGATTTTATTGTTATTCAAGATTATTTATTAAATTAAAAATGATAAATCAAATTATTTTATATTTAAATTTTATGATTAATCAATATTATTTATTGCATGAGTTTATAGGAAGTCAAATTAATTTTAAGTTTACATTTTTTATATTGTTAGTAAATTATTATTGTTATGCTTTAAAATTAATGTTAAGGCTTCTATAATTATATTTTTATTTGTAATGAATTATTTAACTAAGGAGAATGCAATTCATTATTCAATTAAAATTTGTGGGTGTATTTCCGGTCTGATGTAGCCGGAACTGTGTTTAATAAAATATATTTTTAAAATATTATTTCCGGTGAAAGATCAATAAATAGTCGATTCTTGATTTGGAAGGGGCATTCTTCTTAGAGCAGCAATAGAGTGAACATCACTGTAGAAATGTCACTGTGAACTATAAGTGTAGTTTTAAATAACTATAAATAGAGTGTTGTGAATAAATTTGAAGTGAGAAATTAAAAGGTGATTTATTATTACTGAAGTGTTTGATTTTATCACACTATGAGTATAAAGTTACTTTACGATTCTAATAATGTTATTAACGATGTATGTACCATCGAGGAAGTTGATTCCTATGCAATTGACAGACCAACGTTATTTGGTCGAATAAGTCAATTCAATGTTAATTGTGATCTGTCGGCTGGGTTTGACGTAACGCAACCAAACTACTTAGGTCCCCGATTTGCATAGTAATCAACTTCGCTGATAGTACAAAATGCAAACTTATTGCTACCAAGCAATCTCTACCAGTCAACCTTATTTCTAGATAAAAATCGGGCCAAATCTTATCGTTTTTTATTGCTAGCAAACACATCAACCAACGAAAACATTAGGTATTAGGTATTAAAAATATAAACTTGTAAACCTTTGAATTTTCTCGGTGAAATCAAATAATTGACAAGAGAAATTAAATTTGCAAATTCAAGAGCTCGTTTTGAGGCAGCTAAATATTTTTCAGTTCACTGGGTCAAGGCGTACATTTTGTTATGCACGTGCGTGTCAAATTGAATCAATAATTAGTTTGATTAGTTCGCCTTTCATGTCTAACGATCACTAACAAGATTTTTCCAATGTAACTTTTACACTGTTTACAAAATTAACATTACGCTGCACGCAAAACGAAATGTTACGAAATTGACAAGTTCTTTCTGTTTGTTGAATACAGCGTATATCAATTATTATTATTTGTAAAATTTACTGTTTTAGAAGAGAAAACAATCTAGCTAGGTCATTTTATATTTTAGAACCGCGCATTGATAATAATAATATTACTTAATGTTTTTTGCGTATAATTGACAAAGCTCGCTCTACCAGGTACAAATTATTATGCATGACCTTTTCAAGTTTTAACCCATTAAAATTTCCCGTAAAGAAAAACATTAATTTTTTAATTCTGGAACGCGGCATTGCATTTTGTCTGTACAAAAGTTATGGTGAATCGCCAAACAATGTTACAAGCGCCCCAATTATTGACACGTAAAGGAACTGAATCACTTGTTACCTGCATAAAGAACTGACCTATCGCCTCGTTTTAAACATAAATGATAAATCAGGCATTTTAAAAGTTTGTAAAAATTATAATAATAGTAAAAATTTTGAATAAAAAAAGATTTTAAGAGATGATTTTCTGTATCTGTGACATTGTAATTTGTAACTCGATAAGAAACAGAGTGAGAATTTTGATATGGACATCACCACATGAAGGCAATTTTTAAAGTAGATAAACTGGCCTTAGGGCCAGGAACATCGGATGGTTTTATCTACTTTAGATTCTGTATACTAAATTTCATCTGAATCGGTCCAGCTATATAAAAGACTCTTCTTTCACTTCAGGTAATGACAGATATAAACACACATTCGAATTGATTATGGACTGAAAGTCAGTTTTACGTACCTGAATCCTTCTATGTACAGCCATTACCCAATTAGGGGTAATAGGGTAGCGCCAACGAATGCAGACACCTGTCTCCTAATGTCATTACGACCCCTTTTATTGCGACATAGGTACCCTACATTTGTGAATTATATAACACTAGATAACGCCCGCAACTCCGTTGCTCCAAAACTCGTGTTGTCGGAATTTTTCTGGGACGAACATTATCCTATGTCCTTTCCCGTGACTCGAAGTATCTCCATGCCAAATTTCAGCCAAATCGGTTCAGCGGAATATTAGTGCACTTTTTGAAATAATATACGAGTCGAGGTATTTTACTGTGTACAAGGATATGGGGTTGTCAATAATGTCAAATTTTCGCATCCATGCCGGATTGGACATGGATGCGAAAATTTTCAAAATGACACCAGATTTGGCCACATGCAATAATTACATTGATAGAAGAGCGTGAAACATTCTAGCTGTCACTATAACGGCGGCACTCAAAGACAATTAATGATTATTTAAATTTAATTTAATAAAAAGTTTACCTTTAGCAATATTTTCTATTAAATGCTTCATTAAAATAAAGTAATCATTAAAGTCAAGTGTGGCAGTTAATAATATTATTATAACAGCTTGTTGGCCTGTTTAGGAAACTTGAGATAGCAGTTTATAAATTTGATCTAAAAAAGGAAATAAATAAAACAAAGAACTTAGAAATATTTTTATTTATTTAAGTATATAACATAAGTATCACTGTACAAATATATTTTAATACATCCTCTCCTTTTCGCATTTACAATAACAATTTCGTTACAATTTACAATCCTGCATTATGCAATACACATACATAAATATAATACTTTTAACTGGGCTTTTAGTAGGAACTATTATAGCTATTATAGTTATAAGTTGGGTTCGGTGTCGTGGGTTGCATAGCCTTATTAATCGGACAATCATCCCATAACCACCAAACAGTAATTAAAACTTCTACATTGATCAAAATCAAGGAAATAACGGGTATAGCTAGTCTACTTATCAACATCTTAATACCGCCTTTAGCTACTAATAACGGTCGGACGAGGCCATTGATAATAACGTCCTTAATACCTTTACCAAACGGATTATCTTGTGTTGAGCCAGACAGTAATGCGAGGACCAAACTGATCAGTCCGTTCACTTTACTTTCACTCTTCGTAGTCAAGGAGTCCATGAGACTGAATTTTGGCTTCATTGAAGTATCTCCTTTAGTTTCGTGTTCACTGTAACTGGATCCTGGCAAACCATATCCATAATGTGGCGTATCCTCTCTAGCCGCAGTGTGAACACTCCTATTCGGTTCCTTTTCCTCGTCGGAAATTTCATTTACCATCTGAAAAAGCCCATCGAGATTGTTGTTCGAATTTTTCACATTATATTGCTCGAGACTTGGCAACGGCTGCGATAGAATTC
Source organism: Polyommatus icarus (assembly GCA_937595015.1). Taxonomy (NCBI): domain Eukaryota; kingdom Metazoa; phylum Arthropoda; class Insecta; order Lepidoptera; family Lycaenidae; genus Polyommatus; species Polyommatus icarus. Next base: position 7,338,795 of record OW569330.1, on the reverse strand, counting down.
TGCCAGTATGCATTATCTGTTGTTGCGATGTGGGAATCCCATTTGAAGTAAACTTTGCGTTCGAAAATGGTAGGGAAGATCTCGCTTCGGGCGGTACATTTTGAAAATCGAACGCCGGGCGATACATCATCCTATTGGCCGTCCTCCCGAAAGTCCACAGATTACAAAACGCACAGATAACTAAACTTAACTTTTTCATGGTGATTATGGTAAAGTAACGAACTGGTTGTGCCACTTGCAACGAATACACATGAAATAAATATAAAACGTACGTGACATTAATATGTATGAAAAAGATTTTGTTTTTGTAAGGAAATTAGAACGTTGTACCTTGCAAAATATTTAAGTAGGACATCTGCATATTAACAAAATGTTGTTTTGTATGTTACAATATTTCAGTTAGTTATTTTTCATGTATATTGTAGTATTGAGCTACATTAAAAATATAATATATTTTATTCTATTGAAAATTTTGGGTACCGTACCGTGGGTAGTGGATAGGTTTTACGTTATTTACGTGTTTAGACCTCGCATTAATTTCATACAGCTCCCCGATTCACGATCGTAGGTAGAATCTGTTGCTTACCGTGTACTAATATGTATGTAATTACTAATTATTACATAACCTACGTAAGGCTTGAGAGTTCATCATTATTTACTATGGTCCAAAACAGGTGACGTGTCACAAAGTCAAAGTTTCATGCAAAATTTTGACGCATAAAATGAAAATAAAGTTTGGACGCACCTACTGGTTTGGATGGTACTAAGACCTAAGTTAAATAATAAAGAACAGTGGCCAAAATGGACTAAAAAAACAAGGTTCTTGTTACCTAGGTGGAACTATTACTAAAATGTAGTTTAGGTAAAATGCTATAATTTAATAAAAAACAGTTGATTTTTAAAAGTTGGGAAAACAAACTTGAAAATTTGAACTTGTGTTTTTAACGCAGGATAATGTTTTTTTTTTTTTATATATTGAACGCATATTCTGTCATTCAAAGGGACCCATATGACCTGCTTAAATACGCTCTCTTCTTGAGGATTTCGAGAAGAGAGCGTATTCCGATTTTGCGAGTGTCCATGATGAGTGACGGTAGTTGCTTTCTATCAGTTGACCTGTTTGCTCGTTTGCCTCCTACTTTTATTTTTAAAAACTCTGACGCGTGTTTCGTATAATTTAATTTAAAACCATAACTCAAAATGATAGTACAGCTTATTATTAACTATCTTTATAACCTCAAAATTCAAAAACTTAATACACAATTACTTGAAACTCCCAGCTTTTAAAAATATATTGAATGCCGTGCTATGTTTCATTTAAATAGGCGATTGAAATTACAGATGTTTCATCAAGTTACGTTTTATAAGATTTTTATAGTCCAAGCATGTTAGGCGAATGGCCTTTGTTCTTTACACAAATATCTATAAAAATATACTATTAAACTAATTTTAAAAATCTTATAAGTAAGTATGCATTGGCGAACAAAATTGATACAGAAATCAATTCGAATATCAAATACTCACTGGTACATACAAGGTAAGTCAGAGTATCACACTAACAAGCGATATTGCCATGTCAGCTGACGTCAGGCCCGGAGGTGCAATCCAACGACATACATTGCGCGACCTTGTCCCCAGCTAGAATGCTGAGTAGCGTTTTCGCTACGAAGTGGTCATCGTCCACATCGTCGATCAGCGAAAAAGTCACCGCTGCACCGATGTTGCTACCGAAGCTATGCGACGACCGTTGGATCAAACAAGTGAGACGCTCGGAACAATCTCGAATCGTTCTCGAGTTATTCCTCTTTTTCTTCTTCTTAAAATGCTTAATCATCTTCGTTATCACCGGCCAGAGGAGGAGCGCCTTTAATCCCATCTTCACAAACACCATTACAGCTATCGGTAGCAGCAGCAGCTTTCCTCCTAGCAGCTTCAACAGCATGATCACAGCAGCAGACAGCATGACCTTTGCAGCGCTGGTCAGAAAATTCGCGAAGGAAGTCAAAGTGTCAGTCTTCTGACAAGATCCATGATGGTACTCGGAGTCCGAATACGTTTTCCGGATGGGGTTCGAATATAGGTTTGAGGCACCAGTAAAGAGGTCCATAAATGGCAGAGGTGGATGAGTTTGCGTCGACAGGGACTGGTCCTGTGCGGCTACGGTCGCAACGAAAAAAACAACAGCAGCTACGAACATGACTAAACAGACTGTTCCGCATCAACCCGCCGTTCCTCTTCAAGACTACGCCATGAAATTACGATTTCGTATAATAATGTGAGAAAATAGATCAGTGTCAATTAGGTAGGAAAGTATTTCAATTTGAATTAAGAACGTTCTATTGACGCTTGACGTCACGAGATTTTCATTTCGGATACAAAGCAATCGATTATTCCACACGGCTAAGCCCAAACGGCGAATCAAGACACAAACTTCTCCATATTAATATTACAATTATGAGAAAGTTCTTCTGTCTGTCTGTCAGTTACCTCTTCATGCCCGATAAAAAGTATCCTCCTTTCTCATCTGCATACTATATCAAAGATCACTGTTCAGTGGTTTGAGTGTGAAGAGGAAACAGACAGACAGGAAGACTGACGAACAGAAAGGCTTTAGCATCTATTATATCTATAAGTATGGATATAAATAGATTATAGATGTACATACATAGGCTATTTCGCAGTCGTTTCCAATATGCTTGAAAACTAGGTGATTTTTTTAGGGTCATGCACCCCGAAATGGGAAGCAATGAGGCTTGGCGAAGCATAAAATCAACACTAAATTGAAAATGTGAAAATTTTATTAATTCTTTTCGCTGTTATGCATCTCTAAATGGCGTCGATTATAACGAATATTAACTAGTAGTGTACTTACTTAATTCTCTTAATACAAACATAATAATGACTTTAAAACATAATACTTAAAATGTAGTTCTGTTAAGTAAACCTAATAAATGATAATTATTCTTGTGACCATGAAATCTTTTCAATGTCATACTTGAGGAATATAAAGTACTTTAAAAGGGCAAAGTTATACTTCCTTATATCATGTCCTTGGGCGAAATGAGTCCTAAAAGAGATAAAAGTGTCGTTTTGTTGCTTTAATAAAGCGACACTTTAAAAGAAATGCCACTTCAACATTTGTATGTGAATTCGTAAAGTTCATTTTTTTAGGGTTTCGTACCCAAAGGGTAAAAACGGGACCCTATTACTAAAACTTCGTTGTCTGTCCGTCTGTCCGTCTGTCTGTCACCAGGCTGTAACTCGAGAACGGTAATAGCTAGAGAGTTGAAATGATGAGGGGCAAAAATGTATGGGCTCTGGTATAGTGCTTAACAGGAATGGATTGTATATTTTTAGGAAGGTATACCCATGTACATTAATGACCAATAGGGCGCTTGTCAAGATTCGTTGTACTTTTTGAGTAAAGCCATGTTAAAAGTGACATCAGCGCTCATACATTTCATGCTGATAACATCACGTCACGTGATAGCATGATTATTTTTAGGGTTCCGTAGTCAAAGAGGATATTATAGTTTCGGTCTGTCCATCTGTCCATCTATCCGCGTTTTTTTTTTCTCTGTCCCTGATTTTAAGTTGAGGGATAAGTCTTACCACATCTACGACAAAAACTATACGTCGGTAACGCTGGCCTTGTAAGTTGACTGTACATTATTTCAAAAAGTACAGTTGCTAGGGGCTGGGCGCCATATAACTTTTTTACCTACTCACTAAGAGCTATCTAATGGTATATATTTTATCTCTGTTGAGCAATATACCAAAATGCCCATGATCCTTTTAACAGAATGTGTATATCTATTATCTATTGCCGCTATAACAACAAATACTGAAAACAAAACAATATGAATATTTAAGGGGGGCTTCCATATAATACAACAAACGTGATTTTTTTTGGCTTTTTTTGCTCTATATCAATAATGGCAACAGGTATGTACATGACTTTTTCACAAAATCCTTAGTTATATGTGTACTTTAATATTTGATAATAATATTAAAATAAAATAAAAAATTAAGGGGGGGTCCCATACAAAAAAACACAATTTTTGGCCTAATTTTACTCTATAATGGTACGGAACCCTTTGTGCGCGAGTCCGACTCGCACTCGGCCGATTATTTAATTTTCATGTTAGAGAAATTAACTTTACAGGCCATTGGCCATTTTAAACCAAAGCTGAAAAAGTAAAAATCATCCACATCATTTCCGAACGCGAAACGTTAAAAACATTCTAGTCGTTCGAAAATCGAAATGTAGAAAACGATGAGTTATTATTATGGGGCGGAAATAAATTGTTTATCGACAACAAGGGTAGGCGGATGCCTGGGGCTGTACAATTTAATTTACTTTTTCGTTGTCTCTACATATTATTTAATACCTTTACATATTATAAAATTATTATAAAAACCAAATAAAAACGATATTTAAACAATAGGTTGTTACGTATACTTACATACATACATACATACATACATACATACATACATACATACATACATACATACATACATACATACATACATACATACATACATACATACATACATACATACATACATACATACATACATACATCCATACATACATACATTACATTTCTCGTTTGTATAATTTTTAAAAGTATAGAAACTTCTTAAAAAAAAAAACTTCTATACACAAACCTATGTCTCTTGAACAAATTAAAAAAAAAACAAATGTGGCGGCAGTTAATTCTTAATTTAAAATCTCATTGGAATTAACTTTTCTGGGAAAATAATAAATAACACAGTGAATCAAAATAAAGAAATTAAAATGGTTTCAAATAAAAGGGACAGAAGTGGAAGCAGTATTTTTACGGAGAAATATTATGTTCCACCATGGTGTTCTTCTAGTAAGCTGATTTTTCTGATTATTCCAAATAAATGGCAAATTGATATGACGGTGCGGGCATTATTTAAAATCAATTATTGTAATTAATATAGCACACATTTTTAACGTAAGTAGGTATTGTTTACTTTTTTGTATGTTAGCATACTTTATTTAAAAGAACATTAAGGAATAATCCTCATTATAAAATCTTAAATACTGAAGTATGATATACTTGTACACTAGTAATTATAGTTTCTAGCCAATAATGTGATTTTCAAGTACCTATCACAAATAGATTTAACACGGATTCGCTTAAAAGCGATTCAAACTCTAGTTAATTATTAACAGGCTACGAGACATATACCTTTCCATTGTATTCCCGCACGTCAATCCGGGATTGTCAGCTCACAAGCGGATTAAAGGATTTGGCGCGTCCCGTGACGTCATCATGACGATTGATCGTGGTAGGGAAAGCCAGATATTGACACCTGGAAATTGCCAGCGGTACAGAAACTAGGCGTTCGTTTCGGAGGTTTTTGACAGTTAATCTTTTTTCTAGCGCAGTGGTACTCAACCTTTTTTTTATTCGTACCACAAACAATTAATTTTGGTCTTGGTGTCGCGAGCCGCAACCAAAATTTTTAGGGTTATTAATGTCATTCTTCTAAGTAGCTATTTGAAACTAAAAAAAAATTCACGACTCTCATGACTTTGCACTTGAATTGAAATTCGTTAATCGCGCGGGGACCGTACATTTTCTCGGGACTCAAAGTATCTTCACAACAAACTGCAAAATTGGTTCAGCGGGTTGGGCGTGAAGAGGTAACAGACCGACGGATACACTTTCGCATTTATAATATTAGTAATGTATAATGTAAATAGTTTAATGCAATAATATACAACGACATAAAACCAACTTGGTCAGCGCTACAGTGACCCAGTAAAAGGTTAGCAAGTTTTTAATAAACAAGTTACGAATACAACCTACACTTTTGGTTAAAATCAACATTTTAAAACAATGTCTCTCTAGCTTTAATATTATTAATGCTGAAAATGGAACTTTTTACCGTATTATATATTTTATTTTTAAGTATAGGCTCAAATACAGGTATAATAGAGTTCTCTGAAGATCTACCCGAGAAGTAGCTCTATTCTACACATAACCTCCTTCTTTGAAGTCGGTTAAAACTTTCATCAAAATTGGAGACGTAAGTAAATGAAGCGGGTAACTAATATTTTATAACATAGGTGCAATTACTCATTATTTTCCATATAATTTAAATAAACTCTGTAACTTACGTACTTCATAATTTGGCAATCCATAAAATCCATATTTTTTTATTTCAAATGATTTTCCCAGTCTTAATCCTTCGATCGCGAAATCTTGGAAATTTATTGTCATTCTATTGTAGTCGCGATGTCCTTATGGAGGTTGGTAGGTTGAAGCCTCCATTTATGCAAAAAACGGAAATGTTCAAATTGTTAGTTACCCACTCCATTCAAATACGTCATCGGTTATTCTTGCGTTTTGGAGGAGATTTGCAAGACAGTAAAGGGACTACAATTCTACATCTAACAAGGAGCAAAGCTGTTGCTACAGTAGATTCAGAATCGGAGGACAGTATAATTACTATTTATATTGGTCCTGAGCCCACTCTTGGATCGTTTAATAATATTGAATAACCGCATCCTAATTCGGCCGACCTGGAATCGCCGCGCCGCGCCGCCGTGGCGACAGTACTGCTGCGGCGAGCTAAAAGTAACTGGTGGCAGCCCTAAAATTACCTCCAATTTCAGGGCTGCCACCAGGAGTGGAAGGTGTCACATGTTATTTTGTGGGGATCGAAAATTTGAATTTAGAACTAAAACGAAGTAATAATTACCAAGAGGGGTTAGTGGGTGGGCGATTCCCGGTGACCCGTGGTCCTTTCCTTGGAAAAAACAGGACTGCTACGGTAATTGGCGAGTATCAGCCCTGCGACCGACTTTCCACCGTTAGTTTGTACAAAATATTACAATTAGCCTCGTTACTCGATGCCCTAATGGCTGTCAACTGCACTTGTTTTCCCTTTACACTTTACATCATCATCATCTTTTGACTTTCTACTCTACATTTACTTGATATTCCATCTTAGATATTTCAACAATGAAAGCCAACTTGGTCCTTCGATCGTGGAAAAACGAGACACAATAGCTTTTCTATTGTTATCGCGGTCGCCGGAGACCGCTTGGAGCTTGAAGCATTTATGATTTAACTGAAATTCACGAGAGCCGTACATTTTTCCGGTATTAAAACTATCCTATATTATTGACAAAAAACATATTTTTAAGATCGCGATCCAAAAAATGTTGTTTCAAGTATCTTTGACATAATCTTTGCTAAATAGTAAATACTAAGAGAAAAACCATGTGTTTCTTTTTCACAGAAATAATGTAGAGTTCCCGGGGCCCGGGGTATTTTCTATTGCACACGCAAAGCCGCGGAAAACATTAGTAATATTATAGGAAGTGTGTCTATCTGTATTCTGTCTGTCTAAACTCTAAATCGATTAGAACAGGGGTTCCCAAACTGTGCCGCGGAAAGGCAAGAGGGGCGCCGCCGTGCCGTGAGTGGATCCTCCATCATTAATATCGCCATAACTCAAATATTATAAAATAAAATTATAATATGAATTATACAAAGCATGCAGAAGAATAATATTTGTTTATTATTATTTACTTGCTTAACCTACCTATAATCATTAATTAATGTGTTTAAATATGTATCTTTTTGTAATACCCAGGTAACTAGGTATTACAAAAAGATACATAAATATAATACAAAATAATAGGGCGCCGTGACAAAATGTTGTCTTGTAAGTGCGTAGAAAGCATTTTGAATGCTAAGAAAGTACATGGGACATCCTGTTTTTTAATCACTTCAAAATAAAAAGGTTCCTTCGGGTGTCCTATTATGCATACAAAGTCGCAAGTAACGTCCAACAAAGTGTCCAAATAAGAAAACCCCTCAATAGTATTACAACAAATCAAAGTTTTAACGCCTCATATTTCCTAGGAAAAGTCGTAGAAAACAGCTAGCTCACATTTGCTCAAACTTTATAATAGCTTGTAAGCTGTTGGCATGTACACAAAGTCCAACTTAGTACTTTTGATACAAAGTCGATGCTGTATACATCTACACTCATATTGTGCCGTGTGTTTGTCTGTCTGTCTTCACGCTAAAACCGCTGAACCGATTTGAATAAAACATAGGAGTTTTTAATTTTTATCTCTCCCGAGTCCTAAGTGACATTTTACTTAAAATCGTTACTCCTGTTTCGGCCACGAGCTAAAACAATTTTCTAGGTCTATAATTAATTTGATTCATAATCAGAATTATTATCCACGCACATCCTGAATAAAAACTAATCATGAAATTTTTCTAATGTATTTAACCAGTAATAAAACAGTGTACGTCTTATAATAAAACGAGCTATTGCCCGCGGCTTTGCTCGTGTTAAGAATTATTATTATACACAAACTTTCATCCCCTATTTTAACCCCTTGGGGGTGGAATTGATCAAAATCCTTTCTTAGCGGATACCTTTCAGCCCGATCCGTCCAGTGGTTTGGGCTGTGCGTTGATATATCACCATGTCAGTCAGTCACCTTTGATTTTTGTATAATTTAGATAACTTATGCGACAACACATTTAAATTCATAAGTATGTTTTGTTAATTTACAACTTATTGACAGAAAATATGCGTATAATTTTATTTTAAGGTAGAACATTTGGAAAGAGAAAATTCGTGCCGCGTCGAGATATACAGATTGTTCGCGAGCGTAGTATCAAGAGAAAAAGTGTTAATAAGCATCCAGTAATTAGCGTCTGGAATATAATACGGTTCGCACTTTTCCTGCTGGCTGTTGGGATAATACGTAAGTTCATCATGATATTTTTGTAACGATTACGAAGAGGGTGAAAATAGAGACTTTGGTTTTTTAGTTTATTCATAATTACATACACACACCGGCAAAATTAGCGGAACATAGGTAAAAAGGGCCACAACTTGAATTCAAGTGGGTCGGGATGTGTGAAATCCTTTTTTATAGTTTCTAAGCTCATTTAAGAAATAAAACATTGAACACAACTGGGAAGCTAACAGATTTTTATTGCAATTATGCCCTACTAAGTGTTTTTCGATGATTGACGTTGTAAGTGTTTCTGACAAGAATGGCGTTTTTAGCGGGGTGCAAGGTATGCCAGCTCATTTGATTGTTTGGTTTTTGGAAGAACACATTGCTTAGATACAAAATTAGTGATTTTCCAGCATCTACGACTGCTAGAGCTGTAACCACGATAGAGAAAGGTCACACCTACCGTTCGGTCAGTCAGGCCTTAGGTGTGTCGGCTTTCGTGGTCCATCGTAACTTTCAACGCTACAGAGAGACTGGATCTTACGTTTGGAGACGAGAACAAGGCAGATTTCGGGTGTCAATGGTTCAGGATGACCGTTTTGTAAGGGTACAAGCCTTAAAATATCGACCTCAAACTGCTTTGCAGAGACGAAACCTGTCGAAACAGGTCCGAGATGGACGTGTAAGTGATTGTACAGTAAGAAGAAGAATCAAAGAAGTTAAATTAAACTCAAAAGTGCCAGCAAGGGCACCAAAACTTGAGACAGGACCGCAAAGAGCCAGGCTAAGATTTGCGCGTGAACATCAAAATTTAACAAGTGAGTGAAATCGTGTGCTGTACAGTGATGGGAGCAAACTCTGTGTAAATTTTGTTGACAGGCGATAAAGAATGTGGATAAATCGTAAGGAACGCTATAGACCATCAAACTTAACGGACACAGTGGCCTATCATGCAGGCCTCATCATTCGTAATGGTTTGGGGTGGCATATGATTTGGAGCCCGCACGGAGCTGATGATTGTTAATGATGGTACATTGACAGTACAGGGCTATAGCACAAACATCCTAGAACTGCATGTTGTGCCTTTTACACAGTTTTAGGCAGTAACTTCAATTTTATGCGCGTCCATAGAGTAAAAAAATCGGGTATTATTACCTAAATGATGCTGGCGTAGCCCAGGTGGAGAGGTCAGCACGGTCTACGGATGTGGATCCGATTGAGGACGTGTGGCACATCAATGGGTGAACGGTACGAGTTAAAACTCCAGCTCCAAAATGTGTTCAGAAGCTCGAGTTGGCGCTACTGGAGGAGTAGAAGAATATCCCACAGGAAATTATCGACAATCAAAATGCAAGCATGGAATGGCGTATCTTGAGATCCATAGAAGGCATTACACGCTTTAAACATGGCATTTTTTAAGTAAAAATGAAGAATTTAACTTAAAAACTTACTACTGAAATTTCAAAGATTTTTCTTACCTTTTGATTTTTGCAGATTTTTTCTATTTTACACGTTTTTATGCCCTAAATTTATATAAGTTTTATTTTTTAATCATCAATTATTTAATAAATAAATAAATAAATATATAAAAAACAGCGACTAATTTTCAAAAAAAATTAAATTTTGTTATGTTCCTCTAATTTTGCCGGTGTGTTTATTTTGTCTCTTATGAAAGTACATAGTTTAAAACTTAAAAATACCATGATTAATGGACCTTAATGGCGTGGTCTAATAAAAATTTCACATGAAAGGTATGTAGGTCCTTTCAAAATATTACCTACAGCCTACAGGTAAACACAGGTTATAAAACTAATAAAGTAAAAAAAATCAGAGTACTTTTTTAGTACTCTGAATAAACTAACTATGTTTGCACAATAGTCTACATTTGAGGTATGCCGTATGAACAATCATCGTCGAGCATGGGCAAATAAAGATGAAATATACCCCTCTACATGTACCTAATCGCGTATATATATTTGACCATCATAATATACGATCTTGGAGACGTCGCGTCGTATAATTTAATAAGCGGTGACGTCATCATCACACGATGACATTTATTGTAACCTCCTTTGACCACTCAAAAAAGTTCACTTCAAAAAGCACCCTTAACTTACACCTGCTAAAGTTTATATTTCCATAACCGTGGTCCCTATAAAAAATTTTATAGGCATAATATTAAATTAATTGGCCTCCCCTGTTTTAGTACATCGGATCTCTGATAAGATACCGAGGGATTTAATGCCGAAATTTCTTTGGAGCTCGAAATTTATCTCCCAAAGTGAGTTGAATAAAAACTTTTTTATGAATAATATGAAATTTTGATTAAAAAAATTATTAGGTTCCATGCAGGGCAGACGATAAAATAGCTATGGAGGTGGACTACCTCGTAAATCCGGCAAGTTATATATCTTAGATATTTTAATATCTGAAAAAATAGAGTTCTAAAAAAATAATAGAGCTGTTTAAATATTTTATAGTCTGTCAAAAAAGTGAAGAAATTAAAAAGTGGCAACATCGTAGTGTCATCTCTTTCAAATACATACTCCTAAATTATTTGAATTAATGAGGCTCAGTGTAAGCTACTATAATGCTACCAAATAAAGTAGATGTGTGCCTAATATTAATACAACTTAACTGTTACAGTGTTTCACAAAAATTCAGAAGAACTTGAATGCAGTAGCCAAATAAGACACTTATCTTTACAACTTGCCAGCGCTGAAAAAGCATTAAGGTAATTTTTACACTTATAAAAAATACACTGACAGTCGCACTCAGAGTTGTAATTAAAATATTATAAAGATTAATTTGACATAAGCCCACTGACCTCTATAATACACTGGACTGGCTATGCCGTACAAAATGACAGCTATCTTTTGTGCCGATTTGAAGCGCCACCGGTGAGCGTACTGTGAACTAATTACATAGGAAATTACAACCGCCATTTGCAAAATAGTAGTTCCAAGTACACTCACTACTGCTTTCACGTAGCAATCAGCGCCAATATGGCGACTTTCAAATAGGAACATTTCATTGATAGCGATCGCCTGTCCAGTGTATTATAGAGGTCAGTGCATAAGCCCCACACGTTATCTGTCAACTCATCAATAAATAATTTAAGTTAAATCATCATTGAATGGCTCTGAGTGCGGCCGTTAGGATCAGTTAATACCTAAAAAGACGAAACGACACTTGAATTGAAGATGCAAAATGACTCCTTGATAATTTGGCTGCAGCGATGATAACGATTTTTCTCAACAATGACTAAAGCTAAGAAATTAAAGTTCATTGTCACTTGTATTCATCATGTCTTTATCTTTGAATTACCCATAGCATAACACGATTGGTCAACTTTTATAACACAGAATAATTAATCAAGAAGAACTCTATAAAAACAGGGATTCTAATTTTGCCAACAGGGGAGAGTGATTTAAGTTTCCAAAATTTGTACATACTTAGTTTAGTTCAAGCATACACTATAATTTTCCCATAGCTTATATGAAATATATTTATGGTTTTTAAATTACGCAACAAAAACCATTTTGTCGCTTACGCCCTTTCCATTTCTTGTTTTCTATGACGGCCTCTCATAGAAAAGAAGCGATCTAAAACATATCCAAAACGTTTTTTTCTTTATCGCGGCGTCACCTTAATGCCGCATCTCGTTTTGATGCGATCTGACCCTTATGACCTACATTACGTCTAGACTTAAGAGACGTTATATACCTACTCATGTGTTAAATGTAGAGTATTCGAGGAATAATACAGTAAAGCCTAATAAAGATACTCGTACGTTACAAAGATGCTATAAAGCAGAATTTATTCCAAACAATTTCGTAATATCAAGATAAGATAACAATTCAAAATATTATAATATAGGATAAATATTTTTTGTCTGTCTGGCTTTTTGTCTGTTAGTTACCTCTTCACATTTAAATCGTTGAATCGAATTGAATGTGTCATGGCTCATGAGTCATGAGTCATGAGTCATGACCCATGGGCATGTATCGACATACAGTAGGGCCTCGGTAATCCGGACTCCCGCTTGTTCGGTGATCTCTGTAATCCGGCCGGCCGGAGCTTTCAACATTGCTTTAAAATGGGCTGAAGATAACGAATTTGATAGCCACGAAGTTATGTTTCTCCGTCAACTCTCGTTCATTTCGAAAGCTCGGTCTCTACTCTCGTAGAGACCGTATAAACAGAAGTGTATTACAGACTTTTTAACTATACTGATTTCTTACATGGTTGTAATTATTATGAACATATACATTAATATTTTGTCTTCTTATATATAAAATTCTCGTGTCACAATGTTAGTCTCCGCACTCCTCCGAAACGGCTTTACTGAGTTTTAACAAATTTTACATGCATATTCAGTAGGTCTGAGAATCGGCTACTGGGTACTTTTTATATTGATAAGTGCATTTGTTGAATTATTGAATAAATAATAGTACATTATTACAACTCGAGACTGACAGCAACCATCGTTTGTGCGACGGGATAGCGATGGACGTTACCATGGTGACATATACTTATTTAGTCACTTCAATAAAATAATATGGGCAAAAATCTAAATACTTTATATGGCAAAACAACGTTTGCCGGGACAGCTAGTTATAATATAAAATTTTAAAAATTGATTAAATAAACTAAGGTTAAACATTAAAATATATTGCATACTATAATCCGGACGCCTCGATAATTCGAAAAGGGACGTGTTTTTGCCTCTCCGGATTGACGAGGCCCTACTGTACTTATAATCGGTAACCTTTCATTAAAGTATCGACTTCCCGGACTATTATTTTTTGTCATGGAAAAATGCACGGTTTTGCAAAAAATAAATTACGGCGCAAAAAAATTAATTTAATATTAAGTATCTTTGTTTCGGGCCTGTTTCACCACTTCCTGATAAGTGCCGGATAGATCCACCACTTTACTTGACAGATAGAGTATGGAGAATCCGTCAAAATATTTGTGGATAGAAATAGAATAGAAATTTGTGGAACCCTTAGTGCCAACCCACACGTACCACAACCACACGACATCGCAACGACAAAATGTCGTCGAGCTGTGGTTACGTGTGAATGGTGTCGCTGCAGCATTTTGTGGTTGCGTTGTGGTACCGACAAAATGACGCCGGCCAGTGGTTGCGATGTGGTTGCGACGTGGTTGCGTCGTGTGCAAGTCGAACTATTGTGGTTCGACTCCGGCTTTTAATATAGCGTCGCGACATTTTAGTAAAATAAAATCGGCCAAGTGCGAGTCAGACTCGCGCACGAAGGGTTCAGTACTGATATAGAGCGAAAGTAGGGAAAAAATGTGTTTTTTGTATAGAAGCCCCCCTTGATTATTTGTTTTAATTATATTATCAACAATGATATTCTACTTATACAGATCTGTTACGTTCATACCTACTATTTTCCGGTTTAAATCTCTTCCGAACAACATTGACAAATTTGACAGATAAGTGAAACAAAAGATACGAAATGCCATTTACATAAAAGAGACAGACTAAATAAAAGACGACCCAATTGGGTCGTATTTGCATTTTGCACCTTCACAACGCGCGCGGTAGTAACATATCCTCTTTGAGTTTTTTATATAATATATCATTGATTATCAAATATTAAAGTATACATATAATAGGGGTGTATACTATTTTTGGGAAATATATTAATTTTACAGGTGTACATATTTTGTTTGAGCTAAAAATATATATAAAAAATAAATACACTCTTATTTCAATTTAAAAAAAACACTTTTTAAATTTCGTTTTAAAATTTCCCGCTAAAAGCTAAAGTTCATCATGGCGTCGCTATGACGTCACGGTCCTCCAAACAACAAAAATCTTTGTATGAGTTTGACGTCGAAATGTCACTGTCACACACAATGTTTTGGAGATCGTGACGTCACATCCTGTAATGGCTGTTTGCGATCACGTGATATTACGGATTAAATATTTACTTTTTAATTAATAAAATAAAAAATATTATAAAGTTTATGAGTAAAAATATGTCATTTTCGGTAATTCTATAATACAAACTCTCAAAAAAACAATAATTTGTATTATATTTCGTTTACTGTCTACACCCCTATTGAGGATTTTGTGAAAATTTCAAGTGTTCGTCTCGTTTGTTGTATGGGAACCCCTTAAATATTAACTTTATATTGTTTTTAGTATCTGTTGTTATAGCGGCGACAGATATACACAATCTGTGAAAATTTCAGAAGTCTAGCTATAGCGGTTCTTGAGATACAGCCTGGAGACAGACAGACAGACGGACAGACATCGAAGTCTTAGTAATAGGGTCCCGTTTTTACCCTTTGGGTACGGAACCCTAAAAAAACATAATAATAAGAGCGCGGGCGGCGTGTCGTTGCATCGACGCAACGTTGTGGTTGCGATGTGGTTGCGACGTGGTTGTGACGTGGTTGCGACGTGGTTGCGATGTGGTCGGTATTTTACAAGTGGTCGACAACGACTGCAAAATGTGGTACGTGTGAATGGTCCAGTTTATTTACAATACGAAATATACGCCCGACCACGTCGTGTGTTTGTCGTGTGGTTGCGGTTGTCGTGTGGTTGTGGTACGTGTGGGTTGGCCTTTAATCAAATTAACCCATCAAGCCCCGCGCGAGCACCGGTGATCGCGACAACAATAGAATACAATGGCAATTTCTACGACCTCTGTGGCTCAGTGGTGAGCGCGTCGGTGCTCAAGCCGGGGGTCGCGGGTTCGAATCCCGCCGACGGAACAAAAAGTTTTCTAAGTTCCTGGGTCTGGATGTGTATTAAATATGTGTATGATATAATATTAAAAACATTAAATATATGTATAGTATAAAAGTATTAAATATATTTCCGTTGTCTGGTACCCGTAACACAAGTCCTTCAGGTACCTACTTAGCACGGGCCAGACTGACGTGGTGTGAAGCGTCCATAGATAAAAAAAATCCGAGAACCTCCGATCGAAGGATTAAGCAATTGCCTAGGGTATCACGTCTAAGGGGGCTCCATAAGAGTAAAGTTTCAAAGACCGATTCCAGTTGCCCACGGCCCCCCATACGGATATGCCCACGGGCATGGATTGCTTAGGGCATCAAATAGTCTTAATCTGTCACTGCTGATAGGTGTGCGCTAGATACTAAATACCTAACAGTGAATCATTATTACAATCTAACAACCCTTATGACCGTTTACCATTCACTTTCATAAGGAATTTTGTCATTTGCATCTACCTACAGGGTGTAAAAAACTAAGTGATATAATAAGTATTACTTTAGCAAGGCTGAAAAAGAAACTTTTTTCTTTTGTATGGGAAAATATGACGCTGGGGCTCTCGCCCACACAAATCATCACAAAAAATGCTCTTTCAGCGCTGCTACTTTCACAGTGAACTCTGTATAAAGAACGCATACACATTACACACCCTAAACTCTAAATTGTTATCACTAGTTTAATTACACCATGTATAAGGAAAACAAGGTGTGTAAGTTGTAACCCTAAAGTAATATCACTTATTTTGTTACACCTTGTATATCCCACAGCAAGTTTTTATTATTCGCAGTTTCAAGCTAATAAATCAGGCATGTTTAAATTCAACGATATACCGTATACGAAATAGGAATAAAGTGAACATTTTTAATCTATTCAGTTTATTCCGTCGTTTCCTACTTAAAAGGTTTTTGCACGTTATCATTTCCAGAAAAGCGCTGCGAGTGCGGAAGACAGCCCCTGAATATGAGTTGGCTCGTACGTATGAAATTATATTACATAAGTTTATGTTTTACATTAGATACGCTTTTTGCGACGTTTGTTTTGTAGTATTTAGTGGTTTTTAGGGTTCCGTACCCAAAGGGTAAAAACGGGACCCTATTACTGAGACTTCGATGTCTGTCCGTCTGTCTCTCTGTCTCCAGGCTGTAACTCAATATCGGCTATAGCTAGACTTCTGATCACAGATTGTGTATATCTGTTGCCGCTATAAAAACAAATACTAAAAACAAAATAAATTTAATATTTAAGGGGGCTCCCATACAACAAACTAGATTTTTTTGGCACTTTTTGCTCGATATCAATAATGGCAACAAATAGGCACTTGCAATGTTCACAGAGTTCTTAAATATATGTGTACTTACTTTAATAATTAATAATAATATTTAAATAAAATAAAAATTAAAGGGGGGCTCCCATACAAAAAACACAATTTTTGGCTAATTTTTGCTCTGTAGCGGTACGGAACCCTTCGCGCGCGAGTCCAACTCGCACTTGGCCGATTTTTTTTATTAGGTTTAGTAGTGGCTAGAAATAGTTTTGAATACCATCGATACTGGATACACCATCGATAAGTAATATTTGTGCTGGTATTAGAATAGATCCTTGGTCTAATTACGTTGATGTAAAATTGTATTATAGCTTGTGTCGTATTCTGTAATTTTATACTAGTTTACGCCAACTATATCCTAACTTTTTTCCCCTAGTTTACATGTCACCTAAGTCCCTAGAACTTAGGACTTGATGACCCTATAGATACGCATTTTTGTCATAACTCATAAGAGATACTTGAAGAGAATGCACTTTGTCATAAGAGTTGGTTAAAAAGGGCATAATATTATTACGGTACGCGACGTATCACGTAGGTTTGGTTAGGTTCTTTAATAGTCGACATAGAAAATAGTGACGTCACGCCTAATTGTCACGATAAGGTTTGGCACCTCACAAAAGATTCTTTTTCTTCAATTAAAACTTGAATCCAATGGAGAAGTGCCAATAATAGGTTGCTTTACCCTATTTCACAAACAGGTCAAGTATTACGTCGTTTGTCCACCGGCAACTTCACCAGCTGCCCTAGCACGGGGATTGTCGATCTCGAAGACATAGATAAAGACAAGAAATATCTATAGTTTCTTAGATAATAGTTCCTGTTTTAAAGAAAATAAGGTCGCAGATTTATAAAGCCGGCTGTACACTCTCGCCGAGACACAGCGAGGCGGCCCGAGTGCGAGAGTGTAAATGGGTGCGCTCGCCTCGTCTCGCCTAGCCTGTCTCTGACCCTCTCGGTCCGTTGTCGGTATTTTGCGCCCGAGACTTCGATCAAATATATACGAGACAAAGGGTCTCGCGAGGAAAACGAGCGCACTACTGTACACTCTCGCGTCTTTCAGTACTAGTCCCGCCGTTGGACAGTGTAGAACAGAAAAATAACAATATTAAACGACATTATGAGTCATTATCTGTGAGAAATAAAATTAAATATGATTATAAATCTTTGGATTACAATGATATCTTTCGATGCATGGTGAATGGTCGTTTTCGTCCATCTTGTCTGAGTTCTTAACTGCGATTGAACTAAGCGAGAATGTACATGATCCCACTCGGGCAAGGGGCTCTCGCACGGGACTCTCGCCCGAGCTCTCGGCGAGAGTGCACAGCGGGCATAAAATGTTACAAAATTTGTCTAGCACTTTGACGATGTAGATTCATTGAGGGTGGAATTATCAATTTTCCCACGCTAAACAATGGGTAATAAAAACAGTTCACAAAATGCACTTAAAAATAAAATAACATTGACAATGAATCTACGACCTTATTTATTTTAGATGTAGAATCTTTTATCAAAAAAACTATAGTTATATTTTGTCTATGAAGATCGGAAATAAATTTCAATCCCCGTGCTAGCGCAGCAGGACGTCACCGACGAAAATTCAAATAAAATGCCACTTTTTTTATAAAATAAGCGGGCAAACGAGCAAACGGGTCACCTGATGGAAAGCAACTACCGTCGCCCATGGACACTCGCAACGTCAGAAGAGCTGCAGGTGCGTTACCGGCCTTTTAAGTCTGCTCTTTAAAAAAAAGTGTGCAGATGAAACAACTTTTCATCGGCATTAACAGAGAAATTATATCTGAAAAAAATAATTAGTAATCTGCATGATATGATACGTAATTTGGTTTTGCCATATTTTTTCTATCGGTATCACATAATAAAGAAATAAAAAACCAAATCACCTCCAAATCGTTGAATGAAACCACTTTGCTCCTTCATTATTTATCAAAAGAATTTATAAAAAATATTTACTGCTTTGCAATACATAAGTTAATAATTTGGTTTGGTAACTTTTTTGAAATATGTATTATATTAAGCCTTAAAAAGTTTTTTTTCTCCTATTTCGCCCTATCATGGACGCGGCGAGCGTCGTAACCGCCACCGTACAAGTACCGTAACACCGTACACTGACTTACGCAATAGGTTTAATGTTCTACCGACTTTGGTCTAGCGACCCATGCCGCCGCTGCTTTGTAGTGACGTAGAGCAAAATAAAACTTATAGCCAATATCATAAAGTGGTATTTTACTTGAATATTTGACGGCGACGGCGACAGTGAACAAACGTCGCACAGCAAGACAAAATACGTTCCATAAAAATATGAAAATACAATTCTAGGAAAACAAAAGACTCCGCTCGTATTTAAATCAGAGGTTTATGTAGCAGTTGTGTACATTAATTCATAACCCTTATAATTGGTTCCTGGGATATTTTTTCGGGGTTCCGTATTTTTTTTTATTAATAATGCAAACGAGCAAATGGGTCACCTGATGGTAAGCAACTACCGTCGCCCATGGACACTCGCAACATCAGACGAGCTGCAGGTGCGTTGCCGGCCTTTTAAGAGGGAATACGCTCTCTTCTTGAAGGTTTGCAGGTCGTATAGGTCCGGAAATACTGCTGGTGACAGTTCGTTCCAGAGTTTTACAGTGCGCGGCAGAAAGTTACGCGAAAAACGCACTGTGGAAGACTGCCACTCATCAAGGTGATGAGGATGGTATGTTTTTCGCGTGGGGCGATGGCGAAAAGTTGCAGGTGGTTTGATTCCGAACAATTCCTCAGAGCACTCCCCGTGATACATCCGAAGGATGCAGATAGAGGATCGAAATAATAGAATTCAGGGTTCCAAAAATTCAATATTATGGTTCATGAGTCATGACACCTGGCAGCTGCCTTTAAAAGTAGATAGTACCCTGTACCAAGTACCAAAACAGACACGTAGACAGTATAATTTAATACATGCACAGCAGATTAACTCGACCGTTTTAGCAGACTTTCGCGTCTTTAAGGGAGATCGCACACGTCACACTTTTTGTGTGATCAAGTCTGCGGCTTACATACAATCTGCATGGCGCGCGCCATCAGAATGTATGGAAGCCGCAGACTCGATCGCACAAAAAGTGTGACGTGTGCGATCTCCCTAAATCAGACTCACTCAACTCAAAGACTTTCACGCGCAATGGTCTACTGTTAATTATTATTTAGGTATGATGTGACAATTATTATTATCCTAATTTCCTTATCATGTTTAGATACACCCATACAAGAACCAAGGGAAGTCCTCATTCAAGACGCTCAAGCAGTGGTGGGCTCAGACACTATAGAGTGGGGCACCCAGCTGGCTCTATGGGGGCTGATACCGCTGTGGCAATCCGCGCCCCCACCTGATATTGTACTGAGCCTGCGACCCCCTACTCCGTCCGACTGTTGGCCTTTTAGGTGATTTGCTACCACTGATCTTTGTACTATAACTGGATAGCTGATATTTCTGGAAAAATATTGAAAATATAAAGCTTGAATGTGGAGGAGTCAGCGTCGCCAGTTACTGAGAAAGGAACTAACTACATAGAAAGAGATAGCACAATACACTGTCAAGTAAAAAAAAGAAAGAAATTGGTGATAGGCGCAAGAGACTTGTTTACTGAAACCACGCAACCAATACTTACTCACAAGGATAAACCACGCGTTTAAACAAAGAAAGTGAAATACGACTGAAAATTACCCTTGTCTACAAAAATTATGTCGGCACTACATATAGGCGAACGCGTTGGCCAACGCGTTGGCCAACGTGTCGGCCCAATGTGTAGAACGGGCGACTCGCGCGTTGGCGGTAGGTATTTAGACGTTGGCCGACGCGTTTTGTCGGCACTACATATAGGCGAACGCGTTGGCCGACGCGTTGGCCAATGCGTTGGCTAACGCGTTCGCCTATTTGTAGTGCCGACATTATACAAAAACTTCAGTTTTCACGCATGCGCAGTAAGCTACAATTATTATTTAGTTAGTCACTCAGTAATAAGAGGAGCAGCTGTCAGAGCTTCAAAAGGTACAAATTACAATAGCGGACAGTTTGTTGTAACTGTACATTTTTCCGGGATAAAGATACTTCCTCTCTTATATTCCAGGGACTCAAAGTATCTCCATAGTCTATACAAAATTTCAGCAAAAGGTTCAACGGTTTGAGCGTGAAGAGGTAAAAGACAAACCGACACACTTTCACATTTACTATGGAATTGGATTTAAAACCTTGTATGTCATTTTGTGACTAGTAAAATGTAGACTACATTATACGAGTACATATTACATTCATTTGCCCAGTAGCAGTACGGTGGGCGACAGCCCAGAGCGCTGGGTAAATAAAAAAAATAAAAGGGGCGCCAAATTTACAGCACTACCAGCACCCAGCGCGGAATAAAACTTGAGAGGTGTCAATGGACACCCGAATGGAACGAAGTTATTCATTTATGTTCATAAAACCTGTATACATATACACTCAAAAAAATATTTAAAAAAACGCCATCTATTGACGCCCAGGAATACTAACAACGCGTCGCTGTTTATTTTTAAAAACGCCATCTAGTTGACGCACAGGAATACTTACTGTCAACGACATATCTGCCCCTAACATGCAGGTACTAATAAAAATGTGTCGAGGTCAAATCAAGGTCAAATATCGTTCTGTCTAGCGCTCAGATTTACGCCGAACGCGGGATAAGGAACTTCGTTACAAAAATTCTCGCCCAAGGCGCTGGTAGTGCTAAAACCGGCCCTGCATTCGCCACTATACTAATGGTATACTTACTGTAGCGGTTCCCGTGGAGAGCTGATAGTGAGTCTGCCGTCGCGGACGAGAGTGGAGCGCGTGAGCATCGAGCACGTGAGACCGGATACCGCTAGGAGTGCGCCTAGGAACTTTACTATCTATGTAATGTTTTATTTTTATATTATCTTTTCCAAATATACAGGGTGCAATTAAATCTTCCTGCCAATTTTTATCCAGGGCTTAAGTATCATTAGGAGAGTCCATTTAACCAAAAAAAATTGAATGTTACATTTTTTTTATTGACATATTTTATCCAATTTAAAATCGTTGCAGAACTCACTCACTCACTCACTCACTCGCGGCCTGGGGGAATGATCGGGGGTAACGCGGGGGGAGACGCGCGCGAGAGGTCACGTCACGCGCGGGCGACAAGTCGTGTACATTAATTGTAGTGTTTTTGACGTGACAACGTCTTATAATTCGATATAGGCTGCGCGCACGAAAAAACATGACGCAATGTGCGGCGTTACATCGCTCTGAGGCGTTCCATTTAAGGCTATGACGTTGTCACGTTCAACTATCGTCAGTAAACCGACTTTACAGACAACCGAGTTCGAGTCGAGTTCGAGTCGAGTTCGAGTTCGAGTTCGACACAAAACACTACTCTCCAACCGTCTTTTTTTTTAGGATAACTTTCGGAAGCTATTTCTCAACATTTTAGTACTGGATGATTATAAAAGAAAAAATACGTGTATTTTATTTTTAACAAGGATCAATATATCAAAATTTGGCAGGAAGGTTTAATTGCATCCTGTATTTAGCTATCATAAACGTGCTAGCGAAGACGTGATCACTGATCCGGGTAACCGGTAACCCACACTATGTTCTAGGAGTGATCATTGAATTAGGAATCATACCACCTGCAACTATTCGCCATCGTCCCAAGCGAAAAACATACCATCCTCATCATCTTGATGAGTGGCAGTCTTCCACAGTGCGTTTTTCGCGTAACTTTCTACCGCGCACTGTAAAACTCTGGAACGAACTGTCACCAGCAGTATTTCCGGACCTATACGACCTGCAAAGTGCAAACCTTCAAGAAGAGAGCGTATTCCCTCTTAAAAGGCCGGCAACGCACCTGCAGCTCTTCTGATGTTGCGAGTGTCCATGGGCGACGGTAGTTGCTTACCATCAGGTGACCCGTATGCTCGTTTGCCCCCTTATTTAATAAAAAAAATGTTTAAAATAATTTAGTTTTCCTCTGAGTAGCTGTGAATTTATCGATAATTTTTAGTTTTAAATAAACTAGAACAATAATTTACAGGGCACTCTCGCCAACGGAACTTGGATAAAACTCAAGGAAGGCGTCTACCAGCGCCATCTACCGACAAAGCAATACTACTCCTTGCAGCACAAAACCATTTTCTGGGACAAAATTGTCTTTCAAATTCAGTCTAACCACGGCAATACCAAATACACTTGCATTTATAGATTTCATTTGTATAAATACACTAATTCCGATTTATTAAAAGTCTAAAACTAGAATTTTAATTTTTCCTTGGACTCAAAAGCACTATTATTATATATAATATCCTTATCATATAAAATATTGTTTAGTAATATGTATGTTAGTTAACCTGATAAGTAAAAAGGTATATTTTTAGGTACATTTCTGATATTTGTGTCTTTACTCTTTTAAACTTAAAAATATACTTTTGTGACTTGCTGTTTTCTATATTATTGTTGTGTCATAAGTCATAACTCATAAGTTATATAAACTTTAATTGTATTTATGAATTATTTGTGAACCCGGATTGATGTCCGTGACGTCACCTGTCGGCCCAGCGAAAGATCAGCGCTGATTGCTTGCAGTCAGCATATGCTGAGCTGCGTCGGCTTGTGCTCGGAAACATTTTATGAAGTATTAATTATTATTATTTATTGTAACTAGCTTTGTATGTTTTCTTGCACAAATAAACGTTTTCTTTCTTTCTTTCTAAAATTGTTCAAAGTTTTCTGCTTCAGTGCGACCGCACATTGGAGACACGACTGTAGTTAGACAGTCTTGTCTCACTTAGACAAGTCAGTCTTACGATGCAATTAAAACTGTTGTGTCTATCATGTGTGATGTAGCGCACACCAAGTCAAAACTGTCTTGACTAAAATGACGCAACGCATACAATTGTATAATATTAAACAGTAGAGAACGCCCGGGCAGAGTAGACAGAATTATAGAGTATGCCGACTTAGAAGTTAGAAATTTTTAAATTTTACGTAATATTATGACGAAAATCACTAGGGTTGTTAACTTGTCACTACAGACTTAAAACTATGACATATTACAGGCATTAGGGATTCCTATTACTGTATTTCTCTGGGATGTTAAACATGTTAAACACGTTAAAAACGGGATGTGAAACACGTCAATTTGAAATTATTTATGTTTACAACTTAGGTAAATTTACAAATAACAAGTCGTATATTAATAAAATTAAAACCGAATTAAAAACTACTGAACCAATTTTAATGAAACTTACCTAAATTGAACAATACCTATCACAACAAAGTCAACAAAACAAAAAAGAATTACTTAAATCGGACATGTCGCTCGGACGATACGCAAACACAAACATAAAAACATACTTTACACACTTTTAAAAGTTTCTACACATTTTGTTCATATGCTGATGAAATATACTCATAATATACGAAAACTAGGCAGTTCTAGAAATATTAATCATACGTAAGGCTCAAATTGAAATCTTTTTTTTAAGTTGGTTAAAAAGCACAATAAATGTTGTATTACGTTACTGAACAAAAATATTTTGCGTCTATAATTGCGATTTGCGAGCAGTTCTGAAAGATTTTATAGTTATAGATAGAAAAGTTCTTATTCGGATAAACATAACTTCTAAAATAAACGGGAAAGTCTAGACGGGAAAGATAGTACTTGGATCGTTGGACGTGTTTCTCTTTTTGGTCGTATTATTGTTTTTGTTTTGGCACATGTGATTAAAATTGTCAGAATCTAATTTTGAAATCTATAATTAAATTATATCAGCCAGCGCGAGGCACATTCCAGTCATAATCTTAGTGAAACCCAAGGAATTTGACAAAATAATATATTGAAACCTGTTCGTCTCTTTGTAGTTGAACTACTGGTAGTTATATCTATTGTGGTTAGACAGTTTTGTCGTAAATGTGCGCGCTCGCTGCTCGCATACACTTCAAAGGGAAGCCGACAGTCGTTAGTCAGACTTGTCGCGGGGCGCATTAGACAACTTTGTCTATGAGACGTTTTGTCTCAAATGTGCGCATCTAGTGCATTTTATTAAGCGATAGTCTGTCTTAAGACAGTCGTGTCTCAGGTGTGCGGTAGCTCTCAGATTTCTTTTCTGTAAGTTCTAATACTAGCTCAACAAATTTACCAACCCAAAAATACCAGCTACAATGGAAGCCACATAACTACCATAATATGCTTAACCATCTTGGCTTTGGATAGGCATAATCCATACTAATATTATAAATGCGAAAGTGTGTCTGTCTGTCTGTCTGTTACCTCTTCACGCCCAAACCGCTGAACTGATTTTGCTGAAATTTGCCATGGAGATACCTTGAGTCCCGGGAAAGGACATAGCATACTTTTTATCCCGGAAAAATGTACGGTTCCTGCGCGATAAACTAATTTTGGCGCAACGGAGTTGCGGGCATCATCTAGTAAATTAATAAACTTTCAGCTATGAGCCAACTACTTTGGTCTACCGAGTATGACTACTGCTAATGAAAGCAACGACTAGCGACTGAATAATATTATTATTTACACCTACTTTAATATTATAACATTTCAATACATTCTGATCAAAATAATAAAACAAGAGGATTAAGCCGTAACCACTCATGATAACTTTTATTTTAACAGGAAAATTTATAGCAACCTAACAAAATGCTGTAAGCTAAGCTTAATATAGGCTGATATGATGATGATGAAGCTTTAATTACATTTGATCAAAATGATTGAATATGTTAAGAAGTTGAGCCGTACGCGTCGAACGTAACGCATATTGTGCAAGTCTATTGTACGCGTAAAGATATTATTCTATAACTACGAATAAAATACATTTCATGGTTTTTAAATATTTAATAACCAAGTACACTTATGTGCTGCTGCTCCAGTCCTGAGCGGAGCCTCCCCAGGAGGGCGCGGGCGCGGCGGCGGCTGGCGCAGCGGCGGTACCCCACTCCTCTTGTACCTGAAATATTACATTACGTTCATTAATATACAGATCAGCCTTTCCCAAAGTGAGCAATAACGCCCTCTTGTGGGCGATGAAGGCCTAAAGGGGGCGAGGTGGGACCCAGAAAAAACCCATCGATTTCCAAACATTAGGCCCAATTTCACAAAAGTGTTAAAATATCATGTCTTCTCTTTCGCTCATTAGAAAAACGAAAGAGATAACATGATACCAATTCAAGCATTAACTTTAACAGTCGTTGACGGAATTGGACCTTAAACCCGTCAATCCCCAACCCAAGCGGCAGCCGGCTGCCGCATAACAATTGAAAATCTATTGTCTGCGCAGTGGCGGGGCAAGCCGCAGACCGCTCCGCGCCAGCCTACCGCGAACATCAAATAGAAGAACAACCTGCAAGACAAGAAGAACTGGGGAAATATTTGGGTTGGGACCATCGATATATAGAAGAAAAGCTGGCCGGAATCGCGTTTACCTCGACCCCCGCTAATAGTACATAGCGACGTAGTGTTTTTATTTCGACCACACCCAGTGCAGAAGCCGTTCTCGAGTAAATTCTCGCACGGCAACACTGTACATTTTATGTGGGCGAGATGCATTTTGCGAGGCCCCTAGACCCAAATGGATTATTTTTAGACAATCATTATTTTATAAATAATACTTGAGTTTCAAAACGCGTAAATTCCCAAAAGAAAAAATCCTCGGGGTCTAAGAGGCCCCGGAGAGGAAGGAGGCCGTGGGCGGTCGCCCACATCGCCCACGCCTTGCGCCGCCTCTGCAGTCTGCGATACCACCGATGGAGGTGCTAATTAACAGCGTGTTGAACTAACCTGTTCAGCCCAGTTCTCCTGCGCAGCGGCCGCGCCGAAGGCAGCTGGCGCGGCGGCGACGGCGGCGGCTGGCGCGTCGTCCGTCCACGAGGTGACCGGCTCTACGGGCTCAACGTTGTCGCTATACTCCTCGTGCACGATCGCCGATACGTCAGCCTTGGGTGCGACTACGGCCTGAAATATAACATTGATGTTTATTAATACACAATACTAACATTATGTGAATTAAATTCAAAATTACAAGACCATAACTGACAAGCAACATTTATGTTGGCATATCACACAATGGGGATTGTTCATTTTTTTTTTAATTTTGCTCATTACAAAAACATTTCGAGGAATAAGGTCAGTGGTCGTTTTTCTGTATATAAACGAAAAAAATACCCATTAGTTACTTATATTTTTGAACAAATATGTTTAACCTTAGTTTGACCTTCAATGGCGTTAAATTGGCAATAAATTCGACCAACATCACGTTTCGAACTTTTGTATGCTTCTCGTATCAGCTTTCACATAATGAGAACTTGCATGTGACGAACCAGCCATTATAAATAAGATTGAAGGGAAAAAAACATACTGCGGAGGTCATATTGGCCGCCGATGATGACGTCAGAGCGAAACTTTAAAAATTTATTGAGAAAAAACTAGCCAATGAATTTCAAAATTATTTAATTTATATTCTTAAAATACCCTATTTTAACGAAGAAAAATATAAAAAGTACATGTGATTTTTTTTGGACAATGCCTATTATGACTAGTATTAGTGGTGTTTGTGTCAGATGTATTTCGATGTAAAGAAACAATGGACTAAAGTCAAAAAGAGAAAAACTTCTTTTCTTAAAAGGCCTGTCATATCTAGTAGAGGTTAAGTTATACTTCTCGTGAATGTGCAAAACACGTGAGAAGACTACCTTGTCTTTTACTCTAATAATTCTTATTCTACACTGACTTGTCATCACACTTTAAGGTAAAATCAATACACACCTGCTCCTTGGCCTGTTGTTCGTCCTTCTCGCTCTCTTCTGGGTCTCTGTAGAAGAACAGGTCGACGACGACGTCCCACTTCTGGTCGCGGGCGAGGACACCGCGCAGACGGAGCACCTCACGAGCCAGCAGCCACCACATCAGACCGATGGAGTAGGACGACTGAAATTATATAACATCACTATTTAAACACATGGTAACCTTATTTTTTATAAAATAGGGAGGCAAACAATCAAACAGGTCACCTGATGAAAGCAACTACCATCGCCCATGGACACTTGCAGTCGCAACACATTAGAAGAGCTGCAGGTATATGCTCTCTTCTTGAATGTTTGCAGGTGGTATTGATCCGAAAAACCGCTGGTGACAGTCTCTTCCAGAGTTTAATTTTTTCCATTAATTTTAAGTAAACTAATAAAAAAAATAAACACACAACAGACTAGCTAAATTATAGATTGAAACTTTTTTATAATAAAACAATTTTACTAAAAATGGACAAAACATTGTAGTCTCATGTCATGGTGGAAATATTTTCTTAGTTACAGGCAGACCAACTTATCTGTGAACTGGACGGCGACGCTAGCAGTAATACAAAATTGTATTTCTACCAATCGCAGCAGTTCTGAACTTGACATTTCCGTATTAGTGGCCAACGGCCGTAGTTCCAATAACAACCGTTTCACAGATAACTTGGCAGCTCTGTAATTAGGATTTTTATATCCACTTGAATGAGGTATAATGCTAACCCTTTAACAAAGTATCAAGTCTTATCTTTCATTAATACAAAGAACTAGTCAACAGTTGTCATGTTTACTCCACTATCTTTTATTGCAACATTAATCCTTCGATCATGGAAAAACGAGACACAATAGTCTTTCAATTGTTATCGCGGCCCACTTGGGCCTTACGGGAGTTGAAGTGTTAATGCAAATATAACATACCTTGGTGTTGCAAGGGATAGCAATGTCGACGAAGCGGAGAGGCGAGTCGGTGTTGCACAGGGCAATGACGGGGATGTTGACGTAGGACGCCTCAGTGATGGGCTGGTGGTCCTGGGCGGGGTCCAGCACAATCAGAAGACGGGGCTCCCTGAACGCAGCTTGGATCTACCGAAAAGTGCTAGCTTGAGATTTGGTAGTGATATATTTGTATCATGTAATAATATTGTGATAAGTTTTGATCAGATAAAATTATAATCATTTGTGCTTAGCACTTCAGTGGTTCCTTAGTTTGTTTGTCATCATTATAGTTTTGGGTTTACGTAACGTGTTTCTGAAATAGTGATAGCTTGTTTCCGCATTTATTGATTTGGATTTCCTAGAACAATTTCACTATGCTTAGAATGGTGTTTAAATTTTTGGTCTTGTGACACATTAACTACAGAGATTACTTAATTCACTACATGACCCCAGACACTCAATAAAATATCTGGTTTCATAAAATATAAAAGTTTACTTAGTATGAACAGTATGCTACATGAATTTACTCACTTCTACTTGTCTCATTCACCTACACAGTACAAGATAGAAGCGTTATACAAAAAATTCATGCACAAATGAAAGAATCAAGTGTCTATACTCTATGTGATACATTACAAAACAAATCACTACATAGTCAAAGACGGGCCAGACTATGGAATACCATAAGACATAAGTATTCAATTTACCTGGTTAGTGAAGGCACCAGGAGTGAAACGTCCTGCAATGGGAGTAGCTCCGGTGTGCGCGGCAAACTTCAGCACAGCGCGCTGACCGAACGGACGGGAGGAGATGACGAACACGTCAGCCGGGTTCTCGATAGCGACGATGGCGCGGGCGGCCAGCACCAGCTTCTCCCAGGTGCGGCGCAGGTTGATCACGTGCGTGCCGTCAGGGCGGCGCTTGTACACGTATGTCTCCATCTACAAGTGGTCACCTCATAAGTACTAGGTAAATAAAATGGACATAACTGAGTGTAAGGCTTCTGGCTCAGTTGGGAGAATGTATCCACATAGAATTCAGATGAAAATAATGGAACGGATTCTTATATCATCATGTTATATTGCTAAAGAGGTTATAATACAATGTGTAAACACTAACCTGGAAGTGTACATTTTCCGACCCCAAGTGGGTGGTTGCAGCCAACATTTTGGTAACATCTTCCTCGTTGAGGGCGAGAATGTCTACTCCTCCCGACATCGTTGCGTTTATTTGAGTAACGATAAAACCTGAAAGGAGTAATCACTTGTGAAACTCACATACCGGACGTCACATGTAACTTTCGTATAATACGAGGTAAAAACCAAGAATAACATACTTTTTAGATAATACAGACATCGTAGTAGACATTATGATTAAAATTATCCACTTTGAAAGTAAGATTACATAGATATTTTGAGATAAATTTGAAATTTACTTACGCGTTAATGCCACTGGGAGGCGATCGGACTTAAAAGAAACGTCAATTACAATGTCAGTGAAATGTCATTTTTTTTCTTTTTTTTTTGGTTTGATTCGTCCCCTAAACATATGATGCTAAAGACCAACAAAGAGTGCGAGAGAGAAGAAAATCCTTTATGGAATTATAACAAGTTGAAAAGAGAGAGGCAGTCTAATGAAAACTTTGACCACTTTCATTTGACAGGTCGTCACCAAGTCGTCACCCGTTTTTATGCCCTTTCGGTATTTGCAATTTATTGTTTAAATCCTTTATTATTTTTGACAAATACTATTACATATAACAATGGTAACTTGTTCTGTGAGTGATTGCAGTGTAAATCATAAGAGTAATCCCAATGATATTACATAAAAAAACTCAAAATCCTGAAAAGTATACATTTCACAGGTAATTAATCTTCATGTCCTAATTGCTACGATGTATTTATTTTAGCTATATTCTGTCTATATTTCTCTATTTCAAATAAAATATTGTTAATCCTCCCCTTGACTTTCATATTTTGCATAACTAAAGGTACTATTGTTCTTAAATTACACAATTTTGAAAGAAAATTTTTTCATTAAAATTGTTTACATATACGCTAGGGCTTGAATAAAATTTATCGATATGCCTATCGGTATTTAACAAGAACATAAAACTAATCTAAAAATGTAATGGGGGTGTAAGGGTATTATGATAAGTATTTAATTTAAGAATAAATAATATACTATGTTTGTCGTTTACTTTCAACTTTATATTTGCATTTCTATTAATGTAGGAGCTGATTTGTCAGATAGTTTTTACCTGAATAACAAGTAAGTAACTTTAAAATGTGTATATTATTAATCGTTATAAGAACCTCATGTTATAACATATCCGACGATTGAAAAAAAGACGAGTTGCACTCCGGGAGTGCCGGCAGAAGTGAAAACTTGATTATTAACGTTGTGCATTTTTTTAACCCATTTTTTATGAAAATCGATTATTAAAAAATCGACTTTTTATTTAATCGAAACCCTTACAATCAATTCAAGTTCGAGTTCAACACAAAACACTACGCTCCAACCGTCTTAAGGTTTTTCCAAGGTTTTTCGATCAGCACGAGAATCTGACGCGAGTTTCACACGACAGTATATATTATAAGTCTATGATTCGTCCCATTTAGGACAGGCAAAGGGAACAAAGCTCATATAGCCATGTCTTTTGTAGTACTATTGTTATGTTTTTCATCATCGTTTTCATGTATTGTCAGGTCTAAAGTCTAGTCAAAGTCTAAGTAAAAGTCAATACAGTCAAGGAGTCAAGTCGGTCTATTCAGTAAAGTGGTAGACGCTTTACTGAAACTTTCGATGGAGTTTTGGAGGGAACACAAAATAGCACGTTTCTGGATATTACATCACTTTCCTACATTTGTGCATGAACACGAATATTTAATGGTTAATATTCTACCAATATTACACATTAAAAACCCAGCTAACACAATTTTAGGAAAATAAACACAACAGCACTCTTTCACATGCCCGCCAAAAACCCCAGTGAAATGTCAGTTTGAAGAAAGATAAGGTATTTTTTTACAAAGGGAACGAAGAAGGCAATGAGTTTTCAATAAGTAGTCATGACTCATGACTCATGAGTAGGAATGGGTAAGGCAGTAAAAACTGAGTCAGAGTAAAAACTCAAACTCAGTAAATACTGAGTATTTATTTTATTGTATAAGTATTTACTCATTGGACACAGTAAAAACGTTTTATTCAACATTTTAAATTCTAATTACACTTAAACAAATCAAGAACATTACAGAATAATAAAAAATACTTATAATTT
This sequence comes from Polyommatus icarus, assembly GCA_937595015.1. Lineage (NCBI taxonomy): Eukaryota > Metazoa > Arthropoda > Insecta > Lepidoptera > Lycaenidae > Polyommatus > Polyommatus icarus. The sequence continues at coordinate 7,306,861 of OW569330.1, read as the reverse complement.
AACAGATTCATAATTTTTAGTAAAATTATGACAATCAGTCGTGTGCGTACAAGACAAAAAACGAGGAATACGGCTTTGCCGTTTTTGGAAAATTTGCTATATTTTATATTCATATTTTGAATAATATTAATATAAAATATAGCAAAAATAAAAAATTTAGATTAGATGATTTTCAATTAGCCCTTTCAAATTTTAATTTTCCCCGTTTTTTTACATTTTCCTCTGTATCTTTGCTCTTATTGATCTTAGCGTGATAAAAAATAGCTTACAGCCTTCCTCGATAAATATTAAATAGGCTATCTAACACTGAAATATTTTTTCAAATCGGACCAGTAGTTCTTGAGATTAGCGCGTTCAAACAAACAAACTAACAAACAAACTCTTCAGTTTTATTTTCACATATTCCTCTGTATCTTTGCTCCTATTTATACAAGATGTTTGTGTAAACACCGTTGTCCTTGAAACCATCAAATGAGCCCATCAAAATGAACAACTTTATCTATGAGAACAATGCTGGGAATTAAAAAAAAATCTGTCTTCATACCCATACAAATTGCCGATCCGGGCAGCGTATTGCCAAACTGTATACTGACCCAGACCGGGGTTGCTCTGAGTTCGATCGCAGTTTGCCTTTATAGTTGAAGAGCAAACTGTATACCTATTCAGAGCGTGTCTGAATCGAAATACATTTTGCTTTAAAATACTTGAGCAAAATACATACGAGTCCAGACGTCCATACTTTTCGGCATCTGGTGTAGTATGTAATATGGCATCGATAATTTAGAGCAAAATGCATGCGAGTGCAGACATATCTTATCTCTTTTATTCCCGCGAGGCGCGTTATCATGCCTGCCTTGTCTTCTAAAACTTGCGCCGCTTGCGACCTTCACGCCTTTTTGTCATAATTATCACACTATTAGGTGAAAGTTTGTAGGTTTTTTACTAGCGGATTTGTATAGGTTTGGTATGGACACCTCAAAATTGACAGTTTAAAAAATATATATTTAATATGCTTTGCGTATTTTCCGAAATATACACCAGTATACCGGCTAATGCTCGTGACGTCATAAAACTCCATATTGTACGTAAGACTCGTGAAGTCGTGAGACAAGTGTAATATAATGACATCCCAATTGATAAACATTGAAAAAGATTGATGGTTAATGTGGTAGTTGTAGTTGATTAATGATTACATTTACTTTAATTATGATTATACATGATTACACAAATTTATGTATTAAAGACACTTTATTTTTCAATATCGACCCCTTTCTGTGACCCCTTTAGTAAGTAATGTAGTAAAAGCCAAAATTCGATGTTACAATACAGGCAAAAAACAAAAATAGTAATTATGACATTTTTCTGTTCTTGATTCATTAATTTATTTGTTTGTTGTTGATTGAAGGAACCCTTTATTATTTTCAGTGAACATCGATTACAAATAGGTACAATTTATTGTGTCAGTCAGTACATCTTTCTTATGAAAAATTAATAAATACTGTCATTGGAAACACTTACATTTTTTTTAACAGCCTGTACCTATAATTGTTACAGTTCAAATTTTTACAGTTCAAATTTTTCAAAATACTTACTCGTACAACGGGTTTTCTTTCGTTATAACCCAAAATAATTCACAATAGGTATGTTTTAGGGAAAGTTGTTCAGTTTCACGGATAGGTATAACAACCACACACAACAACATAACAAAAATATACGGGAAATTATTAAACACATTGTATAGGTAGTTACAGATATTCGCATGTCACAGTTTGCTTTACATACAAGCGAGCAAAGTGCATACCTACTCAGATTGGTCTGAGCTCGTATATACTTTGCTCCAATTTTCAATGAGCGCGACGTAGTTCAGTACAGACTATGGGCGTCTGGGTCAGTATACAGTTTGGCAATACGCATCCGGGCATCAGTATGGGTATGAAAACGACATTTTTTTGAGTTCCCAGCAATGTTTTCATAGAAATAGTTGTTTATTTTGACGGGCTTATTTGATGGTTTCAAGGACAACGGTGTTCACACAAACACACTGTAGAATGTGAAATGTAGATTGCAGTAGCACATTCCAAAAGGAGAAACATTTGGATAGAGCCTCACATAAAAAAGAGAAAAACCTGCGGCGAATTTAACCTTTATCAATATCTCCTGAAATATTAAATTTCAGGAGTATTTTAGAAATTCAAGAGAAACATTCATTTCAATTCATGAGCTTTTTAAGCTAGCAATAAATTATAAGTCAATTTTATTTAAAATTATCCGAGATGTTACTTTTTCCCTCAAAATGTTACTTTTCGAATGAGAGTAAATATGTAACTTTCTAACATACCGCACTGGCAACACTGCATCACCTAGTGCGTCCGATCACCAATGGGCGATGAGCCCGCTGCTCGACACAAAAACATCCTGTATTCATAAAGATGTATATATTTCGCATCTTAAGATAACATATTAAGATACGAAATATATATTTCGTATCTTAAGATAAAATATTAAGATAAAATATTTAATAAAATATTTTCATATCGCTCGGTATCTTAAGATACAAAATATAAAATACATATTAACTTTGTCGTGTGTGATGGACGATGGTTCATAGGATTTCTATGGTGAGCGATATTCTAAAATATGCTCTAAGATAATATATATTTTATATTATCTTCACCGTCTGTGATGCGCTTAAATCTAAGCCATCATTGGCCTAAGCGATTAGGCTAGTATACTGATAACAGTTTAGGAACACGCAAATTGTCAAACTGAAAACTGACAACTGACAGAGAGTTTTAGCGGGCATGTCACTTTCAAACCTTCTTCTACTTTTTATTGTTGGTTTGGTTTTTATTATTTTTTCCCAAATTGTGTTATGTATTTGTGTTTTTGATGTTCATTATTGGTAAAATATTAGCCATTAAATATCCGTTAACTTGCACAAGTGCAGGTAAGATGTTGTCAAAACCAAAATGTATATATTTCCTGTGACATTTGGTGTGAATATCAGTAAACAGGGCTCTTTAGTTTTAACTAAAACATCATTATAATAACTCTATTATCCTATTCATTGGAATATTATTGCGTCTTTTTCAAACTGAAATGTATCAAGTTTTCTTTCTTTTGCCCAGTTTTGTAGCAAGTATTGATGGTATTCCCTGGTATTACCGATAGTTGTCTACCCATACGTCATCTAGTTACTAAAATGGAAACTGTTTGACAATCAAATTAAAAAAATAAGAAAAGCCCACATATCTAGAACACCTGATGTTGAAGAAAAACAGGTAACGTAAGTTGTAAAAGCAACCTTTAGGTTACTTTAAAATATTACTTTAAAATGACTGGTACCTACTGTCTAATCAATAGTATTTTACCATATAGGTAAATATTTTATTCGTATGTGTGTGTATTCGATTTCCTTAAAAATCAATGTCATCGATATCGATAAACAGTTTTTGCTGTCATTTCACATAATATTTTGTCAACTAGTAACACCTCCTAGAACTTGAACTGGACAACCCTAAACAAGCAAATGTCCAATGAATACGAGTGACTGATGTGTATTCATAGCGAAAAAAATTTCTTACGTATTTTAATTGAAAATTGTTTTAGATAAATTATTACTGAAATCACTATGATTATTTTTATGCCTTGACATTGTTCGCGAGTGATAAAGTGTTGAATATAGTCGTTTTATTATATCATTGACATTAGAGTGAAGTGCCTAATTTGAACATGGAGGCTGTAGCAAAACACGATTTTAACGCGACCGCTGATGATGAACTCAGTTTTAAGAAGAACCAAGTTCTCAAAGTAAGATAACATAGTGGAAAATTCACGTAAATATCATATGTAGGTGTTCGATGACAGTTTTCTTCTAGAATCTTTGTTATTGCAGATACTTAATATGGAGGACGATATGAACTGGTACAGGGCTGAACTAGACGGCAAAGAAGGACTTATCCCTAGCAATTATATTCAGATGAAAAATCACAGGTGAGATCTCCACTGCGAACATCCTCCACTCTCATTTCATACTTTTATCACAAAATATGTCAAAAACCTAAAAAAAGTGGTGAGATTTTGATGTACTTTTTTTTATTTTTAGCTGGTACTACGGTAGGATTACGAGAGCAGACGCTGAAAAGTTGTTAGCAAATAAACCAGAAGGTGGATTTCTTATAAGGATCAGTGAATCAAGCCCGGGAGACTTCTCGTTATCAGTCAAGTGAGTTACTTTACTTATTTTCACTCTTATTGTCTCGTAACTGATGCACTGTTTTGATTTGTAGGTCTTTTTGGACTTATTTATTCCTTATCTATTCTCATTGAACTAAAATTACAAGAACAAATTATAAGTTATAACCTAGTATCATTCTTGTGTTTATTATTTAGGATGTATCTAGAAAAATCTGTTATTATAATAACAGCTTTCACTACAAGTTTATAAGGTCTATAACATCTATTTTCTACAGAATTATACTACGACAAAATGTGGGTTTCTTACGTATACGTTTGGTTTGACAGTAGCTTTTCTTTCGAACGAATTTGTGAATGATGTTAATCATTTAACGATGACGATTGACCCTTATGATTAAATCTTAAACATACGTACAATCTGTATGAAATGGACCAAAATAGTTAGTATAATTTTGTTGAGAAAAAAATTACGTAGATTTGCCAAGACCCCCCCTCTCCCCAACGTGAGATTAGATGAGATTTGACTCGACCCCCTCCCCGCCCTAAACACCTCACGTAATTTGTGGACGCCCTCTAAGTAACTTAGGAACAATAGTTATTCTGAATTCAAATTAAAGTAAAGAGAATGTTTAATACTGTTTGAGTCACATTGGTAATATTCAGTTCAAGATTACAACAAGTATTTGAACTGAAAAGATAATTTGTCAATTCACAATGACTCACGAGATAAGTGAGTGTTATTGGAAAAATAAGTTTATTATCTGAGCGGCGGAGAGTGTTAATGTTTCTTTGGTTAAATATATCTTGAGTGATATTACAGCCAACTAAGATATTTGCCAAACATGCATTAGATTATCGATATAGGTTGTCTTCAAAATATCTTTGTCAAATTAATAGGATAGGAGCTTCGATCACTAATATACAAGATACACAGTCTCATACAAAACCTCTCGAAAATCTGTCCCCGAGTAATAGAGTTTAATGAAGTATACATTTATCTAAAATCAACCTTAATTATAGTAATTATTAAAGATCTTTTTATAAAACAATGAACATTTGTGTTTACAAAGCAATAAAATTTTTACGTCCGATGCACGCTTCATACTAAATTCAACCATCCGCGTATATGATTTAAGTTCAAATTTGTATAGTGCCAAAAAAAAATCCAATTTTACGACCGAAATTCGCCGCTGGAACAGGGCGAAGTGAAGTATGAGTGGAGTCGAACTGTTCAAATTTTTTTTGTTGATTGTAATTTGTAATAATTTTAATAGTCCATTTTTTTATTTTTCCGAAGTTTAATGTATAAAGTTCGGAAAAATAATTTTATCATTAACCAAAATATACATAAGTGTACATACATTTTCCGATAGGCCACAAAGGACAACTCACATCACCCAACGCCCATACTTTTTAACCTACTTAAAAAATCCTTAATGGGAACTATATTTGATCGAAGATGGGAACATAATATTATTACCACATCTAACTGGATCTCGAGGAAACCTGAAAAATCCTCAATAAAAAAATAATAGTAATAGCGACTCCATCAAATGGAACAGAAACATAGCTTATAACCCGAACATTTCAAGTGGGCATGATAAACTACGATAAGTACCTTTAGTATGAGTATTCGCAATTGAGATGGTTTATACCTGGTGTTGATTTATTTACAACTTAATTTTAAAACTGTCTTTTGGTGATTTCTTAAAGAAATACCAATATTTACAATACAATTGTAAGAAATATATTAGGATAAAATTAATACTTACCGGAAATATGAAATTCCATCCTTTTTTTTTGGTTTTAGACGTATGATTTCTACAATTATTAAACGCGCACCGAGGCATGTTTCCCGGCGGAGCGTTCGAGCACTACTAAATCAAAAGTGCACCAGAATGTTGAGTTTGGTGCTCTTTTGGTGAGGTCGTTTTTTTCCGCGGATTGTGTATCTTGTATATTAGTGATCGAAGGATAGGAGATATATAATAAGACAGAAAGGGACAAAAAGGTTTGACAGGAGGACAGGATGGTTTTTTGTTTAAGACTTAAGTATTTATTGACTAATTTCTCAATTGTGGAAATTTAGGGTTTAGCCATTCTTTAGTTTTAGAGAAACAAAATTGAAGAATCATTTTTATTTAAATATAAATTAGCCAATTCTAGTGCCAGTGAAATGTGAATACATAAAATTTTGTCAAAAATCTTCAGGAACAGGTGGCAGTTAGAGTTACCTGCAAATTTCTCTACCAGTTTAAGACCTTACTACTGAGTAATATGTTGGAAAAGCTCAGTCTCTGATGCGTTTATGACTTCACAAAGATCAAATTAAGATCTTGTACTCGACGAAACATGGCAGTAGAGGTCATTGACCGCAATTGAAAATGGACTAGGAACATCTGACACTTTATTGTCAATCGTGGTTTATACAGAAAATGAAAAGTTTCTGACAGGGAGTCAATGACCGCTACCGCCATGTTTCGCCGAGTACACTATAGATAAAATTTTTTGATAGATACTTTTCTTATTTAGCTTACTCTCCTCTGCTATTTCTGAGTTAACATGAGTTTTAAACCGATTTCCTGATAAGTGACTATAACTCATAACTGTGAAATAATTCTGTTTAGCGATATTTTTTTTGAAATCAAACTATTGTTTTTCCTTTCTCGGAACTTAAGTATCTCTCCATATAGAATTTCATTAAAATTAGTGCACCAGTTTGAATGTGAAGAAAAAACAAACAGACATACATTCAGGCACAGACATGTGCATTCAGTTTGTTAATTAGACAATGAAAGTTAATTACTGGCAGATTAAAAAAATGGAATGATGATCTGTATGTAGTTTTGCACGGGCACTTTAACCCATCAAGCCCCATAAGCTCACAGGTGAGCGAGACACAATAGAATAACAATAGATTTCCAAGAATCCGCGATCGAAGGATTAAATAACACAACATATAAGTAATATAATTTTAGCCTCTCCCATTAAATCAATTTTTTCTGTATGCCATAATATGACATTACTTTTAAGATTGTTTTTGCCATGCCCGTTTATGCAATTGTTTATTTTTAGGGTTCCGTACCCAAAGGGTAAAAACGGGACCCTATTACTGAGACTTCGATGTCTGTCCATCTGTCCGTCTGTCTGTCTGTCTGTCTCCAGGCTGTAACTCAAGAACGGTAATAGCTAGAGAGTTGAAATTTTCACAGATTATGTATTTCTGTTGCCGCTATAACAACAAATACTAAAAACAAAATAAATTAAATATTTAAGGGGGCTCCCATACAACAAACGTGATTTTTTAAACATTTTTTGCTGCCAATGATGACACCAAGTAGGCACTTGAAATTTTCACAAAAGCCTTAGTTATATGTGTACTTTAAGAATTAATAATAATATTTAAACGAAACAAAAATTAAAGGGTAGCTCCCATACAAAAAACTCAATTTTTGACCTATTTTTGCTCTATAACAGTACGGAACCCTTCATGTGCTAGTCCGACTCGCCCTTGGCCGATTATTTTTATCCTTTTTACAGAGTGTAACAAAACGTGATTATACTTGGGTGTGCTTAGGAACACCCTTATATGAAGTTCACTGAAAGAAGCAGCAATTGCTCATGCCCCATACAAATCACAAAAATAAATTACTCTTTCAGAGCTGCTACTTTTACTGTGAGCTCTATAATAGGGACACATACACAACCTAAAGTATTATCCACTTAGTTTATTACATTCTTTTGTTTTGTCTATGTTACTCGGATTAATGAGGAATCAAGGGTTGAGGAATCGACTGTGCTTCCAAAGAATTTATTTCTTACCGTGGGGTAAGGAAGAAAGTTATCCCTCCAGTCCTTAAAAAAATTTTAGACCATCGTAATTCGCAAACGAAACGGTGTGAAGTGGTTTCTTATATTAACTGTTGTCTCATTCGCAAACAATACATCGAATCGATCGATCGTAAATGACTTCGATCGCTCCTAATCACATAGCTCGCGCGGAACCAAATTGAAGTAAATAAGACGAGATCTCAAACTATTCTATTGGCGAGTAAATTGGCCGATAAAAAATACTTTCTCACATGACTCATCTCTCGTTCACATTGCATTGTCTTGTGTCAAAGGAAAGGCGAAAGTTGTTTGCAAATACCTCCCGTGCTCTTCTGTTGGGACTTGGGTTTTAAATGAAGATTAAAAGATTGGTTAAAATGATGTGTGTGTGTGTTATCAACTTATCAATGATAGAAATATTTTAATATAGCTGTTCCGGTGAACTTCGTGTCACTTTAAAACCTTCCCTGGACTTTTACGAATATTTTAAGACTAAAATCAGCCCAATCCGTTCAGCCGTTTTCGAGTCTTAGCGCGACTAACACATTTGAAAATCCATTTTTATATATAAGAGAAGAAGACTAAATGTCTAGGTGAACTTCAAATCACTTCCCTTAATATAAACCTTCCCTGGACTTCCACGAATATCTTAAGACTTAAAATTAGCCGAATCGGTTTTGTCAATACTCAATATAACCGATTTGGTTAATTTTAGAGACGTAACAAAATTAGAAATTCAAAGATAAGAAGACTAGTCGTAATTTCAAGACATGTTCAAGACTCATATTCAACGGATTTAGATATGATTTTGTTGCTAGTTTTAGTCTAAGATCCGGCCATAGAATGACCCTCACCCATCGTATTACGGGATGAAAATGATTTTTTTATAAAATTAAATATGTTAAAAAATTTATTTACAGGAGGTTGTCTGAAAAATTTGGTGCAAAGTGTAATTAATTAATAATTAAAAAATGATTTTTTTTTAAACATTACACTCATTCCCTTACGCAGAAAACTGTATACTAATCGAAAGTATGTATCTCATAGAATATGCAAACGCTGGGTTGACTTTTTTTTTCCGGTGCAATTATCAGGTAGGCAGCTATATACAAGTAAATCGATACTAGTAATTTGCAACGATCCAGTTACGCGATAAACCTTATATCAAAATAAAGATAATTTTATTATGAATATAATGACATAAGGTTGGCTGCAAAAAGTTGGTGCTAAATCCCGGTTGTCGATTTTTGAAAAACGTAATATTCGTGCGGTTGAATACGTGCGAAACAGAGGTCCGAGGAACGTATCCAGTGCGATAGAAAAGTACGCAGCATTGCAGCTGTGTGTCGCTCAATCGTCGAAAGAAAGAGAGTACGCATGCTCTTTGTTTGTGAAATTGAGGAAGATAGCGATAGACTACAGTAAGTGTTGAGCATTATTTCGGAGCATCCAGCAATGCATTTTTGCACAAAATGAACATAAATGTACTACATACATTATGTATGTAGGACATTTATATATATATATATATATATGTGTGTGTAAAATTTACATAAATGTACTACATATGTAGGACATTTATATATATATATATATATATATATATATATACATACATACATTATGTATGTAGTACATTTATGTAAATTTTACACACACATATATATATATATATATATATATATATATATATATATATATGTGTGTGTAAAATTTACATAAATGTACTACATACATAATGTATGTAGTACATTTATGTTCATTTTGTGCAAAAATGCATTGCCGGATGCTCCGAAATAATGCTCAACACTTACTGTAGTCTATCGCTATCTTCCTCAATTTCACAAACAAAGAGCATGCGTACTCTCTTTCTTTCGACGATTGAGCGACACACAGCTGCAATGCTGCGTACTTTTCTATCGCACTGGATACGTTCCTCGGACCTCTGTTTCGCACGTATTCAACCGCACGAATATTACGTTTTTCAAAAATCGACAACCGGGATTTAGCACCAACTTTTTGCAGCCAACCTTATGTCATTATATTCATAATAAAATTACCTTTATTTTGATATAAGGTTTATCGCGTAACTGGATCGTTGCAAATTACTAGTATCGATTTACTTGTATATAGCTGCCTACCTGATAATTGCACCGGAAAAAAAAAGTCAACCCAGCGTTTGCATATTCTATGAGATATTATGGTCTTTGGGACCGTCCCCCGAGCAAACGACCTTGGCCATACATTTGCCGCGTTGCCGAGATCGCGCCAAAACCCTATTATATTTACTTATCTCAGTTCAAAATTGTCCTAAAATAAATTTTATGATATTATGATATTGTCGATCTATTGGCGTGAGTTTCAAATAAAAGTAATTCGTAAATGCTAAGGAGATGCTGAATGTATGCTTGAATTTTAATAAATTGGTATTACTTTGGAAGCTGATATCATTAGTATAATAAACAAAAATAGAAAATTTAAAACGGGGAAAGGAATGTTGATATACTAAAGATTATTGCTGTATTTTTATTATAACTTTGTGGCTTTCAGATTATGAGTTTATAAGGTTTTAAATACGGTAAATTACGGAATCTCCGGAGGGAACGCCCTTAACGCGCACTTGCTTGCCCACTAGCTCGACCGTGATCGCCTTGGCTAAAAGAAATAAAAGTAAGTAAAGAAAGGATTACGCAATATTTTTGACTGACTTCCAAAAAGGAGGAGGTAATACGTTCGGCTGTATGTATCTTTTTTTTATTTTTTTTTATTTGTATTTTTATCGATTCTTTATAATATCATTAATATGATATTTAAAAGGCCAAATTCGCGACCAGAAAACTTTTCCCTCGTGGTTGATGAAGAATTATAAACATTCTTTGGTCATGTGGACAAGATTCCTCTCTCGAAAACTGCCAGACATCTCGTCTTGCGTTTTGTTTGTCGCAGCAGTAGGCTTTATTACTGCATTGCAATGTTGTCACTTGTCACGCTAGAGGCAGCACCATGGCCTGCCCCTGTAGACAACATCAGAATATTAACAGAAACGTTGTCGAACGTCGAACAAAATTTTCGTTTACATTTTGTAGCGCTAGCTTTAGCTTTAGCGTTTTGCCAGTTGTCTACGGGGGCAGCATTGATAGTAAACGAAAATTTTGTTCGACGTTCGACAACGTTTCTTTTAATATTCTGATAGATGCTGTGTGCAGCATATTTCTATAATAATAATTCTATATTCTGGTCCTATCAGAATATTCGGATCGTTTACTGTATTGTGCTAGTGGCGCCCTCTTTTCTGACCTTTGCATAATATTCTCTATTCTTTATAGCGTGCCCTTTTTAATGGCTAATTAGTAATTCATACTAATGTATAATAAGTAGGGGTAGGCCGAAATTCGTTTTACATTCGGTCTAACCGAACTTCGGCAGCTTGAACCGAACTTCGTCATTCGGCCGAATTTCGGTTAAAATGCCGAACATTCGGCACTAAATATACTTGCACTATCATAATAGAAATTAATAAAAAAAAAACACATCTGTAGTAACAGTAAAATAAAATAAGTCTGATACAAGAATTATACTCATTCATACTTCATTTACTTTCTTCAACTAAATTTTACTAAAATTGGTCGAGCGGTTTAACCATGAGGAGGTAACAGATAGACACACATTGGCATCTATAAAATTAGTATGGATTCAGCGTTAATTAAGATTCTCGTGTGTGCAGCTATGCGCTTCCAAGCGAGGGACTATTTTTGTCGCGTTTCGCTAAATAAAACTATTGCGTCTGCCCGCTGTGTTTACATGTGTTGATAGTTTTGTCTATGGTGTCCTTAGTTTTAATCCTAATCTTAACTATAATGGCCGTTACTTCTTAATCCTTCGATCGGAGGTTCTAGGAATTCCCATTATATTCTTTTGTCGCGATCACCGGTGGTCGCGCGGTGCCTGAAGGATTAATGAGGATTTTGACATAGACAATTAGACATGTCTTAAATAAATTATAAAAACAAAAACTCTCTAAACACTCCATACTCTATCTGTCAAGTTAAGTGGTGGATAGCCTATCCGGCACTAATGAGGAACTGGTGAAACAGGCCTTAAGTGTGGCATCTAACATGGATCACTGATAATGAGTAATAAAAATATTAACATAATGAAAGAAAGGCAATAAAGTAGAGTTACCTTCTCGTAGTTCTAACTTATAAGCTACGCTAATTGGAATTTATTCTTATTAGCGTTATGTTTTCAAGGAATTGTTGTAAGTTATTGTTCTAGGAACAATATCTAAGGTAATTAGTGACAGTATAATATTAGAAGCCATCTAAGTTTAAAAAGGAAACAAATATAATGACCACCAAAAAATGCACTGATACCATAAACTTGTTTACCAAAAAAAGATATTTAGCACCAAAAAAAAGTCTAAAATTGCAATACTAAGGGGGGTATTAGATTATCATTTATATGGGATCATATTATATCATTGAGTCATTTATATTGGATAATGTAATATAGATAAATGATTCATTTCTTCCTTGATCATAGATTTTTGACGTTTGCTGAGAGATTGGATCCAATACGGTCATAGAAATTGGTGTTGCCAGTTATTTAATATAAAAAAGAGTTTTTAATTCCTTGTTCGTTAATATGTTGCAAATAATGTAATGTAATTATTTTTCTAATTATATACTTGAATAATCTTGCTGAAATAACGATGTCTTTTGACAAATCGAATTCTCTGAGATCTAGTAACACTGATGTCAATACCTGTCAGCGTTAGCGCTCCTCATTGGCTATTGAAACCACATATGACGTAAAATAGGATCAATGATAAATAATAATGTAATATGCAGATATGATCAAATGATCATTTTTATTGGATCCTATATATGATCCTATAAATGATCCAATATAAATGATAATGTAATACCCCCCTACCAGCTATTTTAGTCATGAGAACACTTCAAATTGTAATCGAACACCAAATATAGTAAATGATCACCAAATATAGTAAATGACCACCAAATATAGTAAATGATAACCAAATAAAGTAAACGATCACCAAATATAGTAAATGACCACCAAATATAGAAAATGATCACCAAATATAGTAAATGATCACCAAATATAATAAATGATCACCAAATATAGTAAATGATCACCAAATCCTTGTGAGCAAATCAATGCGATATTTCTGTCCAAATAAATCACTACGTTTGACAAAAATGTAAGCATATTATTAACAAAATAATCGTTAATGGAATCAGGCGTTACTTTGCGGAAATCCATAGCTTAAAATTTAGTTTGTTTTTATTTTTAGCAATATTCCGCGAAATAAACTTCCACCTTTAAGTAAATGAGTGAGTGCACGCATAGGCATGCGTACAGCACCTCCCTCCTCCCACACTGCCTATGCGTACACTCGCATGCAAGAACTTGCAAACACCACCACCACACAAGCAATAATGTTGACAAATCCGTGCAAGGCAACTTTTTGGCAACAGGTTGAAAACCTCGACGCGCGTTTCGCTCCAACACCGGAGCATCCTCAGGATGTGGACTCCGTAAACAACGTTCGTCAAGTCAACGTCTTGACGGACGTTCGGCCGGCCTCGAATCGACGAATCGGCCAAGTGTGAGTCGGACATGGAGAGTTCCGCACCGTTATAGAGCAAAATTAGACCTTAAATTGTGTTTTTGTATGGGAGCCCCCTTAATTTTTTAAATATTATTATTAATTATTGAAGTAAACATATACGAGCTAATTTCAAAAAACTTGCCACTTCCTTTGTGTTTCTTCTGACTAACGTAACACAATTGTAACACAAAAGAATTATAAGGGCTTATACATACCGCAAAATTATAGCCATTTTCGACCCGTAGTTAGTTTTTTGGACTAAACTACTACAATTTCATGGTGCAATAGGAAGGTGAGATAATTGTAAATAAAAGTCGGATTAATAGTCTTATAAATTATAATATTAAATAATATATTAGTTTGTGTTCCTACACACGTAAATATATCAGGGGTAGAATCTGTACTTCAGAGTTGAGAATGATCTTCAGGCAAAAATACTAAATATTCTTCCATTTTGTGTTATTTTTCCTAAAAAAAAAGCATAACTGCTCACCGGCATGAACAGAACTTTATGATTTCCTTTGTGTAACGTTACACAAAATTGTTTCATAAACGTGACACACAGGAAATAAATAATGTTTTTCTAACTTAAAAAATTTCAAACTACATGAAAATGTGCCGAACACAAGCAATAAATATAACAATCAAAACAATGATCTTATTCTTTCGTCATAAAGCGAAACCAAAGTAGATAAAAACTTACCGGGGTTTATACCGTAGCATGCACAATTAGTCCGTTTTTTTTCACTACCCAGCACACTAAACGAGTAGTGGAGTACAAACAAAATGGCCGCGATGTGTCAGTTGTCACTCCATCTATACTTTTGCTTCTTTTTACTGTGTTGCCACATTAATAGGCCCAAATCAATACCATGTCTAATGAAAAAAGAGTGTTACACAATGGAATAACACAAAATATTATTTTCGTAGACAAAATAAATTTTTGAAAATCTATAAGTTTTAAAGGACATTCCAGAAGATATACATTGTAAAAACGTCAAATTATCGATGATGCTCAAAACCATTTCTACAGTTATATCTATTTACTTTAAAACTTTGCTTTTTTGCTTTATAAGTTCCACTACTGGTATATGGACAGAAAAGGGAGCAATTTTTTTGAAATTAGCTCATACATATTATAATCAAGGCCTTTGCAAAAATATCAACGTGCCTACCGGTTGCCATTATTGATATCGAGCAAAAAAGGCCAAAAAAATCACGTTTGTTTAATGGGAGCCACCCTTAATAATAATATTATTTTGTTTTTAGTACTTGTTGTGCGGCAACAGATATACACAATCTATGAAATTTTCAGAAGTCTAGCTGGAGCGGATCTTGAGATACAGCCTAGAGAAAGACAGACGGACAGACATCGAAGTCTCAGTAGGTAATACAGTCCCGTTTTTAGGGTTCCGTACCCCAAGGGTACAAACGGGACTCTTTTACTAAGACTTCGATGTCTGTCTGTCCGTCTATCTGTCTTCTTCTCATTAATAGGATTGTTAAATAAAAATAGCTTTGGTTATAATTTTACATTAAAATTCTAACGTATAATGTTGGTGATCGTTTACTACTTTTGGTTTAACAATGATTTTTTTGGAGTCATTTTGTATAAATAGGATAGCGAAATCATAAATCTTTGGTGATTGTAAACTTGTTGTAAATTGTAAACTTTATTTTAAAAGATTAATTTTTTTCTCACTTTTTTTGGTAAATAAAGTGGGCCCCCTGCGAGTTTCTTACGCCGGTTCTTCTCGCCGGGTTAGTTCCTGAACCGGTGGTAGGCATCATGTAGACTTTCAGAAAATATTTGCAAAAATTTATTCTGAATAAAAAAATTTGAGTTTGAGTTTGAGTTGATCATTTTACATTAAAATGCTAGTATAATGTTGGTGATCATTTACTAATTTTGGTGATAATTTTACATTAAAATGCTAGTATTATGTTGGTGATCATTTACTAATTTTTGCGATCATTTACTTATTTTGGTTATCATTTACTATTTTTGGTTTTAAGATGTTAAATCTTTGGTTATCAATTTACATTAAAATGGTGGTCTATATTTTGGTGATCGTTTACTATTTTTGTGTGTGAAATCTTACTATTTCTGGTGATCAGTGAATTATAAGCCGTTTAAAAGTTCTCAAATCTCAACATGCTTGTAATAATGTCAACTAGAGAATTTAAGAGATGTTAAATGTTACATAATTTAATCGTATAATTTCTATTACTATATTATACATCTTATTTTAGACATATTGCCCGGTTGTTTCCCTCAAAAATCTTTAAAAAAAAAAGCGCTCAAACCTCCAATAATTTTCCATTCTCTACACCTCTTTGTTATGTATGTATATTTGCTCCGAATTTCGTCAAATCTGCCTATTTCATTCAAGTATTCAATGCAAACTTTCAAATCAACAATGCAAGTAGTAAGTACATTGCTAAGTAATGCTTACTTGAAAAGGTCTAGCAGAATAGCAACGTTAGCAAAATGCCACCCCTCCATAGGGGAATATGAGCAATCACGGATATCCGTGATTAGCACGTATTTGGAGACGTAACTGAATGAAGTGGGTAACTAACAATTTGAGAACTGTTGTTTTTTTGCATAAGGGTCAATTCAAACCACAACGCGACGCGTAGTTATGCATTTCTATAGTTTGTTCGTTCTAAGATGATATGGGTGACAGTTCTGATATTCCTTGCTACGGATGTTTTTTACAAGAAAACAAAAAAAAAAATCAGAATGTAATAAATTATATTCCATCTACAAAAATAAATGTTTCCTTATTGTAAATGAATAAAAATGAAAAGTTGCTAAATGCTAACTTATTGATATAAAATTATAAATATTAACTCTGAAATAGGAGTATAAAATTATTGTTACGAAAATATTTAAAAATGTCAGATGCATGAAACGGAACTTTTGTCAATAGAGATTGACACAGTTGAATCGAAATCAAATCGATAAAAAAGGGCGACCATCTTAATCGCCGGCGTCACTCTGAAACAATAGTACGAAATCGATAATTTCGATTGCAATTCCTTTACGAGGTGATTCGATATTTTTAAATTATTCGATTATTTTTTTTTAGTAACTTCCCTACTATTGTCAATTATAATGTGTCACGCATATCATCATAAAACGCACAAACTATAAAGTATGCATTTGACAGATTTCAATAGCGCGAGCGGCGAGACGTCTCACAAATCTCTCAAATCCATACAAATTTAGAAATACACGTTCCGTTGCGGTCTGAATTACCCTAAATGGAGGCTTTAGGACCGGAAAAATGACTTGAAATAAAAAATATGTGGATTCCATGTATAGCTAGATAAAATATTAATTAGCTAGATGATGTTGATGGAAGTTACATGGCTGGTTCAAATTGTAAGGGTAAAAATGAATAATTGCTCTTATGTTGTAAAATGTTAGTTACCCACTTAATCCACTCGTGTCTTCATTTATTCAAGTAACAGTAGGCCTACTACGAAACGGTTTTGAGACTCAAACAATCGTACGAGAATGTTGCGTCTTACTCTAACAAACGTGAAATGACGTTGTTAGAGCAGGACGCGGCAATCTCGTCCGATGTTTGAATCTCAAAATGGTTTCGTAGTAGGCCTAATGGGGAAGAAAGCTGAACTCTTAATTAGACTATATCCTATGAATTACTAGTGTTTATTTCTGAAGTTCTTATAAATTGAACGTCTATTTTGCATTGTGTAAGCCATAGTTTCCCAAACATTGTTCTGCCAGGGCCCGATAATTTTCACACTTTTTGTGGCCCGTTGAATACTATTAACCTATTATTATTACACAATATTAGGGCAACATTTTTAATTTAAAAGTTCGGTGCCTTATCTATAAATAATTATTATTTATTATAAAACAAAGTCGCTTTTTTCCCTCATGTCCCTTTGTTCCAATTTTGTTGTTTGTTGTTGTCAGATAGCCTATTTATCGAGGAAGGTTATAGGCTATATTTTATCACGTCAAGACTAATAGGAGCGAAGAAATAGAGGAAAATGTGGAAAAACGGGGAAAATTATTTGAACGGGCTAACTGAAACGCGCTAATATCAGGAACTACTGGTCCGATTTGAAAAATTCTTTCAGTGTTAGATAGCCCATTTATTGAGGAAGGTTATAGGCTATATTTTATCACGCTAAAACCAATAGGAGAATGTGGAAAAAACAGGGGAAATTATTTGAAAGGGCTTATCTCGCGAACTACTGGAGCAATTTTCATGTTATTTGGCACAGATAATAAGTAGACCTCGTGAAGGATCATAGGCTATCGATTTTAATCATTTTTTCAGTGGCTATATATTTTATACCCGTGCGACGCCGGGCCGGGTCGCTTGTTTTAAATATATGTAGAGAGAGCGAAATAATCTTATCATCTCATTAACCGGATAACATTACTATGGCATGTGTTTCACAACCATACCAGTAATTAATTTGCCATTTCCAGCATAGTCCAGTCTGGTTTCACATAGAAATTAAAGCGTACAGAAAGCTAGCTCGTTTCTAGGGTTGTCTACCACGGAAATCCTTTTTCCAATTTCCATCATTCCTTTATATCAGTGTTTTTCAACCGGGGGGGTCGCGAAGCTTCTGTAGGGTTGCCAGAGGTCGAGAAAACTACTTGAAAGATATTTGAAAGATATAAAATCCATACTAATATTATAAATGCGAAAGTGTGTCTGTCTGTCTGTTACCTCTTCACACGCCCAAACCACTAAACCGACTTTGCTGTAATTTGGTATGGAGAGTCCCGGGAAAGGACATAGGATTCTTTTCATCCCGGAAAATGTACGGTTTCAACGTGATAAACGTATTTTGGCGCAACGGAGTTGCGGGCAATGTCTAGAATTGATATATTATTAAGTCTTAGAATAACTTTATTATACGTCCATTGAGCCCCGTTTCCCAGTACGGGCTTTCCTTAGCTGCGGAACCCTTGAGTGCATGGCTCGACACACGCTTGTCCGTTTCCCGTTTCTTAGCCGTCTGATTCAGCCTACACCCAACGAAACCTGTTCCTCGCCTATGAATCATATCGGCCCGAGTATTGCTACTATATTGGGCTCATACATTTCTCGCGGGTGTGCCCATTTATGTATATTGTATATTTGTTGTGTATGACGTGTTTGTGACGAATTTGTTTGTTTATTTCGTTTGTGTAGGCATACTCTGTCCTGTTATAAGTAACTTGTATCCTACATTCTGCAATCTTGTTGGAGTAATGTAAGGACTAAGGGCGTAACAAAACAAACACGTGTATTATATTAAAGTGTTCAATACGAATGCATCAGCGCTGAAAGAGTATTTTTTAACCAGGTGGGCCGCATTATAAAAAGGTTGAAAAACACTGCCCTAAAGTATTAATATCTCTTTGTGTTGCTACCCCCTGTAGATTTTCGTCTATACGTTCAAAACATAAGCTAATAATAATAAATAAGCAGCTTAATTTTACAATTGAAAATACGAAATCCACTAAAAATAATAAGAAAAACATCCTGATGAGAAAAACATGATCAAAATAGAGTCGCTTTTACCTTTTCATTTAATGATTTTACCGGCGTTTCGCAGAAAATCATGTTTTATATATCAAAAATATATAAACGTAACGGGTTCTCGGAAGATTTATATAAGAAATATATTTTCCATATTTTATAAATGATGCTATAATATGTAATATGACGCCCGTCGATATTTGTTTCTTGCACGGAAACTGTACATTTTTCCGCACAGCTAATAAGTACTTACCTATGTCTTTTCCCATCAGCTCTTAAAGTAGGTCATCTTTATACCATACTACATGACGCCCGCAACTCCATCGCGCCAAAAGTTGTTTATTGCGCGGGAACCGTACCTTTTTCCGGGATAAAAAGTATCCTACGTCCTTTCCCGGGACTCAAAGTATCTCTATAACAATTTTCAGCAGTCTGTTCAGCGGTACGCACGTGAAGAGGTAAGTCGGTAACAGACTGACAGACAGACAGAAATGCAGATAGACATTTAAAAAATAAGGGGGGCTTGAAATTTTCACAAAATCCTCAATCATATGTGTACTTTTATTAAATATTAAAATTAAATAACTAAGGGGGACTCCCATACAAAAAACACAATTTTTTCCTTATTTTCGCTCTATGACGGAACCCTTCGTGCGCGAGTCCGACTCGCACTTGCCGATTTTTTTAAATAATATTAGCGAGGATATCTCTTCGAAAGCTTTTCATTATGATTTTATCCAATCATCGTGACTACACGGAAC
This sequence comes from Polyommatus icarus, assembly GCA_937595015.1. Lineage (NCBI taxonomy): Eukaryota > Metazoa > Arthropoda > Insecta > Lepidoptera > Lycaenidae > Polyommatus > Polyommatus icarus. The sequence goes on along the minus strand of OW569330.1, from coordinate 7,286,915 downwards.
TATACCGAAGCTTTCGTGCTAATTGACACATAGTTCAATTAAATCATGTCGTTAAATACGGGGAATTAGTCTCGGAGGGGCATCGGTCCATTTTCGAGGTCGTAACTTGCCAGGGAGTGGATGTAGGTCGATCGTCTATTTCTTTATCAGATAATCTTTTATCAAGAAACTAGCTGACCCGGCATTGTTTTGCCATATAAACTGTTTCTAGTATCAAGGTAAAAAGTAGATAAAATCCTATTCTCAGGCCTAACGAATGTACATACAAAATGTCATTCAAATCGAGCCCCTTTGGAGGTCGCGCACAAACACTAGCGGTCTTAGTACAAAAGATTTAAACATCTATTAACTGTATTAATAATTATTTCTCAAATATCGGCAAAGAACTTGCGCAAAATATTCAATGTGACTCTTCAATGAACTCTAGATTTACTTCAAAAATGTTTCTCCAGCAATCAACTCCTTTGTGTTATTACAACCTGATATTGACGAAGTCAAAAGCATAATTATTATGAGCCTTAAATCGAATAGTGCACCTGGCTGGGATAACATACCCAATCAGTATCTTAAGCTCGCTAAAACTGAGATAGCTCCAATAATAACTCACATTGCTTCTCTTTCTTTTCAAAAAGGCGTATTTCCAGATCTTCTAAAACAATCAATCATTACTCCAATCTTTAAAAGGACAAAACTGATGTTGGCAACTATCGTCCTATATCTGTTCTACCAGCTATTTCGAAGATTCTGGTAAGACTTCTCAATGTTAGACTTCTTAATTACTTGAATAAATATAATTTAATATCTGACAATCAATTTGGCTTCAGGCGCGGGAAATCTACCGAGGATGCAGTATTGACTTTAAGTCAATTAGTGCCAGTTCCAAAAGTTTCAAATATTCTGTCAGAGAACTGAAGATTCATCTGGTACCGACTTCAAAATGATGAAGATTGAGTACAGAAATAGTTGAGTTTTAGCCGAATTCGGAAAAAGGCACTATTAGATAGGAATAATTATTATTTAATACTTTTTAGTTCATATTATAAGGATGCTATTATTGTTTTTACCTTGGAACTCGGTTTTAATTTTTTGTTAAAAATAATTCCGGAAAAATGTACGGTTCCCGCGCGATAAACAAATTTGGCGCAACGGAGTTGCGGGCGTCGACTAGTATTGTATAATGCCCTAATTTTACATTTCACGTAAGTAATTACTTACTAATTAGTAACATAGCACAATATGTGACCCAGCTTGCTGTGTGAGGTTGTGACAACCTAATTATAGACTAGTGTGTCACTAAATTATACATTTCTTATAATCGAATGTGAGACTGCCTGTCCTAAATTTTTCCAAGATTTCTAATCTAGATTTTAACGAAATTCTTGTATTCTTAGAATTTATTTAGTGGGTAGAAGTCAAAATAATCGTACATGACTTGAAAAAATATGTGTCTTCGGCCGTTTTTAGCTTATTTAAAAAAATGTCGGGTTATCACAAGTTATAAACCTACTAAGTTTAAAGAACAATTAAATTTCAGTAAACCAAGACATTTTTGTAATGCTGAGAACATAAATATACCGAAAAAAAATTATCAAACTAAAGTCAGTAATTTCAGTTCCATACAAAATGAAAGTGTCCTTTTACGTAATGAAAATTTAAACATTATAAAATCAGTAATCAGTAATCAGTCCTTTATTTGCAGTAAAAGTGGTGATTATACAAGTTGTTTACAATATTATAGTAATAGTTCTGACACTTTTTGCTATACAATAGCATGCAAATATTATATCTAGTCAATTTTAATTATATGTCACACAGTTTATACATATATTAGAATAAAATATTAAGAAAAGCTAGTTCATTATTAGCTACATTAATCACATCATAAGAATTATTATAACAAACAATATAGTCAATATAATATGCATTACTTATCATTTATCTTATTTGTATTTTTTAATAATTAGTCAAGTAAATTTACATAGGGTTACAATATTATTATAGAATATGTCAATTTCTTAGTCAACACTGTTTCAATACATTATATAAAATATAATTTCAGGTGTGTAGAAGTTCATTTGTAGAATAAAATGTTTTAGATTTCAGCCACTTTATTAGTTCCTTTTTAAATTTAATATAAGGTAGCTCTTTAATTTTTTTCGGTATGGCATTGTATACTTTGATGCACATAGGGTAGTATTGTTTTTGATACAAGGTTATTCGTGGTAAAGTGTCGAGTACCAATCTATCAGCATTTCTATTGCTTCGTGTGTATATTTCATGTGCTTCTGTAAATTGTCCATAATTCTGCTTTACAAAATTGGCTAGCTCAAATATGTATAGGCTAGGCAATGTCATAAGTCCTAATCTTTTAAATAGTGGTCTACATGATTCATAGGAGGGTCTACCGCAAATGGCTCTTACACATTTCTTTTGTACTATGAATACCTTATTAATTTCTGTCGAGTTTCCCCAGAGCATTAGACCGTATCTGAGAACAGATGCTACGTAAGCATGGTACATATCGAGAACTGTAGGTAGTGCACATATTTGTCTCAGTCTGTAAAGAGCATAAACAAATCGGTTCAGCTTAGAGCATACATGCTCTATATGTGACTTCCAATTTAGATTTTGGTCAATATAGACTCCTAAAAATTTAGTTTCATTTACCTTTTTTATTGGTTGGTTATTGTACATAATATTATAAGTTGTTGTTTCATTTACACGAGTCTTAAATTCGATATAATTAGTTTTAGTCAGATTAACATTAAGATTATTATTTTGCATCCAAAGAATAATTTTTTTAATTGTTTCATTTAATTTAAGGTCAATATTTATATAATTATTAAGATTCATGATCACTGATATGTCATCAACGAATAGTGTGAAATTATCGTCCGTCACGGCAGGAAGATCAATAATGAAGATTAAAAATAGTAATGGGCCTAAAACACATTTGATTACTCTAGATTTGGACTTATGCACCAAATATTCAAAACTAGGTATTATTTTGCAATATTATAGACTATACGAGGGCTGCTATGTATGTATCCGGAATTAAAAAAAGAAACAAACATATATCATTTAATATGGTTTTATTGCTTTTCAAAATATTCGCCGCGATGATCGACACACTTTTGCATACGCTGGAACCAATTTTCATAGCACATTTTCCATTCTGATTGAGGTATCTCCAAAACGTGCATTTTGAACGCATCAACAGCCTCTTCGCGGCTCGAAAAACGTTGACCACGTAATTTGTTCTTCGCGTATGGAAATAAAAAGAAATCGTTAGGTGCCAAATCAGGGCTGTACGGCGGATGACCAGTCAATTCGATCTTTTGACCCTCCAAAAACTGAGTTGTTTCAGCTGAGGTGTGACAGCTAGCATTGCCGTGATGTAATATGATTCTGCGTTGTCGGTTGTCCTTTCTTATTTCTTCAAAGACTTCTGGTAAACAAATGGTCGTATACCATTCAGAATTAACCGTTTTACGATTCCCTAATGGCACTGTAGCCACATGTCCATTAATTCCAAAAAAACAGGCGAGCATTTGCTTCAAAGTACTTTTTGCATGAGTAACTTTTGTTGGTTTCGGCTCATCTTGGAACACCCACACCGTTGACTGTTGTTTAGTTTCGGGGTCATATGCATAGATCCAAGATTCATCACCTGTGTAGATATTATAAACGGCTTTTGACGTACCACGGTTGTATTTTTTTATCATTTTTTTGCACCAATCGACACGAGCCCGTTTTTGATCGATTGTCAAGTTGTGCGGAATCCAACGCGAACATATTTTTTTTACAGCCAAATGTTCGTGTAATTTCTTATGTATGCTCGTCATACTTATGCCTAAGGACGCCTCTATCTCGCGATATGTAACATGACGATCACGCATTATTAGTTCCCGCACAGCATCTATATTTTGTGGGACAACAGCTGTTTTTGGGCGACCTTCTTTATTTTCATCCGTGAGCATAGACCGCCCACGATTAAACTCACTGTACCAGTGATAAACAGTGGTTTTTGATGGTGCTTCATCTCCAAAAGTTGCGGTGAGTTGAATAAAGCACTGTTGTTGATTTAGCCCACGCCGAAAATCGTAGTAAATCATTGCACGAAAATGTTCACGCGTTAAATCCATGGCAAATGAAGACACGCAATTTTCAAAATGACGCCAAAATGGAAAAATAATTGACAGTCACGTGAAACAAAATGTATTCTTCAACCAAAGAGTTCTATTTTCAAATGTTATAATTACTTTTTAAATATTGTTCTTGTAAGTGGCCAGTTCCGGATACATAAATAGCAGCCCTCGTAAAATAAAAAACGGTGTCCAGGTCATTGTTTTCATTTATTAAAACCATTATTTATTATGCCTATTATTATAAAATTACTATTCATAATAAAATCCCAAATATCATTCCTGTGAGTAACTCCGGTAGATAACGGTGTTTTAGGCGCTCCCGAAAAGGAATTCTACTGTGTCAGTTTTATATTTTATTCCAACAAAACTGTTGGATCACATCACGTAACTTTTAGAACGCCAGCATATCACTTCATTTATTTTTGGTGTTTCGTGCACGCACAAAAAAAAATGCCTAAAATATTCCTGTGAATAACGATGAGTCTAGATAAATTCTAAAGTAAATTACGCGAGTTTGGATACACAGTCTGAAATAGTATGTTTTGGTGATCATAAACACAGAGAAATTGTTTTCAAGGTAAGATATTTGATATTATGACGATACATTTTAGATGTTAAAATTCAAATTTTTTCTTCCTGTAGATAACGTAACCCGACTTAAAGCTAATTCATATTGATAAAATTATTGTTATTATGTAAATTGAATAAGTTTGTATAGTAAAATATGTACCTGCAAGTAATAACTAGTTTTTTGAAGTGAAAACTTCTTTAGCGGCGTTGAGCACTTTTGTGGGATGGGTAAAAACCTACGAATAATAAAAACTAAGAAAGAGTAACTCCGTCAAAAAACATGCTCCAAAATACTTGTCAAAAAAGTGTACCTTAGGTTCACTTTTCATACATTTGCAATATTTAGGTGGCCTTGAGCGGTATAAGGGCTGACGTTACATGACAGTTCGAATGGAACCAAATTTAAAACTGTATTAGTATGGGAGTTACGTTTCCTTAGGTTTTATTATTCGTAGGTAAAAACTGTGAAATTCGCGTCAGATTTTCGTGTTGATCGAAAAACCGTAGAAACCGTAACTAAGAACCGTAAGACGGTTGGAGAGTATTGTTTTGTGTCGAACTCGAAAACTCGAACTCGAATTGTAAGGGTTTCGATTAATTAAAAAAAAACGATTTTTAAAAATCGATTTTCATAAATATGGGTTAAAAATTTAATTGATTGTAAGGGTTTCGATTAATTAAAAAAATCGATTTTTTAATAATCTATTATTAAAAAATCGATTTTTTTAATTAAAGTAAAAGTAGGTAAAAACTGTGAAATTTGCGTCAGATTTTCGTGTTGATCGAAAAACCGTAGAAACCGTAACTAAGAACCGTAAGACGGTTGGAGAGTATTGTTTTGTGTCGAACTCGAAAACTCGAACTCGAATTGTAAGGGTTTCGATTAATTAAAAAAAAACGATTTTTAAAAATCGATTTTCATAAATATGGGTTAAAAATTTAATTGATTGTAAGGGTTTCGATTAATTAAAAAAATCGATTTTTTAATAATCTATTATTAAAAAATCGATTTTTTAATTAAAGTAAAAGTAGGTAAAAACTGTGAAATTCGCGTCAGATTTTCGTGTTGATCGAAAAACCGTAGAAACCGTAACTAAGAACCGTAAGACGGTTGGAGAGTATTGTTTTGTGTCGAACTCGAAAACTCGAACTCGAATTGTAAGGGTTTCGATTAATTAAAAAAAAACGATTTTTAAAAATCGATTTTCATAAATATGGGTTAAAAATTTAATTGATTGTAAGGGTTTCGATTAATTAAAAAAATCGATTTTTTAATAATAGATTTTCATTAAAAATGGGTTAAAAAAATGCAAAACGTTAATAATCAAGTTTTCACCTCTGTCGGCACTCCCGGAGTGAAACCCGTCATTCATGTTTTTAAATTTGTTAATTTTTTTCATGATTGTCTCGAAAACTTATGAGTTTAAAACATTGTTTGTTTTTGAGGAAGTTACCTATGTAGAAAATTTTCTTCCTAGTTAGATAGTCATGTCTGTGTGTGTTGTTGGTCTGTATATAAATTTATGGAAATTTTGTATTTTTTGGGATTTGGAATATTTGTGCATAAATTAAAGCTTCAAAAATATATTCATTTAGATGGCGCCAAACACTGATGCTAAGCGACAAATAAAGTACTGAGAAAAAGTTTTTAAACCGTGTGTTTGTACTTTGTGGCTTTTAATTATAAATTAAATATTTATTCGACTGGCTTACAATAAGCAATAGAGCAATAAATTATAATATGATAGGATACAAAAAAGAAACTCCATCATACTCCATAGGATGAACATGACTAGTCATTGGACAGTACTAATCATTGGACAGAGCACAAAAACACAATATTTATTATGGTTGCTTTAGAAACTACCTGTTTATCTTTAAAATCAGGCGTTCTTTTACTTTAAAAACGGGAGTTTTTAAAGTAACATTAATAAGTATTGTGTTTCTGTGCTTTGTCCAATGACTGGTACTGTCCAATCTACTAGTCATTTACCCTAGGGCCTAGGTAGTTCGTATGTTTATAAGACGTTAGTAACAAAAAAAAACTTTAATTTTTATTAACAAAGTTAACAAATTACTGTAAACTCTGAAACTGCGGGTCACAGTGGTGTGCCGCGGCCGGCCCTGTCTATAGCAGTGGTTCTTAACCTTTTAGTCATGAGGGACCATTTTCCATTTTGTCAAATGTTTGTCTAGCCAAGGACCACCCAGTTGGCTTACGTAAACTAAGGGTTGTTTGATAAAGAAAACAAGCACAGCTTTATAATTAGCACTAATTTTTCTGGGCTTCTCGGACCAATTGGAATGCCTCCAGGGACCACTGGTCTATAGTCTTTTGTTCAGGCCTAAGTTGATATGAATAATATTTTAATTGTTTATCATAAACATAATATGACCAACACGGAATTTCCTCTGGCCTTAACACCGATCTGTTATGCAATTTGACTAAAATGTTAACCTTGATAGTTGATAGCAATGGTGTGCCGATAGTAAACGCGTCTAAATTAGATCACACTTTGTTTATAGGCCCACACAATTCATGACATATTATTATCTTATGGTAGACCTAATGAATAAATGGTCCAAAATATGACAAATTTTATAGCATGGTGTAGAGTTGTAGACTGTAGAGCAGTGGTTCCCAACCTGGGGGTAATTACCCCCGCGGGGGTAAAATAGCTATTCTAAAGGGGTAACAGAGGTGTTACCGAAAATAAATGAATTGGCAGAAAAAAAATATTATAAACTGTACATTTTGGAGAAAAACAGCTACAGAATACCCTATCATTGCTGACAGAGATCTGAAAATGAGCTATCACTTGTAAATGCGAGAGCGGCCTCTTTTAACTCAGGTAACATAAACAAAAAACTTGCGAATGTACCAATACAAATTTATAAAGTTGTTTTGGGGGGGGGGGGGGGGGGTTTGATAAATCAGTTTCTCTAACAGGCCATAGGGGTAACAGCTCTAAAAAGGTTGGGAACCACTGCTGTAGAGTTATGAATGCAAATCTTGTTCTTAAATCTAAATGATCTAAACAACATGTTACATGACTACATTCATAACTCAAATGAGATTATACACAAAACGAACCAAACTTTTTTATTTAGCTTAAATTCTGACAATCTAAACCATGTCGATTTAGATTTTCAGAATAATATTTTGGCTTGCATAAAGTTTGTGTGTATAGTAGACTGTTACGGTACACATTGTAGACAATAAAATATGTAAGGCAAAGTAATTATAATTCGTATTGAGATATAGTTAATATTTTTGAGACCTGAGAAAAGACTTTTTATTACAGAAAAATGTATTCCTGAGTGAACAAAGTCCCGAGCAAAACACATAGATATGTTGATCAAGGTTGATTTTATAAAATAACTGCCTTTACCAATACTTTAAGTAGAAAATATACCCACAGACAAATAAATAACCTCTTCCTTTATTGGAAGTCGGCTAAAAATTACTTCACACCGTTCAAGTGTTGGGTAAAAACCACAATTACAAAATATTTAGTCCCAGCGCATGCTGACCAAATGCCATGCGTTTCTCGCCACAATCAATTCCGATTACACTCACAGTGAACTTTAAAAATAATTCTAAACATAACCCCGCTCCAGAATCCGACGGTTTGTGTACGTTACGCACGTCTACCGCGATATATTATAGTATCATCATCACAGCATCATCATCATCAGTAGTCTGAAGTGTCCGATCAAAGCGCTATTTTCAGCCGAAGTCAAAGCCGATTGATCAGTTATCTTTTTATTTTATTTTTTTGATAATTTAAAAACTTTACTTTACGTAAAATATTTAAGTGCAATAAATAATAATATCATGCAATGTTTTGTCCTTGTCTGATACGTCGCGTCGCAAAATTGCATTCTATAACTATTGCCACTGTATGCACATTGTACAATGTACATGTTTTACAACTGAAGATAACACTTCTATTCTGCACACTTTGTTAAATAAATAAAAAATCTACAGCCAGCCAAAACTAAACGCCTTTGATGTAAAACAAAAACTCAACCTAGGCTGAACTCAACACCCCCGCACTCTTTCCTTAAAATAAAACTAAACGTCCATCTCTCCAACCCTCAGATGTCCGGACGGCGTGCAACACTTCAAGGTACTCCGCGACGCGTCGAGCAAGTTCTTCCTGTGGGTGGTGAAGTTCAACTCGCTGAACGAGCTGGTGGACTACCACCGCACCGCCTCCGTCAGCCGCCTGCAGGACGTCAAGCTGAGGGACGTCGTGCCTGAGGAGGTAATGCTTTGGAGTAGTCTTTTTGATCTAATACTAGCTGAGACGGTCCTTCCACTTGACACCACCACAACGACACCACCGGTGGTGTCACATGGAATCTCTAGTCCATATGACTGCACCCTAGTGATGTCAAGATGACCATTTGAGTGACAGATAAAGCTTGAACTTAATGGGCATTGTCCAAAAAAAATCACATGTACTTTTTATATTTTTTTTCGTTAAAATAGGGTATTTTAAGAATATAAATTCAATAATTTTGAAATTCATTGGCTAGTTTTCTCTCAATAAATTTTTAAAGTTTCGCTCTGACGTCATCATCGGCGGTCAATTGACCTCTGCAGTATGTTTTTTTTCCTTTCAATCTTATTTATAATGGCTGGATCGTCAAATGCAAGTTCTCATTATGTGAAATCTGATACGAGAAGCTTACCAAAAGTTCGAAACATAATGTTGGTCGAATTTATTGCTAATTTAACGCCATTGAAGGTCAAACTAAGGTTAAACATATTTGTTCAAAAATATAAGTAACTAATGGGCATTTCTTTCATTTATATACAGAAAAACGATCACTGACCTTATTCCTCGAAATGTTTTTGTAATGAGCAAAATTAAAAAAAAATGGACAATCCCCATTGGAGTTTTCATATCAACAACAAATAAGCAACTATGTAACATCACTAATAGTCGGTAGTGTTATATGGACTAGAGTCTAGACATTTCATATTATTATGAAACGTCGTTTTGGTGGTGTCAAGTGGAATGATCGAGCTGAGAGACGTGGTGCCTGAGAAGGTAATGCCTTTGGAGTAGTCTTCTTGATGGAAATGTAAACGAAATCCACATGGTGAATACATACCGCTTCCTTTAGCCCTAGGTAATTTCACCAACAACTGTTACGCTCGAATAAGTATCACGTTACCTCTTTTGTTTTTCTTATGAGTGAAAGTGAAGACGTCACATTTTAACAAGCTCTTAACAGTAACATGCGTTGGTAAAATTCGGGCTTAAGATTGTTTTTTCCACGTCGGTTTTTTTCAAACTCGATTGGAGTAAGTGGCATTTAAACAAGAAGCAGTATAGCTGACCATAGTAAGCTTTGTTTACATTTATATATCAAAATGATTCAAACTGAGTAGGACAAGCTAACCTAGGGAAGCAACGGTAATTCTGCTAACCGGCCAGCACCATAATATGACAAGCGAAACATAGCTAGCTGGTACTTATTTATACCAAAATGCCAGCGTCGTGTACACGCAGGCAGAGCTGGCTTCGGCAGGTTCGCATAACTTTTGAAGGTTGAAGCCCCACGTGGTTTTCAGCGTATTTTTAGCAGGATTTCTTCCTCTATGTTGGGAGTCAGTATGTTAATACAGAGCAGATGATAAGTATGACTTTGCTATAGTTTTTTGCCACCATTTTTTTTTGTTTTTAAAAATATGAATTATTATCCTAAAGCTAATGAAACATTTTCATTCACTGTATGTTTCTCACTTATCTGACGCTTGAAATCAGGAAGTCACGTCCCTCAAAATTAGAGTCCTATTGTTGGACTTGTCGAAATTAAGCATTTGTTTCGCAGAAATTTATGTCTCTTCCAGGACTCGATGTAGCGTTTCTAAATGAGACATTACTAAGCTTGAAATTTATTTTATTTTTTTGCCTCAGCCTTATAAAAGTTGGGCTCCATTAGTCTGAATTATATTTTCATAATTTTATTTACGAGACTTTGCCTAATGTACTTTCTACGGGCCTATCGGTATGAATATAAATTAGACGTATTTTATGCTTGTAGAGAAATTATTATATGCGTAGTACAAGTCTACAACCTTTATCCTGTGGCTTCGACTATGTAAATTTTTGGGAAGCAAACGGGAATATAATCAATTAAGTCCCCATTTTACCCCCTTCGGGGAGAAATTGTGAAAAAATAAAATCGGTTGTCTGTAAAGTCGGTTTACTGACGATAGTTGAACGTGACAACGTAATAGCCTTAACCCCTCAGTTCCGAAAAATTTTAAAATATTTATAACGAGTAAAATAAACTATTCGCAATACAAAACGCTACATAAATTCGTGAAATCCAGTAAAATCTTCGAACAAAGCACAAGTCAATCCTTGACACGTAGAAAATAGAGCACAATTTTGAATAGCCGAAATAATACTAATAGCTCACAGATTGTTTATTTATTTTTCATTCAGAGTGTGGTCAATGTATCAAAGGTCATAAGTTCATAACTAACCAAACTTCTTCATACAAAAGTATTCTCTAAGTCATCGAAATACGTAATATAATCGAAACAAAGAGCGCGGCCCAGGTGAGCCTTACTGAGAGCTGTCAGCGAGGTAACGCCGCATGAACTGTCATGTTTTTCGGGCGCGCACCCCTCGAATTATAAGACGTTATCACGTCAAAATCTTAGTGGTTAAAAATACTTGCCTATACATGTTTGGATATATTTTTGATATTAGTCTTAAGATTACGTCATAATATAACAATATTAGAGAGAAAAAGAAAAGAAAGGCTAATTTCGATATCATATCGACATTTTGTCCTTGTTCAAAAGCAGAAATATTTAATGCTAATCAATAAAATATTGCAAAATTCCACGTATTACAAAGAACGAATTCCGAGTATTGTTTCATAGAACAACATATAGCTACTAGGTTATAGTATTTACTATTTAGGATTTGACTACAAAGAACTATAATATCTTCAAAATATACCTACTAAAATTATAACATTATATTCCATATTTTACAACTGTGTATAAATTATGAGGATTCTCAAATACTTATTTATTAAAAAAAACTGGATAGTTTTCATCAATAGTTTTTTTTTTCAAATTCGTTTTAACTTTATCTGTTATTGACGACCTAATTATATTTTCTAAATGTGTTTTCCTTGCAATTAAGTTTTTAATAACTACTATAGAATACCGCCGAAGCGAAATCACATCTTCGTTTATGACGATCAGGATGATTATTTTTAACCGTACCTACAGGAAATTATGTACCACGTGGTCACATCACATTCAATGAAAGAGGAATGGAACTAATACAGATTTACTACATCTATCTATATCTATATATATTATTTAAAACTCAAAGGTGACTGACTGACATGTTGATCTATCAACGCACAGCCCAAACCACTGGACGGATCGGGCTGAAATTTGGCACGCAGGTAGAAGTTATGACGTAGGGATCCGCTAAGAAAGGATTTTGATAAATTTCCACCCCAAAGGGTCCAAATAGGGTATGAAAGTTTGTATAAAATAATACTTACTGACGCGAGCGAAGCCGCGGGCAAAAGCTCGTATTCTATAATAGTCTACGTCTGTTATAATAAATTAGATTTCTTTTGCTAACCTTTGGATATCTAAAGACAAAATTATTTAGGTTCGAAATTATTAAGAAGTTAAACAATAGCTTTGTCCACATTGTGCCTTTTTTCTGTTCAACAAGAGCATGCCTTATAGCGCTGTCAACAGTGAACGTGTGGCATGCCCGTGATGCGCCTCAAAATCCACCCGCGTTGAAAGAAAAGTGTCATAGCGCGCGCGCTACGATTTCAACGCGCGTTACGGGCATGCCTCACGTTTGACGTTGACAGCGCTATAAGGCATGCCCTTGATGAACAGAAAAAGGCACAATGTGGACAAAGCTAATGGTTAGGTAAAATTTTAATTTCCAGATGGACGAATAAATTAGATTTAATATAATCATAATAAATCATGTTTATTCTCAAAAAATTACAAAAAAATGGGAATCAAAACAGTAGAGATCAACTACAATAACATGACGCGCCCGTCCAAAATTAAAAATGTTTGAAGTGCGTTGTCAAAACGTTTGAAGTGCGTTGTCTTGCGCGGTAGGCTAGTTATGATTAGTTGACCAACAAATCTTGGTAATAAGTGACATTAACTTAAATATTACGTGTACTGTGATTGTTTGAATACTTACTACATACAAACTCTTTCATAAGGATGTGACTACACACATTGAAACAGTCATTTGGAGGGGCGCGCCATGTTATCGTAGTTGATCTCTAAATATAAAGCATTTGAATTTAAACGGGATGGTAAAATATATGGTCGCTGTTAAGCATTTGTGTATTAACCCACAAAAATATTTCGTTGAATTATGAATGTAGTCTTGTTCTAAAATCTAAATGATCTAAAGAACATTTACGTTTTTTCTGGGATGTTGACACTAATGTTTAACAACGTCCATATGAAAATAGGCAAAAAAAAATAGGCATTCATAGCTAAATACGATTATTTTCTGGTATGATACACAAATGTTTAACAACGTCCATATGAAAATAGGCTAGTGGGTAAGAAAGTTTCATTGACCGAGACCGCTGAAGCGTATCCAGGGTTAGAATACATTACGACGCGAGTCGCGACCGTCACACTGACTTACACCCGATAATGGTATAATTGTTGCGCGATGGCCTTATTGAGATAGTGTATGACGCGCCATTGAAATCCCATCGCTTTATTGAAGATTTTAAAGGATTTTTTTATAGTGGGTATTGGAGTTGGGTTCATCTTGAAATTAAAGAAATTACGTATTTGTGTCTGCAATATAAGATTCTGACTTTTTTGTGTTGAAAGAAATTCTTTATTTTCCCTACTAGTGTACGTACTACGTAGTCAACTAGTCACGTATCTTTATAAAACTAATTAATGTTATTTGTATGTCCTTAAAATTGAAAGGATACTTTGCTTATGTTCTTAGCATTGGTATATATATTTTATTATAGTTTGGTGTCTCTTAAAAGTTTAAAGAATCGTTTGTTTTTATTGCTACTATTAAGATTAAGTCTGTTTAAATTAAAATAAATTCTCGCTTAAGAGCTGACTATATGGTATATCGGAATAATATATCTATTTTAGATAAGATTTTACTGTGTTGTTCATCAGTCCTTTATCATCCTGGAGTTTTCTATATTTAGATCCTTTATTACATTGAATCTGAGTTACATTACCTTGAGTTATATCAGAAACTTCTGCCGCCAGTTATAAGTTTTGACTTTTGAGGTTGAAGCCTTAATCCAGGTTAATCCATCACTGTGCGATATTCGAGATTAGCCCTCCGAGTGAAATAGTATTAGCGGTAATCTTAGTACCTAGGTAGTAGTGAGTAAAAGTAGTTACGTTGGAGGAATTGTACTAAGTATAGGTTTTAGGTTTCATAGAATTAATAATAGTAATCTACCCGTTAGAACTTCGTTGCGCCAAAATTCGTTTATCGAATATATCGATAAATACCCACATCAAATTTTATCACAATCGGTTCAGCGGTTTAGGCGTGAAGAGGTAACAGACAAACCGGCAGACATTAGTACCTATGGATGATTCAAAATATTTTTTCAATATTATTTACAATTAAGGCATCATGTAGATTCAGCAGCATTCAGCAGATACCTACCACCGGTTCGGGAATCAACCTGAAGAGAAGAACCGGTCGTTGGTGCTGCTGAAACAAAATGTGTGTTGCTTCCAAACGGTTGAAAATATATTAGTACCCTGGACTCGCGGCGCTAGACGAGTGAGGAGAATCTATCAGCGCTTCGATCTTAATTGACGGCCGTGAAAAATGAACCCTTCGCTCCAACTCCGCACGCGGCTCAAGACAGGAACAAATCGACCTATAGGGTACTCATACAAATGTAGTGGAATTTGCACCATTAGAGAACTAGATTCATGGGCATTTGGCGGACTACCTTATTTGGCAGTGTTATGGCAATTCAACGTTAGATGTAATCTGACGGTTGGATTTTTGACATAACGCAAACAAATTACATAGGTCTGCCACCTGCCTGTGAATCAACCGCTCTGACTTGACTCTGACTATGCCCTTGTGGTGGTAGGATCAACTTGTAGATTTCGCAGCCTTTATCTCGTGTCTCATATTTAAAACGTATCTAAAACATCTGTAAATCTGAAAGGTCCCATCTGTTTAAGACATTAAGCAATAATAAGTTAAAATAAGAACAAAAGAATTTAATATAATAATACGGCCAGAAACAAGTCCTCTCTTCGACATCCAGACATTTTTAATCCGATTATAATAAGGTTTAATAAAATAGAACATTGTTATCCCAAAAACGACCTAGCAAATAAAATAAGATTAAAACGAGATGACGGCCGACGACGTCTGTTACGCCAAAATTCGTTTATCGCACGGAAAAAGTATAATTTTCTGGGATAAAAAGTATCCTATGTCCTTTCGAGGCACTCAAACTTCAAAGTATCTCCATAAGGAGATCGCGCACGTCACACTTTTTACCCGACTACGGCGAAGCAAAAAGGAGGGTTATGATTTTGACCTGTATGTATGTATGTATGTGGGTATGGATGTTTGTCTGTTCCCTCGTAACTTTAAAACTATTTGTCCTATTTAGACAAATGAGGTGTTATTGGAAGCGTCTCGACTGTCCGCTGGTTATAGGCTACATGACTTTACGTAAAATTGAGTATAGCGCCATCTAGGGAACTTAAAGTATAAAACAAAAAAAAAATCCTGACTATGTTGTGTGGGGTATCAAATGAAAGAACTTTGTTAGCACATTTCAAATATATAAATTTTATTAGGTATTTCCTTCGGGTTTGCTTGCAATCACCTGATTATTGCATGAATTCATGATATCACTTCAATTCAATATGAAACAACGATTAATTTCACCCTCGGCTGGAAATTATTGTACCCGAAACTAAATATACACACCGGCAAAATTAGCGGAACATAATAAAATTTTATTTTTTTTGAAAATTAATCGCTGTTTTTTATATATTTATTTATTAATTTAATAATTGATGATTAAAAAATAAAACTTATATAAATTTAGGGCATAAAAACGAGTAAAATTAAAAAAATCTGCAAAAATCTAAAATTAAGAAAAATCTTTGAAATTTCAGTAGTAAGTTTTTAAGTTAAATTCTTCATTTTTACTTAATAAATGCCATATTAACAGCGTGTAATGCCTTCTATGGATCTGAAGAGAGTCTGGATACGCCATTACATGCTTGCATTTTGATTGTCAATCATTTCCTGTGGGATATTCTTCTACTCCTCCAGTAGCGCCAACTCGAGCTCCTGAACACATTTTGGAGCTGGAGTTTTAATTCGTACCGTTCACCCATTGATGTGCCACACGTTCTCAATCGGATCCACATCCGTAGACCGTGCTGACCTCTCCACCTGGGCTACGCTAGCATCATTTAGGTCATAATGCCCGATTTTTTTACTATATGGACGCGCAAAAAATTGAAGTTACTACCTAAAACTGTGTAAAAGGCACAACATGTAGTTCTAAGATGTCTGTGCTATTGCCCTGTACTGTCAAAGTACCATCATTAACAATCATCAGCTCTGTGCGGGCTCCAAATCATATGCAACCCCAAACCATTACGAAGCCTGCATGATATACCACTGTTTCCGTTAAGTTTGATGGTCTATAGCGTTCCTTACGATTTATCCACATTCTTTATCGCCTGTCAATAAAATTTACACAGAATTTGCTCCCATCACTGTACAGCACACGTTTTCACTCACTTGTCAAATTTTGATGTTCACGCGCAAATCTTAGCCTGGCTCTTTGGTGCCCTGTCTCAAGTTTTGGTGCCCTTGCTGGCACCTTTGAGTTTAATTTAACTTCTTTGAGTCTTCTTCTTACTGTACAATCACTTACAGGTACATCTCGGACTTGTTCCTATAGGTTTCATCTCTGCAAAGCAGTTTAAGGTCGATTTCTTAAGACTTGTACCCTTACAAAACGGTTATCCTGAACCTTTGCCACCCGATATATGCCTTGTTCTCGTCTCCGAACGTAAGATCCAGTCTCTCTGTAGCGTTAAAATTTACGATGGACCACGAAAGCCGACACACCTAAGGCCTGACTGACCGAACGGTAGGTGTGACCTTTCTCTATCGTGGTTACAGCTCTAGCTGTCGTAGATGCTGGAAAATCCACTAATTTTGTATCTAAGCAATGTGTTCTTCCAAAAACCAAACAATTAAATGAGCTGGCATGCCTTGCACCCCGCTAAAAACGCCATTCTTATCAGAAACACTTACAACGTCAATCATCGAAAAACACTTAGTAGGGCATAATTGCAATAAAAATCAGTCAACTTGCCAGTTTTGTTCAATATTTTATTTCTTAAATGAGCTTAGAAACTATAAAAAAGGATTTCACACAGCCCGACCCACTTGAATTCAAGTTGTGGCCCTTTTTACTTATGTTCCGCTAATTTTGCCGGTGTGTGTATATACTCAATTGAGTATCATTTAATTACCACGTAGTATCTTAACCCTCGGCTGGATGTAATCGCGTCGTTAGTGTTGAGTTTTAATTCTCCTGTTTCAGGAAGAAAGTTTTTTTTTTTTTTTTTATTAAATAAGGGGGCAAACGAGCAGACGGGTCACCTGATGGTAAGCAACTACCGTCGCCCATGGACACTTGCAACATCAGAAGAGCTGCAGGAGCGTTGCCGGCCTTTTAAGAGGGAATACGCTCTTTTCTTGAAGGTTTGCAGGTCGTATAGGTCCGGAAATACTGCTGGTGACAGTTCGTTCCAGAGTTTTACAGTGCGCGGTAGAAAGTTACGCGAGAAACGCACTGTGGAAGACTGCCACTCATCAAGGTGATGAGGATGGTATGTTTTTCGCGTGGGACGATGGCGAAAAGTTGCAGGTGGTATGATTCCGAACAATTCCTCAGAGCACTCCCCGTGATATAACCGATAGAGGATGCAGAGCGAAGCTACATCTCGGCGCAATTCCAAGGGGTCCAAGCTGTTTGAAACACTATGGCAATCAACAATTCGAGCGGCCCTACGTTGGATACGATCCAGAGGGAGCAGTTGGTATTTTGGCGCCCCTGCCCAGAGATGAGAACAGTATTCCATATGAGGCCGAACTTGCGCCTTGTAGAGTTGTAGGCGTTGGTCCGGACTGAAGTACTGTCTCGCTCTGTTAAGAACACCAAGCTTCTTCGAGGCTAATTTGGCCTTACCCTCTAGATGATATCGGAACTGAACTTCGCTCGATATGTTGACGCCAAGTATCTCAATGCTAGGAGAGATGGTTAAAGATGTGCCCTCGAAGCGAGGATATACGACCATTGGTGACTTTTTAGTGGTGAACGCGCAGACTTGTGTCTTGGCGGGGTTGAATTGGACCAAGTTACGTCTACCCCATTCAGAGACCTTCTCCAATGAATTCTCCACCTTAGACACAAGTTTGTTTCGACTCTCAGTGACATTTTGCCGAGAAATATTAGGGGAGCCGGTATAGACAGCATCACCTGTACTGTCATCCGCATAGCAATGAATGCCGCTGGTCTGCAACATGTCATTGATATGCAGTAAGAATAGAGTAGGCGATAGCACACAGCCCTGAGGCACACCAGCATCAACAGACTGAGTTTCCGAGCATTCGCCGTCAACTACGACCTTTATGCTTCTGTCTGCCAAGAAACCAGTGACCCACTTACATAATTTCTCAGGCAGCCCGTATGATGGAAGCTTTGATAGCAGCGCTTTATGCCAAACCCGATCAAAGGCCTTCGCAATGTCCAAACTAACAGCCAATGCCTCTCCCTTCGACTCAATTGCCTGAGCCCAACGATGAGTCAGGTACGCCAAGAGATCACCAGCCGAGCGACCCTTACGGAACCCGTATTGTTTGTCGCTTAGTAATCCCTGGCCGTCCAAGTATCGAAGAAGTTGGCTATTGATAATGGATTCCATTATCTTCGAAAAGAGAGAGGTTATAGCGATTGGCCTGTAGTTGGAAGGATTTGAGCGATCACCTTTTTTGGGGATCGGGTGCACCAAGGCTGTCTTCCAGGAAGCCGGGACGATGCCAGTGGAATAGGAGAGCCGAAAAAGACGCGTCAAGACCGGAGCCAACTCTGGAGCACACTTTTTCAACACAATAGGCGGGATCCCGTCAGGCCCACTCGACTTTTGGATATCAAGGGAACGGAGGGCTTTTCGCACTGAGCGCTGATGAAACCGAATATCCGACATGATGCTTGTGCATCGCGGTATGGTCGGCGGTTTCTGCCCCCCGTCATCCAGGGTCGAGTTTGACGCAAAGAGCTTGCCCAGAAGATCGGCTTTGTCTTTTGCGTCCTGGGCCAATGACCCATTTCCTACGTGTAGGGATGGTAGGGTTGGCTTGCAGAAATTTCCTTCAATAGCTTTGGCCAGAGACCAGAATGCACGGGTTCCCGAGGGGAGGCGCTCAAGTCTCTTGCCAATTCTATTGACGTGCTGTTGCTTTGCCCGAGTAATCTCTTTCTTGAGGGACCTAGAAGCAAGGTTGTACTCCTTTTTATATGCGCTGGTATTTAAATCCTGAGCAGACACTGCGTTCGCCCAGGATTGGTAAGCCTCCTGCTTCCGGCGAGAAGCTTTTTTTGGGGGATGAACCAAACCAGGGACGAAATCTGCCGCCAGTTGGCACTACAGAGGATGGAATGAAAAGTTCCATCCCCTGCACTACCACATCGGCAACAGAGTTGGCAGTGTTGTCGGGATCATCCGGCGAGAAGCACACATGCCCCCAAGGATAGGATGCAAAAAACGACCGCATCCCATCCCAGTCTGCTGACTTGTAGTGCCACACACGACGGTATTTGACAGCACGCTGTCTTAACACCGTCGTAAGTGGCACAGAACTTCTGACAAGGCAATGATCCGATGTACCCAGTGGTGCGGTTACGGATATTTGGTAGCCGTCAGGATTTGAAGTCAGCAGGAGGTCCAACAAGGAAGGATTCTGACCATCCACATCTGGGATTCGCGTAGGCGTAGTAACCAGTTGTGACAAGTCGTTCGCAAGGGCAAAGTTGCAGACAGATCTCCCCGCATGATCAGTTTTACTGGAGTTCAGCCAGTCGGCGTGGTGGGCATTAAAGTCGCCAAGTATTATGATCTCTGCGGATGGGATCTGCCGCTGCACAAAATCTGAAGCAGCTTGCAGGTGCTCGACGAGTCGCTCCGTCTCGGGGTCACCACTATGGGACCTGTATAGGCACGCGTAGACGCGAGGGTGGTCGTCGCAATCTATGCGGAGCCATAAGATGGACAGGTCCATAACCTCAAGATTGCTGATGCGGCGAGAGCTGATATCATCTCTGATGTACACACACACTCCAGCTTTGGGTAGGAAGGAGTGCTCGAGATAATACCCTGGGTGGGAAAGGTATGATGTGTCACTCGGAGATGATATCTGCGTCTCGGTTAAAAAGAGCAAAGCCGGCTTTGCCGTCTCCAGGTGGTAATGGACGGCATTAAGGTTGGAGTGTAATCCCCTGATATTACAAAAGTCCATGTTTAATATCGAGGGGGTCGCCTTAGAGTGTTTGCTCTTGCCCCGAGCAGATTGGAGCGCAGTTTTGCCCTCCCCAGAATACGAGGGGCAGCCTGGACGTCCACGTTCAGTTCCAGGGGTTCCTGAGCATGGACGTCCAGAGAGGGATTCTCCAACGCAGTTGGTACCCTCCTGGGGTAACAAACTGTCTTTCAACTGCGGCATTTCTAGGGGGGTAGGGGATTGGGCCTCCGGTAAACTCACTCACTCGGCGAAACACAGCGCGAGCGCTGTTTCACGCCGGTTTTCTGTGAGGCCGTGGTATTTCTCCGGTCGAGCCGGCCCACTCGTGCCGAAGCATGGCTCTCCCACGGACAAATACCGGCGTTCAGCCACCCCTCCCGTGTCACCGTGAAGAAGCTCACGATGGCACGGGGGAGGTGCCCAGGGACACGACGTGGACGGACCGGTATCGCCCCCAAAAAATTATATATTTATTTATAAATTGAAAGTAAAATTATTGTACCCTAAACTAAATATTATATACTTTTTGAGTATCAATTAATTACCATGTAGTATGCGCCCCCCCAAACTCCCCCACCTTTCCTGAAGATGTAATCGCGTCGTTAGTGTTGAGTTTTAATTCTCCTGTTTCAGGAACAAAGTTATAAATTGAAAGTGAAATTATTGTACCCTAAACTAAAGATAAAATGTTTGAGTATCATTTAATTACCATGTAGTCCTTCACCCTCGTTAGTGTTGAGCGTGGTTCTTGAGATACAGCCTGGATATGGACAAACGGACAGGCTGATATTTTATCTTTGTGATCGGATCCCGTTTTTACCCTTTGAGTAAGGGACAATAAAAAGGAGAAAATTAAATCTCCGTTATTATGCTATGCTAACGCGGATGAAGTCGCGGGCAACAGCTAGTGAAACAATAAATAATTACATGTTCATTTGCTCACTAGAAACAAATAAATTGTAAAATATTCTTAATATGGTCGTCGATCATTTGAGGAGTTGGGAAGGTTAAGAAATTTATCAAGCGAATGTTAGCCCCAAAATAATTGAAATAAAAATAAAGTTAGAAAACTAAAACGCGACTACTAAAACGCCCTCTAAAAAGTACGAAACAAGAAAATAGTTTATAGCGATATGGAAATGTTTAAACTTTAAAGGATAGCCGTGGTCGTATGCCACCTACTATTATAGCAAAACAGATTCATTATAGATAATAAATGGGCCTACATACGACCACGGCTATCCTTTAAACATTTCCATATCCCTATAAACTATTTTCTTGTTTCGTACTTTTTAGAGGGCGTTTTAGTAGTCGGGTTTTAGTTTTTTATGTGTGATCGAGTCTGCGGCTTACATACATTCTGATGGCGCGCGCCATGCAGATTGTATGTAAGCCGCAGACTTGATCACACAAAAAGTGTGACGTGTGCGATCTCCCTAGTCCATACCATATATTTTCAGCAAAATTGGTTCAAAGGTTAGGGCGTGAAGAGGTAATAGACAGACGGACAGACATACACACTTTCGCATTTATAATATTAGTATCGATAAAGTTAACGGATGAGATGAGTTTATAAATCTCTGATTTTCTATTTCAGATGAACAACTTCTGAGTCCTGTCCCAACTCCCACTGCATTCGGCAGCTGAATTGTATTTTATATGTTGTCAATAAATTATTATAAAATCAATAGTAAATATTTTTATCCTGAGCACTATTAACAAAAACATTCAGTAGTTAGCACATACTAATCAGAAGTCGGTTCATTAAACACGGTATAAAAATACCTTATCACCAATAGTATGCTACTATGACTGTATGTATCATACAGTGATTAGAACGAAAATAAAATTAATGCGGTTTGTTAATCTTCAGTGGTATTAAAACAAAATCTGAAATATTGATTTTTATACTGGGCATGAATGAAGTTGTAGAAATGTAATCAAATTTAAAGCAAATTTAGCATTAGCTTCACTTTTTTATATATTATTGATACCACTTTATGAGTGTATTTATGATACTTAAGTCGATCTCAAAATGTTATTAAATCTCTATAGTTATCAAGACAATGAATTATACCAGCCTTTCCCAATGTGGGCGATAACGCCCCATTGTGGGCGCTGAAGGTCTAAAGGTGTGGGATCCAGAAAAAAATGGGGGCGTTTTGTAGAGACTTGGGGGGGGGGGGGGTTGATTTATTTCATCTGGATACTTTTAAATTGAAATAATGGCGCTAGAAAATAATGTTTTCTCAGTGGGCAGTAGACAAAATAAATTTGGGAACCCCTGATTTATACAAATCATATTATACAATATACAGTCATGATAGGAATTGATAATATGAAATTATTGATTTCGAATTTATTATGCATATTGAATCGAGTTGGTTATTTTGTCTGGTGCTATTATTAGCTATCTCAACTGCCGCATAAAAATAAAGTAAGATAATAATTAATTAGTATAAACACTTCTTCTTTTACTTAGATGACATTGTCATGACTTGTGGAATCAGATGCGTAAAGTATAGTTTTCACAGAGCCAATACTGGCTGCCAATAAGACTGGCAGCCAGTATTGGCTTGGTATATGCCGCGTGTGGACGGTTTTTTAAACCAGGCCAAACTGTTTACACGCGGCATATACCAAGCCAATATTGGCTGCCAGTCTTATTGGCAGCCAGTACTGGCTCTGTGAAAACTATACTTAACCAATTATTGTCCTCAAAAATTACACCAGAGATAGCCGATAGGTCATAACCTGGCCACATAATTATAAGATTATACTTGGATGACATGCACGCTGCACTGGATGCATTGCACAGATGTGTTACAAATTGTAACACATTTAGGGTGAAGTCAAACGAGCGTAATTTGTGAGTTGTGAGTCGCAGAATTTCAGTCGAGTAGATATTATCTTCTCATACAAATCATGACTCACAAAATTACGCTCGTGTGAATCAAACAGGACTTTTGTATGAAACTGAATGCAACAGAACTTCTGCCAGCCGAAATTCTGCGACTCACAACTCACAAATTACGCTCGTTTGGCTTCACCCTTACTGTTGTAACTTACAATGTCTCTTATGTTTTAACACCGCCCGCGCCATCTTGTAAAGTATCAGAAGATGGCGGTGTTGGCTCTTATTTCGGGCTCACGTATCCATTGTCTATCTTACGACTGATCTAATGATATCTATCAAGCTGGACATTTATATGAAATTGTCTTTTAAAATGTTGCTCAACTTAATTATAATTTCGCAGCAGCAATGATGCATGACAATGTTGTGCGACAATATCGGCAGCAATGTCGCGTAGCAATAATGCGCGACGATGTTGCTGCAACACGGCGACACTGTTGCGGCAGCATTGTGGCAGCTGCAACAATATTATATGCGGCAATGTTTCGAGACAATGCTTGCGGCGATGCTAAACTCTGTATAGGTATACAGGATGTAACGAAACTAAGTGGTAATACTTAAGGGTATGTAGGCAAACTCATGATGCTGGCGCGCTTGCCCACACAAAACACAAAAAAATTAGCTTTTTCAGAACTGCTACTTTCACAGTGAGATCTATAATATGTATATTGTATACACATCCACTTCACAGTATGTATTATCACTTAGTTTTTTTACACCCTGTATAAAATGGCGGAGTATTTAGGGCACTTGGCCATCATACTGAGTGGTCGAGGTGGTCATTTTGTCCATCTCTAGTGGACGACATACTGAGTGGTCGTGGTGGTGTCGACAGATGCTGGTGCAGGCGCTGTACGACTTCACGCCGCAGGAGGCGGGTGAGCTGGAGTTCCGCCGCGGCGACGTCATCACTGTCACCGACCGCTCCGACCAGCACTGGTGGCAGGTACGTACTGTTACCCTGGTGGTAACCAGTAGGCCTACTACGAAACCGCTTTGAGACTCAAACAATAGGAGGAAAATGCCGCGTCCTGCTCTAACAACGTCTTTTCACGTTTGTTAGAGTAGGACACAACATTCTCGTACGATTGTTTGAGTCTCAAAACCGTTTCGTGGTACGGGCCCAGTTTAGGGCCGCGCTACACCGGAAAGGCAGCGGCGAGGCGAGCACTTTCAGTGTCATATGATTTTAAACTTTATCATAATTATTGTAATACATAGTATCGCTTGAGAAATCTACGGCCGCACTTGGACGCTCGTGGCCGCTCGTGACCGCTGGCGGCGGCGATTTCTCAAGCGATACTATGTATTACAATAATAAAGATAAAGTTTAAAATCATATGACACTGAAAGTGCTCGCCTCGCCGTTGCCATTCCGGTGTGTCGCGGCCCTTAGGGTTAATAATTTATACTAGCGCAGAGTCGAAGCGTATCAAAGCGAATTACTAAAACTGAACATAACAAATTCAAACTTAACTGGAGAGCGTAACGCATACATTACTACTGAGAATTTAAAAAGGTGCGCTCATTCTAGCGAATTTGCACGAATGCGCGCGACCAACGCTTATTGATCTCGCAGAAGTAATGTGTGTGTTACGCTCTGGAATTATGATTGAATTTGCTTTTTGCGCTTCGACTCTTCCCTAATATAAATTGACCCTTATTTATTACTAGACTAGCTGACCCGGCAAACGTTGTTTGAAAAATAGATAAAAACCATTTGTCAGGCCTAACAAATATAAGTACGTACAAAATTTCATTAAAATCGGTTGACCCGTTTTGAAGGAGTTCGCGCACAAACACTGTGAGTTGTGACTTGTGACACGAGACTTTTATTTATACAGATTACAGGGTGTAACAAAAATAAGTGATAATACTTTAGGGTGTGTACGTGTTCCTTGTAGAGAGTTCACTGAGAAAGTAGCAGCGCTGAAAGACCAACATTTTTTGTCACTTTTGTATGGGGAAACTCGTGACGCTCGGGTGGGCCCTTGCCCATACAAAAGTTTAAAAAAATCGTCTTTCAGCGCTGCTACTTTCACAGTGAACTCTCTACAAGGAACACGTACACACCCTAAAGTATTATCACTTATTTTTGTTACACACTGTATACTTAACTAATTATTACAAGTAATATCCCGCTGCAACTGTGTCACAAAAATAAGTGTAAATACTTTGGGGTGTGTATTTGTTCCTTGTAAGTATAGAGTTCACTGTGAAAGTAGTAGCGCTAAACGAGCTATTTTTTATGATTTCTATGGGCAAGCGCCCCAGCGTCAGGAGTCACCCCTTACAATAGTAAAAAAAAGTTACTCTGTAAGCGCTGCTACTTTAACGGGTAACTCTATACAGGGAACGCATACCTCCCTGAAGTATTATCACTTAATTTTGTGACACATTGTATATTCGTGGGACAAAAAGTAAGTAGCTTATGTACTTCCTCGTGCTCTATTCTATATCTGCGCAAAATTTCATCATAATTGGCCCGGTAGTTTCGGAGCCTGATAAGATTCATATTGTGAACTAACCCTTAGCAGTCTGAGAAAATTAAAAAAAGGTCTAAAGAAACAAAAGACGCAGGTGGGTTTTGAATCTCGAGAATCGAATCCGTTCCGATTCGTTTCGATTTCATTACGCGTGCCATTCTTCTGTGGCGCGGCTCCGTGTCGCATGTTTATTGCGTTACATAACGCCGCTCTCGTGACATACATGTTATTGTATCGATTTTCACTTTCGATGTGAGATAGTATAGAATGTAGGTACCCTAGCCTAGGCATACACAGAAAATAGTTGATATTTTAGAGAAAAGAAAGAAGACTTTTTAAGTTATGTTTACATGGGGCACACTAAAAGTTTTGCACTTCTAGCTAATCGGAACTGTTTGAGTTATGAATGTTATATTGTTTTAAACGCTGCAACCTTCTTAACAATATGAAAAAAAAATTGGCGGGAAATCTTTTGTCAATTATTTTTTATCACGCATCAAAGTTCTACGTACGCAACGAAATTGGAATTAAGTCGAAAAGATTTTAGAGCGAAATTTTTTATGATTTTAAAAGTTCTCTCTCTCCGCAAACCTGTGCTGCTCGTCTTCAAAATGCTTTTGAGACAGAAGCACCTTGTTTGAGCACCGTGAGGAGATGATATGCTGAATTTGTAAGAGGTTGAGTTTCTTTACATAACGAATTTCGTGAAGGGCGGCCTTCAACTGCCGTTAACGAAAATAATGTGGCTACTGTTAAGCGGCTAATTGAAGAAAACCCGCGGATTACCTATGAGACGATTCGAGAACTATTGGGGATTGGTATGAGCCAAATTTTAAAAAAATTACACGAAGAATTGTACGTTTGGAGACTTTCTTGTCGTTGGATCCCTCATGAACTGACAGCGGGGCAGAAGCAGGCTCGCGTGGAATGGTGCTCACAGATGCTACTGAAGCACGACCATGGACATTCTAATGCTGTTTATGACATTGTCACAGAAGACGAAACGTGGATTTGTTGTTTTGGACCCGATAAAAAACAGCAATCTTGTGAGTGGGTGTTTGAAAATGAGAACAGACCAACAAAAGTAAGGCAGGCGAGGAACATTGGTCAGAAAATGATCGCGTTTTTTTTCTGAGCTACGGATCCCATCTGTACAATTTCACTTGAAGATCAAAAGAGTGTTAATGCTGAGTGGTATTTCACTATTTGTTTACCCAGGATATTAGAAAAGGTTCGCGAAAGACGACCAAGAAGCCGCATTCTTCTACATCATGACAACGCCTCTTCACACACGGCCAACAAAACAAAGTAATTTTTAGCTTCCGACAAAGCACAACTTGTGACCCATGCTGCGTTTAGCCCCGACCTAGCACCTTGTAATTTCTGTATTTTTTCCAAGATTAAAGATTTAATGAGAGGTTTCACTTTTACCAACTCCGAAGAGGCAGTGATAGCATTCAATCAGCGCGTAGAAAACATGCCTTCAGATCTGTGATCCTCCTGTTTTAAAAATGGTTCGATGGCATAAAAAAATGTTTAGAATGTAAAGGAGAGTATTTTGAAAAGCAATGAACATAATATTTTGATTATAACATGTCGTTTTTTCAAGTTACGCAAAACTTATAGTGGGACCTACGTATTAGCTGTGTGGCTAATGGCTGTGCAATTCGAGAGACGGTCAATGAGCCTGCATCAGCGTCTCAATTCTCAGTTTTCTACTACATAATATATAATATTTCTGTCTTTGCCGAATCTTGTTTACATAGGCAGCAGTAGCTAAGATTTTTTCCTGAAAACGAATGAAACTGTCAGCTATTACTAAAATATGTTGTGTTACATATCAATCATATTAATAAGCTATTGATTTGACTAAACCACAATTTTCAGATCTAGTAATACATAGTTTTTGTTTTCTTATACCTTTTTTGCAAAATTTCAGGGCGAAATCGCTCACCGGCGCGGCTTGTTCCCGGCTTCGTACGTGACGGCCTACCACTCGTACTCATAGAGCTTGTAAGTACGCCACTGAGGCATCGCCCCGTGGCTCCGCCCTGTGGCAGCGCCCCCCGGCTCCGCCCCTGTGGCAGCGCCCCTGGCGCCCTGTGGCGTCGTCCTCCGGCGTACACCTAGGCCCCTGTATTGGACCCCGCTATATCATACAAGCAATCCTCTAGGAGTATAGTATGCGAACACGGTAACATGGCAAAATATATAAGACGCTAATACGAATATTTACGAATGTTTCTGTCCGTGTCTAACGTTCTGTAAGTCATTTGAAAGACAAGGACAGCACTGTATGCTTATTGAAGGTAGGCAAATATTATTAGCAATACCCGTTTGCTCCAGTCCGGGATGTGTCAAAATTTTATGCTTGTTCCTTCATTAATAAGAAGAACGAAAGGTTATATATAATAAATAATGATATAACCAAGGATTAACTTTAACCCAGACTAGAACAACGGGCTCTGAATTCCATTTGTAAGGCACAACATCGTATTACTGTATGTCTACGACAAAACATTGTCTCTTATAAGAGCGAGAAAGGTTATGGCAACACTGTCTTCTCCTTTTCGCTTTAAAGGGCCCATTCACGGCAGTCCGCCGTGCAGGTCTGCAAATGGACATAGCTCACTGATTGGTTCACACTCGGTGTTTCCGGTCGTGTGAACCAATGAGTGAGCTATGTCCATTTGCAGTCCTGCACGGCGGACTGCCGTGAATGTGCCCTTTTAGAAATTCGTAACTTAGCCTAAGACATTTTAATAAAAATATTTAAGCTGTATGTAACCGTATGATCGCGAGTCATGTTACTGTGTACGCTATCTATAGACATAATACAGAGAAAGCAAGTTTCGAACGTAATATAGAGTAAATAAAAATGAAAATCAGTACGACCTATCTATTGTCTTTGGCCCTGCTATAAATTGGAGACGATAAGTAAATAATTCGTCGACTTTTGCCAAAAGTTATAGATATGCTGGTCGCGCTGTATGTCTTACACTGCCGGATATAATTACTCACATTGACGACAAGCCTTTGCTGACTACATGTTAGTGGGGAGATAAAAATTGACAGGAAAACATGAACACTAGCTACTTTAACATAATATACAAAAAGTTGGGCCAGCTCTTCATAGTAAACGACAGAGACAGAGCGCTGGCCATCTCTCTCTATCAACTCTGTATTCTGTCTATGGCTGCGGGTGTGTACGAGTGATGTTACGGCATTTTGGTGCTTTGTCTATGCTATTTTGATGAGTTGTACGACGCTGCCTTTATTCTGCAATAAGTTTGCCAGTACAAAAAAATTACTTTCGCGTTTCGACGAATTTATTGACGTGACATATTCCCCGGATGTATACGTCCGTTTGTAAGTGCCAGATGTTATTTTAGAATTTTATATGGACGACGGACCTTAGAAATATGAAAACTCCCAAAAAAGTTAACTTAAGATCGCTATAATTGCAAATTAAGATGTTTTAAAGTTTTATCTATGACAAGCTGTTGTTACAGCGTTTTTATCAAAATAAGTGCCAACTGACAAGTACTGGTTTAAAAACTATCCATATTTTAAGGTCCGGATGCTTGTGTTTTGTTTCATCAACAGTCAGTAGAGCTTGTCTAATTTGAAATGACGCGCCCCACCACTTCAAAGTTGATATAAATGAAACATTTTTGTACTGTGAATACGAGGGAGGGGCGCGTCATTTCAAGTTAGACAAGCTCTGCCCTTTTTAACGTTAAAGTAGGTAATCATCTTTTTAAATTCTGAGGGTAGTTGATGAAATAAACATGAGTGAATCTAGTTATGTCCCGACTGTCCTTAGGTCCTATTGTCCATAGGTTTTATTGTGATTTTGTGACCATTTATTTTATCCCCTTTAGTGTATAATGCTCATTTACATATTTACCATTTTACACTATAGTTAAGTTATATAAGTTTGGTCTTTCGTATTGGTATATAACCATAATATAGGCCGGTATAGTGTCCTAGGGGTGGTGGTGAGAGACTAATCATATACCAGAAATTAGTCAAGTTTAGTAAGTACTAAGTCCACGTCTCGAAGTAACGTAATGTATAGTTCGTAATGAACCCCGACTCAGATTCAAAGTCCAAGCGATGTTGTTTAGATTCATGCCGATTGATGTCGCTATTTTAAAACTCCATAAGATAACGCCAAGCCATTGGTAATCGCCAATGGCTTTTGTATATAGTCTCTCATCATCACCCCATCTAAGCTTTTCTCTCAATAGATGTAACTTACACAATGATTTCGCACAAAAATGCAGACTACGCGCATATTAGGCGGCCATAATAATATATAAATAACAATATTATTCTAATAATAAAAATAATTCAATTAACGGCCAAAAAAGGCCTAAAACTTCGGCCTTTCAGCCCCTAATATGTGTAAGCTTTGCTATCGCTTGTTGGAGTTTTCGTATCAATTGGCAATGTTTTTGATAAAATGTACAATTTTCTATACGAAAATAGCGTGCTTAGGCTTTTGGTGTTTTTCATTTTGATTAATTTTCCCTTATAGTGTTTTTACAATGTAATCTTTGGAATTTAAGAAGTATAAGACAAGTGCTACGGTGTGAAGTTAGCCGTTTGACAGATCAAACGTATCACGTGGGTCTGTAGATAGACAACGTCACTCCGGTTAGTTTGCGTGTATACTACGGATACTAAAAACCACGGCACGCCGTGCCTGTGTACTTAGTTAGCGTATAAAATAGTCAAGAAATTGAAATTAATAATTTTGAGTGCTCGTTATCAATGTAGATATTTATTTTTGTTATTGTAATGTACGCAAAAATTACTAAGTATATTTATCGATACAAATTAATGAGAATAATCGAGTAACATTAGGACGATGTAACTAGAAATTTCCATTCAGTGAAGCATTTAAATTTGTGTGTATTTAGTGTAAGTTTGACGGTCGCAACGCAATGCGAGCCCCCGCGTGTGAGTCCCGCTTCTCACCTAGTGAGCGTCAGCTAATTTTGTATGAAACTGAAATGCTGATATATAATAATCAAATATTTAAATTAAGTTATGAATTATGATTCTCCAATATTGTGGAAGATGTATAATATTTTTTACTAATAAATTTAATATTGTAACTCGACTTTTATTTCAAGCCTTTAAGCTTTAGTTGATATATTTATAATATTATATATTTATACTTACTATTTTGTTAACGTTAGTTAACGTAGTACGGTTTTGCATTTTATTCATAGGATTTGTGTAAAAAAGTATTTTTTAACAATAATTTCTTTATTTCTAACATCACAATCTAACAAGTCAATAATAAATAAAATTTGCTTACAAATACAACTTCTATAAACATTTAGCTTGTGCTCTTTTTGGTCTATTTCAGCTATATGGCTAGGATAATAAACTAACTTAGTCAACCACAAATATGATGCATATAGCAATATTTCTCAAAAATAATAAATAATTTGTACTTATATATTACTAAAGTCGGTACTCGGGACAGAGAAATTGCAATAAACCGAGCGATACGTCTATTACTAAAGCTGTTTGCGCACTTTTGCCTTTTGCGTATGGAGTGTAGATAGAGGACAACTATCTTATATGGGGGATATTTGGAAAAGTGTCCAGCTGTACGCAGTAAATAACAGTTCAAAAATCCTCCGAGAGTGGCGCTAGCTGCAGCAAAGGGTATGGAATGGATTATGGAGTAAAGGAATGAACGTAGCCGTTGGTGACAAAATATAAATTATTACTGGAATATAAATTATTACTAGAATTACTGGGTTAATACCAATATATTTTGAAAAATATAACCTAAAATAGCTGAAATAAAAGTTGCTAAATGATTTAAAATTTACCTTGTTGCTACTGTAGCGTCACCTTAGGACGAATTAGTTTCACCCTAATTTAACGCATTTCCGCGGACACTTTTTACATACAGAGATAGTTCTCCTCTATCTACACTTCATACTTTTGCGGAAAAATATGTCATATATTCGTATGCCAGAGAACTAGACGAGCAGCGCTAGGTCAATGGCATCATTTCTCTGTTATTTATTTACTTTTAGGGCCTGTTTCACCACTTTCTGATAAAGTGGCGAATAGGCTATTCACAACTTTTTTGATAGATTCTCCATACTTATGTCAAGTTAAGTGGTGGATAGCCTATTCGGCACTTATCAGGAAGTGGTGAAATAGGCCCTTAGTCTTATTGGTCTATCGGATTGGGGCCTAGCGTCTTAATTTATTTTCATTACTAAAAAAATAAATTTCGTTGTCTGAACAATTTTTGGGTGTTTTACTTTTTTATCGTTAGCGCCTATTTCACAAACTTTAAAAAGTATCAGATATCTTATAAACAGCAAAACTTAATGGCAATAGTTGATTTTATGTACAAGTTTTGTTTATGTCGTTTAATATGAAATAAGAAAACTAACAAGCTATCTGATACATCATTACATTAGATTGTAAAACTTAAAGAAATATGAACAAATAATATAAAACAAATAGTAAATAAGTATCTATTATCACAATAACATATCACCACTTTATCATAAGTTTATTAGAGCAGTATATTTTCAAGGAATCTTTGGTTAAATATCTACTATTTAAAGATTATTCTTAAAATATATGAACATACTATTTAAATTAAACAGTACTATATTCGTTGTTTCTCTGCTTATTTTGTGCTTAGTTAAAAAACAACTTAGTTTATATTTAAACAAATATTAATTATAGTATAAGACACAGATTGTTGTTGCTTGTTTTATGCTAGTATTAATTTTGGTGTTATAAATATTTAATTTTACATAATTCTAAAACATTGAAAATAAATAAGTTTTCTTTTAGGACTGCTAACGCCATCTATTGCATAAACGGTAAATCATATTCTCTCGAGGTTGCAGGTTGCAAGTTGCAGCTATCGAAACGCGCCTCTGAATACAAATTTTTAACCAACAGTTAAGTATTCGAATCAAGTTTTAATTGTCCTAGATACATTTAGCTAAAGTCAGGTCGCCGGATAGAAAGAAATTTTGAGAAAAGCCCTACTTGTCAAATTACTCCGACTCATTAAATCCGACAGTGAGTGAAAGAGAAGTAGTGTTAAAGATTTTTCAAAATTTTCTTTCTGTTCAGTGACCTATGTATAGCTTATCTTTTATCAATTCATAAAATGCAACAAGGCCCTGTTTAACAATTACTTCAGATAAATAATTTGACAATGTCTTTGCACTTATTCCACTTTATTTTAGTAGATTTATTACAAATTTATTATATACACGACCGGTTTTGAAAAAATCATCATCAGCTGTACTGCAGGTAATTTTAAATTTTTAAAAATTTTGTAAACAAAAAATGGGTTGTCAGCATCATAAAATTTTTCTACCATTCAATACAATTTTATACCAAATAACAATGTTTTCTACCAAAAATCGCAATTTTTTTTTAAATGTATTGGAACCTATAAAATTGATACTTAAATATATCAGCAAATTAGTTAATTAATGTCCTGTAACAATAATGAATAATATTATTATACTAACATTTCATAAAATGTCATTTTTTTTAAATATAAGTAAATAATGTCACAAATTAATTAATTGATATAAATCATGTCAAAGTAATTCCAATGTCAGTTTATAAAATCTCTATTAAATTAAATGTCAAACGTAAAATAATGTCCTAAAATAAATTTTAAATGTCCTGTAATAACACAGAATTTGAGAGGCACGTCTGATCGTTTAGAAGGTTCCCATATTTCTTGTGTCTGTTTATTTCCAGTGCTTCTAATGCATCCATCTTCCTGCTTTTCGGTAATACATGTAGATATTGATGTTTTTATCTGGATCAAAGTGATGTCCATTGTTATTTAAGTGTTCGGCAAATGTGGATCTATCCGTTTTCTTCTTCCATGCTGCTAGGTGTTCTTTAATTCTTGTTTTAATTTTTCTACCTGTTTGGCCTATATATATTCCACTACATGTATCGCAAGTAAGTTTGTATATACCTCTGCTGTCCGTGATATTATATTTGTCTTTATTGTTACACAATACATTTTTAAGGGAACCTGTGGTGTAAAACGCAACCTTTTTGTCCTTCTTTTGCAGAATTCTCTGGAATCTGTAGGATAATGGGCCAATATAAGGAATTTTTACCCATGTTTTTACTGTTTTTTCGTTTTCTTCTATACACATCATTTTTTCTATCATCTTTTTCTTCGCTCTCTTTAACATTCCGTCGATCAATTCTCTTTTGTAGCCGTTATTTTCAGCAATGTGCTTTATGGTATTTAGCTCCACCCTGAAATCTTTTTAATCCAGAGGTACCTTCAGCAGCCGGTGTATAAAAGCATGGAATGTGGCATGCTTATGCTGATGTGGATGGCATGAGTTTGCGTGGAGGATGTTATCGCTGTACGTTGGTTTCCTAAAGATATTAAATTTATGACGGTTAAACTCTATATATGTATCGTTAAATCCAGAAAATTCAATGTGTTGTTTCCTATTTCTATTGTCATTTGTATTTTGTTGCTGGAAGTATTAATATGCCTGAAAAACTGATTTAACAGTGAGGATCACCCTTCCATAGGCAAATGATGTCATCTACATATCTGTACCAATACACAATATAGTCTTTATAATATGAGGATTCCAGAATTTTTGTTTCCAGATCATCCATGTAAATATCTGCGCAAAGAGGAGACAAAGGGCCGCCCATCGGTAGTCCATATGTTTGTTTAAAACACTTAAATAACAATGGACATCACTTCGATCCAGATAAAAACATCAAATATTTACATGTATTACTGAAAAGCAGGAAGATGGATGCATTAGAAGCACTGGAAATAAACAGACACAAGAAATATGGGAACCTTCTAAACGATCAGACGTGCCTATCAAATTCTGTGTTATTACAGGACATTTAAAATTTATTTTAGGACATTATTTTACGTTTGACATTTAATTTAATAGAGATATTATAAACTGACATTGGAATTACTTTGACATGATTTATGTCAATTAATTAATTTGTGACATTATTTACTTATATTTAAAAAAAAATGTCATTTTATGAAATGTTAGTATAATAATATTATTCATTATTGTTACAGGACATTAATTAACTAATTTGCTGATATATTTAAGTATCAATTTTATAGGTTCCAATACATTAAAATTTTTTTGCGATTTTTGATAGAAAACATTGTTATTTGGTATAAAATTGTATTGAATGGTAGAAAAATCTTATGATGCTGACAACCCATTTTTTGTTTACAAATTTTTTAAAAATTTAAAATACCTGCAGTACACCTGATGATGATTTTTTCGAAACCGGTCGTGTATATAATAAATTTGTAATAAATCTACTAAAATAAAGTGGAATAAGTGCAAGGACAGTATCAAATTATTTATCTGAACATGAATTTCCACCAAGAAGTGACAGTACATACAATATCGTATCTACGATTACTTAATAACGAATGATAATTATAATTAATCCGAAAGTTTGGTGTCTTAATTTTTATAATATACTGAGTGACAGAGACAAAACTTATTTCCTGGATAATTGTATGGATAATATTGTTCTTGTTATTCTGATAATAAGTGTAAGCTATCGCTTATTAGTCGATTGTGAAACAGGCCCAAGCTATGTTATGGTTGTACATATTGTATTGCCTCAGTTGGTGTATAAGTACACTTGTATTTAACTAAGTACCAATCACATTATAAATACCCATACAGACATTTATCTTAGATATTATTAATGTCTTCCATATGCCGAGTGACGAGTTAAAGTATTAGGGTACAAAGTCAAAATATTGACACTTCAACTTTTTAAATTGTTTAAAAAGTTCAAAGGTGAAAATTTTGACAGCTTTTTTAAATTGTTAAAAAGTACAAACGTCAAAAATATGACGTTTATCTTTTTTAAATCGTCGATCCCCAGCTTTAGATAAAGGTAACTAAAACGTGCGACCTCCGATAGCCAACATAATGTTTTCGAAGGCTATCCAGTTGATCAGCGCCCAGGGTCCGAGCCTCATCCACAGCGGGAGGAAGCCCTTGTATAGGGACATTAGACCTTCGTTCCTTATCGACTGTTGGAGGCAGTCGATCATGCCGCGGTAGATCTGGCCCCTGGAAGGAGAAAAGTATAATTGAAAAAAGGATGCATATATACGGTCGAATTGAGAAACCTCCTTTTTTGGAAGTCGATAAAAAAGGATACCTATAATATAGTGTTAGCTTAGATTGTGACTAGGGAATAACTATCGCTGCATGCTCGAGAGCGACGAGGCCTGGCAGGCGGCGGTCTCTTTCTGCGAATTTGTTATGTCGCAGAAAGAGGCCACGGAGCGGGACAGAGAGAACGATCCCACCTATCTGCCGCTCCGCCGGCGTAGGACGGGAGTGCGGAGGCGTCGCTACGCGAACCTCCTAACTTCTGTCTAACGGGGCTCCGGATCAGGATGGGAACCTGCCCGGCTTTGTCAGTCTCGGCGCCGAGGGGAACGCTTTAGTTCGCCTAAGCGTTCCCTTACTTTGGTGGAAGTCCGGTCCGAGGTAGACCGGCCAGTCGTGGAGGGAGTCCCGTGTTTGTTAGATCCGGGATATCCCTCCGTTATACGGCTGAAGGCGAGCCGCAGGTGGTTTTAGTGAGTAGGGAATAACTATAAGTATGTGCCTGCTACTATAATATCTATACTTGTGTTTTTTACTTCAACATTGGTAATTGGTATTATGCCTGTTTATTATTAACTATTCCAATCATATTTCCTTCAATTTGAGACAGCGACCGTGCGTGCAATCAAGTAGCTTAGTTATCTAAAAGGTTCTATTAACTCTTGTCAACCGCAATACTGATAAAAATAACAATAAAATCATTATTTATGAGCTTGCAGACAGTAAAATGTTTAAACAAAAGAATGATAAGTCATCACTCATCAGTCATGACTCATGACAGCTATTTTATTTAAATTGTAAATGCCGTTTTGTGTCACGTAAAGATTAAAGACATAAATTGGTTTTGGATTTCTGTACGTATAGTAATTTTAAGACGCGAATTAATCTATGTATTTATAATGATAATTTTTCAATCGATAACATAGAATTAGTACAATCTAACGGTTTTTACAGTTTAACGATGACATAGCTAACATGCTGACAATTATATACATAAAGCAAAACGTAATTTTAGAGTCTAGCGGCATTACAATAATTTGACGGTGCAAATCGTGCAATACATGTAAATAGTGGCACGTGTATGGTGACCCTATCGACCTACATCGTGTGAGAGGGAAAGTGCGCGCGGCTTTGACATCCTTGTGCGACCTCGACCCCTACACCTACTTACACAGGTCTAAGTAGATAGGTCATTTGTCCCTTACACTTATGTCGATAGAGATATGATTATAATAATAAATACTCGTATTATGTGAGATTATACAGTATGTAACAAAACTAAGTGTAACTACTTTAGGGTGTGTAGGTACGTGATCCTTGTAAAGAGTTCACTGTGAAAGTAGCAGCGCTGAAAGACCAATTTTTTTAACTTTTGTATGGGCAAGCGCCCCAGCGTCACGAGTTTTCCCACACAAAAGTGAAAAAAAATTTTGGTCTTTCAGCTCTGCTACTTTCACAGTGAACTCTCTACAAGGTGCACGTACACACTAATATTATAAATCCATACTAATATTATAAATGCGAAAGTGTGTCTGTCTGTCTGTTGAGGTAACACGCCCAAACCGCAGAACAGATTTTGCTAAAATTTGGTATGGCGATACTTTGAGTCCGGGGAAAGAACATAGGATACATTTTATGACGGAAAAATTTACGGTTCCAGCGCGATATATTTCAGAAATATTTGAGCGAAAGGTGACATTGGTATGGTGATTCGCGCAATTATACTGTCCTTGTCTTACAGGTTAAAAATAACTTGACAGACATGACAGCAACATCGAAAATATATTACAAATATATTTAACTTTTGTTCCTAATAAATTAAGAATATTCTTTTGTCATTTTCCTTTGCCATTTGCATTTAAATTAACCTTTCTTAGTAAAATTATTAGAAATTTAAATTTTAAAGTTAGCTATAAATATTTAGAAGTTATGTATGACGTAAGTAATTAACGTATATATAAAGACCTATTTAGTCAAGTAATAACCAAATTAGATACTTAAATATCTATGTGTCTTCTTAAATAAGAAGATACATTTTCCAGGTACTTTAAAATTAAAGATGATTAAAGTCAATTTTAGTTAAGAACATAATAATGAATTACTGAATTAGACCTTTCTATATGGCCTCTAAAGTACATTACACACCTATAATATAACCTATAATATAATATAAAGTACAAATACCTAGTACAAATAAGAACTTATTGCTCAACAACCAACAGGCTTGAGTCGACATAAACTGTATATTTTACATTCATCTTCTTTACGTCAAAATAATATCCTCCATAATATTATCAAGTAAAATTGATTCCTATATTTCCTTTTGAGTGAGAAAGACAGAAACAAACATACCTAGTCACAAATCTTTTAGTATTAGAATTGTGTGAAGTGATATTTATTTGTATTTAAAAGTCTGACTCTTTACAATCTCGCTAGTTACTTATTATATTACAATTTTACCATATAAAAATTGTAGTTAAGTATTACGCTCAAGGAAACGAAATTTCGCGTCGTTCTAACTTCTAATAGAATTTGTAAGCGGGCCAATTTTATTGATTAAGAGATTATCTAGCTAACAACAATAATTAGATATTGTATCATTTGGTGTCATTGAAGTTCAGTTTATTTCGGTAAATCACGATTTTTGTTTCTACTATTATGTCTTCACTAATTTTATAACGCGATTCTGTATCGACAATCAATAAATAGGAGACCTTTATTTGCTAGTTTGCTAATGCATCGAATAGGCTTTAAAAGTACCGGACCGACTTTGATTAAATTTGGCATAGACTTATATACAAATTTATAAGTTACTAGCTGTCCCGGCAAACGTTGCTTTGCCATAATAATATTATAAAGTATTTATTTCGCCCATATTATTTTTTTGAAGTGACTAAATAAGTATGTTACCATAGCAACGTCTATCGCTAGCCCGTCGCACAAACAATGATCTCGAGTTGTAATAATTTACTATTATGTAATTAACAAATGCTCTTATCAATATACATATAAAGTACCCAGTAGCCGATTCTCAGACCTACTGAATATGCATATAAAATTTGGTAAAAATCAGTAAAGCCGTTTCGGAGGAGTTCGTGGACTAACATTGTGACGCGAGAATTTTATATATAAGATAACCCACGTATATTTTAGGGATATTCTATTTTGCCCATACACCATTGTGTACATATTTTTATTAATAATGGGGATTTTAAGACTAGGGTTACACCTTCAGTCTGACATCAGTCCAGTCCATTAGTCAGAGACTAAATGACGCCAGAATGATGGAAAGTAGGTACATAATAAAAAAAAAGTCTGGATCAGACTGATGGACTGAACTGATGCCAGACTAACCGTGTAATCCTAATCTAATGCTAAGTACTCATATACGGTTTTACTCGATAGTTTTACTCCAAATCGAGTAATATTACCGTGTGGACCGCAAAACTTACAGTTCGAATGCTCGCACCGAGCCGGCTCGATGGAATTAAATAAACCTAA
The DNA here is from genome assembly GCA_937595015.1 of Polyommatus icarus. NCBI lineage: Eukaryota > Metazoa > Arthropoda > Insecta > Lepidoptera > Lycaenidae > Polyommatus > Polyommatus icarus. The sequence continues at coordinate 7,247,486 of OW569330.1, read as the reverse complement.
TTTCTTCCGAACTTACTCGACACGAGCCGTCGAGCTTTACTAAAGCCATACTCGCTTGAGTATGGCTTGAGTGAGTTGTCTCACTGTGGTGTGAGTTTTGTGGACCACACGATAATTTTTACTCGATTTGGGGTAAAACTATCGAAAGCCCGAGCCGTGGTTTTTACTCTACGTGATTGCTCGATCGGGTAAAACCATATGTGAGTACTTAACATAAAGATGTAATTTGAAGGCGTCACATACCGTCCATCAGGCCCAACAGGTTGGTTCATGAGCCTGGTCTTCAGTACGTCAGCGGGCGTGCCAACTATCGCCGCCACCAGACCAGCGGCAGATGCGGCCGCGGTGTGGACTATCAGGTTGTCGGGCATACCCAGTTCCTGGACTAGTAACTGCTTGGTGCAGTCGTATGCCGCTAGGTCACCCATGTTGACGAGGGCAGCGCGTTGGACGTTGGGTATTGCTCCTGAAATTGAAACCAATGAGGGTTTTATGGCGATAGCGCCATAAAACCCTCTTCTTCTTCTTCTTCTTTTGGCGTAAGCCTCCCCACTTAGGACCATAAAACCCTCATTGGTATGTAGACTTAGGGTCTATCGTGTCAAAGAGCTGTCATGTCACGAAATATCTTTCACATGTCACGATATAGCTGTCATATGTCTGTCTGACACGAAAGACCCTACCGTCCCTCTAGTGGCAAAAGGTATATGGAAAAGCCTCATTATATGAATTCATAAAATATAAGTGAAGCTATTTTCTTAGCTATAACAGCCGTATCACTTTTATTGGGATCAAAATAGAAGCCACCAAATTTTTGGAGACCCGTGTCTCTAATGAAGAAATGCATTTACAGATATGAGTGTAAGAAACTCCAAAGTTCTTGATGAAGTTGCGTTTGCGTTTGGAAATTAAATACCAAATTGCATAATTGCAAAGTCTTACCTATTAGAGACTTTCACAAGGCGGTATTTAGTAAGCTGGGCATGGTATTAATGCGAAATAGTACAACATACATTTTAACCGATTCGTTGCCACCTTCATTTTCACGAATTCTTACCACAGGGCAAGCAGTTTGTTCGATGACGCGCCATAAGCGTCATCGGCCCTGCTAAACGATGACGCCCCACGTGTGGCATTGGCCACTGGTTGTGTTTTATGCACATTTAGACTAAGGAATTGTAATTACAGTATAATAAATTAGTTTTAACGTGCTTTTTAACAATCCTTGTATGCCGCGCCTGGCGCGTCATCGGCCTCACTGAATCTTTTTAAATGACGCGCTGGGCGCGGCAGTGCAACGGCATGCATTTTTAGTCGGCATTCAGGTTGTGTTTCCACTGACGCGGAGCAGGGTGGAGAGGAGCTTAGCGGTGCCCGAATTGACCAATCGTGCTATTCTAGCGGAATGACAGCGAAGCGGAGCGAAGATTTCGAGCATGGTGATTGGATAATTTGGCACCGGTAAGCTCCTCTCCGCTCCGCTCCGCGTCAATATATTTTTAAGATCCAATAGCATCGCCGCGCTGAGCGATGTCATGGCAAGCTCACGTCAATGAAGCGATTCTATTGGTTCTCAAAAACACATTCCTCGCAACACATCTCTGGTGGAAACGCAGCCTTACGACGGGAATTTGAGATAAAGTGCAGAACTTTTCTTCATACAATTCGTTCAGTGCACCACAGAACACCATCATTACTATCAGCACTATCTACCAACCTCTCCAGAACCCCAGAATTCCGCTCTCCTTGTACAGCATGGAGTAGACCTGGCGGCAGTTGGTAAACCGCGCCGGCTTGCCCTGCAGCAGCCGCCGCCCCTCCGTCTGCATCTGGACTTTCACCAGGTCTGTGGGTGACGCTATGAACTGGGCGAGAGCACCTGCGCCGACTCCACCTGGAATATTGTGGGGGGATGAGAGTGGAGCTACACAGGAAGACTTTCCGATCAAGGTTACTTGGTCAGAAGCCCAATATCGCCATTTAAGTTGTTTTGCTTTTTCAGCGCCGCTATTTTCACAGTGAGCTCTATACATATTATATATTATATAGGGGACCCATACAAACCCTAAAGTTTTATTACTTAGTTTTGTTACACCCTGTATATCACGCCGATCTCAAAAACTTCGATAGCGCGATTCAGGATTCTAGATTGCGTGCGTTTGATCGTGCAGTCACAATAGACATAACTACGTTGATCCGCTACAGTTGCAATCGGTAATACAAGTATTTTTCAGATAACATTGACAGGACGGTAAGGATGCTTAACAACTGATTTCAATCAAAATGACAGTAGTCGACTAGTAAATGATAATAATTTAGTCAGCGGATTTACAACATTTGGCCTGTTTCACCGCTTCCTGATAAGGTGCCCGATAGGCAGCGTTGCCAGATTTTTTTCGTGCCAAGTCGGGACTTTGGAACTTTTTGAGTGAAAAAGCGGGATTCTTCAGTCAAAATCGGGACAAAGTAGAAAAAAATATAAAATCAAAAGTTTTTGAATTTTTATCTTTTTTTTTGCGTTAAAATAACGTTTACGAGACAATAGATAGCAATAGTAGCCAAAGAAAATCCACCCCTCTACCTCCCACACCCTAATATCTTCATTACGCACCGTTCTTTCTCAGCACGCCGCACTGCACGTACTTATCTTCATTCGGACTTTCCCCTAAAAGCGGGACTGAGCCTGTCCCGCGCGGGACAACTAATTTTGATGAAAAAATCGGGACGTCCCGCCAAAATCGGGACGTCTGGCAACGCTGCGGCGATAGGGTTATTTGACAGATTTTCCATACTCCATCTGTCAAATTAAGTGGTGGATAGCCTTATCAGGAAGCGGTGAAACAGGCCATTACCAAATACCAGCTTACTCGTTAAGTAATCTAATGCAATTTTCTTTTTATCACAATTCTGAATTCACCATTAGTCACATAGAGGTTGTACAGACTACAGTGTACACGTATACCTATATCGTATACACAATGACCTATTAAATATAGATTGTTTCAGTGGCATGGCGTGACGCGCTGGAAATAGAACAATAATTATTTATCCGTCTGTCCGTCTGTCAAGTTCATTACCGGACCATTTGTTAGACACCGATTTGCGTAAGCATGGAATATTGATTTTATACACCAAGGACTAATCATTGGCATGTTTTAATAGAGTGTAGTAAATTATCGCTGAAAGCAGGGCCCCCGCAAGGGCAAGTGGCGCCCGTGTGCAAAAAGGATTGTGGCGCCCCTTTGGGCATTTTTAATGACTAAAAAAAAGTGCTTAAAATAAAGAACTAAACTTAAAAATTTACTTTAAACATGATAACAAATTATAATATCAAAATGAATTAACAATGAAACAATGATAAATTCTTGTTCACACTTATTCTAAAACATTTTAAAAAACTATAGTGAATAGTCCGTCAAGAAAGTCATGACTAGGGAATGCAAATCTCGCGAGATTGGGGCTCAAGCGAGATTCCGCGAGTTTATGAAATATGAATACAATACCGCGAGATCTCGCCAATTTCGAGATCTTGCGAGATTACAGTTTGGTGGGTTTTTTGCAAATAATCACAATATTTGAATAAATTACGAAAAAAAAACGTAATAAATATTATAAGTACATATTATAAGTTGACGAATTTTTTCAATAGAATTTTACGCATCAAACATTGTTTATAATATATTAAAGGGTTCTCACACATAACTGCGAACTCGCATCGCAAATGACGACGTGAGTGGAAGAATCGAACAAGTAACATTTCGTAACATACGGACAATAACTAATTTTTTCCCTAATTCTTTTAATAAAACTTGTAACTTATCTACTTGATAGCCTAGCAGCTAACCAATATATCTGGCTACACATTTAATCTATAGTTTTTCTATTTCAAATAATTTTTCCGGCCCTTAAGCCTCCATTTAAGTAAAAAAACGGGAAGTTTTTTCATGTTATTTACCTTATTCTTATTTTTCATGTTAATTACCTCTCTGGCTCAATGGTTAAGTGTGTGGCAGCTCAAGCCGGGGTCGCGGGTTCGAATCCCGCCGACGGAACAAAAAGTTTTTCAATGTTCCTGGGTCATGGATGTGTATTAAATATGTGTATGATATAATAAAAATCTTAAATATATGTATTAGTATAAAAGTATTAAATATATTTCCGTTGTCTGGTACCTGTAACACAAGTCCTTCAGGTACTTAGCACGGGGCCAGACTGACGTGGTGTGGGGCGTCCATAGATATATTATTATTATTATTATTCCACTCACGTCTTGAAATATGTATCTGCGGCAAAACTTAATACTTATAAGTTATAACATTGCGATGCGATGCGAATTCACAGTTATGGCATGTTATGGTGGAAGCCCTAACACGGAAAAACAGATTAAGTTATTTTCTCTACAAACCTAAAGACGCAGCAGCGAGCGACATTTTCCCATTTTCATCCTTGAGGTGCTCCCGGAAGTGTTCGTAGAATATCAGCCGGCAGCCCGAGTACATGGCGTGACGTTGGAACATCGGTAGGAGACCTGACCATAGCTTCAACACCCCCTCCTGTTTGGCTATACCCATGGCCGTCTTAACCATGCCGTGGTTCTCCAACTTGAAAAAAAAAAGAAAATTTGAATTTGGAATTTTATTGGCAGGTGATTTTGACGATTGTTTTTTTTATGGAATGGAACGCAGGATTTGATTTTAGAATTAGAAAGAAAGATAAAACTTGAATTTGGAATTTTATCAGCTGCTTGTGTGTTGTGTATTAAGCAAAGACTTATTTGCGATGTTATTAACAATAACTAATTAAATATTAGATATGGTCCATAATATGGAATTCCAATTGAAGCTTTTTATAGAGTTAACGCATAAGTAATAATATTATAATAATATGCCCGTTTAATGAACATGGTAAAATACCTTGAATCCATGTTTAGCGGTTGCCACTTCCGACTGAACCTGCAGTCTTGTCTTCGTCAGGTCAAACGGGTAGGTTACTGAAAGGGAATAATAATTATTGGTTTTAACTTTTAAGGCTCCATTCCACCGCGGCGCACGCTGTGCACGGCCACGCGCACGCGGGGACGTGCACGGATTTATTTCTTTGACTTGACACAATGGGCATTGTCCAAAAAAAATCACATGTACTTTTTATATTTTTTTTCGTTAAAATAGGGTATTTTAAGAATATAAATTAAATAATTTTGAAATTCATTGGCTAGTGTTTTCTCCATAAATTTTTAAAGTTTCGCTCTGACGTCATCATCGGCGGCCAATTGACCTCTGCAATATGTTTTTTTTTCCTTTCAATCTTATTTATAATGGCTGGTTCGTCAAAAGCAAGTTATCATTATGTGAAAGCTGATACGAGGAGCTTACCAAAAGTTCGAAATGTAATGTTGGTCGAATTTATTGCTAATTTAACACCATCGAAGGTCAAACTAAGGTTAAACATATTTGTTCAAAAATATAAGTAACTAATGGGTAATTTTTTCGTTTACATACAGAAAAACGATTACTGACCTTATTCCTCGAAATGTTTTTGCAAATTGCATAATGAGCAAAATTAAAAAAAAATGGACAATCCCCATTCGTGCGTAGCGGTGTCCGTGGGTTGCAGTGGACACAGTCACATATATTTTCTTACAAAGCGAAGCCCTTATTGCTTACAAAAATGTCATGTTAATTTAAACCGCTGACAGTCGACTGTCAGTTTAAATCCATATTGTGCTAATATTATTATAAACGCGAAAGTGTGTCTGTCTATCTGTCTGTCTGTTACTTCTTCACGCCCTAACTGCTAAACCGATTTTACTGAAATTTGGTATGGACTAAGGTACTTTGACTACCGGGAAAAGATATTATAATACTTTTATCCTGATTTAATACCTCGATCGTAAGGGCCTGTTTCACCGCTTCCTGATAAGGTGCCCGATAGGGTTATTTGACAGATTTTCCATACTCCATCTGTCAAATTAAGTGGCAGATAGCCTTATCAGGAAGCGGTGAAACAGGCCCTAAGAATCGCAAACACAATAGATATTCAATTGATATGCGGCAGCCGGGTGCCGCTTGGGAGCTGATGGGTTAAAATACATTCTTTAATCAGCTGTGCGGCAGTGCATAAGAGCCAATAACCTTGAGTGTAGCTAGAAGCTTTATTTTAGGGCCTGTTTCACCGCTTCCTGATAAGGTGCCCGATAGGGTTATTTGACAGATTTTCCATACTCCATCTGTCAAATTAAGTGGTGGATAGCCTTATCAGGAAGCGGTGAAACAGGCCCTTAGACTTTTTTTTATTTGTGTGCCAAGTTTTTGTACCTATTTTTTTATATGGCAAGTATCTCACCGAACTCAGCCGCCCAAGCCCCCAGCACCGCGACGCCATACCGCGTGGCGGTGGAGTCTGTGACTCTGGCGGCGGGGTGCCCCGCGGTCTGCAGCAGCGGCATCACCTCAGCATGGTAGCTGGAATGTTGAGATTAGTGTTAGAGAGAGAAAGGAGAAGAGGAACCTTGAAATCGCATTTACATATTCGTGTGAATAACGAATACAAATGTGGAAATGCGGTGTTAAAAGTATTTTTGATAGTGCGTTACATAGTTAAAACATGAGCTACATTGCTAAATGAAAAGTTCAGTTACTCAAATACACATAAGAAAAAAAAATATCCACAGCCGAACATAGAACCTCCTCCTTTTTGGAAGTTAAAAACTCCTGCTCTCTTTTTATTTATTTATTTTACAAATACACAACTCTAAAACAATTATAAAATATCAAGTCATAGAATAGGTCGCATTTAAATTCAACAGAAGAATAAACTTACAAAAAGATTCACAGTAGATATGAAAGAAGTCCTTATAAAGTGCAAGGGCAACTAGAGTGTGAATTCTCTTTTAAATTATACATGAGTTACATCATTACTTCTACTCGTATATTATGATTTATGACACTAGGTACAGAATAATGAAGTTAACAAATTAGGTGATGACTGCTGGATGTGACTTGTCCTCGATTTCAAGAGGAAATTATGGTCTGTTCTATCCGATATCATCCGGTACCAAAGTTAAGCTATGTCCTTTATTACGAAAAAATAATTTTGGCAATCGGTCCACAAGCGGTGGACTAATCTTTGAACATACAAAGAAATAATTAAGTACAGCCGAATATAATATAACAGTAGGCAGTTGGGTAAAATCTACTTTATTATCTAGTATAATAGAGCGGGTGCTGAGTGAAGTTGAGGGTGCAAAATAGGGATTGCAAAAAACGGATTTTGAAAAAAATCCGGATTTTCGGATTTTTTCATCCTCAAATCCGGATTATCCGGATAATCCGGATTTTTTGTAATTTTTTAAATATTTTTGATAAACAGCTTAAAATGTGAGTTATTTTCTTATTAATTCTTTATTTAACATTAATTTTAAAAGTGCAAAATAAAACGTCTTAAAAATTATAATTTTTCTTAAGTAAGCGATTTTCACATGGGTGTAAAAAAGGAAGAGATCAAAATAACAGTATCTGGTACTTTAAATATTATTATAAAGAACTTAAAAATACCTTGATTTTTAACATTTTAAAATGTTCTAAGTTCTAAGCAATCTCCGTTTTATCGACGACTTGATCATTTTTGCGCCTATAACAGCCGTCATTCGCACATTATCAAATTATGTTTCAAGACCTTTTCTTATGACAACAGAAAGGCAGAAAAACTGGGGGGCTAAAATGGTCGCTTTGGAGAATCATATTAGGTATATGATTAATTTTTAAAAAATCTGAAAATTGTCATTCTGCTTGCAATCATAATTCGTATTAATTTGACATTCGTCAGTTTGACTGTTTTGACGATTCACTTTCTGAATTGATTTTAGAGTAATTGCAAAATGCGATCATTTTAGCCCCCCTTGTCCATGATAAATATGACGAGCGAAATACATATATCAACGAGTCTGCGCTTCATTGAGATTACCAATCTCAATGAAGCGCAGACTCGTTGATATATGTATTTCGCTCGTCATAACCAACGATGCGCAAATTTGATCATTGACCGATTTACGATTTACAAAAGTTCCAACTCAGGGTCTGCCAAAGAGCAATAGAGCTCAAATCTCAACAAAAAAAAAACATAATGTGCTCCCAAACTAGAATCACAGACGTAGGAATCAAGACGGCCAAGCTATAGTGGCATTGGGCTGGTCACGTTATCCGCGTACATCTAGGCTGGATATCGACTGAGTGGGTATCTAGGCCTAAGAAAAGATAGCGCTATGCTCTATAGGTATTTTTTTCCTCCGAGGGCAGATCACTGTAATTCTGACGTTACGATTTACGACGATCCTTGAGGATTTATTGTGACTCTTTGTACCGTCCCCAACCCAGTGCTGCTCATAACGACGTGATTGGGATTGGCACCACACATTTTCTTTTAAGTAAATTAGGAGATTTTTTGCTCTGTAGTAAAGAAGGTGTGTCACAGAATCTGCAGGTCGTAATGCTATTAACACCAGCTATTCTGTAAAGGTGCTTGTTGAGCTTACATTGTCCAGTTAGGCTTCTGGCAAGGATTCTATTTTTTTTCTTACTAGCCAACTCGTCAGCGGTTACGTTACCAATGAGGAACCAACGATTTCAAAGATTTTAGGCTAGAACATGGTTATAAACTCCCCACTGGAGGCATATCAGCTGGGCTGGTAAACGGTGACGCTGGAGCAAGATAAGTGAAAGCTTCGGGCGGCGCTTTTGCGCAGTAGTTGGATAGTATATTTATATTTAAACTATTGCACAAAATAATGACATAAAATAATTATTAAAACTTTAATTTTTTTTATTAAATAAGGGGGCAAACGAGCAAACGGGTCACCTGATGGTAAGCAACTACCGTCGCCCATGGACACTTGCAACATCAGAAGAGCTGCAGAGATGTTGAAGGTTTACAGGTCGTATAGGTCCGGAAATACTGCTGGTGACAATTCGTTCCAGAATTTTACAGTGCGCGGCAGAAAGTTACGCGAAAAACGCACTGTGGTAGACTGCAACTCATCAAGGTGATGAGGATGGTATGTTTTTCGCGTAAATCAACATTTCGTTATATTATAATTTACTATATCCCTTTATTTAATTAGAAAGAATCACAAATCAGAATTGGTTACGTAAACAATTATTATTTATAATTATAACCTCAATGTAAACAAAAACATCATATTTTATAGAAAAAAACATTGTGTTCAATACAAAAATGTTCTAAAATAATTGTATTATCATTGCATTTATATTGTCATATAGAAAACATAGTAATTTAAAGTAAAATGAGAGTTAAGTTATAAGAAATGTGGTTTTTTCTTTTAAATAAAATGAATAAATATAAAGAAATGTAATTACAGCCACCAAATAACTATACAATGGAATTTTACACATACGAAATTCTGACTTTGATACGTGTAGACCACGCAAAGTTGTGATATCGCCTTTAAACAAATGTGAATTTGTATGTCAGATATTACACGATACATTTAAATAGATTTTATATTGCGTAAAAGCTTTCTTTTCATTATTTTAACTACTATTCGAAAAAACCGAAAATCCGGATTTTGAAAAATAAAAATCCGGATCTTTCAAAGGCCCGAAAAATCCGGATAATCCGGATTTTTCGGATTTCGAAGTATCCGGATTGCAATCCCTAGTGCAAAATATGAGGGCTACAGTATGGTTCTGATTTCTGAATGTTGCCAGCAGAGGCGGCGAAAGGCGTAGGCAACGTGGGCGACCGCCCACGGCCTTGCGGTCCGAGGGACCTCGCGCCCCTTGGACTACGAGGATTTTTAATTTTTTTTATAGAATTATGAGTTGTGATACTTAGGTACTCAAATTTTTTGTAAATATTTTTTTTATGAATAAGTGTTTGAGTAAAAAAATCTGTCTCTCAAGTCTCAACAAAATCCATCCTCTTGCGTCATCTATCAGGCGTCCTCGCAAAATATGTCTTGCCCACATCAAATTTCGGTCTTGATCCGCCCTTGATTACCAGTCAGTCATATCGATTATTATTGTCGACTTAATTGGCACAACTGGCAAACTCCTGGCATAATAATTCAGAATCATAATCTGCATGCTTTTCCAAGTTCATATTTTGCACATTCAACTCTACCCAGCGCCGTCCTTCAAAATAATGAATCTCTTAAAATATATTTATAAAAGTTAACTATATGTAAGCTTTACATGTAAGTAGATATAAAGTACACTCATTAAAATTGTAGTCAGTTTCCATTTTGATAAAGCCTTCGTATCAAATCAGTTTTTAATGATCGCTCGGATAGAGGCGTGGCGCGCAGGTTTCAGACAGATCGGCTTACAACATCGCACTTTCGACCTTATTATAATGGTAATATGGTTTAAATATGCGTATTAAGGCGGTTACACTATACACAGCTGCTTTGGTTCGTTGAACTTTGCGTGCTATAACGCTGCGAACTTCAACATTTATTTGGTAGAAAGCTAAAGGGTTTATTTCATAAAATACATTTTCGTACAGGCTTTCTCGGCATTTTGTACATAATAATTTATTTCTGGTAAACCGAATTTTGCTATACATTCAATCCCTCTACTATTATAATACTAAAGAGCCATCAGCCATAGCAGAATTCATACTTCATTCAAAGAAATACCTTGATTTTTTTTTCGCCGTCTAAGGTGCATAGAGATGCTTACAGCCATTGTCAAAAACCTGTTTATGTATATTGGAATTGTAAAACAAAATCTTGTATATGGGGTGCTTTCACAAAAATAGGGCAACTTTTGAAGGTATTTTGTCCTCATCATTTTTAATTTGTTATTAAATTCCCTGTTAGTGTTCATGATAGATGATCAATTAATTGTGTCTTATCTAAAAGGGCCAGTCACTTTATGCACTATTTTAGGAAATTTTTAGAGTTTTGCTGATTTACGCATCTAGGGACTGACAACTTCAAAGCCTTCATGCGCGAGTCTGACTCGCACTTAGCGGATTTTATATTATTTTAGGACTACTTGGTCGAAACTTCTTATAGGATATATAAAGGAGTGGAACTGTATCACCAAAGTATATATTTTTCAACATTTTGGCCAGACCAAAGCTGTTTGTTTGACTGCTCTTGATGAGTTTCAGCTTTTGATATAATATTTTCAATAATTGTTTTTCTTGAGTCTATTATATTTTTTCAGTTGAGAAGGCTTAAACAATATATGTATTTCGTTATAGTACTGATGTTTTCATACTAAACGTCAGTCCGAGCGCCTTTAGAAGCTAGGGCCTGATGGTCTAGGGACTGATATTTTGGAATAAAATTGAACTTAAAATTCTGTTGCAAGTAACATTATAAAGTCTAATATGATATTGCGAACAATGCCAACGTATTACTTACAAATATTGATTAATTCATAAGAATTTAATATCAATAAACAACAAAATTACTTATCTAGGGATTGAACAAGTGACTGGAATTACCACGTGGTGGCCCACAAACTTTCATTTTTGCACTGATTTATAAAATGACCGCCGCAGAGCGAGTGTTGTCAGAGAATAACTTCATGTAATACTCTGAAATTCCCTAACAATATTCAACCCATATGATGTCGCGAAATTTTAAAATTTGTAAGTGGCTAGGGCCTGGCGAAAAAAGTTGAGGACACTAAACTCATTCGAGAAAAATAATTATTGTCTATTTTAACTACAAAATACTCACATAATTAGCTGCGAGTACTTAAACATTTAAAAAAATATTAATAAAAATAAGTATAAACATAGTACTTTTTTAAATATGGATTCCTAAACACAAAATTTGGGAGAACGGACACGCCTAGGGCCTGATATTTGGGACATATTTAAAAACAGATTTTAAATATATAATAATATAATGTTAATTTTAACATAATTTGGGGACATTGTAAACTATCATTTAGCAATTGTGGTAGTAAATAATTAGTATTGATTTTAACTAAAATGTGCTGCGGAAACGAAGTTTCCATATTTTTGTGAAACCACCCATATAACAAGATTTTGTTTTACAATTCCAAAAGTAGGAGCGCTCATCCATATATTCTGTAAGTTAATAGAACTGGTTACGGGCCTGTTTCACCACTTCCTGATAATGCTATCCACCACTTAACTTGACAGATAGAGTATGGAGAATCTGTCAAATAAGCCTATCCGGCACTTTACCAGGAAGTGGTGAAACAGCCCCCAAAGCTTTATATTTTACTATACTTTATATTTCAAGGCAAAAACATTAACTCTAAGAAATGTACTCAGTTCTTATTTAGTTCTCTACTAACAAACACTTCGTTTTGGTAATAAACAAGAAAAAATAAGGCTTGATCGTATTTTGTATGTTGGACGAAGTCCAAACATTTTGGACGACAGCCAGGCGGACCCAGCGTTTCCACTCTGAAGCCCTTGAGTGGCACTTTCAGAAAAAATCAGTACTTGTCATTTATGTAAGTAGATTATGTACAGTAGAAGACAGATATCGTTTACCATATTTTAGGATTATTACTTAGAGATAAAGCCCAAATCTGATCTTCGACCTCTTTTTGGCAAAATTCAGCTTGAAAAGACTCTACATTCTATAGGTTTATAAAACGTAACTACTCTATACTATTATGTATTGCAATTGTCCATCGTAAACCTTATTTTAAGAAACCCATAAGAAACCTCTGAGTTCTTTGATAGAACATTCATATTAACAATTTAAAAAATTAGAAGCTCGTAGAAAAGTTTAAAAAATCACGCAGAGCTCTACGTAGAGTTTAAAGATCTTACTAACATAATGGTGTTAACCTTTTTCTTTTTATAAGAGGAAATGCTTTACGCATCCCCGGCTAATAATTGTGGATATCCCCAGTAGGATCTATACCCTAAAGCCCCATGGAGACAGAGTTGCGGGTACGATAGAACACTTCATAATTCTCATACTGTGCGATAACTTAAAAGTTTCATTACATATTTCCTTTTATTTTTAATTTATTTTGAACAAGGTGAAGAATCCCTACAGTAGGCTTTAATCCTTCAAGCCCCATAAGAGCACCGGTGATCGCGACAACAATGGAATAACAATAGATTTCCAAAAATCCCCGTTCGAAGGATTAAGACAGTTTAAGAGAATAAAGAGCAGTTTTTCATTTCTTTATAACAAAATAAAATTTTCAGTCAGTAATTTTAATTTTAAGCAATGACTAATTTAGTAACAATTAGGTTAAGAGTTAAGACATTGTTTATCAAACACGATACGCTAATGAGGAAGCGATTAATTTAATAAGAAATAAGAACAAAGCCAAAAGGTAATTATTCACGTAATATAGCTCATATTATATCGTGTGAATAAAGTTTAAAATTGAATAATAAAATATTATAAAAAAATACCTACCTCAGATATGAAGGCAACTGCTGCTCTTGCTCACAGGAATAAAACTAACAATAAAACATATTTATAGTGCTATTTACAGTGCAATGTTCAATTGATCAGAGAAAATTAAGCCATATTGGCTCTATTGATGTTTTTATTATTATCTCTTGCTTTACTATATTGACGTAGTGAATAACTTTACAGGGTGTAACAAAAATAAGTGATAATACTTAAGGGTGTGTATGAGTATTGAGTCTCTTGTATAGAGTTCACTGTGAAAGTGGCAGCGTTGAAGATCAAATTTTTTTTTTATCTGTATGGGCAAGACCTTCAGCGTCATAAGTTTGCCCATACAAAAGTAAAGAAAAACTACAATTTCAGCGCTGCTACTTTCAAACTGATGATTATACAAGGGACACACACACTCAAGTGTTTTCACAAAGTTTTGTGACACCCGGTATATTATATTTCTGAATTCTGTTACCACAAATGAAGGAAAAAAATCTTTATTATTAAGAAGACGTCTATCGATTTACTAATTTGAATTTTGAAAAGTGAAATTTTGAATATTTTAGAGTGCTTTTGTTCGACCAAAATCAGAGAAATATAAGTAAAACTCCCCTTAAGAGTCCGTATACGAAATTTTGCCGATTTCGCTCATTTAACAGACGTGATTTAACAGTTAAAATACAGTATTTCTATAATTTTTAATGCACAACATGTAAGATCATTTCAATTATAATCTAATGTTGGAGCTAGATTTTTTTTAAGTATCTTTAAATAATCCAACTCAAACCCGCGACAGTTTTGTGATTTTTGCTGTAAAAGGTTTAGAATAATATCACCTTTTTATGGATTGTATTGACGTCTTAACGGTATGAAAAAAATACAATGTACTGCTGAGAAAGTCGTCTATACAATGTTGGAATCAAACTTGGACTTTTAAGCTCATCACGTGTTGTGTTTTCTACGAAAATATGAATTTTAGCTATTTTAGTCACGTTTGATTCGATAAACGTGTGTTTATTTTATGTTAATTTATAGGAAAAATGTTTATTGTTTACGACGAATTAAAATGTTTTACACGAAAACATTTAAATGATTAAGACATAACAATGGGATGTGTGTTTTCCCTGTACACAAAACTTCAATAGCTACTATTAATACATAGTGTAACAAAACACACATAAATAAATTTAAAAAATGTCACCAAACAAAAGCATGGAGATAATTTATTAAGAGACAAAATTATTTTCTTTGGGGGTCCATCAAATATTAAATATATTACCTACTTGTTAAAAGGGTTCCGCAACCAAAAAAATTGAGAAACGCTGGTTTAGAGTGTGTATTTGTCTCGTTTTTAGAGTTCACTGTAAAAGTAGCAGAATTGAAATAGTCACTTTTGACTTTTATACTTTCTGTAGTCATATATTACACAATTATATTCGTCCATAATAATATAATCAATATTAACCTTCAACCAAGGTTGAATAGAAATAGCACCTGCACCATAGAAAATTTCCCCTTTCACTTTGTAAATTATTATTGTTATAAGCCTGAATTACTGTCCCACTGCTGGGCAAAGACTCCCAAAGACTAGCAAGACTTATTAGAGAATAGAGGAACAAAAAAAATGTAAGTATCTTACAAATTTATTTAAAAAATTGTACCGTTTAGATGGAAAAATACATAAATAATAGCAAAATAATGTGGTAAAATCGATTTTCCTCATAAATTTCACGCAGGGGCAAGGAAATATAATACTTTATAGAATGGAACTAACTGGTCTGCACTATTCTCTTCTGTATTTGGTTTCAAGGGAACCGGTAGCACTCAGGGCTCCATTCCGCGCCGTAATAAGCTAGGTCATTTACAATTATCATCATATTACCACACCGTACATTATTGTAACATAATACAGTAGGGCCTACTGCATACAGGGTATAGGCACAGAATATATATTAGTTGTACCAACAGAATTCCCACCAACGAAACCCGTTTAAAGAATTAACGAATCATGCTACGATACTATAAATTTCAAATTCCGACCGCGCAGTGCTAGGTGCCTTCAATTATATTTGCCTACATCTCCGCTCTCTTTCTATCGCATAACGCGTACCTGTTCTTAAGAAATCTTAGAAAACCGAATATATTTTTTAAATTACTATTGGTATGAATAGCAAACCTTTTTATAGTAATATCAAATTTCAGTAAAACAATTAATATATTTTATAGTAGTCATATATTGGATTATAATATTGCAGGAAACTTTTACAATTTAAACATAGTACTTAAAAGGTATTTGAGCGCCTAATCTATTTGCAGCTTAATAATTTCCTTCATAGTAATAACATCCTTAATCCTTTTCAGTCAGGCTTTCGCTCAGGTCACAGCACAACCACGGCATTATTGAATATTTTGGAAGATACTCGCTCCAATATGAATAACCGTCGCCTTACTATACTCGCACTTTTAGACTTCACCAATGCCTTTGGAACTGTTGACTTTGACTTATTGCTTGCTTCATTAAAGTCAATTAACGCCGCTCCTAGCGTCTTAAGATGGTTTGAGGGCTACCTTAGAGGTCGAAGACAGCGTATTCGTGGTGATAACCAATACTCTGTATGGCATGACCAGCGGGGTTCCACAAGGAGGCGTACTATCTCTGTTGCTATTTGCTCTGTTCATAAATACTATTAGTAATCGCTTGTCGTCTCTAAAAAAAAAAAAAAAATATTGTTTTATTTCCGAATAGATTTGTAGCAAATGCTTTCAGAATGTTGATACTACTGGTGCCTACCACCGGTTCGGGAACTATCCCGGCGAGAAGAACCGGCGTAAGAAACTCGCATCTCTTTACCATTTATATGCCGATGATATGCAGATCTATACCGATCCCGATATTGACCATCTAAAGGAGGCGATAAAACGCATTAACGATGATTTGCTTCTTTTAGAACAGTGGTGCAAGTCCTTCGGTATTTGTGTTAACCCCAACAAAAGTCAAGCCATCATTGTTGGAAGCGCTAAGCTTCTATCAAAAGTTAAGATCCAGGAACTTCCATCTCTCACATTCAATGGCCTACCAATCCCGTTTGTTGATACAGTCAAAAACCTTGGTGCTATCTTTGACAACCACCTCTCCTGGAAACCGCACATCAACGCAGTCAGTAGCAAACTATTCCGTGCAAGTGGATCTCTTCGTCTCTTCGGTAATTTTCTCCCAATTAAAACTAAAATTGCGTTGGTTCATACATTGCTTATGCCAATATTGGATTACGCAGATGTCTGTCTCATTGATATTACCGAAGAACTTTTAGACAAACTTGAGAGATTGCAGAATGTTTATATCAGATTTGTCTATGGCTTGCGGAAATACGATCATGTTACAGAATTTCGGAGGAAGCTTCGTTGGCATACTATTCGCTTGCGTCGAGATTGTCACGTCCTATCCTTTTTGTACAACGTCCTTTTTGTTCCATCCTCACCGTCCTACCTTAAAAACCGCTTTAAATTTTTGCATGTTACTCACCAGTTAACATTACGCTCTTCAAGCAATCTCACTCTCGAGATCCCTCTGCACTCTACTTCCTTATATTCCAAATCTTTCGCTGTTCGTGCTGCTTCTCTTTGGAACACTCTGCCTCTAGATATCCGACAAGCCGGTTCAATAAATATTTTTAAACATAAACTTTAATCTCATTTCCTTAATATTATGCACTAGCTCATTCCTGTCAGTTCTCACATCTTTGTCATCAAATAGTTAACTACCAGCATAAATAGTTCTGGTTTTAGTAACAAGTAGTAATAGTTTTAGAATTTGTCTTAGTTTTAGTATACATGTATAATACTTTAAGCACTAGGATTAGTTTAGTTTGCGCACCTACACGATTCCAATTTTCAATCGTATCTACAAAAGGTTGACTGGTAGAGATTACTTAGTAGCAATAAGTTCGCCTTTTGTACATCAATTAGTACTACTAGTATATTATGTATCTTTCGTTTAAGTACTGTATTTTGGTGTGCAATAAAGAGTTATTATTATTATTATAATCAGTATAAATGTAGATACGCGACGAAATATCTTGCGCGTGCGTGACGCACGCACACGCTTGTGAGTCCCTTATGATTTGCCTCCCGCGGGTGGTACTTACAGTTCGATGCCTATACGCGCGAGTGGGACAGGGGTATAGGGTAACTCGGTGTTTTTCAAAATTCCCCTTCGCTTCTTTATCATGTCACAGAAAACATATTAGTAAATCATGTAGGTATGTATGTTTATGAATATACCATTTTAATCTTTATTGTTTTTTACTGAAATAGTTCTCTCGACCTCTTGCTCTGGCGACCCTTACAGAAGCTTTGCGACCTCCCAGGGGGTCTCGACCCACAGATTGAAAAACACTGGTGTAACTCTTGGTAAACTGGCAGTTGGCACTGACAAGTACTTGGTTACTCTTATTCTTCCGGCGAAAACTTGCTATTTCTTCTTCGTTCTTGAAAGGCTGGTTGGTTGGTTAACCAGTTTAAAGGACCAGACAATATTGTAGACTGTATGATTTTTGTTGATATTTTGTATGAGCATTGATGACTTTCAATTATATGAGTCCTGGGACTGTAATCTCCTTAACTTTCCTGTAGCACTTTTACGCGCGCGAAACTGCGTTGTTTTTCTTTCAATGGAAGGTAAGGCTTTGTTGTTCGTGTGGGATGAGCATAAAGATGTTCAACTGTATATTATTTACGCCATATTACTATGACGTCCGATACGAACCGCCAAGAAGTTCAATGAAAACTGCAATGTCCATATAAATATTATGTTCCACAAAAGGGCATGAGGTGCCGTTGATGTTAAAACATAGATGCACATTATTATTATTTAAACATTATGACGTCAGACGTATTTTAATATTTTAGGACCTGTTTAACAGTCGCTTGGCAGGCAACAGATAGCATAAGCCTTGGAGGTTTTGAAGCTTCGTTCTTGCTGTACAAGTTTAATTTATACCAAATGATTGTCAAGTAGGTATATGTATAATGTGTAATGTGTATTGACTTATAGAGTCGAAACTCGAGGTATTAAAAAAATTGAATTTATTTTTGATATCATGAAAATTAAATTAAATTGATTAAAAAAATTAAATTGTGAGACGTGCTACAGTTTTTAAAGGGAACAAATATAATGACCACCAAAAAATGCTCGGATACCCTAAACTTGTTTACCAAAAAAAGTTACTTAACACCAAAAAAAGAAAGTCTAAAATTGCAATGCTACCAGCTTTTTTTTGTCACGACTACCACTTCAAATTGTAATCGAACGCCAAATATAGTAAATGATCGCCAAATATGGTAAATGATCACCAAATCCTTGCGAGCAAATCAATGCGATATTTCTGTTCAAAATCACTACGATTGACAAAAAATGTAAGCATATAATTAACTTATCAATTCCCGTAAGGCCCAAGTGGACCGCGATAACAAAAGATTTCCAAGAATGGGGATTGTCCATTTTTTTTTTTAATTTTGCTCATTACAAAAACATTTCGAGGAATAAGGTCAGTGATCGCTTTTCTGTATATAAACGAAAAAAATACCCATTAGTTACTTATATTTTTGAACAAATATGTTTAACCTTAGTTTGACCTTCAATGGCGTTAAATTAGCAATAAATTCGACCAACATTACGTTTCGAACTTTTGGTAAGCTTTTCGTATCAGCTTTTACATAATGATAACTTATATTTGACGAACCAGCCATTATAAATCAGATTGAAAGGAAAAAAAACATACTGCAGAGGTCAATTGGCCGCCGATGATGACGTCAGAGCGAAACTTAAAAAATTTATTGAGAAAAAAATAGCCAATGAATTTCAAAATTATTTAATTTATATTCTAAAAATACCCTATTCTAACGAAAAAAAATATAAAAAGTACATGTAATTTTTTTTGGACAATGCCCATTGGCGATCGAAGGACAAGGAAGTATTATAACTCCATATTATTATTGTTATATTCAGCAGTTTTGACGTGAAGAGATAACAGACGGACACCTACCCATTCCAATTTAAAATATAAGCATGGATGATAAGAGTTTTACATACTAAGTAATATTATAAATGCGAAAGTGTTTCTGTCTGTAAGTCTGTAACCACTGAACCGATTTTGCTGAAATTTGGTATGGAGAGTATAATTGTTTGAGTCCCGGTATCATTACATTATTATTATTTATTTACGATAGTCAAATAACGAGATGTAATTCTTATGTTTCATATTTTAAAATTAAAATGTAGTTCAAATTTGGTTTCTATTATTTATTATTCTCCGGTTAGCAATAATTTTTTTGGTTCATTTTTCTTTAAAAGGATAGCAAAATGAAAATGCTTTGTTTATAATTTTACATAAAAATGCTAGTATGATGTTGGTGATCATTTACTAATTTTGGTGATCATTTACTATTTCTAGTTTTCAAATGTTAAATCTTTGGTGATAATTTTACATTAAAATGCTAGTATAATGTTGGTGATAATTTACAAATTTTGGTGGTCATATACTAATTTTGGTGATCATTTACTATTTTTGGTTTTAAGATGTTAAATCTTTGGTTATCATTTTACATTAAAATGGTGGTCTGTATTTTGGTGATCATTTACAATTTTTGTCAGTGAAATATTACTATTTCTGGTGATCAGTTAATTATAAGCCGTTTTTAAATACCAGGAACTATACTATTTATTTCCCGTAAGTAATTCTTAAGAAAATCGAATAAAATGCTGACAAGTGACTACGAATAAGTATCAGAAAATGAAAGTAAAAACTCATAATAACTTTCATTTAAAATATTCTTATATTATATCAACGGCAGGGGCAAAGGCCGATACTCGCAACAAAGTTATAGCAGATGGACTTTGCATCGTGACAGGTGATAACGAGAAATACATACTAATAATATAAATGCGAATGTTTGTCTGTCTGTTATCTTTTCAGGCTTCACAGTCAAACCGGCGAATAGATGTGGATAAAATTTTGGATGAATCCCCATGTTTTTTTCCCGAGTTTCTTAAATATCTACTTGAGTCCGGGAAACACAATGATCGATTTTATCTTTGCAACATGTACGGTTTCCACGCGATAAAAGAATTTGAGGATGAAGTAGAAGGTACTTATAATATTATGTATACTTAGTTTGGGTTTGGTTTAAATCTTTCGATTATCAAAGTATGGTATGATAATAAAATTAAATTCATGTAAACCTCCTATTATTTTTGTAATTTTTACACTTATTTCACATTATCAAATGAAGAACTCATGTCCATTGAACAAGCTATGATGCAATATTGTTAGTAATCTTTAATCCCATATATTTCACAATGCAGTGATAAACTCAAATCGGTTAGGTACTCAGTAACGCCGCCCGCTATCATCTTTTGTTTTTTTATTCATCTGTGGTCTCAGAAGTCAGAACCCAGAAGAGCCTAACCTAGTAGGTTGGCACAGCACAATAATCGTTAAAAAGTTTTTTGAACAGCATTGATATAAAAGTATTTACATACTTAATATACTAGATAATATTATGTAAATTTTACTATTTTTTTCTGAGTCCCACACCCCCCTTTAGACCATCAGCGCTCACAAGGGGGCATTATCGCCCACTTTGGAAAAGGCTGATCTAAATGTAAGTTGTACAACTACTTATATGTAAATAAAT
This sequence comes from Polyommatus icarus, assembly GCA_937595015.1. Taxonomy (NCBI): domain Eukaryota; kingdom Metazoa; phylum Arthropoda; class Insecta; order Lepidoptera; family Lycaenidae; genus Polyommatus; species Polyommatus icarus. The sequence continues at coordinate 7,226,413 of OW569330.1, read as the reverse complement.
ATTAATTATTATATTTTCTTCATAGAGAATAGAGAAAAAATAAGCCAAATAAGCCATTGTACGAGTATATTCTGAATTCTGATTCATAGTTAAAATAATATTAAAAGATTAACTTGTAAGTTTTAATACAGTAAACAAATATTTTACAAAAAAAAAAATCACTTACATCCACCAAGCAACAAGCGATATCCTCAAATGAAGATAAGGTATATTTCAATGTACGCTAATTGCTAACAAGCAGTAACAAGTGCTAAATATCCAAATAAACGAAATACAGTCACGATGTCTCAAATGTTATGTTTGGTCGTGCACGATGTAATGTACTTTATATATTGATTATAAACTTAATAAATAAGATGGACTTTAGCGCTTTTACGCTGGGTTTGGTACTACTAATATAATATATTCTGTGGCTGGGGGCAAAGAGCGCTTGCATTGTCAACAAGTGAATCATACTTTTCCTGCTCTACAGGCTCAGTGCCGAATTTATATTTTTTATAAGACGTTCCGCGCGGCTTCGCCCGCGTAAATTAATAATAGATAAGTAATAGATAGTTCAGTGTTCACAAACAAATTAGTCCACAAAAATAGCTTATGATCCTTCACGTGGTCTACTTCTTACCTGTGCCAAATAACAGAAAAAATGCTCCAGTAGTTCGTGAGATAAGCCCTTTCAAATAATTTCCCCCACATTTTCCTCTATTTCTTCGCTCTTATTAGTCTTAGCGTGATAAAATATAGTCTATAGCCTTCAGCAATAATATATCTAGCACTGAAAGATTTTTTCAAATTGGTCCTGTAGTTCCTGTCTCCTGAGATTAGCGCGTTCAAACAAACAAACTCTTCCGCTTTATAATCCTGCATGAGCCGGCGGACTGCACGGCGAACTGCAATGCAGGATAGTGAATGGGCCCTTTAACATTGTTGCAGGGAATTCTCGGCAAAAAAGCTAAGAAATTAAGTTAAACCATAATACCTATATTGTCTCTATGTAGAGTTTTTCAGCATCAATAATTTTCAACTACTGAAAAACTCTCTATACATCACATATTGTAAATGCGAGAGTGTTTGTCTATCTATTACCACTTCACGCCTAAACCGCTGAACCGATTTTGCTGTTTGGTATGAACTTTTCTTCTTTTTCTTCTTTTTTGGCAACTTGACACAAAGGATGTGTATGTTGTGCCACAGACAAGGTAAAAAGGTAAGGAATATGGCGGGAAAACCATATTCCTTCTATTATATTTTTCATCGTCGTTTTCATGTATCGTCAGGTCTAAAGTCTAGTCAAAGTCTAAGTAAAAGTCAATACAGTCAAGGAGTCAAGTCGGTCGATTCAGTAAAGTGGTAGACGCTTTACTGAAACTTTCGATGGAGTTTTGGAGGGAACACAAAATAGCACGTTTATGGATATTACATCAGTTTCCTACACTTGTGCATGAACACGAATATCTAATGGTTAATATCCTACCAATATTACACATTAAAAACCCAGCTAACACAATTTTAGGAAAATAATATAAAAACACAACAGCACACTTTAACATTCCCGGCAAAACTCCTGGTATGAACTTATGGAGATACTTTGAGTCACGGGTAAGGAGTACTTTTTATTCCTGAATATTTTTATTTTAATAAAAGTATCTCCATATCAAATTTCATCTAACTCGGTTCAGCGGTTTGGGTGTGAAGAGGTAACAGACAGATACAACATCGCATATTTAATATTAGTATGTTAAAAATGCGATAGTTTTTATAGAAATAATAATAATGACGAAACCATTGTTAATTCTTGGCGCTACTAACATGAAGATTGAAGTATTTGTAGACTTTCAGCATTATATTATCTTGGTATTCTATTCTTGGCATCGGCCATAAGCGGTCTATTATACAGAACCATTGTCATTAGAATTAAGCTCATGCAAGTACCTACTTAGACTGACTTTGACCTATATTACCACAATGGCATGAGAACAAAATATATAGATACTAGCTGTCCCGGCAAACGTTTCTTTGCCATATTATAAATTATATCGCCCGTATTATTTTATTGAAGTTGACGGAAAAATCAAAACCGAACATAGCAAATCCAACCTTAACTCCAAAGCGTTAACGCACACATTACATTATGAATTTTTAATACTCACTTACGCGCGCGTTCCGCGACGGAAATTACGCCGCGAAATTTCGGCTCTTCGTGTAATTTATATAGTGTGTCGCATCAGACGTAAGCGGCTGAACGTAATTTTGGCCACGTAAATTACGCCGACGTAATTCAGCCTAGTGTGTTTAGACCTTATTATGGTTTATACGTCGTATACATTTTTTTAGAAAATCAAACGTAAATCTTAATATATATAATTCTTCTGTGAGTGTGTATGTCACTGAACTTCTCTCAAACGACCAGTCGTTTGAGAGAAGTTCAGTGACATACACCTACCCTTGAACACACACAAAAAATTTCATCAAAATCGGTCCAGACCGATACAGAATATTTAATATTAGTATGTTAAAAATGCGATAGTTTTTATAGAAATAATAATAATGACGAAACCATTGTTAATTCTTGGCGCTACTAACATGAAGATTGAAGTATTTGTAGACTTTCAGCATTATATTATCTTGGTATTCTATTCTTGGCATCGGCCATAAGCGGTCTATTATACAGAACCAATGTCATTAGAATTAAGCTCATGCAAGTACCTACTTAGACTGACTTTGACCTATATTACCACAATGGCATGAGAACAAAATTTTATTGCGACACACTATATAAATTACACGAAGAGCCGAAATTTCGCGGCGTAATTTCCGTCGCGGAACGCGCGCGTAAGTGAGTATTAAAAATTCATAATGTAATGTGTGCGTTAACGCTTTGGAGTTAAGGTTGGATTTGCTATGTTCGGTTTTGATTTTTCCGTCAACAAAACAAACATTACCGCCGAATCGCTGCCGAACTTTACGCTCGACTCCGTTCCGTCCGTATTTTGTATGCGTTTGATACGCGGCGTAAACGCGGCGGAATTTACGTCGGCGTAATTCAGCCTAGGTGTTTAGACACATAGAGAATGAAAAATCGTATAGGTGGAGATACAACCCCTTTCCATCCGCCAAGCTGTTAAGGCTAGAACCATACATAGTGTGCAGCAAGATACTTGCGCGTTGAGTTGAAACGGGTCATTATGACCCGGCGTCATCGTCAGTGTAGTATTTTCGTGACTAACTTTTATAAGTATTAAAATATTGTTTTGCCTTATTTTTTACGTTTTAAAGGAGAATATCTTTGACAAATAGCCCAGAAAGGATTTAAGAGTTGTTACAAGAGTTAGACTTTGGCGATGACGAGTCTCAGGCTGCTTTGGGCATTGAACTTGTGGACCACGTATCTAGGTAAAAGTGAAAAAAAACCTGGAACTTGCAAAAGATGTGAAGTATATTCATCTAAAAAAGACAAAAAAAACAAAGACACATGCACAGCATGTCCAATTTTTATATGCTGGTATGATTACATATTGTGATAACTGTAGTAGTTCTATAACTCTGAATGAGGAAGAAGAAGACTGATTTCTTTTTATTTTCATGTTAGTAAGTTATAATAACCTCTCTTTTAATTCATCAGTAAATTTTTTCCTTCATAGGTAAGAAAATTTTCCGAAAATATAAAATTAACGTAAACATTAAGTTTTCAAGGTTGATTTTTCATCTGCCGTGAAGAAAGCCAATAACAAAAATATTTATTACATAAAACAGTTTTTTTTTTAATTTTACGCATAATTAAAGTCCCCTTTTTAAATAAATAATAAATAAAATTATGGTAGCTAATACTTAGTTTCATTAAAATTTTATCTACAAAGTTCGAGTCAAAATGACCCGACGTCATAGTCCATGAAGTATTTTCACGTCATTGACGGCGGGTTAATAATAATCGAAGACGTAATGTGAATGAAGTGGGTAAGTAACAATTTGAAAATATTCGGTTTTTTCAAAAAATATGGATTTTATTTATACAGTGTGTAACAAAAATGAGTGATAATACTTTAGAGTTTAGGGTGTGTCCGTGTTCCTTGTAAAGAGTTCACTGTGAAAGTAGGTTTTTTCACTTTTGTATGGGCAAGGGCCCGAGCGTCACGAGTTTTCCCATACAAAACAAAAAATTGGTCTTTCAGCGCTGCTACTTTCACAGTGAACTCTCTACAAGGAACACGTACACACCCTAAAGTACTTAGTTAAATTATAAAGGAAAAATAAATTTGTCCTTATTTTATCAAATGTTACTTACCAATTTCATCCACTCATGTATTCAATCGTGACATTGTGAAATAGTTATGGCTGTTTGAATATTCATAGGTTTTACGTGAAACGCTTTCAGCCTTATCTAGGTTAATGATGAGTACTCAGTACTTACTCGTGTCACACTAAATAGTCATTCCTTCTACCTAATTATTACTTTTAAGTCTTCTTTCTTGAATACTCTACTACAGAAAAGCCATAACGGAGAGTAATTATTGTGGTAATTTATGTACGAGTATGTATCTACTAGAATCTAGATGACGCCTGCAACTCCGTTGCGCACCGAGGTGGGGCCGCAGAGGAAGAGGCAAGTAGGTATTACGGTGCGCCGCTTGCCCTATCCTCTGCGGCCGAGGTGTGGTCGGTGGCAGAGCCACAGTACTGATCTGCCACATGGCCTCCAAGTAGCAGACTCGGGGGGCGTCTGCTACAGCCCTGGTGGGGGCCGAGGAGGAGGGCGCACGTGTTGTGCGCCCATCGTGGAGTCTTCGGGCCGCCGGCGGGGTCGCAGATGTGTGTATCGTTCCTGTGGCCCCGTCAAAAGGCGGCGTGGCGGATGATGGGGGGGGGGTTTTAGTGGGTACACCGTGGTCTCATTAGCTACGGGAGTCCCACATCACCGCTCGGGTCGCCTCCTGCGCCTGGGTGGTATGCGTAATGCATTTCCCCCTCCGAAAAAAAAAAAAAAAAAAAAAAAAGGTGTTGATTCGTAATAACGGCCCGAGAAACAAAAAATATAATATGCATCACGGGCCACGGCACACAGGGGGCAGAAGGTTTTGGACTTAAAGTGCCGATAATAGTTTAAAATATTTGAGTTTATTTTTTAATTGTTTTACATTTTTAAACTATCAATGACAATTTTAGAATTACTTAGACTTGTTCTGCAATTTGATTGCCTTGAATTTTTTTTATTGCGAAACAACCGAGGAATATTTATAAACTGTAAAGTAGTATAATGGAATACTTACCTGAAACATTCAAAAAGTGTTTCAGGTATTCCATTATAGTACGAACAAGTTTTGTTTGTCAATTGGCACAGACCACAGTGGCACTGGCACGTTATCGGTCGAAAGGTAAACGCAAACAGTGATAACTGATAAGAGATATCTATCGTTTACTTTCAGCCCGAAACAAATATTTTAGTTAGTTTTATCACATAGGTTCATAAAAAGTATAGCTGGAACCAGAGACCAGACATGTGTCTTTACTTCATGATGGAACTTATAAAAGTATAGATAGAAAATAAAAAGTTTAGATCGAAAAAAATACATTCTCGGGTAGTTTTTCAGGGTACCTACTTATAGAGACTAACTAACGTTTATTTTAAGAAGACCACCGCACTCAGAAACATTTAATGATGGTTAAACTTCAATTTATAGTTACAATTTAAGGTTACAGTGTTTTCAGCAATCAGCATGTACATTAACTATCGAGTCATCGTTAGAAATAGCACAGAAAAACTGGGTAAAGCCACCGGTTAGTGACACATTAGTAGGCATTCATTTTACAGAAATTACTTATTAGCTGAAAATATCATGAAATACAAGACATTGTTTTATTATTTTATTTATTTTACAAACCTAGGCCACAGTATTAATATTGCTATACTGTGCCTAGGCATTAGGTACTACTGAAATCACAGTGCTATTTCAGTAAAGTATTTACTATTTATGTAACACCTAACAAGGTCGGTTATTTTTGATTTTCCGCATGACTATTGGCTAGCCTTATCAGTTTGCCAAGAACTAATTATATCAAATAATTAAAATAAAATAAAAAAGTCAAAATCGTATAAATTTACCTCCACTTATCAGTAAACTTGGAATCAGCTGACCCGAGAGTGTATCTCCAAATTCCTCTCGATATCACAACAAAAACATTGGGCGCGTATCAATGACATTCAATTACATAGTAGAAACAGAGGGAGACGGAGAATCGCTGGCGCGAAAGTTAGAGAGGGTCAGCCGCGGTTTGTTCCAATTTCAAATCCGCGGTCGCGCGAAAGAGCGCTCGGCGCACAAGAGTAACGGGCGGCAGCGTCCGACTCACATCGCTACCGACTTGTGACTATCCCATGCGACTCGAATATCCGACGCCGAAAGAAAGACCCTAATTATCTGTAGTCCTACTATAATATAGTACGCGCACGTAAACAGTGACGTCACTCCATTCAATCCGCCCCGCGGAACTTTCATTCAAGGCAATCGATGTGCAACACGGAACTCGTCAAGGACCGTTTTATAAGATCAAATTAGATACTGTTTATTGATGAAAATATTATATTCTTTATGATTAGCCTGGGTTAGTCTGATTGATATACATCAATGCCATTTTTATAGAAACTACAAAAAGACGTGTGAAATAAAAATTAGAAACAATATCCGTGAAAAAACTTAAATGAGTCTGTATCTCGCTTTTGTACTCCATTTTATTCCATTATTTACTATAGTACAATGATATTATAATCATTACTCACTAATATTTCTTGGCTCAGACTGACCCTTCCAAGCTCGAAGGACCATTTTTAAAAGTCTACATGAGCATATTATTTATACGTAAGTCCGTACGTTTTTACATAAGTACCATCGAGGAAATTGATTCCTAGGCAGTTGACGGACCTACGTCATGTGGTCGGCTTATGTCAACTTCAATGTAAGCAGTGATCGGTTGAATAGGTTTGACTTAACGCGACCAAATTACTTAGGTCCACCATCTGCTTAGGAATCAACTTCTCTGATAGTACATCTTTGATAGTATAGTATCATGGTAAGAATCTAGGTAAACGTTTTTACCATCAATTTAGCCACGAGCTAACGGTAGTCTCTGCAGCACATAGACTTCCCCCATCACCGCTAACTACCGCAACCGCATCACTTCACCAAAAATTCTGAAAAACAAAAAAAAACATTTTACCTTATCAGAATAATTTTATCAGCCCTGCATTCGTCGATAAGATAATCTGACAAAATTGATAATATGCCTGTTATTAAGTGATAACTGATAAGTATTGTTAATAAATTTGGTTTTATTATCTAGGTTGGTTGGGCCATGCAAAGTTATCTCTTTATTTGACCTATTTCTTCCTAAATCAATGGCTAAGTTTTCTGCTGTGCGACAACCCCTCTTACTAAAATTAATTAAGATTTAGTTTCCCAACCTATATTAACTATACTATACTTTATAATGTACAAACTACATATTATTGATATTATGTACATTTTTTCTACGATAGTCCATTTGATAAGAAAACAGATATAGCGTCAAACAGCTCGCACAGCTGATAGCACTGTGTTGATATTTTATCGATTACATTTACATTAAAGTGCTTTATTTGTAATAACTAATATAATAATATGAAAGCGTGGATTTAATTATAACAACCCCGTCAACGGCTACTTGAAAAAAATATATAGCATCTCATTTACGACTTCGCTATATGACTTTTAGTCAAGACGTTAAACATTACATTCAACGTCATGACGAGTTGTCCTTCAGTCATTAAATGAATGCGCTAGTCATTCGATCGAATCGCAGATTAAACCAGATGACTGCGATTCTATGTATAGACAACTAGCGATATTGTGTCTCGTTTTGCCACGATCGATGGGTTAAAACTTAAAAAATAAGTGTTTATTTTGGTAGTATCACCCTAAGGTTAATTCCCCAAGTGATAAGCTGACTAAAATACAGCATAGAATATTTTTTTTCGATTGTAGATTTGATTTTTACAAAAAAAAGTAGGAGCCAAAAATATAACTTTCAATGTTCCAGATTTCCGGTCCATTCATAACATAAACTGTTTCATTTCAGTAACATTAGGTTATAAGCAATAGGCTAACAGACATTAGAACTTTATTGGCTATGCCGGCCAGGGTCCATACAAAAATGCCCATCATTCTTTAAATAAAACGCCTATAATAAAGTTTTGCTAAATTACTAAAAGCCACATTTTGCAACATAAAAAATTTAGGTGGAGCATGTATTCTAATTAGAACCGAACTTTGTAATTATAAATCTGGTTGAACTATAATATGTATTCTGTGGTCTGGTTAAACCTTTAGGTACGCTTTATAAAAATAACTTTCAAAAATTTCATCAGAATATAAAATACAAGAAGTACACAGAAAACAATGCGAGTGGTTTCCTTGTTACAATAAATTTGACTATTTTGCGTTTGTTTAATGCAATGGTTAACGTTTAGTGAATAATAACAAACATTCTAGTATTGGGTACGGTTTTTATTTAAATACGCATTAAAAATATAGATTCTACCAAAAAAGTATAATAAAATAAACAAAGAAACTTATTACAAGCCTTTCTGCTTATGTAGGGCGCGTAGGACGGCGCGTAATTTTCCCATGTTCTCTTTACGGTTAGTTCCTACTGTTTCCGCTAGATGGCGTTGAGTGTTCCATGTTTAAAAATAACTTTATTCCGAGTAGTATCGCCGCTGGCACGTTGCGCGTTGTCATTATCAAGAAGTCAACTCACTGACCTTGGGGGCTAAGGCGAAACGGTTTTGAGCTCGGTTACGCGTTTCATATAACGAGTCGCACGGCCAATAGAATATTATTCGTTTCCATCGCACACATTTTGAAAATATATTTCTTTTATTATATTGCATTAACATATTTTTACGATTCGCAGAAAAGAATATTTATAGTAGGTACTTATTTTATATAGGAGTATTGCTCAATTTCAGACGATAATAAATATTGTAAATAAAAAAATCTTATATACTGCGCCTATGCGGCCTATGCGCCAACAACTGGTAATTTACCCTAATTAAAAAAGGGGTTAAGTACGTTTTAATTCTTAAGAATTCTTTTTCTTAAAATACCTACCTGTTAAAATACAGAATAAATACGTATTTATTCTATAGTTATTAATTAATTGTCTCCTCAATTAAATTGTAGGCTTTATAATAATATAATTACGGAGATACAATAATACATAATTAGTTTTAATATTTATTTTAAAGCATGCACCGTAAGGTGCCAGCTATAATAATTCTCCTAAAATGAATCATAATAAATAAAAAACCTTAGACATTAATTACGTGTAAAAAAAATCGCATTTTTTTTACAAATTTTAAACGCGGCAAAAACTTACAACGTTCTGTATTTTAATAGGATCCCGACTGCACGCTGCGCCGCATAAAGTCCCTTTACGTATACCCCAACCCTACGCTCCTGGCCCTTTATACTTTTTGTGAGCGAACCCTCCGACCGACGCGACGTCAGTTTATTTCTTTTGGGGCCGTTTTTATACCCAACTGTCAGTAGAGAATTATAAATACCGGCCAGGAGCGATGTTGTTTGTCGAGTGAGGTTCCGCTGTACTTTGTTTAATATTTTGTTAGCTGTAACCACATAGTATTCAGCACTAGAGCGCGCCCATGGCGCGGGTAATGCTAAAACCGGAACTGTCAATATGATTATAACTTATAACATTCATTCAACTCATTAATAAAAATATATACGGTACAAAACTTGGAACAAATTAACATTATGTGAAACTTAAGGAGCGCTTTTTTGCTTATTAATTTATTGACAAGAATATGTAGTAAATTAAGTTTTACAACTAGATGCTGCATATTTTATACTTTATGCAAAGCAGACGGCGGAATAAACCTTTTTTGTTTTGATTTCAATTTGAAGACATTCATGAACCACAATTTTTGTTAAATGGCAACGTTATATTTTTTTATTCGCAGTAAAAAAAAAACGAAAAAAGTACCTAGCATTAATTTCTTTTTAACCGACTTCAAAAAACGAGGAGGTTATATGTTCGCTGTGGATATATATTTTAAATTTTTTATTTTTGTATGTTCAAACGATTACCTACTCCGCCGTTTGTGAACCGATTTTCGAAATTTTTGTTTTGTTGTATTAGGTTTCACTCCAATTTGGTACCATGTTCACAAAAGTGGTGACCTGATGATGGGATCCATGAGTAATCGAGGGAACTCCTCGAAATTTATATGGAAACATTAGTGATTTTGGTTTTATGAGAAGCATCCTAAGCATATGCTACCAAAACGCAAGATTTTGCACCTAGGTATACTATGGTTCCGAAGATACTAAGAGAACTCCGGATTCCTTATAGATACAAGTTTGGGAGTTTAGGCGCTGTTTTAAGAACTGAAAGCATATTATGCTACTATGCAAATTGCATTCATCATCATCATCATCATTACCGAGTCAGGATCACCAATGTCACCAAATTCAACCTTATCTCCAGAGCATAAGGCACACATTTGATATTACTTCTGAGAAATTACAGTTGCTTCGATCATGTCATGCCCGCTGTATGCCCGATTTATTATCATATTTTATTTTATTTCTCACAGGTAATGACTGTTATTGACGTTTATTATTGTTATTTTTCTGTTCTACACTGTCCAACGGCGGGACTAGTACTGAAAGACGCGAGAGTGTACAGTAGTGCGCTCGTTTTCCTCGCGAGACCCTTTGTCTCGGGCGCAAAATACCGACAACGGACCGAGAGGGTCCGAGACAGGCGAGACGAGGCGAGCGCACCCATTTACACTCTCGCACTCGGGCCGTCTCGCGGTGTCTCGGCGAGAGTGTACAGCCGGCTTAACATTCTGTCTCACTTCGCCGAGATATTCTGTAAAACAACCTAATTTCAACCTTTTGCATTGCGTTTAGCGTTCATAGTACAATAACTGTCGTCTGCCGGGTACCGTACCTACTATACAGTGCGAGGCGTTCCGCGTGTGCGACAAGTCGAGCGAGAACCTTATTGAAACTAGTCCGGTGACCGGCTACATTAGCACGTCACACGTGTTCACTTCGATTTTTTTAAAATGTATTGTTTATAAAATTATCTGCAGGCTGCAGCTGATATTATATTTTGTAAGTGTGACTGTAATAAGATACCTACGTAGAATAATATTATACAGGTTTATTATTCTACGTATAGTACGCGATGGCTTACTAGGTAACTAAAAAGAGTGAAATTATTATTTTTAACAAAAAATTAAAGCCGACTTCCAAGGTAAAAACAATAATAGCATCCTTATAATATGAACTAAAAAGTATTAAATAATTATTCCTATCTAATAGTTATTAATAGATGTCCGAATTTATACATATAATATAACACCACAACACCGGTTTCCTGCACGATACTTATTATTTGTTGCTAATACCTAGTTTGTATCCTTCGATCGTGGATTCTTGGAAATCTATTGTTATTCTATTGTGTCTCGCTCACCGGTGAGCTTGTAACAAGATACGTAGAATAATATTATACAGGTGTATTATTCTACGTACATAGTAGGTACGCGATAGTTTACTACTGATACTGATTGAGGAGCTCAGCAACCAGCATATTGGTTGCCATGTAGAAGGAGTATGTTTCAATAACATAAATTATGCGGACGACATGGTCTTGCTGAGTGCCTCAGTCTGTGATCTCAAAAAGCTACTTGATATTTGTGAGCGTTACGCAGCGGAGCATGGGCTGATATACAATAGTAAAAAGAGTCAGTACATGGTCTTTCACAGTGGAACCAGAAAGGTGGATACAGTACCGACTATTTTACTAAATGGTGTTCCTTTGGTTAGAGTAGAGGGGTTTAAATATCTAAGACACATTGTGACGTCCACTTTGAAAGACGACACTGATATCGAAAGGGAGCGAAGGGCGCTGGCCGTTAGGGCAAAATTGGTTGTCAGGAGGTTTGCAAGATGCTCGTTAGAAGTAAAAATGACGTTGTTTAGAGCTTTTTGTACATCCTTCTACACTTGCAGCCTCTGGGCAGCATATACGCAAGGGCCTACAGCGCCCTTCGCATCTAATATAATAACGCGTTCAGGATGCTGTTGGGGCTCCCCCGATGGTGCAGCGCTTCGGCGATGTTCGCGTGCGCACGAGTGGACTGTTTCTTTGCCACAATGCGCAGGCCAACATCGTCGCTGGTGCGGCACATGCAGCGGGGGAGCTCCAACGGCATGCTGGCCGCGCTCTGTGAACGCCCTGATAACCCGTATACCGGTCACTGCTGTCGCTTGCATGCAAAATACAGGCCAAAATAATTATTATTTTAATATAATTTATGTAATTATGTAAGTATGTTTTTTCAACAAATGTGACTTTTGTTTGTAATTTTTTGATCTTGTACGGATATGAGTCTGGATACTTGAAATAAATGATTATTATTATTATTATTTTAGTACTAGGTAACTAAAAACTAAAAAGAGTGAAATTATTATTTTTAACAAAAAATTAAAACCGACTTCCAAGGTAAAAACAAAAATTACATCCTTATAATAATAAATGAATATTTTTGGACCTTGCTAAGGCCTTCGATACGGTCTCTGTCCCGATATTACTAAGAAAATTGGAATGCATGGGAATTAGGGATCTACAGTTAAGGCTCTTTAAAAGCTACTTATCTAAAAGAACACAGTGTGTACAAATTGAGAATCTGAAAAGCGAAGATCTGGCAATTCACTTCGGAGTTCCCCAGGGTAGTATATTGGGCCCCACACTGTTCCTGGTATATATTAATGACCTGTGTCAATTAGCTATACCACATGCAAAAATTATAACCTTTGCCGATGACACAGTTTTACTCTTTAGCGGTAAGGATTGGACTGATGTTTACACACATGCACAAAATGGTTTTAATATGGTTACTGAATGGCTACGATTAAACGTCCTAACTTTAAATTCAAGCAAAACTAAACACATTATTTTCTCATTAAGAAATGGGAATAATAATAACATGAACTATAATATAATATCCCATGAATGCTTAGAGTACAGTAACAGAGGCTGTGTATGTGCAAAAATTGAGAAGACCGACTCAATAAAATATCTAGGAATAGTAATTGACAATAATCTATCTTTCCGTGAACATATAAATTGTTTAGCAGCAAGAACACGCAAACTAATGTGTATGATCAAAAACCTTCGTCATGTTGCCTCCAAAGTGCTTGTAAGATCCGTTTATCTTGCGCTGGTCCAGTCACAGCTGAGCTATTGTATTTCTGCCTGGGGAGGTGCTACAAAGAACCATATGCTAAAACTCGAAAGAGCTCAAAGAGCAGTACTAAAAGTAGGCTTTTCCCTTTCCTTCTTCCACCCAACTAAAGAGGTTTATAAAACAAGTAAAGTACTTACCGTTCGTCAGCTTTATGTCCTCCAGTCTATACTCAAACAACACTGCTTATCTACCTTTGATCCTAACATAATAGAAAAGCGGCGCAGAAAAGATAGAGTTTTTAATTTACCACAATGCAATACCTCTTTCGCCCAACGCTTCTTCGATTATCAGGGTTGTCGTTTATATAATAAAATTAATAAGTGCTTAAAAATTTACTCCTTGACAAAACACAAATGTAAGACGGTAGTGAGTCAATGGCTACAAAATTTGGAATACGGTCCTACCGAAAACTTACTTCACTAAAATTACTGAATCAATCCATCCACTTACAGACCCTCGCACTGATTTATGCACATGCTGACATACACAGGCACGCACACACACCACTCACAAACACACACACACACACACACTCACACACACAAACACTCACATGCACACATCACATACGCACAGGCTTTAAAGGGCATTTATTTTAATTTTTTATTTTATTTTTTTTATTCCTTAGATTTACTTTAAATTTATTGAAAATAGATACCTATGTCTTTTTATATTTAAATAATATGTATCTTCTCATAATGCTGTATCATGAAAATATGATTTGTAAATCGGAATCCAACCTAAATAATTATAATGTTCCTTGGGGTAAGGACCTGGTGATCTGTAACACAGGCATGACCTATAATGGACACCAGCTCCTTACAATCTCACCTGTCTGTAAAAATTCTGTTATGTACCTATATCTTAAACCTGTATTGTGAGGAGAAATAAAGATTATTATTATTATTATTAACTAAAAAGTATTAAATAATTTTTCCTATCTAATAGTGCCTTTTTCCGAATTTGGCTAAAACGCAACTATTTCTGTACTCAATCTTCATCATTTTGAAGTCGGTACCAGATGAATCTTCAGTTCTCTGACAGAATATTTGAAACTTTTGGAACTGGCACCGACTTCAAAATTATGAAGATTGAGTAAGTACAGAAATAGTTGAGTTTTAGCCGAATTCGGAAAAAGGCACTATTAGATAGGAAAAATTATTTAATACTTTATAGTTCATATTATAAGGATGTAATTTTTGTTATTACCTTGGAAGTCGGTTTTAATTTTTTGTTAAAAATAATAATTTAAGGATTCTATTAATAGCTAGGACGAATGCCAAGTAAAAGGGGTTCATAATGTAAAGTTTGTGACTAGAATAATAAGAAGCTATTTAGAATATTTTACTGGTGATGATGGGAAAATCGCCTTTTAATATCGAGGAGGTAATTTTGTAATTGAAGACATGAGTGGAAGAACCAGGTAAGTAACAGTAAAAAATTGCCTCCTTATTTGCAAAAAAAATGTAGGCTTTAGAGCCAGACAAATACTTAATTTAAATAAAAAAAACTGGATTTTATGTGTAGCCAGATATATAAGACAGATGATGAAGTAGATAAGTTACAAGGTTTGTTCAAATTATAAGGGGAAAAATGAATAATTGTCCTTGTATTATAAAATGTTAGTTATGTAGTTCTTCCTCTCACGTCTTCATTTTAATAGTGGTATAACTTGCGCCAATCTGAAAATAGGTGTATCTAGATTAATTTTTATGCCGAATTTATACTCAGTTCTTTTGGGCCGGGAATTAGGCAGCGCGAGAATGTAAATAATTATGTCACCCGCGCTGCCACTCGTCATACCGCTGCCGCTGCCTGACGCGGCAAGTGAGTAAAAGGGCTGAGTCTTAGATTAATGATTGGTCTTCGCGCGCGGCGCTACAAGACCAATCATTAATCTAAGGGTTAAGTGTAAACAGTAAATACTCGCGTCGTTACTGCCGCAGAAGTATTCAGGGAAATATTTCCGATAGCGGTAGGCATTGGCCGAATGTAAATAACACATAAGAGGGCCTAACCTAACCCAAGTTAGGTTACTCTCTCAGTCGTTGAGGGAGTCCTGTGTTAGACAGATCCAAGATATACCTCCGTATACGGCTGAAGGCAAACCGCAGGTGGTTTTAGTGGGTAAGAGTCCCACATACCCTCGGGGTGCTTCAGCTTAACTGAGGCACATCCCCAACCCGGGGCACCGATAAAGGATTTCCCCTGCGCATCAAAAAAAAAAAACAAAAAAAAGGTTACACTCCCGGATGCGATAGTAGGTAAGTAAAACCTGATTTTTTAAACCCTATAATCTTAAAGGATATTGGTGTATAATAATCATTATTCATGCCTACCAAGCCCCCCCGGGAATTACGCCTATTATTCTAGGCTAAAGCTAATTATTTATTAATAAATAGCAATAAGACATTGCCTATGGTAGAGAGAGCGACAAGTCACAAGTACCTTTTAGATTTGCTTTGTGCAAATCGCTAGGTGCGGACTGGCAACAGCAATTGGCTGGCATCAGACGATCCATCTGCTATAAATCAACGTTAAAACCTTGAAACTGTGTGCGATTGCTTGTGCTAATCTATTTCTGCAGAACCTGTTATGATTTTTTTATTTATCCTGAGATATTATATTATTTTGAATTTGGTTCAAAATGGCATTAATCATAGGTACCATAGACCAAGGAAAATATGTCTGGTCTCTGATCATACTAATGTCATAAATACAAAAGTGTGTTGTAATGTCTTTTCCTATTGATGAAAACCGCTGAACTGACTTAAGATGTTTTTACGTCCTTCCCGAGAAAGGATGTGGAGAGTTTCACTTTTTACTAATATAATAATTTTTACTTAGATCTTAGACTAATCATTCATCTGAGTATTTTATTAAAACTTAAAAAGATTTCCGACTTCAAAATTGTACGTAATTGACATTAAAATTGCCTTATCTCAAAAACTACTGAACCGATTTTGATGATAGTTTTAGTGTTCCCTAAGTTGAACAATCCTTAGTGCAACAAAAAAGGAATTATTTGAATCGGACTTGTAGTTCCGGATATATAAAAACACAAACATAAAAACATACATAATACATAAGTACATACACTTTTGAAATTTGGCACATTTGTTCAGAAGCTGTTATCGATTAACATAATATACAAAAACTGGACAGTTCTGGAAATATTATAATATACGCGTCGAGTTGATAACCTCCTGTTTTTGAAGTCGCTTAAAAAGTACTTAATAAGCACATAACATTATTTACTTTATATTGCTAAAAATAATAATATAACTGGGTAATAAAAGCTACTATCAGGTCGTAGTTTAGGCAGTAAAAGCTAAACTATTCGGGCAATATAATGGAACTCACGAGTTCACGACTCCCAGGGCATAAAAGTTAAAACCGACGATAATGACGCCAAAGAAACTACTCTGCATATGCATGAATGTTCTTTTCTAATTTACCTGCCAGTATTTCTAATAGTTTTTGCTAACAGAGGTTTTGTGTAAGTCGAGAATTGGTCAGTTTTAACAAGACCATATTCTTTTGTTTAGCAGGTACAATTTGGCCGTCTGCATTTTTGTATCAATTTCGTAGGAAAGTTGAAACTAAGCGATAAGAACAAAATGAGTATTCTTAAGAGTACATACTTAATATTTAAAAAAAAATAATAGATATTTTTTATATAAAAACTAGCTGTCCCGGGAAACGTTGTTTTGCCATATAAATAATTTTTGGGTTTTTTGGTATGAAAAATAGATGTTGGCCGATTCTCAGACCTACTGAATATGCATATAAAATTTTATAAAGATCGGTCAAGCCCTTTCGGAGGAGTACAGTAACTAACATTGTGACAGGGAAATTTTATATATAAGATAATAGCTAAGTAAATAAAAAATATTAGAATTATAAACTTTAACACGTTATTTTTTTCTGATCCCGTTAATTATTTTTTTATTCAATAGATACAGAAAAAATTCGTAGCCTAATTTTTTTTGTTCTTTCATTCTCTCTCTCTCTCTTATTGAAGGTACAGTTTCAAAGCTAGTATCGCAATCAGAAAGTACGGCCGACGATAAGACCTCGGGCCTCGGTAAGTAGGTCAGTGAGGCTCCAGTGAGTCAGCCCGCTACAGACTTCAGATGGGTTTCCCTAGCGAACTGTGCCCTGATTCTACAAGAACATTATAAGAGCTTCTTTCCTTGTTCGATCCAGTTTTTCTTTCGAAGAGAAAAAAGAAATCTCGTTTTAAGCTATATGCATTATTGTGTTGAAATAGTAGAATCCGGGTAGATAGCACGAGTGTCGAGTTATGACTGCCTGTTGCTGTTTTTGCTATTTTCAACTTTGTTGTATTAGCCCAAGGTTTGTTTTTCAGCGCTCTAAATTTTCTTTGGCCGACCAGATACTAGACTTTCGTAATTATTGTACCAGACTAACTTAGATAATATTATGACAAAATATACATGTTTAGCTAGAAATAATATTATGAGTCCACAAAATGAGCCTAGGTATACAATTAATATTACTATTACGGACAGTAAACAATAATTAATATAAATTAAATGATGATCTACTTGTATAGCTATGTTATAAAACAACCTAAAATTTGGCATCATTAACACGTTCAGTGCGGTACAAGTCTATCTCAAGGAGCCACATTTTTTTCTTTATTTTTGCATACAAGCAATTTTATTAACGTACCTAAGTTAGTTTGACGTAAGTACATTTTAAAAATTAAAAAAGGTTTCCTGCTAATATCTGTTGTATAGGTAAGTACTTATTTCTAGAAAAAGCTGTAATTATTATTGCTACTTTAAAATATAATTATCTACACACTGGAATGGAACACTGTAAACATGTTATTATTATAAGCACACTGTTTATCTGGGTCGTTTATGTAGATGTTTTTATTTTTGCAGCGTTAGTGGAATCTGTGTAGTTATTGTCATTGTTATAACATCGTTTTTTCGTCGACAATTTACTAAAAATGTCTACTATTGTGTATGAAATTTTACGAACATGTCGTGGAACTGGAATGTGTTGAAACTGGAAAATATTATGGAAATTGTAATGAAGTATTTCTTGGCTCGAAGACGTAGGCAGGGCCGGATTTCGGAGAAGGTTGGACTGGAAAAAATAAGTGGGTTTTTTGTTATGAAGTACTTATTATTATAGTTCTGCCTTTTATGTATTACGTTTTATCATGTTGTGGTAGACCAAAAATCTATCAAGTCAAGTGACTAAAAGTCATTTTTTCACATAATATTATATTATTATACAGCTTCGAAGGATTAACTCTGATACTTTTAAAAAATAATGATTTATAGAAATTACCTTAAAAATACGATCGGACTTAATATATATAAATACTCGAAAAAATATTTAGACTTGACCATTTAGAAATAAAAAGTGGTTAAATAATAATGTAAGAATGGGGTTTAATTTTTTAAATATTTTTTCATAAGCTGGATTCTAGTGTAGTTGAGACTAGAGAGCCTAAATAAACAGTAAGAAGAATGAAGGAAATATCATGTAGAATACGCCAAGAAGATAGCATCTTAAAATTCAAGAGAATCATTTTAAAAATGAAAAATGAACATCCGACAAAAAATCTTGAAGCAACATAAAGCGAACGATTCGCAACCGCTCCGATAAAATCTTTAAGTCGCCAGTTATATTATAAAATTAAAAAGAGGGAGCAAAAACACGTGGCAATCTATCAAAACAACAAAGCCGATTGGTGTGGTGACGTTCCACCCCGGTGATATGTACGTACAACCTAAATGCCTTATGTACACGGCTAGTTACTACTTCATGACTACTCCGAGCTCAGTGTGTACTGCATTGCAACGGAAAATATGCGTGTTTACCAAAGTCGTTTCGGTACAACGGTGCCGTGTGTTGCGTCACGTCGAGGAAATTGATAGTGCGAGGTCGACGTGACTAACATACTTGTGATCTAGCTTTCGTTTTGTGATTAAATACGATTATTCCGATTAAATATACGTGCAAAAGTGTCGTTTTCCACCATGGATTATATTTTATGCGACGTCGATATCCCCCGAGGAAGCCGAATTATAGCACGACGCCCCTTCGTGAGACGCGTCCTGTATAACCTTGCTATGTTGTGTGAGTATATTTTTTGTTCTGTCATCGCGTTTTGTGACGCAATTTACTCGATGAGACTACTATACGATCGTATAAAATCATATTTTGAGGCATATTTCGTGTCATTTTGCTAGTATTTAGCCTCAATTAGTCCGTATAATAGCAAAAATATCGTGTAAAATCACATTATTGAACGTCACAGTATGGGCTCGCACAAGATGGCGGCGTGGGGAGGGGCGAGGGCGCCCAGTTGGCCAGGTGCTGCCGCCGCGTCGAGTTCGGCGCTATAGCTAACTAAATAGGTACGCAGCGCAGTGTTGTACATTTAGAACGCTCACAATGGCCACCGCGAAAGACACGTCTGCTTTCCTTCTCGAGGCAGATGCGACACAGTTCGACAGTGTTTTGAAGTTGTATCCGCAAGCTATGAAATTAAAGGCCGAACAGAAAACAAAGAGACCCGAGGAGCTGCTCAAGTTGGATAATTGGTAAGTGCGACGTCGGGGAGAAAATGCGGCCGTGGCGAGTGGCGTGTCAATGAACTTGTATTGTGTGTGTATCCGTGCAAACTGATTTGATAGCTACCTCCCTCGCGGACTGCATCTCTAGTCCACGAACGGCTCATTAAAATCACTGCGTCACGTGGGATCGATGTCAAATTGACACTATCGTTTTTCCTGAAGCCAGTGTGGGGTAAAATATCGCCGCGCTTAGGCGTTCTAAAATGGCTGTCCCCGCATATCGGAGCTCGTAATATTACTTTATAAAGCTCAATTTTTGATGTTCACGTTTCTGTTCTATTGTAGCAGCATGCCTCGACATATGCCAGCCCTGTTCGCGATATTAAATTACTTATGTTTAGTTAATACAATGCTTTGTTAAGTAAAGTCACATCCGTTAAAATGGTGACTTGCCATTTGGCACAATGGTTAACTTTGTTTTTATTTTTCAAAAAAAAATATATTGACAGTTGTCATTATTTTTTATTGATTTGAAATTCATAAAAAATATTATATAATTTTATTAAATATACATATAACATTTCCCTAACTTCCTATTTAATTTAAATAATTAAGTCTGGTGCAATTACTCAGAAGAGTCGCCAAGTTTTAATTCAAAAACATTTTGATTTGGATGAAGAAAAAAGTTAACTGTAACACTTTTTTTCTTCATCCATTGAATATTTTAATTATTTTTTAATTGATGTTAAATTTTTTATATTTATTAAGTAATAAATTTGCTAAATTTATTAATTTAAATAATAAACTGTCATAAAAATGCTATTTCAAAATATGAATTATGAAGTATGATTCAGTGCTTTATTTTAGTTTTATAATGAATCAAATTATTTTTATAGTAAAATAATATTGTTACCTAGGTACTAGAAAATTAAAAGATTTTTTTTTGTTTAAAATACTTATTATTAAAACTTTTTTAAAACCACTGTAAATTTTTTATGTCTTCACGTTTGAAAGTTAACTTAGTTTTAAATAAATAAGTAAGCATCAAAATTGAAAAAAAGTTAACAAACAGACTTACTTTACAACAATACAAAATAACTGTATAATATTATAAAAGTTTGAGCATTTTTATTGTTATATTACCTACATATTTATTTTTATACATAATAATGTAAGTATAAAAATAAATAATACAACAAAAAAAAGTTATTACTTGTATAAAAATAGCATTTAAGGGAAGAGACCTAATGGCAGACACTATAAGGAAACATGAAACATTTGAATGTTATAAAATATATATTTATGAATATAAAGGATTGATAACTTCCTCCATGTCTTCAGTAACTCTTACAAAATAAAACTATTATAATTATTCTCTGACAAATCAATTAAAAATATATATTATTGGTCTTTTTGTAAACTTAGTCATAAGTACTAATAGATGACACACAAAAAACGAACATCACTAATAGTAGACACCAATATGAACTAATAGTTGACATAGAACTTTACATTACATTTTACATTTTTCCTATTATTAGGTCTTTATTTGCCATTTTTCAAAAGATTTCATTTACTTCATGATAGTAACTACATGCATCAGAAATATTATCCAGGTTGTCTCCAGATTCTATTCATTCTTCTTCCATGCTGAAACTATCTTTCCTTTTATTTTTCATATTTTTAAAGTGAAAACTTCTTTAGCGGCGTTGAGCACTTAATTTGTGGGATGGGTAAAAACTGTGAAACTCGCGTCAGATTCTCGTGCTGATCGAAAAACCTTGGAAAAACCGTAAGACGGTTGGAGATGGAGAGTAGTGTTTTGTGTCGAACTCGAACTCGAGCTCGAATTCGAACTTGAACTCGAACTCGAATTGATTGTAAGGGTTTCGATGAATTAAAAAAATCGATTTTTTAAAAATCGATTTTCATAAAAAATGGGTTAAAATTTAATCGATTATAAGGGTTTCGATTAATTAAAAAAATCGATTTTTTAATAATCGATTTTCATAAAAATGGGTTAAAAATTTAATCGATTGTAAGGGTTTCGATTAATTAAAAAAATCGATTTTTTAATAATCGCTTTTCATAAAAATGGGTCAAAAATTTAATCGATTGTAAGGGTTTCGATTAATTTAAAAAATCGATTTTGTAATAATCGATTTTCATAAAAATGGGTTAAAAATTTAATCGATTGTAAGGGTTTCGATTAATTTTAAAAAATCGATTTTTTTGAAATCGTTTTTCATAAAAAATGGGTTAAACATTTAATCGATCGTAAGGGTTTCGATTAATTTAAAAAATCGATTTTTTTAATAATCGATTTTCATAAAAAATGGGTTAAAAAAATTGCACAACGTTAATAATCAAGTTTTCACTTCTGCCGGCACTCCCGGAGTGCAACCCGTCTTTTTTTTCCTAGCAAATTTATTTTCAGTCTTTAGTCTCCATGCTTCTTTTGCCTCTTCTTTTTTCTTCTTTCTTTTCTCAGCTCTCCTTTTTCTTTTTTTTACTGCTAAAAAACTAAAGCAATCGATTTTTAGATCAGTACAAGGTCTAATATTAGACACCATGTCCATTTTTAGGTGCAGTAGTTCTAAGTTCTTAGATTGTTAATAGAATTATATTTTCAGAGAATAGTGATGATTTTTGCAGTAGAATAAAGTACAAAATAACTTTAGTATGTATTGCAAAACTCAAAGATGAGATCCATGTCATCTATTAGGTTTTTTACATTTTCAAGAACTAATAGTAGACACTCTTTATATTGTTAGGGAAAATTGATAAAAAATCTTAAATAAACATTAATTAGTGTATACAACATGACCATTAACCGATTCATGGCCAATGCCGCGCCCAGCGCGTCATTCAAAAAGTTTTAGTGAGGCCGATGACGCGCCAGACGCGGCATATAAGAATTGTTAAAAAACACGTTAAAACTAATTTATTATACTGTAATTACAATTCCCTTGTCTAAATATACATGTTGAACTCAATTTTATGCGTGGCCGTTTATTTTAGAATTAAAGGCTACTAGTCAGAGATCGTCAATCATTGGTTCACTCGAAGAATCCTTACTTTTCTGCGATTAGCGTATTTATGAAAAAATTTTTTCTTATTAACACTCATCTTCATCAGCGTCAGTAATTTAGCTTCGATGCTACTGTCTGTTGAGTTATTTTTTGCGTCATGACAAATACGAGAACTTTCAATTACTTAATGTCCTTTTCAATGTAAAGTTTTGCAATATTGAGTGACTATATTCTGGAAAACTTTCATTCTCCTTATTGTCGTTTTCCAGGCAATTTTCATTTGAGTATGTTTGTAAATCGTGGCTGGCTATATTCAGGAAAGTCATTATATTCCTGCTGATTATCCAAAACAAACGTATTTCATTTGTTTAAATAAACGATTTTCTGAGAGCTCTTAAGTTTTAATACAAATTTATATTGTCATAGCTACACAACTACTGTAAGTTATTTATTCTTCAACTAAAATAGATGAAGTTGCTAGTCATAATAAATCCCACAACCTTTACGGAAAAACTATCATGCCTATTGATTTGTGCTTTAACATGTAATTAGGGTTCTAACTTCCGTACCCAAAAGATAAAAACGGGACCCTATTACTAAGGCTGGCCTCACACAGCCGGAACGTCTCTCTGAATAATTCATAATCGGAAATTCATAATCTAAATTTCGGCACCTTGCCTCACACACATCTTTGAAAATAAGATTGATCAGTAGTCTCATGATTCCTGGTACATATTTAAACGTCTTTATGGAAGAAGAATTAATACTAATAAATATTATTTTTCTTTTAATTTCGTTTTCACTTAATGTTTCCCAATATTTTGGAATTAAACTTTTAAGAATTTCCAACCACGCTATGTTTTTTTCCCTGTCATGGTAATCCTCAATGGATGTGTCCTATATTTCAATGCTTAAGATTAAATTTTCCGTGTCAGACATCACGCCAGCAGGTCACAACACGTCCAAGGGTTAGCTTCTTGCAGTGTCAACTGAAATAATTCATAATCTGATTCCAGTATGTGTGTGCCGCTCTATTAAAATGTATGGGAATACGCGCGTTATGAAATCATAATTTTAAATTTATCGATCCGGAATTCAGAACGCTCGTCAGTATCATTCTTACAGATCGATCTGAGAAACATAATCTGAAAAAAATCTGAATGTGTACGTGGAGCATACTTACTGATATTGTATGGAATTCCAGTCTTTCTGAATTAATAATATGAATTCAGAAAGACATTCCGGCTGTGTGAGGCCAGCCTAAGACTTCGTTGTCTGTCCGTCTGTCTGTCTGTCTGTCTGTCTGTCTCCAGGCCGCAACTCAAGAATGGTAATAGAATTGAAATTTTCGCGGATTATGAATATCTGTTGCCGCTATAATAACAAATACTAAAAACAAAATAAAATTAAATAAATAAAATAAAAAATGAAGGGTGGCTCCCATAAAAAAACATAATTTTCGGCATAATTTTGCTCTATAATGGTACGGAACCCTTCGTGCGCGAGTCCGTGTTATATGTGTTATCATCAGTCAGTCAAGGTGTGACGACGTGAGCCCTCACAAAGCTCGGCTTTTAGTAACCAGCACTAATTAAAATCATTAATACCTACATACTCGTATGAGCAAAATTTGTGCCAAAGGTTGACGACTACTTACACATTTTGTTAACAGTATGAATTACTACTTTTATACGCCATATCAGCTTTGAATTACAACTAATACGAACACTGCACACAAAATTTATCTTTTCCCTCTCTGATTTACGCTTTTTACAATAAAATATGCATAAAACACAACCAGTGGCCAATGCCGCACGTGGCGCGTCATCGTTTAGCAGGGCCGATGACGCTTATGGTGCGTCATCGAACAAAGTACTTGGCCTGTCGTAAGAATTTGTTGAAATGAAGGTGGCAACGAATCGGTTAATCCAATGAAATCAATAGAAATTACAAAAAATCAAATAAATGTATTCAAAACTTACGTACAAAATTACGCCTTCCTTAACCTATTTGCTAAGAAATTGCCGAGCGCGTGTTGACGCGGTCATATTATTTACGAAAACTGATCCCATTTTAAAATTTTGTTCCCGAAGGCGTCTCTAATATGTTTTTTCAATTCAACAGATAGCTTGAGAAGCTTATAAAATTTACAGTGGTGAAATACAATTAGAGTAATTCTTATTTTTATGGTATTTTTGTCATAAGTGTCATCTATTAGTTCAGTGTCTACCATTAGGTACTTTCCCGTATTTTTATACAAGTGATAACAATTATTTTATACAAAATAAAAAAAAGTTATTACTTACTATAAAGTGTCATATTTTTTTTTCAGGTACCAGAATGAATTGCCAAAGAAAATCAAATCACGAGGGAAAGATGCTCACATGATACATGAAGAATTAGTTCAGCTTATGAAATGGAAACAATCTGTAAGTATTAATGCCTATTCAATAAATATTATGGTATATAATAAAAATTAAAGAACATTAACTTTGGTATTATCCTACTATTTTCTACTATTAATGAGTACAAGAATAATTTGTAAGAAGAGATATTATTATTAAGAATAAGTACTTTTTTTTTTTAAAACCTTCATTTCGTATCTTGAGAACTTACATGAACAGAAGAAATTGGAGGATGATTAGAAACATCATACATATTATTTATGCAAATTGCAACTTCAGTAAAATCCATAATTTAGTAAAAATTAAAAACTACTAAGTACATACTTATAATTTGACTAATTATTAGCAAAAATAAAGTCAGTGCATGCTATTAATATAATTAAATTGCGGTTCAATAATAATAATTATTTTAAATGAAGAGTAAATATTCCATTACAAGTTTAAATTCTATTTAAGTTAAGTACATAATATTATTTAAGGATTTGGCATAACTAGTTATTAATCAAAAAACATTATTATCAAGTTAAATGATAAAAATAAATATAGAAATTAACAGTTCATACCATCCTTACTGCCATTAAAAAATAAAATAAAATATGTAGTTCAAGATCCGACGTAAAAAAAATCCCTAAATTATTAATTTTTGTGTATTTTTACATCCAAACGGTACTTTTAATTTTTGAACTCTTTATGCAGTCAAAAAAGGTTTTATTAGAATAATTAAGAACACAATAATTCCATTACTTTGGTCTTGGTATTCGTAGTAACTACTAGCTCCGAGATCCGCCTGCGGTCGAAATACGCCCATTGAATACAATACTGCCATACTAATATATACACACCGGCAAAATTAGCGGAACATAATAAAATTTAATTTTTTTTGAAAATTAATCGCTGTTTTTTATATATTTATTAATTAATTCAATAATTGATGATTAATAAATAAAACTTATATAAATTTAGGGCATAAAAACGTGTAAAATTAAAAAAATCTGCAAAAATCTAAAATTAAGAAAAATCTTTGAAATTTCAGTAGTAAGTTTTTAAGTTAAATTCTTCATTTTTACTTAATAAATGCCATGTTAACAGCGTGTAATGCCTTCTATGGATCTGAAGAGAGTCTGGATACGCCATTACATGCTTGCATTTTGATTGTCAATCATTTCCTGTGGGATATTCTTCTACTCCTCCAGTAGCGCCAACTCGAGCTCCTGAACACATTTTGGAGCTGGAGTTTTAATTCGTACCGTTCACCCATTGATGTGCCACACGTTCTCAATCGGATCCACATCCGTAGACCGTGCTGACCTCTCCACCTGGGCTACGCTAGCATCATTTAGGTCATAATGCCCGATTTTTTTACTCTATGGACGCGCAAAAAATTGAAGTTACTACCTTAAACTGTGTAAAAGGCACAACATGCAGTTCTAGGATGTCTGTGCTATTGCCCTGTACTGTCAAAGTACCATCATTAACAATCATCAGCTCTGTGCGGGCTCCAAATCATATGCAACCCCAAACCATTACGAAGCCTGCATGATATACCACTGTTTCCGTTAAGTTTGATGGTCTATAGCGTTCCTTACGATTTATCCACATTCTTTATCGCCTGTCAATAAAATTTACACAGAATTTGCTCCCATCACTGTACAGCACACGATTTCACTCACTTGTCAAATTTTGATGTTCACGTGCAAATCTTAGCCTGGCTCTTTGGTGCCCTGTCTCAAGTTTTGGTGCCCTTGCTGGCACCTTTGAGTTTAATTTAACTTCTTTGAGTCTTCTTCTTACTGTAAAATCACTTACAGGTACATCTCGGACCTGTTCCTATAGGCTTCATCTCTGCAAAACAGTTTAAGGTCGATTTCTTAAGGCTTGTACCCTTACAAAACGGTTATCCTGAACCTTTGCCACCCGATATCTGCCTTGTTCTCGTCTCCGAACGTAAGATCCAGTCTCTCTGTAGCGTTGAAATTTACGATGGACCACGAAAGCCTACACACCTAAGGCCTGACTGACCGAACGGTAGGTGTGACCTTTCTCTATCGTGGTTACAGCTCTAGCTGTCGTAGATGCTGGAAAATACACTAATTTTGTATCTAAGCAATGTGTTCTTCCAAAAACCAAACAATCAAATGAGCTGGCATACCTTGCACCCCGCTAAAAACGCCATTCTTATCAGAAACACTTACAACGTCAATCATCGAAAAACACTTAGTAGGGCATAATTGCAATAAAAATCTGTCAACTTGCCAGTTTTGTTCAATATTTTATTTCTTAAATGAGCTTAGAAACTATAAAAAAGGATTTCACACAGCCCGACCCACTTGAATTCAAGTTGTGGCCCTTTTTACTTATGTTCCGCTAATTTTGCCGGTGTGTGTATAAAATGTAGGTGTGTATGTGTATCCGTTATCACGTCTTGGCATTTAAACTGCTAATTCGATATTTATTACTTTAAAACAAAATAAATTTAATATTATAAAAAAAACTAAGGTTTTTTTAATATTAATTGATATAAGTCATACATAATACAACACAAATCCTTATAAGTGATAGTCTGTAGACTTTTCATTAAAACAAAAGAAAAAAAAGATATGAAGCAAAATATTTTGTAAATGGAACAAAAACTAAATCGATCCAAACTGGAATGGGAATCGGTGCCGGGAACGTAAAACCACATCCAAGTGGAAGAGGAAACAACAAGTTGTATTAGTTTGATACATCATAATGTTTACTACACCTAATCTACTTAATATAATCAAGACTAATGACTACTGAGTAATGACTATGTATCGGGGAATTCGTAAGCTTTTATTATAAATAACTATTACTATAATTATTATAATTACTAAAACTTTTGGTTGTCTAAAGTCAAAGTGTATAGTAAACAACGTTGTTGAATACATAAGCTCAAGTTGAAAAAACTTAAAAACTGAGCATTAAAAATTCCAAATTCATAAAATTATAGTTCACAAAAACATAATATTGCGTAAACGGTAATTTTAAACGTTAAACATAATATATATAGCGGTTTGTGAAGAGGTAATGAGTGAGAGAGAGAGACAGACATACTTTTGCATTTAATATTACATATGGATTTACCCTGTTCCACAATACGCACTCTACAACTTCTAAGTTCTAACCTAACCTACAATCTTTGTTTACAGAGAGGCAAATTCTTCCCACAACTGTCATATTTGATCAAAGTGAACACACCGCGAGCAGTGATGCAAGAAACAAAGAAGGCTTTCAAGAAACTGCCAAACATAGAATCAGCCATGACGGCGCTCAGTAATCTTAAGGGTGTAGGAACTGCCACAGCATCAGCGCTACTAGCTGCTGCGAGTCCAGATATCGCACCATTCATGGCCGACGAGTGCGTACAAGCAATCCCCGAAATGGAAGGAAGCGACTACACTGCCAAGGAATACCTCAACTATGTTAAACATATTAAAACTGTCTGTGATAGATTAAACAAGGTAAGGTATTCAGCATAATAAGAAAAAAAATGTTTTGTTTGCAAGGGTTTAAAGCTATTGGACACAATAATAAACAACGGAAGGAAATTGGCTGATTTTTGTGTTCCTGCAAAATATACGTGGTGTGAAGCGTCCATAGATATTGTTATATTATTTATTTATATCAGGCTACGTAGGTATTATATATCATTTCCGTAGGATGTTCTTTTGGGCACAAAGTCGCGAAATCTAGTTAATACCAACTACCAAGTTACTTCTAGCAAATGTCGTGCAAAAATGTGGTCGTTGATATTGAATCATAAGATTAACATGAAATAACTTTTTTAATTCATCCAATATACATAATAATACATAATATTAATAATGATATTGCAAAAACGTTTGTCATAATGTTCTACGCACAATGTGTCTTTGTAAATAAACGCGATTATGAAACGCCCAAGGAAATCTTCGTATCTGTTGATTGTGTTATCAGATATGTTCTAACAGACGCGTTTTCATTACTTATCTGAGTGATGTTGTGGTATGAAATGTAAAGACGTGAAGATACAATTAGTTTTTATTGAAATAAAGATGCATTGTATGTAATATGATCAAAGAAACTATTTATACAGTACTGTATAAATAGTTTCTTTTTCGAATAGAGTGCCATTGTCCCTAAAATCTTTCTTTGTTTTTATTCGTTACTTCTGTAGTCATACTAAAGCACTGGGTTATTGGATTATACTGGCTTGTTCTATTTCTTTCTTATCTACTCCTAAAAAGGCATCTATTTCTAAGGCTTGATTATTTTAAAACCCACTTTGTTTTAGGAACAAAATGGCTGCGGCAAAAAATGGTCCCCACACATGGTAGAACTGGCGATATGGACACACAACATCCTATCAGACCTACAGCCAGAGACATTAGGCAAAGAGCCAAAGCTGACAACAGAGCCCACAAACGGCGGATCACCGCTACCTAGTGACGAGAGTAATCTTGAACCACCATCCACAAATGGAAATGGTGAGCATTCTTTTTTATGAACAATAATTTTTGAGAGTTATGTGTGCATCATTTTGATTTGCCCAAAGGTAACCAAAATGTGGAAGCCAAATCTATAACCGAAGCAGGAAATGTAAGTATAAAGGAATTATCATACTTAGTGATTACTTACCTCTGAAAATATAATTATTTATTATAATATATTAATATTAATGATATAACATTATAATATTATTATCAGTCAAGTGCTTTAAGAAATAATAAAAAAAAACTATGTTTGTCAGTTGTACTGCCAAAAATTCGTTAAATAAGTATTATTAATAAGTAAACAGCAGAAGCGGTATTCTAAAAACTCATCACATTTCGACACATAAAAGAAATACATCGAAACGTGCAACAATGTAACAATGGAGTTGTCCCAATTTTTTTACTAATAACATTCGACTATTGTCTGTTACAATACAGTATACACCGTACTTTGTAATGGAATAACCGTGGTTGTTTCATGGAATGTGTTCGCTAGGGAGTAGGAACTGGCATTTGAAGGCTGGTATTTAATGACATTTAGACATTAGCTAAAGATTGAGCACACCTAACCATTGGTTACATCCATAATATTAAAGGCGATTTAGAAGGCTTGGCAGTTGGCTCACAACTCGTAACGCCGCCATATTGTAAAATGTCACTTGATACAGCCGACAGAAGGTGTTCTGTGAATATGATCCAAGTATCGTTTGCTTATTATGAGAAACATCGCTGGCGTAGTTTTGACAAGTTCTGTTGCTGCATCCACGCCCCGTGACAACATCATCGACGCGCCAAAACGTTATTTGTTAGTCCGTAAAGAGTAAATACTAATTTCAGATTAAAACATTTGACTTTACTGCCTAAAGTCGTTCTTTAAAAGCTTCAAACTTTACCTTGTAATTACCAAACAATGCCCAAAAACCGGTGGGAAAAAAAAACTTAACGGATGTTGACCGCCATTAACCGCCGTGAACTTACAATTATGAATTATGAAGTTTAATTACTAATTTCCTACGTTGACGAAAAATGCACATTTTAATTTTTAAAAAATGGAACGAAGTTCGTTCCAAATGCAAATTTCAAACGAACGTTCCATTTTTAAATCCTAAACTTCGCGGCTATTTTTACCGCTGTATTATTAGACGTCCTTGAGACTGCATAAACTGTAAGATAATGTATCTATTTATACCGAACCCACGTGGGTCTTAAAATAGATACCTACGCTAAATATTTTATCATAGCATTACGCAAACATTATCTGGAAATACAATAATTGTTAACCTGTTGTTTGTTTACAATTTACATGATAACGCAAAAATAGGTATTAGTTACCTTAGATGTTTTTAATAGGAAATACCTTTACCTATACATAGGTACTTAATGTTTTCGGTGATTCTATAGCTATTATTAATGTTAATTTATAAAGTTACAAGTTTCAAATTATTTGTTCTGCTTTACTCGTGGCTCGTGCTAAGGAAATGCAAAGAATAAAAAAAATCCTACTCTAGATTACATTCTAGAAAGTAAGCAACTTCTGTAGACCGTAGGATCTTGGACTATAATTTTTTAAAATGTTTTTTTTTTATAATTAGGTTTATTTAGTTTTATTTTTTAAGTTTTAATCGTGCCTTTTATCTATGATTGCTAAAAATTATCGACGTAAGACACGCATTGAATATTTTTAGCTACGTTACCTGCGTCATACAACCTGTGACGTATCGGCCGTGAATCCACGACCTCATGCAATATCGAACATTCATTACGATTACCGATTACGTAATTTACTTTTACGTAGGCGAGTTAACTTTACTACAATTTATTAATATGTTAGCGTGAACTATGTTTTCCTCGTATTTTTTATGGTTTAAATGACAACTTTCTGGGTATTCCTTATTTATAACCGGATGACGCCCGCAGCTTTTATTTTACCGCGCGGGAACCGTACCTTTTTCCGGGATGAAAGCATCCTAATTCCTATTTCCGTCTCGTTATAACCCTACCGTTCAGCGGTTTGGGTGTGAAGTTGTAACAGACAGACATACACACTTTATAATATTATTAGTATGGATACGTTGACAAGTTACATCGCGAAATGGAATTAAATCGATGAAAGCGATGACTCAACTATCAACGCATGGAATTCTACGTGTTCCTATGACTAAGCTGCACGAGGTTGATGCCAGAATACAAAACCGCGACTCGACGATTTATCGCAAAATGTTGTTGAACATAAAATCAAAATATAATTGAACCCCTTTTTTATCATCAAACCCCTTTTTTACTAATTTATATAATCAAACCCCTTTTTTATTAATTTTGCAGGTAAACTAGTAGACACAGTGGACGACACGACGTCGTGCACGGAGGACTCTCTGGACGCGAAGGGCGACCCCTCCCCCGCCACCCCCGCGACACCCGCCTCGCCCTCAGACAACTCGGATTCAGCGCTCAGCACGCCGAGAGCTAAACGGTAAGCTGTGATAAACTGGTGATAACTAAGGGCCGTATTTTTGGTCAGTACTCAAGATACATCTCGGTCTCAAGACACGGTTCAGGCTCTGTGATTGGTTGGCTGTCAAAATTTGGACCAATCACAGAGCCGAACCGCGTCTTCAGACAGGGTCGCATCTTAAGTACTGACCAAAAATACGGGCCCATATGTCCTCAATGAGGGTTTTTAATTTTAAGCGACGTCTGACAACTAATGTTGACTAGACAAATATTGTGAGTCCGCCAGATGGCAGGTGAAAAGTATCCAAAATCCCTTGTCAATATTCAAAATTAGTAAGCCGGAACGTAACAGTAAAAGACATATCGAATTCGATTGACACAAATATAATACAGAATTTTGCTATAAAACAGTACTTAAGCCTGACTTATTCTAGAGCACTCTTTCATCAGAGTTTCGATAACTCTAGAATAAGTCAGTCAATTCAAAAGTACTATGTAAGTTTTGGGACATTAACTTGTATCGATTCTTGCTTTATATATACGATCAGATATTAACTTGCCAAGTAATCTAGACGCTCGACTTTCAACCGTGTATTCGATTTTTAACCGATCGTTCGATTTTTGAATCGTTATTTCCACCCGTGTGGCCTACTCTCACACCGTATTTTATATTCCAGACAAATAGAAGAAGCGAGTTCGGCGGAGGAGAACTCACTGGGCGACAGCTGCGACGCACCAGCCGTCAAGAAACCCCGGGAAACCGCGCACTGACACCCCGTGCGCATATAAATAGCTTTCTAGACTAAAACATTGTACCTAGGTAATTTATTTTTCAATTCCGATTTAATTTTAACTTAGGCGTTAAGTTAAGATTTTTGTAAGTTTTGTAATTCGGATGCGTCCCCGCATCGGCCGGCGGGGGTGACTAAGGACGATTCCGCTATTTTAATTCAACGTACAGCTTAGATTTCGTTGCGATTAGTGTCGGTACTACGAAATGGTATTAGCTATGTCCACATTATGCAATTTCATCTTCAATTTTCGTCATCTTCTTTTTATTCAACTTTCGTTTGGCATGTTCAATAATTGAATGCGTCAAAATCCACCCGCGTTGAAAGAAAATATGTGTCATAGCGAGCGCTACGATTTCAACGCGCGTCACGGGCATGCCTCACGTTCGCTGTTGACTGCGCTATAACGCATGCCCTTGATGAACAAAAAAGGCCCAATGTGGACAAAGCTAATCGCATAAAATGTCAACGTCAAACGCGTTCTGATTGGTCGAACTCCAAAAAGGAGTTTGATGTTCATTTGATATGAGAATACTATTTTGGTAGGATTCAGTCTGGATCAAAGTTGGATTAGAATAGCAGAATCGGGATCCAGATCGTGAATTTTAATGAATTATGAAATGAATGATAATGATATAATGAATGTAATGATAGACCTCGGCCACGTTTGCGTTGAGGCCTACATACCCGTTTCGAGTTATTTTACCTCTGTTTCACCTCTGTCGACAACATAAGGTTGAACATCTATACTAATATTATAAAGAGGTAAACTTTGTTTGTTTGTTTGTTTAATTGTAATGAATAGGCTCAAAAACTACTGGACCGATTTTAAAAATTCTTCCACCATTCGAAAGCTACATTATTTACGAGTAACATAGGCTACGTTTTATTTGGGAAAATGTAAGGGTTCCGTAAGATATTATTTGGGTTTTTCTGACACAAGGTGAAAAAAATCAACCAGAAAAGTTACTTATTTTGCGTACGCTGCCCAAACTATAAAAGATAGAACCATACAATGTTCTAAGTAAATGTAGATCTTATAAATATCTACAAAAATTTCTGCGACACACTATACCTAGCTATGTCAAGTGGGGCACAACAACCATTTTTTTATTTAAAAATCTTGATTTTTTTTGGACTACATTTAAACGCATTTATTTTACTAATGCTGATAATCCTTATTAAAATAAATTATTTCATCACTAAGTACAGTTTGTTAAGATAATATTTGGTCTTTGAAATGATTAAAATTGGACGTTTGGTTTAGGAGTTATGGCGAAATTAAAAATTGCGATTTACGCCCGTTCCGAAGTGGGCGCTAGGCGCTACCAAGGCGGGGTCGCCGGGGTGCGCAGTAGCGAAGATTGTGACCGGCACTGCAGCTGGTGAATTAGTTCATAATTCATATGCCAAGAATACCAATGATCCCCTACTGATTTGCCTATACTCTTCAGAAGGCTCCAATTTCCTGTAAAAAATTCTTTTGGGGGTTAAGATTTTGTATCGCTAATGAAGACGTTTGCCGGGACAGCTAGTCAGAGATAAAATAGCTCCAAACGGATAGTTTACTCGCATCCCGCGTGACATTCCAATAATTGTATGGCGGCATTCCGCCGAGCTGCGGCTCACTCACCATTGCCTTATGACACAGTCTGCAGAGTTTATAGGAGGGCGCCTCGTACAGGTGACCGACATACAACTTGTGTTTTTTTTATATGTGTATAATTTTGTCATTGGTCCCCTAAAGCCGGAAATCCCCTGCGACATTTGTAGCGCAGCAGTGCAACGGCACAGCAGCGCGCGACGTTGCCAGTTCGCGCGCAGCGTTGCCAGCTCGCGTAATTTAGTAGACTTTAGCTTTGTCTGCTTATTTTCACCATGGTGCGCTCCAAATGTTGTCTAGTGGACACGGCTTCTATCTTTTAAATGATTTTTGGAAAACAGGGGACCAATGTGTCTGCCTGTCTTACCGTGGTGTACTTTCGGCACACCTGTACGCGCCGCCCCGCGGATACAAAGGTCGTGTTACCCGGGCCCCGGGCACACGGGCCCACAATGTAGTTTTTATTGAACAAATATAAAATATTAATTTTATAATGTGTCATTGTTTTTGTTTTTGGAAAACCCTGTGTCCTATATCCCTATTCAGTATTCCCTACCAGAAAACGTCTCATCTAGCTGTTGTTGCAAAAAAGAAATAGGTAATAAAAGATTTGATAATAATCATTATTGATGAATAGACATCGGATTATATGCACGATCAAAGTGCCGAAATATGCATGCAAGTATGCACGAAAAAATGGCCGAAATATGCACAAAATATGCACAATCAAAAGTCATTTAATATATCTCGATCGCGGATTCTTGGAAATCTATTGTTATTCTATTGTTATCGCGGTCGAATTCGATCGCTTGGGGCTTGAGGGGTTAAAATTTATTACTTTTTGGAAGAGTTTTCCGGTGGTGTTTATTAACATAAAATCGCCAATTTTTACAATTTCATGAAATCCAGGATTTTGACTTTATCATACCTACAGCACCACTATGAGAATTTTCAGATTATAATCTTAATTCGTAATGCCCATGGAAGTTTATTAAATCGTTAACCCATATAGACCCGCCGTGCTCAAACGAGGACACTTTTAAAATTACTTAATTTTTTTATCATTCAAAGTTTCAATTTGCTAAAAGTGTATTTTCTTATTCTGAGAAGGTACAAATAATATAAATATAGTTCACAGTGTTTTATAGTGAATTTTCTGAAGCTGTTTCTAGCATCCGAAATGACGCCAAGTTAGTATTTTTTATTTTTAAGTTTTTCTTTTAGGCATATATATTTTTTTACTTAAAAGAGTTCATTATACTATAACCTATAAAAAATATACATATTTGTGTGAAAAGCTTTAGTCTTTGTAAGATTAGGAGTAGTTTTATACAAGTGTCCCTATTTGGGGCCAATGGGCACATTGGATGTAAATTATTCCAATGTTTGTCCACCGATCAATTTCGTATATTCAATGAACTGAAGGGTATTCAATAGCTATGATAAATACTATGGACTTCTGGAAGTTCCCATGATTGAAGATGATAGTGGAAATATATATTTAGTTGTATTTCCTAAGCAACCATGTGTTTTTTTACCAGTTTTGCATGGCTGGCTATTGTGCATCTGATAATATTGGCCAAGGCAGTACAGAAAAGTGTCTTCTCGTATCCGTCAATGATATGAAAAAAAAAAGAAAACGACGAGTTTGACTACCGTTTTGACCAACTAAATCAGAATTTGTTCTACATCGGCTGGAGTATAATGTCTATGCAATCGGGGCAAGCCACACCAGCGTTTTTTTTTTCTGGAAAAAGTAAACAGATTTATCACTGTTGAAAGAATGTGGATGTTAGCTTCCTACATTTTTATCAAAGCTATAATTAGGACATACGTAGGGTCAAGCCAATTGATCAATCTATTTTTTCGCACTGTTATACGAAACAAAAATTGGTGGTAGCTGGTAGGTACTGATTACGCACATGCTGGATTGCTTTGCCACTGCTGCAGTGGCAAATGCATGGCGGCTGCATCATCAAAGTAATAAAAACAATGATTGAATCAGCTCCAATTTCGGCGGCATTTGGTCGTCATTAATTGTGACATACAAGCGGTAGAATCCTTCAGCCAGCAATACATATCTGTACTGCCAAACCTGCAGCATGAAGGGCTATTTTCCCGAAAAACTATCCCAACAATTGCATTGTTCTGATGGGCTAGCATTACATCATGGAAAAGGTCAAAGGCAATTTGAGAATGTGTGAAAACACGGTACATTAATAAAGGATGTATCGAAAATTTTCACACCGTTTGATCCCATTGGCACCATTTGAGGACGGCAATTTTTTTAATATAAAAAATAAAAAAAAAAAAGTTTTTTTGTATTTTCCTAATGATTTTATCGGTTTCTATAAATTATTAAAGAAATTTAATATTTTCCATTTGGGTCTAAATGGGTTAATTACTTTATTCAAATTTTTTGCTAATGTTGCCAACTATAATGAAAAATTTGTTTCTAGAAAGATAATGTACCTAATGGATGTATTACATTCTTTAAATGGGGATGGAGCCACATATTTGAAGTGATTTGATCTATCGTACCTCTGTTTTGTGGTCTCGGTGTGCTAGTTTGGAGACTACAAGGGCATAAAATTACCGAAATATGCGCTATCAACGAAAAATTGCCAAGATATGCACTATCGCCTAAAAAGTGTCATTATATGCATTTGCATATGCAAGTATGCAAATGCATATAATCCGATGTCTATTAATGAATATTGATTTCAATTCATTGCTGTATTTTTGGTGATTATAATAGTATTCACAACGTTAAATTTCATTAAAGCCGCCAACCCACCGCAGCGCACGGAGAGACTACGCACGTGCGTCAAGCTTCGCTTTGTAAGGAAATATAATATGTGACTGTGTCCACTGCAACCCACGAATTGACAGTATTGACTCACGTAGCTTGCTCGAATATGGTGCACACGTAGCTCAACATGCTGTGCACGGGATACACGGAAGCGTGTACATAGTCGTAAGTAACGTGTAGTCTGATTAACAAGTGCCATTTTCCTCGAAACCTGATCTCATTCACCGAAAATTATGATTTTGGTCTCATTCGATTCGGAATACCATCTAGAACATTCTATCAAAATTCCAAGAGGGGCTGAAAAAAAAATGCAATAGTTATAAACAATTAAGTAAACATAAAAAGAAGGGTTTGGATTTTTTTTAATATTTCGAAAGCTATTTAAGATAATCAAAATTTGAAAATAGATCCTTAAAGAAGAGGAAATTTCCTAAAAAAAATCATAGATCCTGGAACCTTACCAATAATCCTTATAGCTTTAAATGAGCGGCGAAAGTAACGGTAAAAACGCTTAGTTCGAGTTTCGCGTGAATTGCCACAATCTGCCACGCGAACTAAAAAATATATGTTAACTGATTAAATAATAATATACAGATATAAAAAGAATTGGGTACTAAGTAGACATATCAATAAACAATAAAGCCCGTCACAGACTTTGCTATAATATATATTAATATATTTATATATTTATAGCAAAGCATATTAATCTATACTAAATCCACATGTCACAGAAATATATATTATAGCTGAGTGTGTGGTCACGCGAAAATTAGTATAGAA
Organism: Polyommatus icarus; assembly: GCA_937595015.1. Classification (NCBI taxonomy): domain Eukaryota; kingdom Metazoa; phylum Arthropoda; class Insecta; order Lepidoptera; family Lycaenidae; genus Polyommatus; species Polyommatus icarus. The sequence continues at coordinate 7,188,168 of OW569330.1, read as the reverse complement.
AATATATATTAATATGCCTAGCTATAAACATATTAATATATATTATAGCTAGGTCTGTGACGGGCTTAATCCGTCAACAAAAATAAATTATCAAAGTTTGTTTAAATGTTATGCTTTTGTTCATTTGTTAATAGTCACCATTTTAATGTTAACATAAAAACGCTGATTATTTCTAAACAAGAAATCTAGAAAATTTTATTATTCTTTTGAGATAATCTTAAAAGGGTTTAGAAGAGATATCCGGTGGAAAAATTCAATAATTTTGATTTTTCACTTTTTTATGAACAATCAAAGGCATTCATGAAATTTTCATGTAAATAAAGCAAATTTTATTAGTTATAAATATAAATATATATATTGTTATCTGGCTTCTTCAACAACAAAACAAAATAATAACAATAATTGGATATAAAAGTACCGTAATTGCTTTATTTACATGAATAATTTTGAAATGCTTTTGAATGTTAATAAAAAAGTGAAAAATCAAAATTATTGAATTTTTCCACCGGATATCTCTTCTAAGCCCTTTTAAGATTAGATCAAAAGAATAATAACAATTTCTAGATTTCTTGTTTAGAAATAATCAGCGTTTTTTATGTTAACATTAAAATGGTGACTATTAACAAATTAAGAAAAGCATAATAATTAAACAAATTGTGATAATTAAAAAATTGTTAACGGATTATTGTTTATTGATATGTCTACATAGTACCCATTTTTTTTTTATTCCTTAATATTAATATTTAATCACTTAAAATATTTTTTTAGTTCACGTAGCAGATTGTGGCAAATCACGCAAAACCTGAACCACGCGGTTTCACCGTTACTTTCGCCGCTCAATTAAAGCTATAAGGATAATTGGCAAGGTTCCAGGATCTATAATTTTTTTAGGAAATTTCCTGCTCTTTAAAGGATCTGTTTTCAAATTTTGATTATCTCAAATAGTTTTTGAAATATTAAAAAAAACCAAACCCTTATTTTTATGTTTACTTAATTGTTTATAACTTTTAAATTTTTTTCATCCCGTCTTGGAATTTTGATAGAATGTTCTAGATGGTATTCCAAATCGAATGAGAGAAAAATCATAATTTTCGGTGCATGCGATCAGGTTTCGAGGAAAATGGCACTTGTTTACTAGTGTAGTGTTTGTATAGCGTGTGCTGCAGTGGAAACGTTGACCCACGTAGTCAAAGAAATAAATCCGTGCGCCGCGTGGCCGTGCACAACGTGTGCCGCGGTGGATTGACGCCTTAAATTAAATGATAAATCAGCCTAAGTGATAAATGAATAATTCATGATTTGGGAAAAAATAATTTATTTACATCTTACATCATGTGCATCCTGACTCCTGTAAGCTTCTCTTTTGGATCTTTCAGTCCATGCGCTCTGCAGCCAATTTGATTCATTTTCTGTAAAGTATGAAGTAAATTATTATTATTAATCCATTTTAACTTTTCATTTTTTTTTCTTTATCTTAAACTTTCCAATATCAAATAATGTAAATGCAGCTTAGAGATGAAACTGTGAAGTAATGAGAAGAAACATAAGTCATAACTTGTCATTATCGTACAAGGGACAATGTTGATGAAAACATTACCACTTCGATATCATGTAATAAGTTCGTGTATGACCCAGTCTGCTGCCGCTGCGGCGGCCATGTGTCCTGCAAAGTCAGGACGTCGTAAGCGACGCACTTTCTTACACACATTCATCATTATAGCGTGTCGCCTGTTGCCGACGGCCATGCGGCCCGCGAACTCCGGTCGTCGTGGCGTACGCGACGCACCATCGTACAAAGTAAAATAAACCTTATTTAATCGTGAATTACCTCTCAATGCTGCGCTTCCACGTCCTGCTGTAAGTGCGAGTATAGCGTGGCGGGCCTGTTGCCGCCGGGCCACATACCACGCGATACAAACGATAATAAGCCCTATTGAATCTCTTGTTACCTCTCAATGTTGCGCTTCCACATCCTGCTGTAAGTGCGAGTATAGCGTGGCGGGTCTGTTGCCGGCGGCCATGCGGCCCGCGAAGTCCGGACGTCGCGGCGGGCGCGGTGCTCCCAGTAACGAGTCTAGAACGTTCCGCGGCGCCCATACGTCGTTGCCACCGCCTGCGCCGACCGGAGATAGGGGAGAGTCCGTGGTAGCTCGGATCACTGTGGCTCGGGATGAGTCGCCTGGAAAAATTGGTAGCAGTTAGAAATAGAAAGCAGCTACTGTCACTAATTTAAAATTTGACATTCAATAAAATGTTATGTGTTTTGTACAGAATGATCATGACAGAAAAGATTGGAATATCGGACTTTAAAACATCTCATACACTCCAAACCAGAAGATGAGTAAAGAGTGATTAACATAGGCCCTAATTTGTATTTGAAATTCTTACTGTGACATATCCGTCTCTCCTAGTTGCTGCTCACTTTCTTTTTTGTTGTTTGCTCACTTGAATTAATTATTTCTGAAATCGACTTACAAAAGTATAATTGTGAAAACGAGACGTAAGTCTACATGTTCCGCAGCCTTACAAGTCACAATGCTCGAGGGCATGATTGTGCGTACTCGTGAACTACACTGACCGTCAGCGTGGTTGTGTGCGCGGCACTCCAGCAGCATGCGGAGCAGCGCGCGGTGCGCCGGCGACGCGGGCTGCGCTCTGATCAGCGCCTCCAGTTCGCCCCACACCTGCCGCCACTGCTCCTCGCGACGCGACGACCATTTGCCACTGAATATTAATGTTTATAGTTCAAAATTAAACTCAAAATACTGTTCGAAAACATTAATTATACTATGTACGGCCACGTACTTCGGCAGATAAGTCTAACCGACATTAACTTTCACAAAGCCAATGGTCGCTTTCATATTCTCATGTAAAGCATATAGGACGGTCAGTACTGAAGCACTTCCAGTACTTTCCGGCGTTTGTTCCGTACATTTACCCCATATACGATGAAACACAACACTACTCCAAGTTCACACCAGCTCTCTTAAACGTCATGGTACGAAACACTCACCGCATGTTAGAAGGCAACTGCGCGGCCGGCAGCTCATGTCGCGACTCCATTGCCAGTAGTGCTAACATCACATTTCGACAAGAGGCTATTTCATCCTCCGTTAGAGATTCCTGTACAACTAGCTTGGTAAGTGGTTCCATGACCTGCAAATAATTTAAATAATTAGAGGTAAACTCGCCTCTGAGCGGGCCCCTAGGGCCTAGACTCTAGGGGGCCCACTCAAAACGAATTTTGACATTCATTTACCTAGTTTCGTCAACACTTGTCAACAGGGTTGGCATATAAAGTAGCTGTTACTTTAAACTTTCTTCTCTTGGCTATATTTAATAATATGTATAGATTTATCCTTTTCCACAAAAAATGATCCCGAATTGAATATGAACATGAAGGATATATAGTAAGATGCAATGCAAATATGACGTAAACCGCTGAAGTTTGGCCAACGACATATTGTCTTTCTACTACATTTCTACTTTAATAACAGATTGCGAGCATACAGGTTGCAATAATTAAACCTACCGGCCAATAATTTTTTTAGCGCTCAGGTATCATTAGGTCTTTTAAAAAAATTTTTTTTTAAAAGACCTATTCCATTTGTTAAATGGACTCTCTATTTAACAAAAGATAGGGAGTTATTTTTTTTATTTTTTTTTATTTTACCATATACTTCAGGCAGGCCCATAATAGAAATACCTTACAGACTAACATACATATTCATATTATAATAAATAACTTACGGACTAACATATTATATTTTACTAGCTGTCCCGGCAAACGTTTCTTTGCCATATTATAAAGTATATCGCCCGTATAACCGTGACTAAAATATAAGTGCAACGTCCATCGCTATCATGGTCGTCGTTTTTCTCGAGTTGTAATAATTTACTATTATTTATTCAACAAATGCACTTATCAATATACTAAGTACCGAGTAGCCGATTCTCAAACCTACTGAATATGCATATAAAATTTGGTAAAAACCAGTAAAGCTGTTTCAGAGGAGTTCGTGGACTTCGAGTAACATTGTGACACGAGAATTTTATATATAAGATTATATACTTAAAAACTACACTTTGTCACGTGCTGACGGCTACATGACGCGCTTCGTTCCAGAGTCTCCCCCGGAACCTTCAGTAGACCACATCCATCGGCCAGAACTCCGGCGCCTCAAAGGTCGGAAGAAGATTCGTCGGTACTCTCACCACAAAGGAACCAAAGTTAACCTTGTGGCGAGTGTCGTCTTCTTCTGGATTTTTATACAGTAACATATTTTATCCCAATTAAAATCGTTGCAGAATGGTCACCTCGTACTACATGGCGCCGGTTTAATTGCACCCTGTATAAAGTAGCCTTACTACTAAGAAAATAGGTGAGAAGAAATTACCGATCCCAGATTGAATATAAGCGTGGAGGATATAGTGAGGGGCCAGTATGTTGTATGCCTTTGGAGCTTGGCCCGCGACTTAGCATTGGCTCCGGCGCCGCGCATTGGATGTAGCTTGTTCTGTTGCATGAGTGCTCCGAACTCTTTTATTCTGTAATTAAAAAGTAAGTTAAGAATGCAGTAGAGTTGCACACGCCTATAATGTTATAAATATGGGCCATCTCATTTATTAAAATTAAACTTTAAGTGGAACAAATATACATAATTATACTATACAGTTTTGCAAATTGACCATTGACATTTTCTTAGTTTAGCCTTAGGGCCCGTTTCACCACTTCTTGATAAGTGCTGGATAGGCTATGCACCACTTAACTTGACAGATAAGGGTATGGAGAATCCTATATGTGGATAGCCTATCCGGCACTATAATCAGGAAGTGGTGAAGCAGACCCTAAATCTTTTAAAAATGTTATAACGTAATAAATATCAAAATAGGCTAGTAACACTTAAAGCAAGTTCAGATTCACATTTTAAAATAGTTTACTTAAAATTCAATATTAAACCATTATAAACTGGTATTTCTTCATTTCTATGATGGAATCACTTTAAACAAAACACGAATAGGCTTTAGTATTATTATTTAAGGCATGTATCACCACATCCTGATAAAGTGCCGGATAGACAACCTTTTTGACAGATTCTCCATACTCTATCTGCCAAGTTAAGTGGTGGTTAGCCTATCCGGATCCTGATAAAGTTCCGGATAGGCTATTCACAACTTTTTTTGACAGATTCTCCATACTCTAATTGCCAAGTTAAGTGGTGGATAGCCTATCCAGCACTTATCAGGAAGTGGTGAAACAGACCCTAAGCCTAGTAACCTCACCTGTAATCCGTAACCCTGCCACCGGCGCCCTCGGACAGGGCGGGCGGATCGTCGTACGGCGTCCGCCCGCCCAGCGCGCCGATCCACAGCTCCCCGCCTTGAGCTGCCAGCACGTGAGATGCTGACCGGCCTCCGCCCTTCCTGAAGTTAATGACGTTATTTTAAAGGTAAACATTATCGACTGATTTAAATTTATTTATTTAATAAGAAAGAGACCCCTAGGGGATTCTGCTGCCTTTCTATCACCAGGCTTTCTGTTGATTGGAGAGAGGTAACCATCGGAGAACTACCGTTATTATCGGCTTATACCTGGCAGGGTACCACCTGCTATTATCTCCCAACACTTGGCAGAGTACGGTACTACCTGCTATTATCACTCAATACCTGGCAAAGAACTACGCGTTTCTATCTCTCAATACCTGGGCATCTCCAGCGTGCGGAGCGGCCGTTGAGCAGGAAGTTGACGAGACAGGATGAGGGGCGCAACGCCACGTCCGCGGGCGTCACTCGCCACAGCGGCTCGTGGCAGTCCCCGGCGCCGCAAAACTACCTGCTTATCACTCAATACCTGACGCAGTACTACCTGCTTTTAACTCTCAATACCTGGCAGAGTACTACCTGCTTTTATCACTCAATACCTGGGCATCTCCAGCGTGACGGAGCGGCCGTTGAGCAGGAAGTTGACGAGACAGGCGGAGGGGCGCGACGCCACGTCCGCGGGCGTCACTCGCCACAGCGGCCCATGGCAGCCGCCGGCCCCGCCCTCCGCGCCGCGTGGCGTCCACCACCGGAGTACTACCTGTATTGTTAAGTAAATTAAATAATCATATTACAGTGCCGCAAGAGAAGAACTGACTACTGACTGTAGCTCACGAGTACTATTGGTAGACGGCCAAAATAAAAATCGCTTTCATCTCGCAAAAGACATTTGTCACTTGACACTCGTGACTTGACTTAATCGGCCATATCCTCCTGTCAATGGGGTCCAAATGCCATATGATCCTTGGAAATTATTTCTTCTTTAAGAAGCGTTTTAGGCCACAAAGACAGTAAATAATAATAGTAGTATAGTTCTTGCAATCTACGAGTGCGCGTCGCCCTTAGTTGTGTGAGTGACCATATCTATACACGCGTACATGGCTCGCTCGCTACTGACTGCTCCGTCGGGTACGCACACTAACGAAAAAGTCTATTCACATTTCCAACTACAAATAAAGGCGACGCGCACTCTTAGATTGCAAGAACTATATACTATTATAACTTTACCAATTTCAATTATTATCTATCACTGTGCAGTAAACAAACAGTTGTTAGTTGTATCCAATTATCTTTCGCCTTTCTTAACTTTAACCTAAACCCAAACTTTCCTCAATTAAAAAGCATTAGAAATAACCAGACACTGTAACTCACAGATTCCGTAGCCTCGGCCGCGGTCTGCGCCGCTCGTAGGCCAGCGTGCGCCTCCGCTGAGTGTATAATCTCGACGTCATAGTTGGCACTGGAACTCGCGTTTTGTTCTTCCTGTAAAGTCGGCACTACAAATAGGCCAACGCGTTGGCCCAATGTGTAGAACAGGCGTTCGCGCGTTCGCGGTAGGTATTTAGACGTTGGCCAACGCGTTTGCGAGCTTGCCGCGCGGTGTCGGAATGATCAAAGGAAATTTGTCGCAAGGCTTGTCGCAAGGCTTGCGTTCCATCCACACATAGGCCGCGCGATCAGTTCGCCCGGAGCAGCGCTGAAGAGTGCACGTTTCCTTCTTGTGGCGAATTAACATCTAACTTGACGAAATAGCGAACAATATAAGTATCGAGTAAACATTTCAATTTATTGAGTTAACTATCAGAGTAATTAATCTCTGAACAAAAAAATCATATCAAAACTAGATAACGCCCGCAACTCCGTTGCGCCAAAACTCGTTTATCGCGCGGGAACCGTACATGTTTCCAGGATAAAAAGTATCCTATGTCCTTTCCCGGGACTCAAAGTATCTTCATGCCAAATTTCAGCAAAATCGGTTCAGTGGTTTGGGCGTGAAGAGGTAACAGACAGACAGACAGATAGACAGACACACTTTCGCATTTATAATATTAGTATGGATTATAAGCTGTGAATAAAAATACAGCTGCAGCTGTTAGCGACTCAACATCCATTTTGAATCCGTCCGCACATTGGTGCGATCCAAAGCATACTGAACGACCTTCCAATGTGTGGATTATAAACAAACGCCGTTGCAAGCGCACCGCCAACGCGTTGGCCAACTCGTTGGCAGTGCGTTCGTCTATATGGGGAGGCAGCATAAGAAACATTTAATTAACACAAGATTGAAATCATAGTAACAGCACCATTGTATTTAGCTTAACCAATGTGTAACATTTTTAAGTATAAAAGATTATTAAATATGTATAAAAATAATTTAACTAGGCATCTTGTTACATGGATATGGCTGTGGATGATGTTTATTACTGTGATTTGTATGTATGTCACACTTTTATATGTAAGAAGTGTTGATCAGATAGTTATTATTTCATATTTAATTGACTCCAATTTAAATAAAATCTTAGAACTTAAAAAAAACATACCTTCATTGGAATGCCTGTAACTGTAGTTATAGCTAGCCTGTAATGTGGAAGCACTAGCCTACCGAGTAGGTTGGCTAAGTTGCTAGCTCTGCACACAATCACTTCTACGCCCATTAGACCACCACCCATCTGGAAACGCAATTATCTGTTAGACCCTTTAGGTTAAACTCATATATTAAAAATATCATAGTAATCTCTCCCTCATTCTTCATATTTGTCAAAGAGAGGTCACAGGAGTCCCCACTTGAAATTTTAAATCTATACTAATATTATAAATATTAGTATAGAATAGATTTAAAATATATTTTAAATCTTTACGACGACGACGACCTCCGTGGTAAGCGCGTTGGTAGCTCAAGCCGGAGGTCGCAGGTTCGAGTCCCGCCGACGGAACAAAAAGTTTATAAAGTTCCTGGGTCATGGATGTGTATTAAATATGCGTATCATATAATAAAAATCTTAAATATATGTTTAGTATAAAAGTATTAAATATATTTCCGTTGTCTGGTACCTGTAACACAAGTCCTTCAGGTACTTACCACGGGGCCAGACTGACGTGGTGTGAAGCGTCCATAGATATTATTATTAAAATAAATGCGAAAGTGTATCTGTTTCTCTGTGACATGTTAACGCTCAAACCACAGAACCGATTTTGATGGATATGGATCATAGAATACTTATTATCACGGGAAAATTCGTGCGGTTCCCGCGCGATAAACGTATTTTGACACGAGTTGCGGGCGTCAAAAAAGAGTGTTAAATAAAGTTTAAGTTTCAATTTTCTAGCTATCAAGGTATTTTGGCTGTCATGTATTTCAAGCAGTTTTTACACAAATTAAATTTACCTCTGTTATAGGTTGATTGCTGACTCTGGTGTCCGCCTTCTCTGGTGTCACATTTATGATTACAAGATGAACATAGTGAATCATGAGAGATCTGAAATTTCATAAATGCCATCTTGTATCATCATCATGTACTCAATATATTGTTGATCTCTAGTTTGGTTAGGCTCTTGTACAGGCACAGGTACTACAGGTACTCCAGCTCTTCGATTATCCTAGTTTTTACGGTTCCGTACCCAAAGGGTTAGTCTGTCTGTCTGTCTCCAGGCTAGACGAGCCGCGCCAGCTCGAGCGACGCATTTGTTTCACTCCCACTAGTGCCCGTGTCACGTGTGGGAACTAGAGCAAGCGAGAGAAATGAGTGGCTCGATTTTTATTCGGCGGTATCCGCGTTTCTGACATTTCACTAGATTTAGTTTAGTGAAATGACATATCACTAGATATTTTTAGTAAGAAGACGTAACAAACAAGAATATTCGGCATCTTCCGGGAGTTCGTGATATCCCTAGGGATATCGTGAAATCCCTGATATCCTCTTTTCCCTGCGACATATAATATATCAATTCTTAATATATATATTTCTTGTGTGCGTGTGTATGTGACTGAACTCCTCCTAAACGACTGGACCAATTTTGATGAAATTTTTTGTGTGTGTTCAAGGGGATCTGGGAATGGTTTAGATTCACAATTTTGTCCGCTGGACAATGTTTTTTTAATTAATTTTTAATTTATTAGTAGTTGTTGATTTTGGAATGTTTTACATTGGATCCGACAGTCGGCTGCCATCGCAGTGTCAAATTTTAAATAATATTCGAATTCGGATTTTAATTTTAGTCTGTCCGAGAGTTAGCGCTTCAACCAAATTTAAAAAAAATACTTTATAAACTTAATATGGCAAAGAAACGTTTGCCGGGACAGCTAGTATATATATTATATGTCTAATTATAAGGCCTAGTTTTAGTGGTAATGCTTGATCGGGCTGATTTGCTGGCTGCTTGAGTCTTGAGGGGTGATTGCGTGGCAATCATAAGATAACTAATTTGAAAACCTAAAAGTAGGCTAGATCTTCCTGCTCCAAACTCAAGCATGAAAATCAGCAGTTTAAAAAGCTATGTTCAGAAGCTTAAGGCTTGTATTTACTTTCATTAATGATAAGTGCAGGTGATTAGTGCTGGTGATTAAGTGATTACTGATTAGGAGAAAGTAAAGGACTTGCACTAATCAGTCGCTGTCCACACTTACTTTCTCCTAATCTTTAATCACCTGTACTAATCACCTGCACTTATCACTAATCAAAGTGAATAAGGGCCATTAAGAATAGTAACTATAGTGAAATAGCAAATCAACTCAATATAAAAATCAGGGCCCCCGCTACCATATGCGCAATGTGTGCAATGCACACGGGCGCCATTCTCTAGGGGCGCCAAAATGCCATCTTTAGGGGCGCCAAAACCATGGTCCCAAAAAAATTGTCTAAAGGGGCGCCAAAATCCTTTTTTTGCACACAGTCGCCAGTACGGGGGCCCTGATAAAAATCAATCCAAACAAAAAATAGCCTTACAAAAAGAATCTTTTGAAAAATATCAGTTGTAATACACACTTACTGTGTATTCTCTGAGGCATCACTTGTAGTGGCGGGCTGAGGTGTTGAGGCCTTTTTATTCTGTTGTACCAGCGTGTTCAGTGCTATCTCAGCCAAACTCCTGATTGACACGTCATCTCTGGCACTTGTTATGCAAATGATGCGGCCGCTAAAGTAATGAAACCAAATTTTTTTTTTTAATACATTTGAAACATTTTTTTTGGATCATACGCCAACAACCTATTATAAAACATTATAAAATTACATTCATAGTTTCTAATGTAAGATTTATAAGCATTATGATATAACATTATATTATGTTGGTTGTGACTTCATATCACCCTTTATTGCTATGTGTAAAAGGAATAAAGAGCCTTATGTCCTTCACTGTGGCCTACTCTATAGATACTTCCCAAAATCCCTGTAATTTTAGACAGCATTCGATGCATAAAAACAAAACTTTTGTATTGTTATAGTCGTAAAGATGTGTGATAACTGATAAATAAATAAATCTGTGGAAGTAATAGTTAAAAAATCAAGTTTGTTATGGAAAAATATTTACCAATTCTGAAACAATCTTTCCGACGGTGGCCTAGAAGCTTGTACAGGGGAGGGTTCAGCGAGGGACTCAATGGCAGCAACCAGCCCCACAACATCACCACCAGCCCCTCGTCTTACTGGACCAACTAGACACAGCCCATTCAGTATCTGTAGAAATAAAACAAAGCATAGTAGTAGTTGCTTGCAATTAGGGTTGCCAGGTCGCTAAACCGAAAAGCCGGACAAAGAAGTCAGCTTGGCCGGACATTAGTACAAAAAAGAGTTGCTATCGAGTGCTAAGAATCTATACTTTTAATATAGAAATACTTTTGGCAGCTCGTGTACACCACACAAATTTTCTGTTTTACTAAAACAGTCTAACATCTAATAGCTATTTTACATCTCATTAGGTGTAAAACCGTCTAAAATTTGTGTTTTGAGGCTCTACAGAGGCCGGACTCTCTTTGATTTTGGCCGGACACACAAGCAAAAAGCCTGACTGTGTCCGGCTTTATCCGGACGCCTGGCAATCCTATTTGCAACTTGATAAGGAGTATCCATTATTTCACATGAACAATTTTAGAATCAGTGATTTAAACATGAAGCGGCAACAGATAGACAGTCACACTTTAGTATGGATTAATGTATAATACAAAAATGATGTGGTAAAGAATGAAAATACCAACTCACATGTGTCAAGTTCTGTTGTGTTGAAGCCCAGGTGTTAAGGAGATGCGCGTTAGAGTCACTGACTACGAATCGTACCTGTATAACAGATTAAAATTGTAAAAACAACTTGTAAAATCAAGCAAACAAAGTTTTTGAAAGTGCATTTAAAGTACATACCAACTTTCCTTCAGGAAATAAATCCCAGACTATCCGGCAATATTCTACAGCGGCTTCAACGCTACATGTCCATAGCGATTTACATACCGGTGGAAGAGGCACATAACCTGGTCCCCTACTCTTGGATACATCAAAATCTATAGGATTGTCCGAAGATATTCCAAAGTATGGTGTGTGATCTAACACAAATATGGTTTTGTGATTTGTCGGAAACATATTAACAATGTTTATTCTGCCATTCCACCTCAGAACTTTGAAGTTTTACTTGCTTTTTATAAATATTTACAAAATAGTATTTTGGAGCCGGAACTTGGAAGAAATTCCAATTTAGTGTTGCCATTTTATTTTTAACAATTACCATAATGTTTCTAAATGAATACAGATTACAATTTACAGACGCTTACTTCTTTTAACGTAAAAAAATGTACTGGCGTTCATTGCAAGTCACCTTTACAAGATTTTTGATTTGACCTTTATTCTTCATGCATGCCTAAACGTCTGAACTGATTTAGATGCAATTTGGTATTTGCCATTTTAACTTTGGTTGTGCTTTGACATCAAAAATATGGCAATTTCAACGTAGCTATTTTGGCAACACTATAATTGACAGGTATTCATTTTTAATCTTCGCCTTTTTCGGTCCTACAAAATCAAAAAGTTTGCCAACTTTTTTCTTTTCCCGTACTTATGTGAGCAGTGAGGGCATGATGGGCAGTGCCGTCGCCTTTTTTGCGCCCTGTGCGAAATTCTAGCCAGTGGCGGGGCAAGACCAAAATTTGATGTGGGCGAGATATATCTTGCGGGTCCCCCTTAAATATGTATATTTTGCGAGGCCCCCTTAATTGTCAAGTAAAGTATTGACATGGAATTAATATTATATTATAAGTAGTCCTTATATATGACGCAAGAAGACGGATTTTTGGGGAGAAAGAATTTTTTGATACTCAAACTTTTACTTATAAAACTTTTTTTATGAATATTTGAGTATCAAAACATGTAAATCCTTTAAAAAAACCTTGTGGTCCAAGGGGCGCGATGCCCCTTAGACCGCGAAGCCGTGGGCGATCGCCCACACCGCCCACGCCTTGCGCCGCCTCTGAGTCTTCTACAATTGGGCCCTTGTTTTCATTGTTGGAATCGAGCACTAGGGGTGCAACGGGAACTTAGCGGGAACTTTAATCGGGAGAAAACCGAAAAAATAATAGTCCTGAGTCCTGACTCCTGCGGCCTGCCTGGTCTGGCCATTCTTGCGCCCGCCCCCCAGAGTCTTCGCTCTGTGCCTGGGTACCGGTGGCACCGCCTTATTTACGGCGCTGGTCACATGTGAGGATCATGTGACATGGGTGATGACTGATGAGTGATGACTGACGGCCGATAGGACACCCGTACAGGCTACAGCCTACAGCATACCACCCCAGCAACGCCCAAGTAAAATTTAAGGCTAATTACTTAAATAACTAAACAACCACTATCAAATTTGTAATTTTTACCAAAAAATTCATGAATTTTTCAAAACGGAATCGATTTTTTCCATAATTTTTTTTCATACAAATATAGATTAAAAATATAGCACATCACTACGAAGTACGACAGTGAATGTGAGAGAATGATAAAATAAAATGGTGCATTCGTCGATCAAACCGGGCCACACATCCGAAGCCAGAAATTAAATTAGATATCCACCATTTTGTTTATTTTCGCGAAAATAATTTTCTTAGTCGGATACAATAGTGAATTTTTGTACTTCGCCGCAAAACACGGTTGTTAGTGTAGTCTAGCGATGATTATAAGACTCGGAATGTGCTACTAGCGTATACTGCTATCGGACCCTTGTGTTGAAATTTGCAGACATCGGCCGCGCCGCTAGTAAACACTCCTTGAAAATTAACATCTCGTCGTCGAAGAAAAATAAGAGCCAATGTGCACATGATACTGGTGTTGAAGTAAAGAGTCCTTTGAAATTCGTACAGCGTATATTTAGAAAGTCAAAAGGGAGTAATCCCTCGGTAGTAAAGGTAGGTGAAGTGCAACGTTCAAATGTCAAATTGAAAAAACGCTGAGTGCAAGAGCTAAGGTGACTTGTTTATTCAGGAAATATCGAAGAGTTGTGGGCAACAGTCTCCGGTGGCGCGCCCGGCTAACATGAACCACACGCCTGCTCCTGACAGGCAACAACATGACCCTAATGTGAACCAAGTAGAGGAGATGGAGACACAGGAAGGTCAGTCCATGTAACTCGTCACTATGGCGATGCCACCTATGATGATGCTACAAAACACGAGATGTGTCATTGACACATGACAAGACTATTTTCAATACTCTATTTGCTATTATTATAACCTCAACATATTTCCAAATATTGATTTTGCCACCTAAATTTCTTGTTCTTTGTTCCATTTGCCACAAATATTATCTAGATATCACTAGCTTTCTTTGTTATCAAATTGCAAGTTGTGCAGAAATCTAATTTTAGAATGCTTTGTTCAAGATTTTCTGCAGGTTCTAATGGAAAGTGTACCATAATTTGGACTGTTATTATCAAACTATCAAAAACATTCTTACATAGCAATCTGTTGTAGTGATAGAGAAAGTAAATAGAGCACAAAACATAAGCACATCTTTTGTTATACACGCCCAGTGTTTTGTAAATTTTGTTTGTATCTAAATAAAGACTTGTGATAAGACTGATCTTACACCTGAGTAGATAACATGTGACATTATGGCTGGTTTACACGTATTAAGTAGATAAGTAGTAACTAAATTTTAACTTAATTTGAAGTGCCTGCCTGAAATATGTCAAGTGACAAGCCCCGCCTGAAAAACTTAACAGAAAATAGTCAAAATTCAAATTTCCTTGTTTAGTACTTAACTAAATTTTAACTTGCTACTTACTACTAAATTGTGTGTTTACACGCAATAGGTAACTTAAAATTAAGTTAAAATTTAGTTAACTACTTATCTACTTAATACGTGTAAACCAGCCCTTAGTGTGTAGGTGAACTGTAGAGTTTACAAAATCTATGACTGATCTTTAGTTTTTCATTGTTGTCCATGTAATATTTTATACTTGAGGACATAATTTCTCTTTGCTAGTTAGATAAATTAAAGAAATAATGTGAGTAATGTGTATAAATTCATAAATATTAAACCATAATTAAATTGAAGGTAGTCTCAGTTCGGATTATTTGCAAATTTATTCAGACTTCAAATCAAATAATTTTATGCAGAGTAAATTTTTTTTAAATCTTTTTGGAAGAAAAACTTCTAAAACCACAGATTTGTGTCTGTACTTTTAAGTTCCTTTGTTTTTCTATTAGAAAAGTTTTCCATAGACATACATAAAGAAAGTAAGAATACGATGGGAATAACTATTGAATAACATATCACTCGTATAAGTTGTGTAACAGGTTCCGCAAGATGAGTCTCTTTCATAATGAAATGTGAACTCACCAATATACTGTATGATCTAAACTATGAGGTGTGTCACAAAATTCCAAAAATTAGACTATTATAAATTTTAATAAGCTTTTGAACATTTTATTAGCTTTTTAATACTTTATTATATTTTGTCTTAGCACTCTGGTTTCATGACCAGTGAGCATACTGAAATTACCTTCTTTAATGTACTGTCATCATAACATTGACAATCCAATGTCAGGATTTCTAAATTACTGTGATCAATGGGTAGATTAACAGGTATTATTTTATCATAATTATCCTCAGATAGTAAAGTGTTTATTGCAAACACTTACTTAGGAAAGCCAATTAGCACGAAATCGTTATATTTGTAACAAGTTTAACCCATCAAGCCATGTTTGAGCACCGGTGATCGCGACAACAGTAGAAAGGCTATTGTGTCTTGTTTTTCCACGATCGAGGGATAAGAAAAGGAATTGTAGTACTATATTATGATCATGTAAAGGTGGTTGTACCCTTGGTTTTATGATATAAACAATTACAACTAGTGTCCGACCGAAGGTCTATTTTTGGCCCAAGCTGAAGCCGATTAATCGGCAATCGCCATAACCTTCGGCCGAAGCCGAAGGTCTATAATCTTAATCGCTCGACTCTCAGTAATAAATTTTTAACCAACTTCAAAAAAAGGAGGTTATAAATTCGACGTGTATGTAATCTATGTATGTAATATTTCCAGAACTGCCCAATTTTCGTTATGTTAGTGTATCAGCGTCAGAACAAATGTGCCAAATTACAAGTGTATGTATGTATGTAATTATGTGTGTATGTTTTTATGTTTGTGCTCGCGTAATATATCTGGAACTACCATTCCGATTTCAGTAATTCTTTTTTTGTTGTACTAGGGACTGTTCAACTTAGGGAATAGTGCAAGTTTCAATAAAATCGGTTCATTAGTTTAGAAGTCGGTTTTATCTTTTTTAATACAGTTAAATATTCAATATTGTCTACAAGCTACAATTAATACTCAAATTAAGTATTTCAAAACTTCAATATTGAAGGTTTACCTCTATAATGACTGTCTCATAGAGAAGTTGATTTAGAGATGGTAATAAAAGTTTGTGATTTCGTGATTTATTTATTACTTAATAATTTGTGGACTACAACTAATTAATTAAGTTTCAGAAATTACTCAAAGTATGTGTAAGTTCGAAAACGGATTCTCGGAAAAAGTGTATAGAATAAAAAAAATTAAATTATTTTTTTCATTGTAGAATGTTTTGGTACAACACATAGTTTTTTAGTTATTAGCCAAATTGGGACTAACACTCTCCCCTCACTCCAGCTTACCTCTTAGACTTCAGGACTTTTAGTATGTTTTATCCCTAAGGACCCTGAATAAGTTCCAGCAGAAATCTCATAGGTTCCCGCTCACGCATTCTATAACTACTTTATTTCTTTATTATTTCACAAATAACAATAATTAGACCAATCAATTAGTCTTGGTTTTACTCGATTAGACCGAAACTAGACTAATAAATAAAATAAACAAACACTAACTTCTTAATAAATGATTTATTAAGAAGTTAGTGTTTGTTTATTGTATTTGACAGTGACTTCCAGCGGCCTCTGCATAGTGCAATACACGACTGGTCCGTCGCTCTCTCACGACTCACTCAGTCTTTCGTAACAGTTTACAGTTCGTTCAATTTCAACGGTTGCTCGGACCTTCGGCAAAGCTTCGGCTTTGGCCGGGTTTTAGGCCGAAGCCGAAGGCTTCGCCGAAGGTGTTTTTTTTGGCCGAAGGCGGCCGAAGCCGAAGCCGAAGCTTCGGTCGGACACTAATTACAACCTTAGCTACTACAAGTAGCCATTGACATTCATTAAAATGCTACCAACTTGAATGGTTACTTACCTAAAATTTGGTCTCCCAAACTAGAAATACATTAGAAAACAATCATCAGGCAATTTTAATTGTGACATTTTGTCTTTCTCTTTTATACTTTTTGCTTTAATCCTTCAGGCCCTGTGCGAGCACCAGTGATAGTGAGAACAAAAGAATACAATGGAAATGGAATCCTAGAACCTCCAATCGAAGGATTAATGTTTTCAAAACATAACTGTCCACAGTTATGTTTTTTCTTAATCTTAGTTTGACTTTTATTTCAATGTTTCTTTGCTTTTAAATTCCTTTTTCTTCTTTCCTTACATATTATGAGAATGCTGGACAATGAAATGAAAGAAACAACAGCTAGTTGTTTCTTTCCTTCAAGCACATAGTTGTGGAAGAGAGATATGTGTGCGAGTGAAAGAGATAAGTTGTGATAAGTTAATAGGCCCATTTTTTATGGTGATTGGGTTATGTTCATGATTTTTTATTGTTTTATACTGTTGGAAATTTTGAAGAATGGATAAATTACATAACAATCAACATAGCGTTTGTTTTCTAGTTGAAACTGTCGACACACCCGCAGAGAAGATATGGGTTGAGGACTACACAAAGGGACCCAACGGAGGTGTCGTCATGAACGATGTTATGAAGAATCAAGAGACATCCTCTGATATGCCGGTAAATGTCATAGAATTTGTGCACAAAAAGATATCTAATAGCTATATGTACAGTAGATATTCAAAGTAGCTACCCGAGTCGGGCACAATGATATTATGTTAGTGTATTTTCAAATAACTTTCAAAAATAGAACAATATTGTAGTTTAATCAGCGACGTCTTTTTTAAACAACAACTTACTATAAAATATTTACTCAGCACATGTTATAGGATATCCATTATTGTTTGTGTGTGTCAAGGGCAGCGTTCAGCGTCAGCCAGACGTCCCGATTTTTAAGTCAAAATTAAATGTCCCGCGCGGGACACACTCAGTCCCGCTTTTCGGGCGTGCAGCGTGCTGAGGAAGAAAGAGTGTGAGAGATAGAGGGGTGGATTTTCTATGGCTACTTTTGCTATCTATTGTCACGTAAATGCAATTTTAAGTCAAATAAAAAGATAAAAATTCGAAAACATTTGATTTTTAAGTTTTTTTTACTATGTCCCGCTTTTGACGGAATCCCGAAATAGAATCCCGCTATTTTCAGTCAAAAAGATCTATAGTCCTGACTTGGCACAAAAAAAATCTGGCAACGCTGGTTAAGGGACTTTTTATTTGTATCAGACAAAGTCAGCAACAGAATGATTCATTAAATAACCTCCTCCTTTTTGGAAGTCGGTTAAAAAAATTTGTCTGATAAGTGATAACTTAAACAGGCCTTAATGAAATGTAAATTTTTTTACAGCTTGCTATAGCCGGCCTTGATGCTGAAATGGAGGACGACGAAGCGAGATCAGAAGCGACCTTCCGATTCGTGGTTCATAACTTCAGAAATCTAAAGGACTCTGTACTTTCACCACCGTGTTATGTACGCAACCTGCCATGGAAGATAATGGTGATGCCTCGGCAAGGGGCCTCCCCCGACCGCCAACAGCAGAAGTCTCTGGGATTCTTCCTTCAGTGTAACGGGGAAAGTGAATCTTCAAGTTGGTCATGCTACGCCATGGCCGAACTAAGGCTCCTGACCCACAAACCTGATTCCGAACACTTTTTTAGAAAGATTCAGCATTTGTTTTATAGGTTAGTATATTACAAATTTAAGGCTAAGAAGGGCATTCGTTTTATACTTAAATTGCTACCTAAAAGGTCCACACTGCTTATACAGAAATTTTTCTTATGCAATAATTATTATTTATCCTTGTTGTGTCAAACATTAGATAACTTGACAAACTATGACAAAACATTGTGTAATCAAAACATGTGTGAATCTTTTTATTAAGATGCGCTTACACGGGCAATAATTACGGCAATAATTGCTTGGCGACACGATTGGAGCGATCTGGAGCAATTAGTGGAGCGATATGGAGCAATTTATATCGCTCAATGTCATATCGCTCAAATATTCGATGGCCACATTACTCAATATTGTATTGCGCAATATTGCTGCTTGTTGCCGCAAATTGCTTGATGTAGTCGTGGCGTCAAAGTTGACGAGAATTGACTGGAGTTAAGCAATTTTAGTTGCCCGTATAAGCGCACCATTAGGAAAAGGGCTATAATAAGATAATTATTTTGGTTCTTATGATGGAGGATCCATGTCAGAGTATTTTTTGTATAATATGAAAGTAATTGTTCAACTTTTTCAGCAAAGAGAATGATTGGGGTTTCTCCCACTTCATGTCGTGGAATGATGTGTTAGATCCGGAGAAGGGGTACGTAAAGGATGATGCAATCACTCTGGAGGTGCATGTCACCGCTGAAGCTCCACATGGTGTGTCATGGGACTCGAAGAAGCATACTGGTTATGTTGGTAAGATGACTTTGATATTTTGGATATACAGTTGTTAGCAGGTTTAACTGAGTATGGGGAAGGCACAATAAAAAGTGATGATTTGTTTTATTTCTGATTGTTTTTACCACTAAGAATGTCTTATCAATTATTTTAATGTGAGCAATAAAGTATCTAATGATAGATACAACCAATGAGTTTCTAAAATACTAGAGTGGCAATGTCTTACAAACTGATGCAAAAAATGCGTAACCACTTGATAGCCCAAAAGACAATGTCACTTCATAATGTTATTATGTCATTATGTATGGCAGATATGCCTGCAGGCATCTTCAAAGTGGTGACGCGTTGCTGTCGTAGACTGCCAATCTAGTTACGTTAGTAACATACAATATCATTGGATACAACAATAACTCTGTTAGTACAGCGACGTAGCGACATGCGGCTAATTGATCCTTAATTTCTTGTTTAGATTAAATTATTCTTTTTAGATGATCTCTAACTCTATCCCTATTTCGTATTTTTACTCAGTTCGCAGCATCGGTGCACTGATGTAGATGAACGTAATTTGAATGCCTTTATTCAAAGTAACTTAATTATAAATTCTATTTTAACACGATTGCCCTTTTGTAAAGGTCTAAACAATGTTCTTATAAATAAACATTTTTTTTGTGCTTACAATGTTATAATGTTGATCAATATTTTTAATATTCTTACAGGTTTGAAGAACCAGGGAGCAACCTGTTACATGAACTCTCTACTTCAGACGTTGTATTTCACAAATCAACTACGAAAGGCTGTGTACAAGATGCCTACAGAGTCTGATGATAGTGCCAAGTAAGAAAAAGACTTTATATAAATGACTGACTACTCAGATAAATTACTAGAGATAAACTACGATAACATGGCGCGCCTCTCCAAAATTCAAAACGTTTGAAGTGCGTTGTCAAAACGTTTGAAGTGCGTGTCTTGCGCGGTCGGCTAGTTATGATTAGATGACCAACAAGTCTTGATAATAAGTGACATTAAGTGAAATATTACGAGTACTGGGTTGATTGGTTGAATATTTACTACATTACAAACTTTTTCATAAGGATGTGACTACACACATTGAAACAGTAATTTGGAGGGGCGCGCCATGTTATCGTAGTTTATCTCTACGCTTCAACTCCCGTAAGGCCCAAGTGGGCCGCGATAACAATTAAAAGGCTATTGTGTCTCGTTTTTCCACGACCGAAAGATTAAAATAAATGTATCGCAAACTGTTGCTGTTTTTGTATTAAAGTTCATAGGTAGACAATACGATTGATAACTTGATATGTGGGCGCGTTCAATATTAACCCTAGACTAGACGGTCAATAATATTGCACAATACGTGATATTCCACGATAAAATTGATCCTCTAGGAGCCCGCTTACAATGGTTCCTTTTCCGCTATTTAGCTATGGAACCTTAAAAGTATGAATGTTTATTTGCAGGTCTGTAGCTTTGGCACTTCAGAGAGTATTCTACGAGTTACAGTTCTCCGACAAGCCGGTGGGCACTAAGAAACTAACAAAGAGTTTTGGTTGGGAAACACTCGACTCTTTCATGCAACATGACGTCCAAGAGTTTTTGAGGGTAAATATTATTAAATATTAAATATCTTTTAAACTAGAAACGTCTTATGACGAAAGCTGTAAAAGATTATTTCAGAAATATATTTTTCAAAATGCTATTTTAAATTAACTTGCTGTATAAACCTCTATTGCTTAAAATCTCACGATAAAAACATTAATAGTGTATCTTAGAAATGTTATAAAACCTGCTATATTGACTAGATTGTTAAGAATACACACAATATGGAACATTTTAAAACTTGTAGTTACAAAAGTTATTGTAAAAAAAGTTTTCTTAAAAATATTCGATATCCTGGGCTATAGGCTAATAAAAAAAATGTTCTTTCAGGTCCTTTTAGACAAACTAGAAAGTAAGATGAAGGGAACATGCGTAGAGGGAACCGTACCGAGATTGTTTGAGGGCAAGATGACGTCTTACATTAAATGCAAGAACGTCAATGTCTCGAGTACTCGCGTGGAGACCTTCTATGATATACAACTCAACATTAAGGGGAAGAAAAACAGTAAGTAACAATACATGTGTGATGTGTATGATAACATATAATATATATAAATCTCCTGTCACGATGTTTGTCCGCGATGGATTCCTAAACTACTTAACCGATTTTAATTTATATTTTTTTTAAATGTGTGCTTTTCTCCAACTTGAGAGATAGGATAGCTTAGTTCTTTAATAATAGTCGCAATTTTATTTTATTGCAAATTGTTATTTGTCTATAAAGAGCGACCATTGTTTATGCGACGGGATAGCGATGGACGTTACCATGGTGACATACTTTTTTTTATTTTTATTTAACTCTTTATTGTACACAAGAAAGACAATGTAAAGATACAATTAACACAGAAAGACGACACAAAGGGATTATTTAGTCATTAATTCAATAAAATAATACGGGCGATGTACTTTATATAATACTAGCGGTTGCCCGCGACTTCGTCCGCGTTAACATAGTATAAGAAAATAACAAAGATGGATAGTTTTCCCCTTTTTGTGGTTCTTTATACAAAGGGTAAAAACGGGACCCTATTTAAGCAAACGTCAAACGCAAACGTCCATAAACTTTCATGTTTCTAACTCAAGAAATGACGGACTTTCATTGAAACTTTCTACCCCAATTTCACCCCCTTGGGGGTAGAATTTCCAAAAACGCTCAAATACCTATCGATTCATTTTTAATCAGCAGTCCAAAAATAAACTTTTATGTTTCTAACTTAAGAAATGACGGATTCTCATTTAAACTTTCAATCCCTTTTTCACCCCCTTGGGGGTAGAAATTCCAAAAACGCTTAAACACGTATCCAATCATTTTTTATCAGTAGCCCAAACATAAAATTTCATGTTTCTAACTCAAGAAATAACGGACTTTCATTAAAACTTTCAACCCCAATTTTACGCCCCTGGGGGTAGAATTTCCAAAATCGCTTAAATACGTATCCATTAATTTTTAATCAGTAACCTAAAACTAAAGTTTCATGTTTCTAACTCAATAAATGACCGTGGAAATGATGGATTTTCATTCATACTTTGAACCCCTATTTCACCCCCTTCGGGGTAAAATTTTCAAAATTCCTTCCTTAGTGGGTGTCTACTCAATAAAACAACCCTACTCACCAAATTTCGTGGCTGTAACTTTAACAGTTTTTGCTCAACGATGATGAATCAGTCAGTCAGTCAGTCAGGACATGTAATTTTATAAGTATAGATGGCAAAGAAACGTTTGCCGGGACAGCTAGTATTTTTATATGTCACAATAAAGTATCTTTATTATGTGTTAACTCGTAACTTTTATCGCAAACGTAATGAGGTGGTGTTATTAAATAAAGTAACATTTTAATTAAACGTGTGTATAATATGTTACTTCGTTAAATTATTATGTTAATTAAACACTGTAATTTGAATTCTTTTGTACAGTCACAACCTATACATGTGTATATTTCAACTGTATTCCAATCTACTAGTAGTAGTACTATATGACGCCCGTGTTAGATAAGAGTATATATTAGTCTAAAATATTTTGAAACAATTTGATGTTACTATGATAATACTAAAATTATGCCCTAGCAGTAGCAAGGTATCTGTGGTTAAATGAAAATAAACTGTAAGACAATAAATATATTTATTAAAACAACCTTAACAAGTAAGGGTCGGTAGATATAATTATTTTCAAATTGTATAACAGATTATTAGGTACGTAATTTACGTAATCTAGCTAAGGTACTTTCAGTATATTAAATTAATAAGATACAACTCAGGAATAACACAGAACTTATAACTTTATATTATAAAACAACATAATATCAAGCAATTATAATATTATAGATCATCTAGCAAAAAATATAAACCATAGGCTTGTACAAAATCTTCTTTATATAAATTACAATAATTATCAAGTTACTTATTAGTTATTACTAAAATCTTTATAACAAATAGGTACATCACCTTAAACACTGTCGGCCAGAATGAGAGCCGTACTAGGTTCGCTAGCTATTACTGGGTAGAATGGATATTCTACCCACACTGAATAATAATTCTAGTACCCACATTTTCCAAAGTTTGGTACTAGAATTATTAATATAACTTAAATATGATATTCATCTAAATATTACAATAATTAAACAAAATAATAATTAAACAAAATAATATTCATAAAATAATTAAGAGACAATACTTTTTAAATATAAACTACCTTACATTATAAGTCTTTCCTTACAATTCAAAAGGTGTTTTTATTATTAATTTAACATAAATAATTACGTCTTAATATTGGTGTTACATCAAGTCTTCAATTGACTTATTGGAACTATTATCTGAACAATGTAATTTCGCCTTAATTCATACATTTTATTCGTTTATTTATACTTATATATATTAACATATCTATTACCCGCAACTCCGTTGCGCCAAAATTCGTTTATCTCGCGGGAATCGTACATTTTTCCGGGATACAAAATATCCCATAAAAAGTATCCCATGTCTTGTCTCGGAACTCAAAGTATCTCCGTACCAATTTTCAGCAAAATCGGTTCAGCGGTTTGGCCGTGAAAAGGTTACAGACAGACACACTTTTACAATTATTAAGTTTATAGTATGGATAATGTCTAACTTTTGTCCGCGGATTATGCCGAATGAATTCACGTTATAAAGCCTCCCCAAGTCCCCACATTGGGCCGTGATGGAAAACTTTGATTGATAGACAATGCTACTGTACACGTTCGTGAACGCGTGTGTTCTTGTACTTGTGAGGATTACAAGAATGCAGCCTCTCAAATCCAAATAGCAGCAGTGGCGGAATTACCCTTTACGAGGCCCCCGGCGGAAAGTCTTTGTGAGGTCCTTTGCCTTACAAAAAATACCTTGCGAGGCCCCGGGCGCTTGCCCTGATCGCCACCCCCTAGGGCCGCCACTGTCAATAGTATAAATCTTAACTTTAACAAACTTTTTTTTCACAGTTGATGAATCTTTCAAAGACTACATAAGTACAGAGACGCTAGACGGTGAGAACAAGTATGACGCTGGCGAGCACGGCCTGCAGGAGGCGGAGAAGGGGGTTATATTCGCGACGTTCCCGCCCATACTGCATCTGCACCTCATGCGCTTCCAGTACGACCCCATCACTGACAGCTCCGTCAAATTCAATGACCGGTATGTACCGTTGGAAAGAGCCTCGAAATGATTATTTTAGGTAACTAGTAGTTGCCCGCAACTCCGTTAAGTAGAAATTCGTTTTCGCGTATCGCGAAATGGATAACCGAAAAAACGGAAATGGATTTTTATTGCATCAAAATGTATTGCCGCTATAAAAACTATCCATGTTATAATAAAATATAATGATACTTATAAAAATTTCGTAATTTAGTTTTACCAAGTTTTACTTTTACAAAATGTAAAAATTTGCAAAATAAGTCATTGGTATTAAAATAATTTCTTAGGGCCTTTTCACACTGGCGATTAGCGAGCGATTTGAAAGCGACGCGACTGCGCAACGCACACGCCGCGACAGCGCAGCGTTGTCGCGGCGTGGCGTGGACGCCATTTTGTACACTCGTCTAGGGAGTATACAAAATACGAAACACTACATTTAAATTTAGGAAATAAAGCCGTTGATAATAATTGTCACTTGTATAAAAACACAAAATTGTGTACTGAATACATGCATAAAGTATGCATGTATTCTCGGGTCGCATTTTGTAGACTCGCAGACAAAATTTTTGTCACAGTTACTCTACCTTGGTTTTTATTATTTTCTGTAGGAATTACAACATTTTTTTTGTCTTTTTATCCCTTTAATGTTTATTATTATTTATGGTTTCAAGGTTTGAGTTCTACGAGCACATCAACTTGGACGCTTACCTTCAAGAGAAACCCGAGACACCGGCTGACTACACTCTCCACGCGGTGTTGGTACACTCTGGTGACAATCACGGCGGACACTATGTTGTGTTCATCAATCCTAGAGGAGACGGCAAGGTATGATAAGTTCTTATGCCAAGTCAAATAATTCTTATATCTTTAAACGAGCAATTCTTGTATATATAATATATATCATTGGAGTCTCGGAATCGGCACCAACGATTTTCATAAAATTTAGTATATAGGGGGTTTCGGGGACTTTAAATCGATCTAGCTAGGAATCATTTTTAGAAAATGTCATTTTATTCGTGTTTTATCGAGCAAAGCTCGGTCAAATAGCTAGTAAGTTTTTATACGTAAAATTGTTGAGGTGTTTTCAGAACTGTGGCTAGACTACATTGGAGTTACGCTAAATACAATGAACTATTCATAGAACAAACATTAAAGGAGTTATGGATACAAACAAAAAGAAAGATTACATAAAATATTAGACCAAAGATCTTGGATATTCAATGTTTGACCATATTTCTCGGAGTTTCCATCTGTATTTTCTTCTGCTGTTAATTTATTTTATTGTTTTTAAACAAGGTTTGATTAATCTTGTAGTGTATGTGCAGTGTATCTACATATAAAGTAGATACTACATTGTCTCATGCACACCAGTAGTGGGGGCAGTCTATATAAGTCGTTGTCAAGTAGTCACAGGGTTCAGTTGTATCAGGTGGACGAAACTTTCCGAACAAAAAAAAATTGGGTTCCAAATTTAAACGTAGCTACTAAAGGAAATCGCATAATCTGTACAATTTTTAAGCACGGTCGACTGTGATTGGTTGATAAAAAAGACCATAGAGAATATAAACTACATGAGAAAAAAGAGGAAGATGAAGTTTAAAACTCAAGGTTCGAATTCCATTTTGTGAAAATTATTTATTACAAAAATACAAAAATTGTAAATTAAGTGGATTAATTATTGAAAAACGAAAGGTAAGCCATTGTAAAATGTAAATGTAACCGTAAATTGATAAATTGAAGCAAAACATAACGATATCATACCATGTTCTAATACAAAGTATGTCGTAGTATTATTTGCATAATTGTACAATAATTTAGAACTTAAACTATATTAATATGAAAAAGATAGATTATTATTTCATAGAAATTATTATAATGTATATCAGTATGCAGTTAATTTGGAAAATGATGAAATGTGTATCATGTGTATATTGTTTTATTGTAACAATACTTAAGGTTATTAATTACTATACTTACTATAATTTATGTAAACTGTATGGAATATAAATGAAAAATGTTTCATTAATTTCAGATTTTTAGGTCCCTATACAGCTAGTTTGCAACATTTTAGTCTGCAAGCAATAGCTGTTAACTCGATCGCGGATTCTAGGAAATCTTTTGTTCTCGCGGTCGCATGCGACCGCTTGGGAACGAAAGCAGCAAAGAGATTCAATGCAAGGAGATTTTAGGAGAAGGAAGGTATGGGATTATGAGTGGTACGGCCACCAAGGAAAAATCCTCTGATCAAGTGAGGTGGTATGCAGCTGGCCTGAACCCGCGCCATAGATTTCAGCTGTCGTATACAGGGTGTAACAAAACAAAGTGTGTATGTATAAAGGTGCGATCCACTGGATCGGAATCGGAGCGCAGGTACGCAGTGGACGGATTTGTTGCTTTGTATTTATGGTACTGACTACTATGAACTGCACTAGAAGTACTGGAACATCATTCTGCGCCTGACAAGTATATGACGACACGTGGTGCCACCGTCCGCACCGTATGTCCCGATTCCAACCTGGTGGACGCGCAGCTTTAATCCCCTCCCTATATAGAGTTTACTGTATAAAGCGCTTATTCCACTTATCTTAGCTAGGTTCCTAGATCCTAAATCGTTTCCGATTTAGTCAAGACGTGGAACAACATTTAGAAGCTAGGATCCTAGCTAGGATCCTACCTAGGAACCTAGCTAGCCGCTAGGATAAGTGGAATAATGGCTTAAGCCAATCAAGTAGTTAGTAGAGTAGCATAGACAGCTATTCTATCATATTTATAAATAAAATACATAAAACTGTACTGTAATAATATTATAATATTTAATAATAGAAATCAACAAAAACTTGTGGATTAAATCTATTTTATTGTTTAATTTACTTTATTAGCCTATTTATTTAGCCATGTACAATAATTTTTATTGAAATAAAACATTTATTTGAGCTCATTTCTTTTTATTTTTATTTTTTTTAATTTTTGGTATGTTTAGAGTGAAAGGTTTTGCACTTAAAATTTTGTCGTTTAGTTTTAAATTAAAAAAATAACGAATGTTTATTTTTTTTCTTCTAAGTCCGACCTCTTGTTACGTAGTATACAGTTTACATCCTCTTTGAGTTGTATAGTGGCAGTGACAGTGAATAGACGTGCGCTCCGCAAGTGGTACTGGGTGTGTTAGTGAGCCAGTGTTCTGAGGATTCTACAAATCTTATACAGCAACTTACTAATAAACAGATTCACAAATCACACTTCTGTTAAGCAACTTTGAAAGTCAGAGCGGATCTTGACTAGCTACAAAAGTATACTAATATCTTCATTAGCAAAGGCTTGTGTATTGGAACGAAGTTTCTTATCGCGCGTTGCGAAAGGGGGCTAGACGAGAAGTTGTAACGACACGACACAAAAGTGTAGCAAAACAGCTTACAACTACAGCAAAAATGCTATTGTTGTAAGCTGTGCGGTAGCGCGTGTTTCTCTCTCTGTCACTCTCTCTCTCTTACAGGTTTTTTTTATTACTAAGGCGGTTTTTTGTTATAGTGGTGCAAGTTCGACGACGACGTGGTGTCGCGGTGCACGAAGCAAGAGGCAATAGAGTACAACTACGGCGGACACGACGAGGACATGGCGCTCACCGTGCGACACTGCACCAATGCGTACATGTTGGTCTATATTAGGTGGGTGTCTCTTTCCGTATTCTTGGATATGAGATTTGAATGTAAATAAAGCTCCAGTATGGACAATTTGTAAACGCAAGAAATACAATTTAGAACACAACTTGTCACTGCGGTATCTAGATTAATATTTCCATGTACCATCGAGGAAATTGATTCCTAGGCAGTTGACGGACCTACGTCATATGATCGGCTTATGTCAATTCAATATTACAGTTCGACAAGGCTGTTTAGTGTTTACTAACGCTTCTATCATACAAAAACAGTTTTCCTTTACCAGCAGCGCCCATTGACATCATTGACATATTCATTTAAAGCCTTGTCGAACTGTAGCTGTGATCGGCCGGTTTGACAGTTGACTTAACGCGACCAAATTACTTAGGTCCGCTATCTGCCTAGGAATCAACTTCTCTGACAGTAAGAGAAAATTTGGAGAAGTTAATGTTATACTAGACAATAGCACTAAAACATTATTCTGAATTTATAATATGACTTCTCAGGGACTCACAACTAAAGACAGTGTTGCAAGAAGTAACTCATGCAGACATACCGACCGAGCTCAGCGAGCGGCTTGCGGAGGAAAAGAGAATAGAAACTGTAAGTTAAATATTTCGCAGTGTTTGCGGCGTCAGTGTTCAAAAGGCGTTATAGCTGGGTTTTCACTTTACGAGTACTCTCGGACCGAGTGCACTCATACGAGCTAGATCGTGTAGGAGCCCACTCGGAATTTGGTTTACACACAGTTATAGGTTTTAAATCCTAGTAGTAATATTTTTAACCGACTTCCAAAAAGGAGGAGGTTAAATTCTCAATGCATCAAAGATGACGACAACTGATCTGTTGCAGCTTCGGCTTCATATAATTCTACAAACTTCACTGTTTCCCGATCTGTCCACTTTTTCTTTAATAATTCTGCTTTGTTTTTCTTAGACGCCATTTTGTTTTTATAAAATCGTCCGAGTGCACTCGTAAGAATAGGACAGCTTCCTGGTTCACTCTGATCGGATGCCGATGTCCGAGTGCGCTCGGATCACGTGTTTACACAGTACGAGTAGCGTCCGAGCGCACTCGGTCCGAGAGTACTCGCATAGTGAAAACCCGGCTTTAGGTTGGCATTGAAACCCTGTCGCCTGATTCACAATGCAAAATTCGATTCAACAATTTTAACGCGTTTCAACCAATGAACACCGCGCTAAGCGTTGACTAAACCCCACAGTAAATTTCCTCATCCCACTCTAACTGTAAACATTACCTTTTTCAGATCCGTCGTAAAGAGCGCAACGAAGCTCACCTATACATGAACGTGAACGTTGTCCTCGAAGAAGCGTTCGACGGCCATCAGGGCAATGACCTCTATGATCCCGAGCGTGCGCATTACCGCGTGCTGCGCGTGCGCAAGGTCGCCACAGTTGAGGAGTTGATGGACATGCTAGCTGAAAACTTCAATTACCCGCTGAACCAGATACGACCTTGGCCGTTTAGTGCACGGTCTAACTCGGTAAGAATTTGTGTAACTAAAGGTCAAATCGAGGCACAAAACTAAAATCTCAAAAGTTGAATGAAATGTTGTGCCTCGTATCATCAGTTTGGTTATAGCCGTCGATTTTTAAATATATGTTTTATATAAAAGTCCTCTTAAATTAAAATAATTTTAGCTTACATAATATAACATCCCTAAACAATAATTTTAAAATTTGTTGTATGATAGTTTTGTACTAACAACTAGCTTGACTTAAAGGTTGTGAACCCTAAAATGCTTGTTCAGAATTGCAATAGCTGATATTTGCATTAGCTTTTATTAATAAGAAAATTATCTTTACAGACTTGTAGACCGACTTGCTTGGATATCGTCAACGATCAGAGCCGAACCATAGCGGACATATCTGAGAACACAAATCCGTGGAATATTTTCTTGGAGATGCTCCCCCCGGACTCCGGTTTCAGTTCCTTGCCACCTTTCGATAAGGAGAACGATGTTGTCCTCTTCTTCAAGTACTACGATCCCAAGCAGAAGCGTATACACTACTGTGGCCACCACTATTTGCCGATCGCTAGCAAGCCGGCTGATCTTATACCGATCTTAAATAAACGCGCAGGTAAGAGAATTTGAATGATTTCTTACGTGTTTTTTATTTTATATTTTTAAATCAATCAAAAAATGTATTTTGTAAAAAGATAATATTTTTATTTACAATTTGTAAAATAATATAAGCCAGAAGTGACATTTTCAGGTCTTTATTTAGTAAGTATCTTTTTTCTTCAGGTTTTCCACCGGACACTCCACTCGTCTTATACGAAGAAATTAAACCAGACTTTGTGGAGAAAATCAACAACTACAACGATCCGC
Organism: Polyommatus icarus; assembly: GCA_937595015.1. Taxonomy (NCBI): domain Eukaryota; kingdom Metazoa; phylum Arthropoda; class Insecta; order Lepidoptera; family Lycaenidae; genus Polyommatus; species Polyommatus icarus. The sequence continues at coordinate 7,157,480 of OW569330.1, read as the reverse complement.
TCGAAAAGGTATCAATCAGATAAAATTAGATATGCATTTTAAATACTAGTCTGTTGCCTCTCTATTGATAATTTTATTAATTACTTATATAATTTACTAAGGCTCTTTATACATATTTTTATGCATCCATGTACTGACGCAAAAGGTATGCTATTTAAAAGTGTAAATTGTCTTATTAAAGTATTTAAATAATTTAAATTGATAGTATAAGCAACTATATTGGTGTTGCTAAAATAAGATAATTTGCTTCTTTATAAGTATGTGCGAGTTAAAAGACACAAAGCAGTTCAAATACACGAGTGAAATAAAACGACAGAGTGAGAGATATTCACGTGAGATGGTCAAGAGTAAAGTAGTATGGTGTAACTGGTAAAAAAGAAGTGTCTGGCGCTATTGCACTACGTCCGACACGTACCCAAGAGAAGTAAGGATTTATGGTATGGGCTCTTAGAATCTTGTCAACTCTACTCAGTAGGTGTACTTACCGGGTAGAGTTGCGAGACAGTGATCTCGGACAATTTGATCGGCCAGAGCACTAGTAATCAAGGCCTTAGTGTAGAGGTCGAGCGAGATAGCGTGGTACGTGGGTAATGACTAATAAGTGAGAGAGACCGTGTAATGTGCGAGCGAGTGACAGGCGGACCCTTGGGTCGTCGCTCGTTCAGGTTTCATGTAAGATAGCACGCTATATGGTTATGATAGAGTAAGATAGCGCGATAATCTAGTAGCGAGCAAGACGGACCCTCGGGTCGCACAGTGTTTTAGAAATCCCCAAAATCGGACATGACTGAGTTAATGCAATGAGTCGATGGCGTCTTATATTTCAAATGCAAGAGTAGAAAAAATTTTAAGAGCAAAGTTTCATCAAATACTATATTTTTTAATAATCAGTTAAATAAAAAATATTTACAATTTAAATTTTTAAATAATTAGTCAAATATGTAATAATCACTCAAATAATAAATCAAATAATAAAACATTTTATTCTTCATCACCTTGGTCGTCAAAATGTTTTCCTCCCGTGCCAAATGGAGGAGGATGAAGTCGTTAATAATATTAACGACACTATAAATTTATTATTATTATTATTTGAATGATTATTATTTCACTAATTCTTTAAAAAAATAGTATTTGATGAAAATTTGCTCTTAAAATTTTCAAGGCGCGAATAAAAATTAAAAATTCGTAAATCTCTGGTATGAGACGCGATTCACAAAAAATAAAAATATTGTAGTGTAAATACTAAACCCAAGTATTTTTCAGTACGGACAGAAGGTGCGGAAATCGTATAGGAAAGGAGAAAAAAAATAAAGTCTAAATATTTAAAAACATTAAAATCTCAGGAACTACTTGAATTGTAGGAATGAAATAAAGTACAAAATTTGTGTCTCTTAATGATTAATCTAATCGGCTGGGTAGCAAGTTTACAAAACCTCGTAATTAATTTAAATAAAATAATTTCGTTTTTAAGGAGTCAAAAAATGACCAATTTAAAAATTGACTTTCTCAAAAATGAAGTAAAATTCGCACACGGGAGTTCTACTCTTGCATTTGAAATATAAGACGCCATCGACTCATTTCATTAACTTAGTCATGTCCGATTTTGGGCATTTCTAAAACACTGTGGGTCGGCGCTGAGTCGTGTGCACTGTGCCCGGGTGTGATAGCGCGCTATACGGTTATGATAGAGCGAAATAGCGCAATAATGAGCGAGCGAGACGGGCCCTTGGGTCGGCGCTCGCTCGTTTTGAGTCGTGTAAGATAGCGCGCTATACGGTTATGATTGAGTGACATAGCGCGATAATCTAGTAGCGAGCAAGACAGACCCTCGGGTCGGCGCTGAGTCGTGTGCACTGTGCCCGGGTGTGATAGCGCGCTATACGGTTATGATAGAGCGAGATAGCGCAATAATGAGCGAGCGAGACGGGCCCTTGGGTCGGCGCTCGCTCGTTTTGAGTCGTGTAAGATAGCGCGCTATACGGTAATGATTGATTGAGATAGCGCGAATACGTGTAATGTGCGAGCGAGCGAGACGGACCTTTGGGTAAGCGCTGAGTCGTGTGTCCGGGTATGATAGCTCGCTATACGGTTATGATTCATGATAGAGTGAGATAGCGCGATATACTATAATGTGCGAGCGAGCGAGACGGACCCTAGGGTCGTCGCTCGCTCGGGTTGAGTCGTGTGCACGCGGCCAGGTATTGGACGAGCTGATGGACGGCGACATCATCGTGTTCGAGCGCGCGGACACGCGGCACGAGGACCTCGAGCTGCCGACCTGCCAGGACTACTTCAAGTACATATTCTACAAGGTGGAGGTGCAGTTCATAGACAAGACGGTGCCCAATGATCCCGGGTGAGTTGTTTGTTTATAATAATAGCTTCTACATCGGTTTCGGTGACGGTGGCCGGTTTCATTGAAACCAGGCTAGCTACGCAGGAGTAATTTTTATAGTGCCCAAGTGTATGCGCAGTACACAAGAGCACTCTCTATTCCTTTACTCTCATAACCCAGTGGGACGGCAGACCGACACGACCGGCGAGAGATAAGGCGTAGGGCCGACTTTTTACATGCCCATCCGACGCGTGGATCATCTTACTTGTCAGATAATCAGGTGATCAGCCTGCATTGTCCTAACCTAACCAAACTTGGAAATATCATGTTTCCAACGCGGGAATCGAACCCACGACCTCCGAGTCAAGAACCGCGCTCTATACCACAAGACCACGGAGGCGTTCTACTAAGGAATTGTTTCACTACTTCCTGATGAGTGCTGGTATCCACAACTTATCTGACAGATGGAGTATGGAGTATCTGTCAGTTGTGGAAAGCCTATTCGGTACTTAACAGTGAGTGGTGAAACAGGACCTAAAATAATTAATAACACACGAGTTGATGTCATTTTCATCAACAAAACAAAATGACATCAACTCGTGTGTTATTAATTATTTTAGGTCCTGCTAGCAGTAGTAGGTATTTTGAGAAACCCCTAATTTTAAGTGTATCTTAGTACATATTGTATTGTCAATATATTGTTTAACATATTGAGGCCTACTGTTTAGTTTTGCTAATCTTTTGACAAAATATCATGCCTCGTGATGATTCAAAATTAAAACTTACTGACATAAGGAAATACTGTTAAACTTTGAGCGAGTTTATACATATAATAAATACGTAGGAAAGTCAATTCTGTACATTGAATATTTTTGAAAAGTAATACTTGGGACGTGATCTACTATGCTAACGCGGACGAAGTCGCGGGCACCAGCTAGTAGCGAATATAATGTAATATTCACCTTCTAGATTGTTTTCTATGTTATTTGACCCACAATCTACATGTAAAATATTGTATGCTATATTATAAATGTAATGTGCTTTTGTTGATACCACGCAGCTGTTACGAAGCTTTTAAAATAATATTTAAATTAATGTTTCTGTAATACAAATAAAGCAAATATTAATTTTATCAATTCCACAGATTCACAATGGAGCTGTCACTACAGATGCGCTACGACCAGATGGCGCGCGCGGTCGGCCAGCGACTCAACGTCGACCCCTACTTAATACAGTTCTTCAAATGTCAAAAGTACGTTGATGTTTCAGCTAGCTGGTTAAATTAGCTGATGAGCCGCCTAGGCCGATTATTATAAGCTAGCATGTTATAAAACACCGATAAGAAATTAAGCTTGAATAATGTAATGTATTTAACGAGCATATATATATACAACAACAAACAATACGGGTTCCGTAAGGGTCGCTCGGCTGGTGATCTCTTGGCGTACCTGACTCATCGTTGGGCTCAGGCAATTGAGTCGAAGGGAGAGGCATTGGCTGTTAGTTTGGATTATGTATATATATATATATCGACGGGTGAAAGCAGAAGTGGCGTAACTTGAAAAACCCAACTTTACAGGAGAGCCAAAATACTTTTTTAAAAATTCATAACTTCTATATTTATTAAGGTAGAAACTTAAAAATTGGAAGGTATTTAAATTAATCTAAGACCAATACGATGAGTTTGTTAAAATTTTTCTAAAGTTGATATTTCATTGATTTTTAACAAGTTACGACAAAAAATATTTCCATTTTACGCAGCAGAAATGTTGTATCTTTGAGAGGAAATGTATAGATAACTTAAAAAAGCACAATTTTTTGAGCGACGGATCTGTCGTATCTCAAATATAACACGCCCCTACAAATTTCATTTCGCCGTATCTTGTTTACTTAATTAAATTGTCTTACAACTTTTGGTTCAAGTGCAAAAACGGCGACAGACGTTGTGAAAATGAAATGCTGTATCTTAAACTAAATGAATTGTTTGTTTTAAAAGAATGTCATTATAACAAATTCAAAGAAATAATATGACTATTTACTATTATTTGTTTATAACATAAGAAAATAAAGGCATGGAAATTTGTTTTATTAATCATTAATCAACATTTAAATATTACAACATTAATCAACATTTACAACATTAATCAACATTTTTATAATAAAATGAAAATTAATGTAATAAAACATTTATTTCTCTTGTTTTTTCTACTTTATTAAGGTTTAAGCCCTAATATTTTATTCATGCTCATGAATTTAAAGTTATTCTTTTTATTTTATAAGATATGGGGGCAAACGAGCACAAGGGTCACCTGATTGAAAGTAACTACCGTTGCCCATGGACACTAGCACCATGAGAAGGGCTGCTGGTGCGTTGCCGGCCTTACCCGGTACTAATACGCTATCTTTTTAAAGGTTTGCAGGTCGTATAGGTCTGAAAATATTGCTGGTGACAGTTCATTCCACAATTTTACAGTGCGTAGCAGAAAGTTACGTGAAAAACGCACGGTGGAAGACTGCCACTCATCAAGGTGAATTCTCTATTTAGACACAAGTTCGTTTCGACTCTATATCTAGAAAAATATCGGGGGAGCCGGTATATGGGCCAGCGCCTGTACTATAACCCGCATAGCAATAAATGCCGTTGGTCTGTAACATGATCTGCTAAGAAACTTGTGACCCATTTGCATAAATTCTCGGGGAGCCCATATGATGGAAGCTTTGATGGGAGCGCTTTTTGCCAAACCCGATCAAAGGCCTTTGCAATGTCCAAACTAACAGCCAGTGCCTCTCCCTTCGACTCAATCGCCTGAGCCCAACGACGAGTTAGGTACGCCAAGAGATCACCAGCCAAGCGACTCTTTCGGAACCCGTACTGTTTGTCCCTGGCCGCCCAAGTATCGAAAGAGCTGGGTATTGATAATGGATTCCATAATCTTCGAGAAGACGGAGGTTATAGCGATTGGTCTGTAGCTGAAAGGATTTGAGCGGTCACCTATTTACACCAAGGATGTCTTCCAAGAAGCCGGGACAATGCCAGAAGAGTAGGAAAATCAAAAAAGACGCGTTTAGACCGGAGCCAACTCTGGAGCACACTTTTTTAACACAATAGGAGGGATTCCGTCAGGCCGACTCTGCTTTTGGATATCAAGGGAACGCAGGACTGAGCGCTGATGAAACTCCTACATGATGCTCGTGCATCGTGGTATGGTCGGCGTTTTCTATCCCCCGTCATCTAGGGTCGAGCTTGACGCAAAGAGCTTGCCCAGAAGATCGGTTTTGTATTTTGCATCGTGGGCTAGCGATCCATTTTCTGCTTGTAGGGATGGTAGGGATGGCTTGCCGAAATTGCCTTCAATAGCTTTGGCCAGAGACCATTTACGGGTTCCCAGAGGGAGTTTCGAGTCTCTCACAGACAGAGACATCTCTCTCCCTCTTGAAGGACCTAGAGGCAAGGTTTACTCCATTTTATATTATGTGTGTGTCCACGCATAGACCCGAAGGAGCTCAATATTTATTAACAACAACAATTATTATAGCTCAACAATATTTTTTATTGAACCATCAACAAAAAAAAATATTAGCAAATTTACATAAAAAAAAGAGTCGATATTGTTAACAGAAAATATACGGGCTTTTATCTTTGTAACAAACATGTAAAATCAACAAAATATGTATATAAGAATAAGTGTGTAGATGTCCAGAGCAATGCTCAGGGGAAAAAAATATACGTGGACACATACATGCAACATTTCACTATACGTCTTTAAGCTTCATTTAAGAATAAACGTGTTCAGTTCCATTCAGAATAAACGTGCATTGATACACACAAACACGTTTTCTCAAATCGACGCTAACAATCTACTAAAAGGCGTTAAGAACGGCGTATATGGTGCACCGGCGAAGGTATCATACAGGAGCGGGAGGGAGATGAAATGGCGTTACTTATCTCTGTACTCATTACTTAAGTATATTCATTGGTTGTAAGTATAGGTTTAAGAATAAAATTATGTGTTTGAAATGTTATAACTTTCTCATACCTATAAAATTAGCATGAAATAAATTGTCATATCTTTGTAAATGTTGTATTTTAGGCGACAAAAATGTCGTAACTCATTTAAATCAAACTAGAGAGTTAAAAAACCTATGTCGTATCTTTTTCTAATTTCTCACGCATTGTCGTATCTATCTTTTATCCAAAAATTGCAGTTTTTCGTCTAGTTACGACAAATTTTTTTAAGGTCTGTGCTAAAAGGTGGTAAAAATCCATGGTCGTATCTTTACTAGAATTTATCGTAGAAAGACGAGATATAGACCATTCGACGCAGAATTTTTTTTTATACAACAATCAATTAAAAAGTGATTTTGGCCAAAATTCAAGTTACGCCACTTCCGCTTTCACCCGTCGATATATATATATATTGATCGGCCTAGGCGGCTCATCAGCTAATTTTACTAAGTGGCTGAAACATAATATATATATATATATATATATATATATATATATATATATATATATATATATATATATATATATATATATATATATTATGTTTCAGCCACTTAGTAAAATTAGTTGATGAGCCGCCTAGGCCGATCATTATACGCCAGTATCTTAAAAATAGATCAATAGTAATTGAGCTTCAAAAACTTAACGATTAACGACTCCATAAGTATGTATGCTTGTTCAGTGTTGTGAACACAGGATAATCTCTTGGAAATTGGTAATTTCTATTTTCTGGCACATAATATGTAAAACTTTCTGAGTTTCTTCGGCATATTATATAGGCCGACTTAACTGGATGACATAATGTAATGAGATAAAGTAAACTTTTCAGCTTGCATAATAATTAATTTTTTTTTCAGCTACAAAGACACACCCGGTCTGCCTTTGAAATACTCATTCGACGGTATTCTTAAGGACTTGTTATTGTACTGTAAACCAAAGTGCCCTAAGAAATTGTTCTACCAGATTCTATCTATTAAAGTTAACGAATTAGATAACAAAAAGCAATTTAAATGTTTATGGGTAAGTTTATTTTTATTTATGACCAAAATATATTCTGTCTTATTTGATATCTTTTTAATATTTCTCTAAGGCGCAGCGCAGATGACAGACTATCCGTGACGCACTTTTTAGTCTGTGGGAAATAGAACCTATGCAATCATATGCTGTAACGCACACGACGCGCAAAAAGTCCGCATATAAAAGTACGTCACGGATAGTCTGTCGTCTGCGCTGCGCCTAAACAAGAAAATAACGACCAATTGAAAGGTCATTAATTATTATAATTTTAATTAAATGTAACCAAATCAATACGTAATTATTGCATCAGAGCAATAATTACGTATTGATTTGGTTACATTTAATTAAAATTATAATAATTAATTTATGAAAACCAAAGTTTTAAACTAAAAGGCTTAGATACAAAGTATGAGAGGATAAGATTACTTTTGAGATTAATTTTTCTTGCTTACAGGTTGGTCCTAATTATAAGGAAGATAAAGAATTAATTTTATATCCGAACAAAGGTGGCAAGGTGGCAGATATCCTAGAGGAAGCAGCTAAAGTTGTAGAAATGTCGCCTGAAGGTTCGGGAAGGTAAGTGCTAAATGCTTAAAACCACTGTAACCAAAAACTTAAATAATGTATGTTTTAGTAGAAGACAAGCTGTAACTCAGACTAGCGTAACATAGCAAATACATAAGTCATAAAGGATATAAGTCTATTCCTAGTAAATGAGGCATATGATCGCTTTGATTGTCATCCAAGAATATTAATTATTAATTTTGTAGTTCATTCGTCATCTCGTCATGAACGACAGGCAATGGACGCTGTTAAGCATTCGTATACTAACCCACAAAAATACTTAATGAGTTATGTTCTTTAGATCATCCAAAACAAGACTACATTCAAAATTCAACAAAAAAAGTAGTGGTATTCAAATGCTTAACAGCGACCATAATTTATTTTCTATTTTATTTATTTCCTTTATGATATATCAATAAATAACTTTTATTTTTAATTTCTTTCGCTTGCCTTTCATCGTGTAAGCGAGATAGCAGGATAATGAATCGATCCGTTTCAGGTTACGGATCGTGGAGGTGTCGTGTCACAAGGTGCTGCCCGGCCCGGATCCAGAGCTCACGCTGGACCAGGTCACCATCTCCCCGCCCCGGCTCTACCGGATAGAGGAGATACCCAGGGATGAGGTGCAGCTGCAGGTGAGATTGTCATCAGATTTCTGCCGCGCACTGTAAAACTCTGGAATGAACTGTCACGAGCAGTATTTCCGGACAAATACAAAATCAAAATATTTTATTTCCAAATGGGTTAACAAGGTTAACACTTTTAGAACGTCGTGTCTACATGAGGCCTACCACCGGTTCGGGAACTAACCCGGCGAGAAGAACCGGCGTAAGAAACTCGCGTAGGTCCACCTTTTACCAAAAAGGTGGAAAATAACAATGATAGCTTAAGCTAATTTACACTGAGTATGTAAGTAAAGTAAGTGAAAATGTGGTGCATTTATATAGAAGTGACCTATGGTCTGTCAGCTTATTTTTCCCAAGGTGTGCTATCATTGAGAAAATCAGTTACCTTATATATAATAAGCCTTAGCACACAAACGTTCTTTAACAACTTTTTTAAATTTATTAATTGAAAGATTTTGAACGTTTTCTGGGATTTTATTAAATAGGCGTATACATTGACCTTTGAAAGATTTGCTTGCTTTACTCAGCCTGGTTATAGGTATATCTAGCTTGTAGATATTCCTAGTGTGTATGTAGTGAATGTATCTTTTCGTTTTAAAATTATTAACATTTTTTCTCACGTATAATCGACCTGCAAACCTTCAAGAAGAGAGCGTATTCCCACTTAAAAGGCCGGCAACTAGGGATTGCAATCCCGCACCATATTCAATCCCGCGGGATTGAATTGCGGGATTGGCCAATCCCGCGGGATCCCGCATGTTTGAATTTATGTTATTTAAAAATTTAATAAATTGAAACTATTTAAAAATCAACTTTATTAATGAAAATGTCTCATATTATGCCAGAAAAATATATTTTGTTTTGTAACAAAATAACAGGACTTAACAGTAGATTGAGAGAAAATGTAATCTTGGTACGAGACAAAATTATGCAAATGAGACAAAGGATATGGGCGACTGGCCCATAAACGACCCTAATAATAATTATTGTAATAAAAATAATAAAAAATAACAATAAAATTATGTAATCACTCTAGTCTTATTAGATCTTAAAATTAAAATGCTTTTAATGCCTCAGCAATCTTGAAGTCAGGGACCTATCAAGTCTCAACATTATGGCTCCGCATTGATTGCGACGACCACCCTCGCGTTTATGCGTGCTTATGTAGGTCCCATGATAGTGGTGACCCCAAAACAGACTGACTCTTTGAACACCTGCAAGCTGCTTCAGATTTAGTGCAGCAGCAGATCCTATCCGCAGAGATAATACTTGGCGACTTTAACGCCCACCACGCCGACTGGCAGAATTCCAGTAAAACTGCTACGCCTTAGTGAATCCCAGATATAGACGGTGAGAATCCTTCTCTGTTGGACCTTCTGCTGGCTTCAAATCCTGATGGCTACCAAGCATCCATGACCGCACCACTTGGTTCATCAGATCATTGCTTTATTAGGAGTTCTGTGCCACTTACGACGGCATTGCGACAGCGTGCTGTTAATACTGTACTGAAGTACTCAAGAAGAGATCACTCGGGCAAAGAAACAGCACGTCAATTATAGAATTGGTGAGAGACTCGAGTGCTTCCCTTCGAAAACCCGTGCATTCTGATCTCTGGCCAAAGCTATTGAAGGGAATTTCTGCAATGAAACCCTACCATCCCTACACGTCGAAAATTTATCGTTGGCCCATGACGCTAAAGACAAAGCCGATCTTCTGGGTAAGTTATTTGCGTCAAACTTGACCCGAGATGACGGGAGACAGAAACTACCGACCATAACGCGATGCCTGACGGAATCCCTCCTTCTGTGTTAAAAAAGTGTGCTCCAGAATTGGCTCTGATCTTAACGCATCTTTTTCGGCTCTCCTATTCTTCTGGAATTGTACCGGCTTCCTGGAAGACAGCCTTGGTGTACCCGATTTCGAAAAAGGTGACCGCCCAAATCCTTCCAATTACATACCAATCGCTATAACCAATTTATAATATAATAATGGAATCAATAATCAAAAGCCAGCTCCTTCTATACTCGGACGGCCAGTAATTACTAAGTGACAAAAAGTACGGGTTCCGTAAAGGTCGCTCGGCTGGCAATCTCTTACTGGCGTACCTAACTCATCGTTGGGCTCAGGCGATTGTGTCGAAGGGAGAGGCATTGGCTGTTAGTTTGGACATTGCGAAGGCCTTTGATCGGATTTGACACAAAGTGCTGCTATCAAAGCTTCCATCATATGGGCTCCCCAATAAATTATGCAAATGGTTCATGCGGGATCCGCGGATCCGCGTTTTGTAGGTGCCAGCAGATTAAAAATTGGCGCGGGATCCCGCGGGATTGCGGGATCCCGCTTTGCGGGATTGCAATCCCTACCGGCAACGCATCCACAGCTCTTCTGATGTTGCGAGTGTCCATGGGCGACGGTAGTTGCTTTCCATCAGGTGACCCGTTTGCTCGGCGCCCTTATCTTATAAAAAAAGGTAGCTTATCTGGATGTTTTGTGGTATAAAGATCACTAACAGTCTTAAAACGAACAACGCTGCTTGACAGAAATGCACTCCAGTGCGACCTAATGTCTGCTACAACTGATATTGACTGAATCTGATACAACTTGACTTGAAGGGCAGGAACATCGCCATGTTGGTTACACGACATAATTTACAAAAATTATAATAATAGAAACCTTAAACTAAATTTCTAAGGGCCTATTTCATAATCGTACTTATCCAGAAGCTAAGCTAATAATAATAATAATCAGTAACACTAAACGCAATTGAAAACTCAACTGCATGATTTTCAGGAGGACGAAGTTCTGGTGCCGTGCGCCCACTTCCAGAAGCAGGCGTACGCGACGTTCGGCATACCGTTCTACGTGCGCGTCAAACACCACGAGCCGTTCGCCGCGCTCAAGGACCGCCTGCAGAAGAAGCTCGATATACCGGACAAGGAGTGGGAGAAGGTAGGCTATATATTGCTGTCTCTCTGGCACACGCGTACGCGCGTCAAGAACCACGAGCCGTTCGCCACGCTCAAGGACCGCCTGCAGAAGAAGCTCGATATACCGGACAAGGAGTGGGAGAAGGTAGGCTATAAATTGCTGTCTCTCTCTCACACGCGTACGTGACGTTCGGCATACCGTTCTACGTGCGCGTCAAACACCACGAGCCGTTCGCCGCGCTCAAGGACCGCCTGCAGAAGAAGCTCGATATACCCGACAAGGAGTTGGATAAGGTAGGCTATATATTGCTGTCTCTTTCGCACACGCGTACGCGCGTCAAGCACCACGAGCCGTTTGCCGCGCTCAAGGACCGCCTGCAGAACAAGCTCGATATACCGGACAAGGAGAGAAGGTAGGCTATATATTGCTGTCTCTCTCGCACACGCGTACGCGAAAGTTTAGCATACCGTTCTACGCGCGCGTCAAGCACCAGGAGCCGTTCGCCGCGCTCAAGGAGAAGCTGGGAGGGATACCGGAAAAGGTGGGAGAAGGTAGGCTATATTATGTTGCCGTCCCTCTCGCACACGCGTACGCGACGTTCGGTATACCGTTCTAGAAGCGCTATTGTTGTAGAAAAATCTACTAATACAAACACGAAGGAAAGTCAAATCAAAAACTGTCAGTAAGAATTTTCTGATACTTTCCTACTTACCACCGGGTGGAGCTATACAATTCATAGGTTTATTCGTGTCAATTATCATGCCAAAAAGATGTTTTACGTATGCTTAAAAAATTTCGTTAGTTTAGTAAAATGATCCTTATGAGTGGTTTTATTTTTCAGTATAACTTCGCGATCGTAACGAACAGCAGAATCAACTATATCAGTGAAGGAGCGATCATGAACGCCTTCGACTTTAGACCCAGTAGTAATACAAGTGAGTATTATATTGTATTAGAATTAGAATCTAAATCTTACTGAGGCCATTCTACCAAACAGAAGTAATTAAAATTATGCCATAAAATGAGAGATAACTGCATGAAATTGTACGTTTGACATGACATTCTTAATTTAAAATTCAATATTGTAACTCTCATAATATTGTGATATTGAAATTATTTCACTTTTGACAAGCCCAAAGAAGTGATTTAAAATCACCATTATTCATTGTTTTGTCCTTTATTAACCCACTACTGCCTCCATTCACCAATAAGTTTTAAGTTTATACAACAGTATTTGAACTCGTGCTATAACTTATTAAAGATCTGTCCCTTCCAGACGCGACGGGCCGGCCGTGGCTCGGCCTGGAGCACATTAACAAGACACCCAAGCGCTCCCGAGTCAATTACCTCGAGAAGGCCATCAAGATATACAACTGAACAGTGAAGTATGTTTGACACCACAGGACTAGCGATACTCGGACGAAGTTCAGAACGGTAATGAAGTTAGATGCGAATGAAGTCACGTGATTGACCAATGTCATGAAGTTTGTTAGTCGTTGAATGTGTTGTCTTTTACTTCGTGTTGATGAAAGAAAAGGCATATTTTGATGATTATCAATAACAACCTTTGTGAAATTGTAACTAAAGTCGTTTGAATACATTTGTCGTCTAACTTTGTTGTCTTTTGTTACTTTGTCTCGAGTCCCAAACAGTTTTGTAAACGTATAGAGAATATTTTAATAGGTATTTTGAACCGGTCGAGTTATTGTCCTACCTCGTTTTGATGGCGGTTTGGCTCTCAAACTGTCTGTCTAGGCTGGGCTTAGGCTGGATTTGTAAGCGGCGACGCGAACGTGCTTTGGCCGCTACATTGCCAGATCACAAGCAAATGTATGTAACTATCTATTTAAATAGTGGCGCTGTTATTTACAAACACTTGCTTATGATTCCGCGGTATAGCCGCCAAAACGCGCGTTCAGGCGACGCATATAAATCCAGCCATATACCTCGAGCGGTGCACTCAGGAGTAATCGTTTAGGGGGCCTGAACTGGCTAAAAACATACTCTACTGGTCTAAACAAAATAAATAGCCTTATATACACTTATGTAAATTGCTAACACCAATATTTGACATTCTTTATTACGCTGTTCGTGTGTAGATTCAATATAGCATAGGGCAACTGCGGGTAAGTGTGCTCGAGAAATGCTACATATCTGCTCGCTTATACTCTAAAAGGTTTTAATTCGTCAGTAACAAGTAACATAACTGTAAGGGCGCTGTATCAAATTTCGCAGAGAGGACTCGTTGGCAGAAGCGAAAAAGTTCGCACTCGGTTGCCATGGTGACGACTTGTCATAAAGGCTTTTATAAAGCTGTGATTAAAGTTTCCTTTTGTACGTATCACTGCTTCTTTTACTTGCCTACAATAAACTCAAGGCAGTGCCCTTAGATTTATGTTACGATGTTCACTCAACACTTTTTTTTATTTACATCGAGCAACATTAACCCGCATTGCCTAAATGGCCACGCAATAAATAGTTCTGCTAGCAGTTATAGATTTTAAAATCATACTTGTTATTTATTATTTTCTCCACTGAATGTACGATTGATTTTAACACGAGTCCTTAGTGTAACACGGTTTTCAGTGTCGCTGCAAGATCTTAGCTGCATAACGGAGATTTTAACTGCCTGCAGGGCTGTGCCAATTCTTTCAAACGTTGGTAATTCGGCAAATATAAACAAAATATGATTCACAACCCTCATATTCTATTCAGATAATATTGTTTTGATGAGACCCTCCCCGGAGGCAGAAAAAATAATAAAATGTTAACCCGATTTTTGTAGTGATAGTAAATATAACAAGGTAGTGAAAATTATTGCAATACAAATGCAATAAATACAATGTTTGATATTATTTTAACTCAACGATGAAAGAGATCTCAAATTTTTATCACACAGATAAAAGATAACAACTTTGGCTCAAAAGTTACATATAAAACGTTTAAAGTAAACATAGAATATGAGAGTTATTTTCATCAGAAACTTGTAATATTATTCTTATTTTTAAATGTAAAATAATGAACTAATACAAGTCTATTTAAATTCGCATTTAAAATGTTGCATGACGCTTGTTGTTATAATTATTTCAGTAGGAGTTTATTAAACTTGCATATTTATACTTTTTTTGTGATTTTGTAATATTTTTTATGTAACGAATAATACTTTTAAAGTGTCTTGCTTATTATTCTATGCACACTTTCCTTGGGAAACGTAAATAAATTATACTATTTCTGGGTATAATTTTACTCTTGTGCAGATCTACTTCTTTAAAATTATAATGAATTAGCATCAATAATAATTGCTCCTAGTTATGATTATTTAAAAACAAAGTTTATCTTAAAAAAAGAATTTTCTATTTGGATGTACGAATTTACTCTTGGTAAAACTACAAGGAAAGTGTTTTGCTGAGGAATAATTTAAAAAGTAATGTTAGATAGATTTAATAATATTTTATCAGAGGTTGGGATAGGCGTCCCAGTTTAGTTCTGGCTTACTAAAATACAGTACAAAATATAACATCATATAAAATATACTTTTGTTGCTTATAAAATTCAACACAATTTTAAAAATAACGATATTACATCGTGTTGCTGTGTAATTTATAAAAAAATGTCCTGATGGTTTTTATTGTTGAATAATTGAATAATAAGTAATAATTCTTATTTTGTTTATTTGAATATAAGCAGTTAAAATTTGCTCCTGAGTTTCGATTTTACATAATATTATAGGGATCAACATAATACTATCAATTAATTTTATTATTATAGAATAATACACAAGTAATATAATAATTATTTATGATATTGTTGAAATTTCGGTTTTATCACCTCTGTTTTAAAATCGTGCTAATGTTGTGAAATTAATATTCTGTTCGCTGTGTAAAGAAGGATACGTACTATTTATTATTATTTTAATAGAAACCGTTGTTGCAATAAAAAATAATAATTGTACACTTATAACTTCATGAATTTTAACACTTGCAATGTGATCGAGCGTGTACATAGCGCTAGCTAGGTGATAAATAATCATGTGTAATAAAAATATTTTGCTGTAGCAACTGAATGTTTGTATTAAAATTTTCTTTATGTATTTTAAATGAAGGTTTTTATTGTCGAATTACCAAATGTTCGCGGGAAATTCGCGGTATGGTGTGTACTTCGACGAATGCGTGACGCGTTATCACGTGGCGCGACGTCGCGTGGCGTGACTTCGCGTTGCGTGACAATCCGCGATGTAGCGTGGCGTATCGGGAATGGCGATGGCGCGCAGTAGCGTCACACCACGACGTCGCGTCCCGACGCCATGGCGCGACGTCGCGTCCGCTCAGACCCATGTTGCTGTTTAGTTTTTTACATGACCTGCCAGAAATGTTACGTTATTAAATGAGTATGTCGAAATTATGTATATATATGATGTAATAAATTAAGAAAAATACAGTAAGTTTTCGTAAAAGTTGCCTTAGACGTTTTAAGACATAGCCGATCGTACCCGACTCTAGGTCTATTTATTTTCGTTGGATGTTTCGCCGAGTGACGTTTAATTTCTTAACTTAATGTCGTTTTCGCTATTTTTATTAACAAGGTGTGAGTTGACGCAAATAGGTGGCATAGTGGCTTAGTTGCCGATATACCGGGCAAATGGGATTATATGTTAGTTGATAACTTGATACACCCGCACTCTGCGGCCGAGATCAGATTGTACTCTGCTTGCGCGGGCGCTGGCCGAGCGCTTGCCGAGCGCTTGCCGGGCGCTGGCCGCCAGTGCCCGCTATGTTGGATTTTGAATGTTTCTCTGAATATAATCCTATATTTGTTTATGTTGGGTTTATTTTAAATTGTCCCAAGAGATTACTAATACAGTTGTGCAATGAATTAAAGTTTTGCACGCTTAAAGAATTGCAGATTTTGATTGCTAGATGTAACTTTCTATAAAGAAATTATAAAAAAAAATATGTGCCGGAATACCTCATCTATTTAGTAATTTATTTATTGATCTGCATGTGATCTGACGATAGGTGACCGTTTTAAGAATTATGGTTATTATTTAATATTTTATGGATTATCGTTATGGAGCAGCGTTACCGGGCTGCCCGGCAGGAATTCATCAGTGGCCCGTTTGAAGTTAAACCATTTTGAAGTTTACGCCCACCGCCAAAATACTGCGAAGTCTTCGTGAAAGTTGTCAAAATTTTTCCACTCAACTTAGACCCAATTTCACCAAAGACTGTTAAAAGTAACGCGCGAATTAGTATCACGTTATGTCTTTCGTTTTTCATATGAATGAAAGAGAAGACATGACATTTGAATAAGGTGTTAACACTGAGTTATTTTTTAGTTTAGAATAGTAATTACCTAGGTTCCTACACAAAAATTTACTTCAAAATTCTAAACTGAAAAATAACTCAAACATGTTAAATATTTTCGCATGTGAAAATGATTTTGGTATTACGTTTGTATGAGAAATTCCAAGGGTACCCGGCCTCTTAAATAGCTAAGTTTATAGAACGTTATTTTTTAACCCTAAAATTTTGGTTGCGGCCCTCGACACCAAGAACAAAACGTGGTTGGTATCCGTTTAAAAAAGGTGCAGTACCACTGTTATGGAGTAACTATACGTGTTAAAAACCATAACTATGGAAATGAAGACAGGTGTAATTTCGGTAAGTAAAGGATATGAATGTAGGTATAACTTAAGTAGCCCGCAAACATCAAACACGTCAAACACGTAGTTTTTTCGACAAACTACGTGTTTGACGTGTTTGAAGAAAATTTGGATTACGTAGCGTTTGACAAACGTGTTTGAACGTGTTCCGCTGTGTTTGTCAAACAAAATCTCATGATCTCAAACCGATTCTAGCTTATTGTTTGACAAACATGTTTGTCAAACAAACTACGTGTTTGTCGGTTTGATGTTTGATCGTTTGCGGGCTACTTTACAGCTGCACTCAGAGACATAATATTTTATTTTCCTAAAATTAAATTAAGATTATGACATAACCTCTCAGGCAAACACTTCATTAAATAATTGATAAGAAATATCATAAAATGTCTCCGATTGCGGCAGTTAAGAAGTTTAAGGGCCTGTTTCACCGCTTCCTGATAAGGCTATCCGCCACTTAATTTGACAGATGGAGTATGGAAAATCTGTCAAATAACCCTATCGGGCACCTTATCAGGAAGCGGTGAAACAGGCCCTAAGAACATTCTCCGTTCTCGTAATATCTGCTACTGACATAAGAACGTAACTAATAAACTGCGTTATTGAAGACAGGTTAGCCGCAAGCGATTTATTTAAAAACAAGCGCCAAGCGCCTGATAAATTCAAATAGCAATTTTTTAAAGCACAAAAGTGATAACTGCTGGGATTCGAGATCCTGGAAAAATGTAAAAAGAAAATTTAAAACCGGCCAAGTGCGTGTCGGGCCACGCACAATATAGGGTTCCGTAGTACCGCTAGTTTTTGACAATTTTTTTATGGTCAATGAACGTATATTTATAGCGTGTTTTACACTACTAACAACATCATCTCAGACACTGGACTCTAACGATTTTTTCCACTTTAAAACTTAATATTTCACAAACGGATCCCTAAATCGGAAAATGATCTATGAATACACGCAATATTTTTAAAAAACCTATTCAACGACACCCCACACGATGGAGTGGGCGCGAAAAAAAAATTTCATCCCCGCTTGATGTGTAGGGGAGGTACCATAAAAAAAATACGATTTCATGTACCATTTTGTTGCCATCATTTATATGTGTATTCATACCAAATTACAGCTATGTAGGTCCTATAGTCTCTGAGTAAAACCGCGGACAGACAGACAGACGGACGGACAGACCGAAACTATAAGGGTTCCTTGTTGACTACGGAACCGTAAAAATGGCAAAGAGGCAAAAGCAAAAAGTAATATTTATTGAAGTGTATGAAAATACAAAGAGCCATCTACATTCTACATTCTACGTCTAAACATAAAGAGCTTGCGAATAGGAAGCATGACGTCATTCTGCTGAATACGTTCTGTTTTTTTGTCTTCGCTGATGGCTCGTTAGCTCAGCGGTTAGAGAGGTGGTCGGGGGTTCGAGTCCCTCACGAGCCGGTTATATTTTACTTTTTACCCGACTACGAAAAAGCAAAAGGAGAGTTACATACATACATACATATTACATAGCCTGTCAAAATCATTTGACAGGCTATGTATGTATGTATGTTCATCTGTTCCCTCGTAACTTCTAAACTACTTATCAGAATTCGACAAATGACATTATATCATTAGAAGCGTCTTAATTGTCCGCTGGTTATAGGCTATATCAATGATATTCAACTAAATACAGATCTGTTACGTTCATACTATTTTCCGGCTTAAATTGCTTCCGAACAATTTTCAAATTCAATTGTCAAATTTGACAGATAAGTGAAACAAAAGATACGAAATGACATTTACATAAAAGAGACAGACTATACAAAAGACGGGTCAATTGGCCCGTATTTAATGGCTTCACAACGCGCGCGCACAGTATAGCAATATCCCTACAGTAGTGAAACGAATGTACTTGCGCAGAGCAACGGAGGGGTACCCGCGGGGAAGCGGGCGGCGCGGACCCGCGTACACAAACTCGCGGAGTTTGTGTACCTGCCCGCACAGGGGTGATGTTGGCGCGTTGTCTATGTCTAATTTTGTGTTGTAAAACGATAACTTATCTTATAAACAATGGGATATAATAAGTGTTTGGTGTACGTCCGATTTACATCAGATTTACATCCGTAAATCTGATTCAAAAAACAAAAAGGATTTCAATTTTTAACCGACTTCCAAAAAACGAGGAGGTTATATGTTCGGCTGTGGATATTTTTTTTTTTTTTTTTATTTTTGTATGTTCAACGATTATCATATATATCGGCTCACAGTTCATACTAATATTGTGTTGGTCTTGGCGGCATTTATTTGCATCTCTGTTTTATTGTTTACGCTGTAAGAAATGTAACAAGGAGAGAAACAATATTGAATAAATTAAAAATCTGTCAAATACCCTGTTAGCCTGTTACATACTAATTAGTAGCTACCTAGCTAGGTACACAGGGCCACACATGAAGTGTAACATGTTGACCTTTGGACCGCCCTTACCGCGCACGTAATGAGAGCGAGTTTCGAAGCGCTTCTGTTATACTTGATGTGTGGCGGGTGGCCTACCGTGGTCCGTGCCTACCAATTGTGTGATTAATAATTATTGGATATTTTATATTATATTCAAATTTCAAATGCGTCTTCATTATTTTAATCCTTCGATCGTGGATTCTTGGAAATCTATTGTTATTCTATTGTGTCTCGCTCACCGGTGAACTTATGGGGCTTCATGGGTGAATTAAATTTTTAAATAGGGAACTAAATCATCTAAAAATAAAGTTTCACGTAAATATCTGGCAGTACGACATAATATTTTATTTTCTTAGGAAAACTTACAGCTATTTACAACTCCATATATATTACACAGCTATATATTATGTAAATATAATACTAGATGACGCCCGCAACTCCGTTGCGCTAAAATTGTTTATCGCGCGGGAACCATACATTTTTCAGGGATAAAAAGTATCCTATGTCCTTTCCCGGGACTCAAAGTATCTCCATACCAAATTTCAGCAAAATCGGTCCAGCGGTTTGGGCGTGAAGAGGTAACTGTCAGACAGACAGACAGACACACATTCGCATTTATAATATTAGTATGGATGATAACATTACAAGCACAATATTTTATTTTTATTTTATTTCCCGTTTCGTGGCAACCCTGGCATATCTGCTCGGTACCTACACCGGTGGCGGCATCGTGCGACATCAAAGGCGTTTCGTTACTGTAGGGATATTCAATATTGCTATACTGTGGCGCGCGGTAGTAACATATCTGCTTTGAGTTTTTTTATATAACTAATATTATCATTGGGCTATATCAATGATGTTTTTTTTTATAATATTACTAGCTGTCCCGGCAAACGTTTCTTTGCCATATTATATGAAGTATATCGCCCGTATTATTTTATTGAATTAGTCGCTAAATAAGTATGTCACCATGGCAACGTCCATCGATATCCCGTGACCCACGTCGCATAAACAATGGTCGCTCTTTATAGACAAATAACTTGCAATAAAATAAAATTGCGACTATAATAATTAAAGATCTAAGCTATCCTATCTTTCAAGTTGGAAAAAAGCACACATTTAAAAAAAAGAAACATTAAAATCGGTTAAGTAGTTTAGGAATCCATCGCGGACAAACATCGTGACAGGAGACTTAAATAAATTAGATTTTAATTAATTATATTATAGACCTTAAAAAGTAAAAAGCAAATGTCCGGCTCGTGAGGGACTCGAACCCCCGACCACCTCTATGAAACAGGATCAAACAGACGGGTGCTCTGACCGCTGAGCTAACGAGCCGTTAGCAAATTTATACAAAAAATGGAACTTATTCAGCAGAATGACGTCATGCTTTCTACTCGCAAGCTTTTTATGGAGGCACCACTTCATTATTTAATTTTTAATCCATATTAAATTTTAATCTTAACTTAAATTTAATTATTACTAAACTTTAATCATTACTTAACTTTAATTATAACTTAACTTTAAATATTACTTAACTTTAATCATTACTTAACTTTAATTATTACTTAACTTTAATCATTACTTAACTTTAATTATTACTTAACTTTAATAATTACTTAACTTTAATTATAACTTAACTTTAATCATTAATTAACTTTAATTATTACTTAACTTTAATCATTACTTAAATTTAATAATAACTTAACTTTAATTATTACTTAACTTTAATTATTACTTAACTTTAATCATTACTTAACTTTAATCATTAAACTCAAACTCAAATTTTGGAGATAGATACAAAGTGTAAAAAACGAAGTTGTAGAGAATTTAATTAGCTTTTATTATGTAGTAGAAGAGAATTTCGTACGAAGCACCGTTTTTGATGAGTAAACAAAATACTAAAAAACGTGACCTTCTTTGCCCCCCCTCCCTCGGGCTCACCTCAGAGGGGTTTGGACTTTTAGTATGTTTATCTTCTAACTACTCTAAACAACGTACCAAAGTTAAAATTTCTGCTTTCGACTTTTCCAAGCAGACCTCCATTTTGGGCATTCGTTTACTAGCCTAGTAAACGAATGCCCAAAATGGTTTTGTTATTAATTCTAATAACTTACAAAGTACTTAAGAATATTGTTAAAGAAAATGTTGATGAAATTTGTTTTATATCATAAAAACATACATTTAAAATATTATGTGAGTCCCAGAGACTCATAGGAGGTAATGGGCATTGTCTAAAAAAAATCACATGTACTTTTTATATTTTTTTTCGTTAAAATAGGGTATTTTAAGAATATAAATTAAATAATTTTGAAATCCATTGGCTAGTTTTTTCTCAATAAATTTTTAAAGTTTCGCTCTGACGTCATCATCGGCGGCCAATTGACCTCTGTAGTATGTTTCTTTCCTTTCAATCTTATTTATAATGGCTGGTTCGTCTAATGCAAGTTATCATTATGTGAAAGCTGATACGAGAAACTTACCAAAAGTTCGAAACGTAATGTTGATCGAATTTATTGCTAATTTAACGCCATTGAAGGTCAAACTAAGGTTAAACATATTTGTTCAAAAATATAAGTAACTAATGGGTATTTTTTTCGTTTATATACAGAAAAACGATCACTGACCTTATTCCTCGAAATGTTTTTGTAATGAGCAAAATTAAAAAAAAATGGACAATCCCCATTACGTTAGTAAATTTTACCTAGTGAATTGAGGGTTAAATTATACGACAAAAACCATATTTTCACACTGGCCCGGCCTCGCATAGAAAACAAGCAATCTAAAACATATTATCCAACACGGATTTTTACTTTAAGAGTCCGTATACGAAATTTTTAGATTTCGCTGATATTACAGATGTGATTTAACAGTTAAAATACAGTTTTTCTATAAGTTTTAATCCACAATATGTAAGATCATTTCAATTATAATCTATTGTTGGAGCTAGATTTTTTATTTTTTTAAGTATTTTTAAATAATCCAACTCAAACCCGCGACAGTTTTGTGATTTTTGCTGTGAAAGGTTTAGAATATCACCTGTTTATGGACGTGTATTGACGTCTTAACGGTATGAAAAAATACAATGTACTGTTGAGAAAGTCGTCTATAAAATGTTGGAATTACTTTTTACCACTTTAATATGAAATAGTTGACTAAAAAAATATGTAACTCGGCAAAATTTTAGAGAAAATGGGCAAAAAATTGCTGTTAATTTCGGCAACTTGGAACTGTAATTCATAAAAAGAAAACGACAGAAATAATCTATAAGTAGATAAAATTCTACCCAATTCGACAAAAAAGAAAAAAAAACAAATTGTGCCAAAAAACACGATTCAAAACAACCTAAATCTCACATTACATTATTCGCCGCAAGTTCGAGTCGGCTTTCCGCGCTTAAATATATTTCAAATGTAATAATTAATGTATATATTTTTAAGTCTAATAAGGGGCTAAAACCTAATAATAATATTTCTGTAGCGAACCTTTGCAATTTCGGCAAAATCGGCAAAATTTCGTATACGGACTCTTAACGCGGCGTCACCTTAATTACCCTTTCCTTTCGACAAGGCAATCGTACTATTAATATTATTTTAATAAATTGTGGTGTATTGATAATATTCATTAGCGAAATATTTTAATGGCGACGTGGAATTAATCCGTTTTCCGCATTCAAGATTAAATGTGTATTTAAATATAGCTAATGGCCGCCAATATAATGTGAATTGATTCTTCAATGAATCCTGTCTGTAATCTGCAGCATATTCAGATGTTACGATGTGTTAAATGATCTGAAATGAAAATATCTGAAAGGCTTGTTCAATTTTGCTGTTCAATTATTATCTATGTTAGCATACATTGCTATAATTGAGTGTTATTGAGGATTTGTCACTACACCTGCTGAACGTAGGGTTGCCAGGCGTCCGGATAAAGCCGGACACAGTCAGGCTTTTTGCTTGCGTGTCCGGCCAAAATCAAAGGGAGTCCGGCCTTTGTAGAGCCTCAAAACACTAGACGGTTTTACACCTAATGAGATGTAACATTATATAGCTATTAGATGTTAAAATGTTTTTTAAAACAGAAAATTTGTGCGGTGTACACGAGCTGCCGAACGCATTTATATATTGAAAGCTTAGATTCTAAGTACTCGATAGCAAAGTTCTTTTTTGTACTAGGTAATGTCCGGCCAAGCTGACTACTTTGTCCGGCTTTTTGTTTTAGCGACCTGGCAACCCTAGCTGAACGTAGTCCTGCTGCAAGTGCCGGATTCATATTTTTTATGAGTGCAGGGCTGTAGGCCACATTTTTCGCCACCCCAGATACGAAATCTGCCGCCCTCTAGAACGCTTTCAGCACACCTAGGACGCTGTCGCCCCCCCTCCTCCAAGGCGGCCCCTAGGCCGCGCCCTATACGGCCTATTTATAAATCCAGGGCTGCTCCAACGAGGGCCAACCATCCTTAAAGCAACCCTAATGACATGACTCATCCAAGAAGTGTTAAGCAAATATATTATTCTTTTTATTATCGAACAAATTAAAACAGTTCAATTGCTTGGTAATTTCTGGGACTAAACGGGTTAATTTATGTAAAAAATCTTATAAAAAATTTGCAACACAAATTTCCCCTGAGGTCTGATGCAAATTGGTCGCTCGATTAAGGCTAGGTCTGATCTAATTACGGTCTGGAAAATAATATGCAAAGGATTAGTACCCTGCGGCGTCAAGCGTGGCGAGACGACGGGCTGGGCAAAGGCAAATTGATGCATGTTTTGCTTATATCTGTTTACCTATGCATAATAATTTTTATAAAGTGTATGTATATGGTACTATACCTAAATGTCAAAAATTCACTTAACGATGTGACTAAATTTTTTTCCTGTGTGAGCCTTCCCTGGACTTCCACAAATATTTCAAGACTAAAATTAGCTAAATCAGTTCAGCTGTTCCCGAATTTTAACGAGACTACCAAAATTAAAAAATCATAAATTATTTATTTACAAGTAGGTATGTTTATGTAAGTACTTAGATAAAGTACTTACCTAGGTATACCTAAGTAATGTTTTATTATAGTTCTTGCAATCTAAGAGTGCGCGTCGCCCTTAGTTGTGTGAGTGACCATATCTATACACGCGTACATGGCTCGCTCGCTACTGACTGCTCCGTCGGGTACGCACACAAACGAAAATGTCTATTCACATTTCCAACTACAAATAAAGGCGACGCGCACTCTTAGATTGCAAGAACTATACCTATACCTAATCATCCTGCGTAGTAAACAATTAGATAACAGTAAACACTCTCTTCTTTCAGTGTAAATTATCCGAAAAACCGGCCAAGTGCGAGTTGGACTCGCCCATGAAGGGTTCCGCAGCAGTAATAAGGTTTATTTTTATGAAATTAAAAGGTTTTTGATTTATTATTATAATATTTCA
Organism: Polyommatus icarus; assembly: GCA_937595015.1. NCBI lineage: Eukaryota > Metazoa > Arthropoda > Insecta > Lepidoptera > Lycaenidae > Polyommatus > Polyommatus icarus. The sequence continues at coordinate 7,132,473 of OW569330.1, read as the reverse complement.
ATTGATTTAATGTAAGTTATTTTTTTTTATTAAATAAGGAGGCAAACGAGCAAACGGGTCACCTGATGGTAAGCAACTACCGTCGCCCATGGACACTCGCAACATCAGAAGAGCTGCAGGTGCGATGCCGGCCTTTTAAGAGGGAATACGCTCTTTTCTTGAAGGTTTGCAGGTCGTATTGGTCCGGAAATACTGCAGCTGGTGACAGTTAATTAAAGGTTTACCATTTATGACGTATAAAAAAGTACTTGCTCGTTCAAACCAATTTTCGTTGATAGTTTTTATAGTAATGTACATTATATATTTTTTTGACTTTTACCACTTTGGAGCCTCTCTCGCAAACTATTCAGGTTAGAAAAAAATGATATTAGAAACCTCAATATGATTTTTGAAGACCTATCTATAGATACCCGCATAGGTTACGCATAGGTTAGACGATTTTTTTTGTTTTAGTTGTACCTATGGGGACCCCTAAAATTTTTAATAATTGTTCCATTTTTGTATCAAAATCTTAATGCGGTTCACAGACTACATCTACTTACCAAGTTTCAATAGTACCTATAGCTCTTATAGTTTCAGAGAAAAGTGGCTGTGACATACGGACGGAGAGACAGACAAACATGACGAATCTATAAGAGTTTTTTGCCATTTGGCTACGGTACCCTAAAAAGTCTGATATTTGAGTAAGCGCCTTGGTAAGCGCAGTATGAATATTTTGATTATTGCATTCTTATATTATGTGATATTAAAATGTATAACTACTAGCTGTCCCGGCAAATGTTGTTTTGCCATATAAATAATTTTTGGTGTGAAAAATAGATGTTGGCCGATTCTCAGACCTACTCAATATGCTCACAAAATTTCATGAGAATCGGTCAAGCCGTTTCGGAGGAGTATGGCAACGAAAACTGTGACACGAGAATTTTATATATTAGATTAACTATCAAAATGCTATGTTACTTATGTATTAGAAAATCGTTGCTTATCTAACAAAACTAAGGTAACCCATTTTAGAGCAGGTTTTTCCCTATTGTCTGCTTTTGGGCGAATTTGGCACACATACAGGAAATGAGTAAATAAAATTAAATACACCAGGGGCCATACATTTAGTGTAATTAATGACTAAGACTGTAGCTAGTCGAAATAAACTGGTGAAAAAGTGAATTTACTACAAAGCTATGTTAAGACTAAGCTCGCTGGATTTGTAGTGCTGCACAATTTATAGCGCAGACTTCAAATTAAATACTTTTGTAAAGAAGCATAATGAGGGTAAGTATGGTCGGCTTAGAGCTATTACTATACAGACCAAAGTTATAATATTTTAGACTGTGTAATTGTGTATCTGTCCGTATGTGTCATAAGTCTATGATCTGTCCCTAGTTCACTGTAGTGAAGGTAGCAGCACTATTATAAGAGATTTCTTTTTTCAATTTGTGTAGGCAAGCGCTCCAGCGTCATGAATTTTTCCATACAAAAGTAAAAAAAAAATCCTCTACCACTGCTACTTTCACAGCGATTTACAGAGGACCCATACACATGACACGCCCTAAAGTATTGTATACAGAGTGTAAAAAAACAAAGTTATAATATTTTAGGGTTTATAATGTGTATGTCAACATTATATTAGGTATCTAGATACTGTATTATAAAGAGTTTATTGCGAAAGTGGCAGTTGCACGGTTGCACCTATATACCTACCTGTAGAGTGTAGGTATATAGACAGACAGACAGACAGACAGACGGACGGACGGACGGACGGACGGACGGACGGACGGACGGACGGACGGACGGACGGACGGACGGACGGACGGACGGACGGACGGACGGACAGATAGACAGACAGACAGACAGACAGACAGACAGACATGCATGATATTATTTACATTCTAAAAATTGATCTAGATATACCTATTTTCAGATTGGCGCAAGTTATACCACTATTAAATTGAAGACGTGAGTTAAAGAACACGATAAGATACGGACATTTACTCAGTTTTAGGGTTCCGTAGTCAACAAGGAACCCTTATAGTTTCGGTCTGTCCGTCTGTCCGTCTGTCTGTCTGTTCGCGGTTTTACTCAGAGACTATAGGACCTACAAAGCTGTAATTTAGCATGAATACACATATTAATGATGGCAACAAAATGGTACATGAAATCGTAAATTTTTTTTTTTATGGTACCCCTACACATCAAGCGGGGATGAATATTTTTTTTCGCGCCCACCCCATCGTGTGGGATGTCGTTGAATAGGTTTTTAAAAATATTGCGAGTATTCATAGATCATTTTCCGATTTAGGAATCCGTTTGTGAAATATTAAGTTTTAAAGTAGAAAAAATCGTTAGAGTTCAGTGTCCCCCCTTCTACCAGCTAAACGGTTGGTTCTGGAAATATGAGAAAATTCACGGAAGTAGGAAATATGCTGAATTTAAAAGGAAGTCTGTTCGCGGTTTTACTCAAGAGACTATAGGACCTACAAAGCTGTAATTTAGCATGAATACACATATTAATGATGGCAACAAAATGGTACATGAAATCGTAAATTTTTTTTTTATGGTACCCCTACACATCAAGCGGGGATGAATATTTTTTTTCGCGCCCACCCCATCGTGTGGGATGTCGTTGAATAGGTTTTTAAAAATATTGCGAGTATTCATAGATCATTTTCCGATTTAGGAATCCGTTTGTGAAATATTAAGTTTTAAAGTAGAAAAAATCGTTAGAGTTCAGTGTCCCCCCTTCTACCAGCTAAACGGTTGGTTCTGGAAATATGAGAAAATTCATGGAAGTAGGAAATATGCTGAATTTAAAAGGAAGACTATCACGGCTAACTGCATGAGCGTATCCAGGATACTAGAGGGGGATATAGAGGGGGGCCATAGGTCTGGGGGGGGGGGGCAGATTAAGAAAATCCTAATCTTCGAATCTCACAATAGTATTGAAGGTGAGGTAAAAATTAAAACAAAATATTATGAGCGAGTGAACTGGGATCCAAGAATGCCTCCCCTCTCACCCCGCAACTCTCTCCGCTCCAATTTTAGGTATGAAACTCGTGAGCATTAGCCCGTACCTCGCTACGCCCATGCGGCTAAGAAAACTTCATAAGTTATTGAGTAATAGTCGATTAACTAAAAAAAATGTATTCGGCGATGTATAAAGGAACTTTTCGTTCAAATTCCTTTGAAAGTAACTGAGATGATGTTGTTAGTAGTGTAAAACACGCTTTAAATGTACGTTCGTTGACCATAACAATTATCAAAAACTTGCGGTACTACGGAACCCTATATTGCGCGTGGCCCGACACGCACTTGGCCGGTTTTTAATTGGAACAAAACTTATCTACTTCATTACCTGGCTAATATTTCTAGCTACGCAAATGCAGATTTCTATTTCAGATCATTTTTCGGTCCCTATAAGCCTCCATTTATGCAAACATATTTTACTGTTATTGTGTTCTTCCTGCACTCACGTCTTCAATAAGGCTGTGCTTCCACTGAAGCGGAGCGGAGCTTAGCGGTCCCCGAAATGACCAATCACCATGATCGAAATCTTCGCTCCGCTTAGCCGTCATTCCGCTGGAATAGTACTATTGGTCAATTCGGGCACCGCTATAAGCTCCGTTCCGCTTCAGTGGAAACGCAGCCTTATGCGACAAACGCGACGGTCACTCACGAAGAAACGCTCAACTATTTTAAAGTGGAATGAATTTGAATCAATAGTTCTAAATTTAAATTTTTTACCGTAGCCAAAATTGCAAGAATTCGGGAAAGCCTATCAAATCGGTCAGTGGGACGAACAGATGTTTAAGCTAATGGTATTTTCAATTTGCATTGCAATGTAACGGGATGCCGCGCCATTCGGATGCTCGGATGCTCGGAAACTCGAATACTCGGAAACTCGGATACTCGAATACTCGGATAGGCGGATGTAGTACTCGATCGGATTATCACTAACGACGCTCTATTCATCATACTAAAGGTTGTTGCCCCGAGTTTGAATTTGAAAAGTGTTGCAGCGCTCGTTGCTGCATACTTTGTTGATGTCTGTATAGAAATATGAATGGCATTTGAAACTTTTAAAGATATTTTATACAAGATATTTCATGCGCGTATTGATACGTAACATCCAAACGGCGAATACAACTATAATTTTTATGGACACTCCATAGTCCAGGTGTTTGCGTTAAAACAAGGATACCCTCTGTTCATTTTACTTAGTTGACATTTGGGAGGATAGTGTATGCAGTATGGTTATCGGGTTTTGGCCCATCACACATTCCCACCACTGTATCTCCTGTGTCGCCAGGATCGACAACGGTAGCCAAATACGAAAACCCTTTGATAATATGATCTCAGGAAGCCCGAGGGACATGCTAAAGCTGTCTTGGGACCCGCAACGAATTTAATCAGAAGAAGATAGTAGGAGTAGGAAGTATACAACGGAGTAATGTTCGTCGGGACCCGTGTATTCGCCAGCTGCAGGAGTCAGGAACATCGCAGTGTTTTAGTGGGTAGGGCCGCGGCACTCACCATCTTCGCCGCGGCGAGCCCCACATATCCGCAGCGGGAGTCCCCATTCCCTGCGTTGAATGCGTCACGGCATTTCACTGCGTGAAAAAAAAAAGGAGTAGGAAGTATACAGTTTTCCCTCCCCATAAAAAGCGGAAGACAGCACAAAGTTGCAATGACCGAAAGTCAAAGAACTGAAGGGAAAGCACCACGGGAATAATTAATGTTAATTATGACTACTAAGCTAGATCTAAGTTAATGTTAGAATTTGTTGTGTTACATTGTTTCCAGTAATAATAATAATTATGACAAAAACGCTTAAAGTTCCGTGCGCTACCCACGAGATCATCGTAATATGGGACTCCAGATTTGCAAAGTATATTGTTAAGCATTATAGATCATTTGTTTTGCCAGAGGTATTTAATTATATGGTTAGCAACATTTTCAGCTGTTGCAATGCAGATCATCGCCTAACCGATCTCCCTCATTGTAACAACTTACAATGAGGAAGATCGGCTAGGAAGCTCGGACAAAGCAGCGCGGCGGGGTGTTGCAGAACAAGGCTTTATTTTGATTTTTGAAAAATTGCAAGGGTTTCGTACGGCCATGGTGAATATCGTAGATGCGGTTCTCTGCTACAGGGGCATATTAAAAAAATAACTTTGGCTTTTGCGGTTATCGGCGGACAACTGATACATACCTACAGCAAGCAAAATGATCTTGCTAAGCTAAGCTCATTAGTCCTAACGCATCAGATTTAAAAAAATACTACAAATAACAAAACATGTATGAGAAATTCTGCTTTGTAACAAAGTATACCTTCGTATAATGAATAAACGAACAATTCTGCTCAGAGATACGAACAAAAAGGAATCTTCCTAATTAAAGCAGAGCCCTATCCCACTATTAATTAGTGGAGTTTTTCTTGCGAGCGCGAGTTCCCAGTTTTGTTAGCGTTAACTAAAACTTTTACTTTTTTATTCGAAATCCCATGAGTTAAGTAGAGTTTACAAAATAAACACGGCTTTTGTGCAGCGCGCAAATATTTAATTTTCTTATTTTTAATGCGGATTTTTCTTTCTTTATGTTCTTGTGTCGATGCTACGTACTACGTAGCATAACGAATTTTAGCTACGCTAAGGTCGCGGTCGTTATTAAAATCAGTCACGAATAACGTTGTAAATAAAAATATCAGTACTTTGTTACCTTCATCATTCATGGCTACTGGCTACAATAATTATTATTCTTTAAATATCATACACTTTGTTCTAAATAATTATGACACAATTAATAACAAATAGAGCTAAATAATAACACCAATAGTAATTGAAAGGCTACTATCATTGCAGGTCACATACTTAGGTAGGGACTAGGATACTTCATAAAACATTATTATGACATTCGTCTATGTTTTGGCCTACATTTAGCTTGTTAGATTTATACACAGAAAATAAATAATACTCCCAGAAAGTATTGCAACTTACTTACAAGTTAAAATGTACATTTTGAAAATATTTTTATATATACCTAAGTAATATAACCGTAATTGTTCAATAAGGTGCCCCAAAATAAAAAGGCAATAAACATTATTTAATTTTAATTTCAATAAATACAATAAAAACACAATGTGCACCTACATCCAGAATTAGGCATTATTAAAAAGTACTGAACAAAACAAAATAATATTTGTATAAATTTTGTTTTGTTTAGTTATAACATTGTAAGAGTTCGGCATAGTACTGACAATAATTTATCTTTTGGATGAGTGAAAGTATTGGTCTAGTCGTCGTGTTTCCGACTTGTGCCAGCGATATGCAGTATATTCCTGAACGCATTGGCGATCCTGCCGCTGTGCCTTACGGACTGGACTGATGTGTCTGATCTGGTTTTTTTGAATCCGAACTTTCTGCCGCCTGAAATACATTTTTGTTTTATATTGGTTACCTACTTGAGTACGATTTCAACGTAAAGGATGCTACAGCTTTGAAAAAAACCTATGCGATAATCTCAGCCAGGTTTTTTGTTGTTGTCGTGGCAGTAAGTATATCTGGAGCTGAATTCGCCTACCTATCTATCCTATGTCCTTTCCCGGACCTTCAAGTACCTCTATACACGCCTATATCAGTTCAGCAATTTTAAGACTCAATTTCACCAACAAATGTTAAAGTTAACGCTCGAATTAGTATTACGTTACCTCTTTCGTTTTTCATATGAATGAAAGAGAAGACATGACATTTTAACAAGCTGTTAACACTAACAGACGTTGGTGAAATTGGACCTAAGCTTAAGTATCCATAAACACACCATGCCGAAGATACGCGGCCGAATTATAGCGTACAGCCGAACTTCGGTCGAGAGTAGCGATTAGGCAGCAATGTTTTTTTCGACGTCAATTCGTCGGCGCTCGAGACACTGAATACTCCTCGGGCAAAGGTACGCAACTGAATTTACGCCGCCTAATTTCGCGTTTCGGTTTATCATATCAGCCGAATGCGTCGGAACGTAAAATCGGCCAGGGAAATTCAGTCGCGTATTTTCCGCCTAGTGTGTATAGACACAAGTGGTAACAGACAAACAGACTTTCGCATTTGTAATATATTAATGATGAAGTATCGATATTTACTTGACCTTACCATCTCGTTGCGGACCTCGTCGGCGATGCGGTCGCGCAGCTCGCGCGGGATGTCCTCCCCCGACACGTCCTGCAAGATGTACGACAGCTCCGACGTCCTGGGGATTTCATTAATTTAAAGATATACTACTGCAAGCTTTGCCTACGTTAGTATACAAAAATCACAGACATTACTGACATTATACAAGTACGCTGGACTTATGATACCCACCTGCTTTTTGTGCCTATTTGAAGCGGAGCCAGCGCCTTCAATGCGGGGGAAGAGAACTAAATTTGACGTAACCACAACCAATAACAACAGTTGTCATCACTAGTATTAGTTCCAAGTACTCTCACTACTGCTATCAGCGCCAATATGGCGATTTTCAAACGTCATTTTTACGTCAGATTTAGTTCTCTTCCCCCTATTTTATTTATTGCTTTGTCTATTTCAGAAAAAGTGACAATAATATATCGAGCTGCAAGGTTAGTCCAGGATTGAAAAATCATAAAGCCAGCCATTTAAAGTTTTTTCCAAAATGAGAATTGCAACTCCTATCAGCATTTTTCGTGAAAACTTTTATTTTCGCGATCATGCCCAGATGAAAATTTCACCTTGTAAAAATAAGTTTAACATAGCATAATATTGTTTAGATTCTTATGCGTTGCATTGAAATTTGACCACGAGTCACGGCCCCAACCTTTACAAGTAGCTGACTTCAAAAGGTCAGGCGTCGGCACCATTGCATGCGGTCAGAGTTCCGAGTTCTGCGTTCCGCGTTCTCTGTAACCTATGTGAAGGATTAGAAACCTACACACAAAAGCAGGCGAGCTTCTAACTTCTAAGCCACCACACACTTTGACTGCTAGACCGCATGCAGTGGGGTCGACCCGACGCCTCATTTCGGTCAACTCACTGTACGTAGATAAGCATGTTGGCACTGGTCTTCCCGCCATAGTTGTATTCTATCGCCTCGCGCACAGAATCGGATGACCAAAACGCTACTACTAAGACATTGACCCCTACACATAGATGACTGCAAAAGGCCATGTCGGTAAACTCACTGTATATAAATGAGCATGTACGCGCTGGTGGCCTTCCTCGCGAGGTAGGGCGCATCCTCCACGCCGCCGTAGTTGTACTCTATTGCCTCGCGCTTCGAGCACCGGAACACCACGTCGTCGTCGAATTTGTACCACTGTAATGGGATTTGGTGGTATCAGTAGGTCTTGAAAATCTTCGTATGTGGGGTAAGGTAATGTGACAAAGGCATCAAGTAGCTATATATTTTACGAAACGCTATAAGGTTTAAATGAACTAACATACAAACAGATTATATTCTATGGGAGGGCTTAGAAATTTCCAGAAATTCAATTTGTTGTTAGGCCTTCACTTGATACGTGATTATCGATAAAGTGCTCTTTTATCGCCTGAAGAGTGTAGCGTACCAAAATATCTGAATTTCAATATAGACTAGACGTGAATGGAAGCTATCAAATTCAAGTCAAATTTTGCATTGTCAGCAGTATTTCCGAACCAATACGACCTGCAAATCTTCGAGAAGAGAGCGTATTCCCTCTTTTTAAGAGGGAATACGCTCTCTTCTCGGCCTTTTGGCCGGAAACGCACCTGCAGCTCTTCTGAATTTGCGAGTGTCCATGGGCGATGGCAGTTTTGATGGCATGATGGCTTTCCACCGTCCAGGTGACCCGTTTTCTCGTTCAAAAGAAAAAAGGCTCAAAGAAAAATGTCTCAGGCTCTTTCAGGATCGTATCCAGAATCTCACCTTGCCGTCAGCACGTGGATCAATGAACACGACGTAATGTCCGCCGTGGTTGTCCCCAGAGTGGACCAGCACCGCGTGCAGCGTGTACCGCAGCGGCGGACCATCCTCGCGGACGACGAACTGGCCCAGGTCTATCTCCTCGTAGAACTCGAATCTGTATAGAGGTCATGATGGTAAACATTGATATACTAAGGGTAAAGTGGAATGGATTGAAACATGTACACCAGGACTGGATTTATATTTTTATAACTCTGCAGCCATCCTAGGACGTTATAGGAATCTGCCGTCCATAGGTCATGGTCTATACTGTGTGTAGGTACCTACACATATTTTTGGGTGATGAATACGCTAAAAACATGGATGGTAACTGCTATTAGATACATTGCTGTTTAAATAGATACAATGCTGATTCAGCATCGGAATTCAGATTATTCAGAGATACTATATCGATTTGAAACACTTCTTATCTTCTTTAATCATGAAAAATTGTGGCGTAACATTTAATCATATTGCTGAATATTGTACTATAAAGGGTGCAATTAAACCTTCCTGCCAATTTTTTTCCAGGGTATTAGGTATCATTAGGAGAGTCCATTTAACAAAAAAAAAAATTGGGTGTTATTTTTTTTTCAATGACATATTTTATCTCATTTAAAATCGTTGCAGAATGGTCACTCGCGGCGCGAGAACGAGAGGGGGTGACGCGGGATGAGGCGCGCGCGGGGGCACGTCATGCGTGGCCTACACATTGTGTCCATTAATTGTAGTGTTTTTTAAGATAACTTTCGGAAGCTATTTCTCAACATTTTAGTACTGAGTGACTATAAAAGAAAAAAATACGTGTATTTTTTGATCAATATATCAAAATTTGGCAGGAAGGTTTAATTTCACCCTGTATTAAGGCTACGAACTAGCTTGCTTCATTTGACTCAAGTACTATACAAGACAATAGTGTTTTGTATCAAAATACGCTTTGGCTTTTTGTGTGCAAAAAGCCCTTCTGGCAACTTAGTCAGTCGGATTACAATGGAACAGGCCATGATGCTGCTCGCTTGCTGCTCTACCTGTCGTTGAACTTGAGCGAGGTGTCGCTGCGCGGGTCGTAGTGGAACCGCATGAGGTGAAGGTGCAGCACTGGCGGGAAGCTGTCGAAGCGCACGCCCTTCTCCGCCTCCTGCAGGCCATGCTCGCCAGCGTCGTACTTGTTCTCGCCCTCCAGCAGCTCCGTGCTGACGTAGTCCGAGAACGACTCGTATACTGAAAACGTATAGCAGTCCTTATAATATTACCAAACCGTTTGGTATTTCAGCATTGTAATCTGGCAAATGCAGAAGAAACAACCGCAGCAAGACACAAAGGTCCACGCTATGACAAACATCGATTAGGATTAATCAATATTATTATTAATTATTTGTAATCGGTTGTTCCCTATGTTACACCATTTTAAATGAGAACACTGGACGGATCGGGCTGAAATTTGGCATGCAGGTAGATGTTATTACGAAGGCATTTGCTAAGAAAGGATTTTGATAAATTCCAACACCAAGGGTTTAAAATAGGGGATGAAAGTTTGTATATAAAAATACTCGTAAAATAATAAAATTTCCAACACCCTCATTGGAACACGAAGTTTGACGTTGGTTTAAAATTTAAGGTGGAGATGGGGTTTTCACGTTGACCATCATATTGTAGATACGAGTAATTATGACTGACACTGTAGTTGCGAAGGTAATCAAGTAAATGAAACGTAAATCACGGGCCAAAAACAAAAATGCCTCTTGATGATGGTAATTTTACTTTATTGCTTCTTTAAAAGAAAATGAGCAATGTAGAGAATACAATTCGGTCATACCATGGCAAGAATATTTAAGGTGTAGCAAATCAATTTTATTCCACATTGCGTCGTAAAGTTTGCAACTTTGTAGTACTAATGCAAGTGACTCAGAGAGTACCGTCATTTGATGATTCACTAACACAGTACATGTTGTGGTATTGATATGTGCTGTTATAAGGCTCGTTAGCTCAGCGGTTAGAGCACCCACTTAAAATTGGCAAATCGAGGAGGTCGAGGGTTCAAATCCCTCACGAGCCGACGTTTTTTTAATTTAATGGAAAGGTGATGAAAATTTTTGCTATTAATCATTTGAAGGGGTTTAGAAATAATAAACGAACTACAATCGGATGGGTGCTTACAATCTTGCCACTAGTAAATAACAGGCGTTTTTCAACAGATATTGCACAATATCTATTTTCTAAAAACATGAGTACACAAAATATCTGATAGATTTTAGATATTAAACACCTGTTGCGTACTACTTACTCGCAAGATATAATCACCCTGTGGTATATATATTGTAGGTCTATCGACTGTCTTTGAAACTCTTGGATACTCTTACGAATTATCATGCTCTGCTTCACATCTCACTCAACCGTAGGTACTATCAGAGAAGTTGATTCCTAGGCAGATGGGGGGACCTACGTAGTTTGGTCGCGTTACGTCAAACCCAGTCGATAGATCACAATTAACATTGAATTGTCATGATCCGACCAAATGAGGTTGGTCTGTAGCGCCAATTGCGCCACACCCCCAAAGTTGGCAAATCAAGGTGGGGTCATTTTCCTCCTCTTTCGCGCCTTATCTTTGGAAGTATAGATCTTTATTATACCCATGAGAACCTGTGAAAATGTTAAGCTGTTAGTTATTCAAATATACTTATACTAACTGTTACTCTTCCCCCTAACGCTGAGCTGTATGTCATAGAATGTCTCCACTCTGGTGCTGGTGCAGCTGACGTGTCTGCAGCGGACGAAGGAGGAGGTCTTCCCCCCGAACAGCTTCGGTATCACCCCGTCCACCGCTGTGCCCGTCATCTTGCTCTCAAGCTTGTCTAGGAGCACCTGAATTTGTACAGTCATAACTTTTTAACGAGATCACACATATTGAATATTGATACCATGACTAGATGTTTCTAGCAATTTCATGCGCGATAATGGAAATCCGAAGGCCCATATTATTTTAGTGCTGTAAGCGATCGAGTATCAACCAGTCTGCTTTTTAGATAAACCAGTTAAGTACTTTCGGTTCGTACTCAATGCAAATAAAATGTGTCAATAACTTAATGTCTATTCGTATTTTTGGACATTAATTTATGGTTTCTGGATTGGATTGGTTGGAATTAATTGGATCAAACCTGCGCGTCTACTGCATCAGAATTGGAACGAAAACTAAACAAAAATTTCTATAATATTTTGTTGTTGTTTTAATTTGAGTTGCTGCAGCGTGTTGCATCGTAATATTGTTGGGTATTTTGTAAAAACAGTCGGATCTTAACGTCCCGGGATTCCAATGCAGTAGACGAGCAGCTTAAAAATTGCCTTAAGAAGGGTCAATGTGCGCCAGCTCACTCACCCTCAAGAACTCTTGCACGTCGTGTTGCATGAACGACTGAAAGGATTCCCAACCGAAGCTCTTCGTCAGTTTCTTGGTAGCTACCGGCTTGTTCGAGAACTGAAGGTCATGGAAAACCCTCTGTAGGGCGAAGGCGACTGACAGGGAGCTGTCGTCACCAACTGTGGGTATCTTGTACACGGCTTTGCGGAAAACGTTGGTGAAGAAGAGGGTCTGGAGTAAGGAGTTCATGTAGCAGGTTGCGCCTTGGTTTTTTAGTCCTGTTGTAACATAAAAAAGTGACATATTAATAAACAATATTTGTATTAAAAATATCTAACAATATAAAAAGAATGTTACGAAACCATTTTCTTACAGCAATTGTATATGGACGCTGTTCAGCATTTGTATATCATCCCACAATAAAATACGTATTGAGTTATGAATGCAGTTATGTTTTTTTAATTGTTTTAAAGACCAAAACTGCCATTCATAATAATTCAACAAAAAAAATCAACAAAAAGAACACAAATACTTAACAGCGACACTTTATTAGCTGGAAAACTTATTCCTCTTCTTTTCGTTTTGTAGCAGTGCTACACGAAGCTACGCCAGTGTCGAAAGTCGATTAAAAAGAACCGAAATCCTTCGATTACTTCCGTTATTCTTTATGTTTAGTTACTTTTTTTTTATGCAATAAGGGGGCAAACGAGCAAACGGGTCACCTGATGGAAAGCAACTTCCGTCGCCCATGGACACCCGCAGCATCAGAAGAGCTGCAGGTGCGTTGCCGGCCTTTTAAGGGGTAATATGGGAGGGTGGGGAAGGAAATAGGGAAGAGTAGGGAAGGGAAAAGGGTAGGGGATTGGGCCTCCGGTAAACTCACTCACTCGGCGAAACACAGCGCAAGCGCTATTTCACGCCGGTTTTCTGTGAGGACGTGGTATTTCTCCGGTCGAGCCGGCCCATTCGTGCCGAAGCATGGCTCTCCCACGTCTTAGAGGCACATTTCAATCGTTTAAAAAATAAGGATGGGTTACACAGTTCACAAGAATATATCTAAGTAAAAACAAGCGATGTTTCACTTATTCAGCAGGCAGCAGCACTTCCTTAAGCAGGTTCACTATTTTCCTTAACTAAACTACTTTGTTCTAGATACTACTTATGCCATACATACCAATATATCCAGTATGAAGTTTGGAGTCCCAGGACACACCATGGGGTGCTTCTGCTGCTACGTGGGCTTCCAACTCTATGGCGTCATCCTTGACGTACCCATTCTCTGGATCCATCAAATCCTTCCACGATATTAAATGGGCGAAGCCCCAGTCTTGCTCCTTGCTGGAAATATTTGGGAATGCGTTATTGGGAAACTGCTATGATTATGTCATCTTATATTATGAGGATTTGGGTGTAACACATTATTGTATACATTGGGATAAGTACACACCCTAAAGTTTACTTAGTTTCGTTAAAGTCTGGATAAGGTGCGGTCTAATTGCATGCATTTTAGGCATTTGATCTACTGCTTATAAATGGGCTGCTTATAAAAATATTTGTCATACTCAAAATAAGAAACTCATAGCATAGCATTAGCAAACTCATACCCTCGAAGCAAGCTCGTACAAATAAAAAAAATGAGTACGACAATGTATTTAAAAGCCTATTTATTTCAACTTAAAAAATCGGCTCGTGAGGGATTTGAACCCTCAACCTTCTCGTTGTTAGCTTGTTAAATAGATGCTCTAACCGCTGAGCTAACGAGCCCTATTATAACAACGAATACATTAGCAATATATTTGGAAAACCCAAATATGATTCATATAATAATTGATTAATTGTATTATTATCACCGATAACAATCACCATTTCAATAACTTTAGGTATTTAGGCGCAGTTTTAGAAATCTTATACCTTTAAACGAGCAATTCTTGTATATATATAATTGGAATCTCGGAATCGGCTCCAACGATTTTCATGTAATTTAGTATATAGGGGGTTTCGGGGGCGATAAATCGATCTAGCTAGGAATCATTTTCATAAAATGTCATTTTATGTGTGTTTTTTTAATATTTTGAATACCGAGCGAAGCTCGGTCATATAGCTAGTGTATAATAATACTAGCTGACGTCTGCAACTTCGTGGCGCACAAATTAGTATTGTTACGGATACGGACACGTGGTGCCATCTAGCGTCAGGCGAGCGAACCTACCAAGGGAACACAGGCAACGTAAATCCCCTACTCGCTACTAGATGACGCTAGGTGTATGTACCTACGAGTACTTTCTAGAAATATCTGATACTTGTTTACGCATATCGGGTTTATTCTGGGATGTTCCGGAATTTTCTGAGATTCGATCCGGCCCGTATAAATAGTCGCAGACAGTCGAGCCGGCAATTCAGTTTTATCTGAGCTATCTTCGAGGCGACTTCGGAGCGAAAACAAGTGATCAATAGTGAGTGATTGTGATTGTGATAGTGACTCGGCTACGACCTAGGACAGTGATAGTGCTCAGTGATTTGGAACTAGTGCTTAGTGTTTGGACTCAGTGATTAGTGTGAGCTAGTGTTTGTGAATAAAGTCTTCAAGAGAGTCACCAGGTCTTTCTCTCCGAATCATCGAACCCTAGCACGTAACAACTGGTGTCAGAAGTGGGATTTGGAGATGCCATTGACTCCGAGAGAGGACTTCAAGGGGAGTGTCAGGACAAGGGCGCAGCGAGCTGCTGCCATTGACTCCGAGAGAGGAGTTGGCGGTGGAGCTGCGGAGGCCACACCCACTGGGGACCAAGCTTCACCCACTTCGGGTGAAGCCACGCCCACTGGCTCCGCCCACCGGGACCCGTCCACTGACCACGCCCCCCAGGCCCCGCCCACTCTGGACATGGCCACGCCCACCGGCTCCGCCCACCAGGCCACGCCCACTCAGGCCACGCCCACTGGCCCCGCCCACTGGGCCCTGCCTGCTCAGGCTCCATCGACTAGCTCCATCCATCCTGCCACGTCCGTAGTTTCTACGGCCCCTCAAATGGCTCTTCAATTGGAAAGTTTAATTAAATTAATGGAGCTGCAAAGAGCTGATATTCAGGCTTTGCAAGAGGCACAAGACCACAAGCTCGGCGCTTTGCAGGAGTCCCAAGAGCAACAAAAGGACCTCCAAGAAAAAGCGCTATTGGCTATAAAGGATGTTAGTGACACGGTGACTAAGCTTCGTAAAGATGTCGATGTTATGGAAGAACGAGTTACCGGGCTAGGAGTGGATATGGAAAATGTGAAAACCGGCCTCACAGAACTACAGAAGTGGAAAGTGCGCCTGGAAACCACAGGAGTCCCGACGTCTAGTGGAACTACTGGAATAGTGGTACAAGGACCGAGAGTTAAAGTACCACCATACGACGGTACTACTTCTTGGAACGCTTACCGTCAGCAATTCCAGACGGTTGCTTCTGCCAACGGATGGACTGACGAACAATGCCTGACCGCTCTCACTGTTGCGCTCAGAGGGCAAGCTTTGTCGGTCCTGGAAGCACATACAGGAAAAGGGTTCCAAGACCTGATGGAGGCCCTTGAATCCAGATACGGGGAGCGACACCTGGAGCACGTGTTCCGTGCTCAACTTCGTGACAGAGTCCAACGCTCAGGAGAGGGACTACAACAATGGGCGTTGGAAATTGAAAAACTGGTCAAGAAGGCACACCCAGGAGCCGATTCCAAGATGATCGACACGAATATTGTGCAAGCATTTGTCGACGGAATCAGGGACCTCGAGGTCAGAGCTGCAGTGAGGCTACGTCACCACACCTCGCTAAAGGAAGCATTGGCGCATGCTTTGGAGGTCGAGGCTGTTCGCCGTGACATACGACAGACCCATAAGATCCATGAGGTCTCTGAGGACGTTAAGGAGGTCAAGGCTCCCACAAAGAGAAGTTTTGGAGCCATGTGCTACAAGTGCGGTGAGAGGGGTCATCTTCAGCTCAACTGCCCGCAGAAGGAGACCCAGATGGCAAGGATGAAAAGGCTCGAGGAACAAGTAGAGGAGCTGAAGAAGCAAGGAGCTTCGTCCCCTGCCCGGGATCAGGGAAACGAATAAAAGCCAGGACTACGGGGCGAGTACTGGCTGACGCGGAGGAAGCCCCGATAACTGTTATCTCCCAAGCATGCAGCGGGAATAGTCTTGTGATTCAGGGGACTATTAACAGGACGGATTGCAAAATGACTCTAGACACAGGAGCCTCTAGAACGATAGTGAACCCAAATCTAGTAAAAGCCGCAAGGAGACATAAGAGGAGAATTAACTGTCGGCTTCTTACTGCCTCCGGTCAGCCAATACCCGTCCTGGGAGAAATGTCAGTTACGATTAATGTAGGGGGGTCCTCATACCCTCACGACGTTATCGTGGCTGAGATTATGGATGATTGCATCTTGGGTTTGGATTTCATGAAGAAGCATAACTGCAAGATTAATGTCGCTGACGGAGTTTTCAAGTGCGGTGAGGAGGAAATTTTCATCCTTGGAGGCGCCTGCGGGAAAGTTGAATGTGTAAAGAAAGTCGTTATACCTGGACGTGCGGAAGCTCGGGTGCTGGTGAAACTACCGCCAGCTGGAAAGAAAAAGTCAAACAGATGCGTGTTGATCGAAGACACGCCTACCAAGACATCAGCGCAAAAACTGATGACGGCGAGAACCCTTGTTAGTGGAAGCAGTAACGCTGTGGTCAGGGTTTTGAATCTTGGTGATCGCGAGATCTGCTTGAACAAAGGTGACGTCATTGGAAAGTGCGAGGAAGTTGTCTGGATGAGAAAGTGTAGTTCGATCACAGGCTCAGACTCAGCAAACAGCAGCAACTATGGAATAGTGACTGAGCTACTCGATGACTGCAAGAGTAATCTGACTTATTCGCAGAGCATGAAAGCTAAGAAGTTTTTACAACGCCACGCGAATATCTTCTCCAGTCAGGAAGGCGACCTTGGAAGAACGTCGATGGTTCAGCACAGGATAGATACCGGAAGCGAGAACCCAATTCGTCAACGAGCAAGACGGATACCCATTGCAAAGGAAAAAGAAGTTGAAGGCCTTTTGGAGGACATGAGGAGGCATAAGATAATTGAACCGTCTGCAAGTCCGTGGTGCTCACCTGTTGTGTTGGTGAAGAAGAAAGATGGCAGCACAAGATTTTGTGTGGACTACAGGCGTCTCAATGATGTCACTAAGAAGGACAGCTATCCATTACCTCGAATCGACGACACTCTGGATACCTTGAGTGGCATGAAATGGTTCTCGACCCTGGACTTGAAATCTGGATACTGGCAGGTGGAAATTCATCCAAAAGACAAGGAGAAGACAGCTTTCTCCACCGGTAAAGGTTTATGGCAGTTTAACGTCATGCCCTTTGGATTGTGTAACGCACCTGCCACATTTGAGCGACTCATGGAGTGTGTACTGGCAGGCTTAGTTGGAGAGGCTTGCTTAGTCTACTTGGATGACGTCATCATTGTTGGCCGCGACTTCGAGGACCATTTGCGAAACTTAGAACGAGTTTTCGCCAAAATAGAGGGGGCCAAGTTAAAGTTGAATCCGAAAAAGTGTCGTTTGTTCAGGAGTAAGGTCAATTATCTCGGCCATATTATCTCCAGTGATGGAATCCAGACGGACCCGGAGAAACTGGAAGCAGTTCAAAATTGGCCAACCCCTAAAAACAAAACCGAAGTGCGGGCATTTCTCGGCCTATGCTCCTACTACAGGCGTTTTGTTAAGGGATTCTCAGAGATAGCCAAGCCATTACTTCGGCTGACAGAAGATAAACGACAGTTTATTTGGGACGAGACTTCGGAAGATTCTTTTCAGAAACTGAAGCAACATCTGTGTGAAACACCAATCCTGGGGTATCCACAACCTGAAGGTCAGTTTATAGTCGACACGGACGCAAGCAACACGGCCATTGGAGGGGTGTTATCTCAAAAACAGGGTGAAAGAGAAGTTGTAATTGCATATTTCAGCAAATCTTTATCTAAGCCAGAGATAAACTACTGTGTGACAAGAAGAGAACTCTTGGCTGTCGTAAAGACGCTACAACATTTCAGCAAATATCTCATCGGGAGACAGTTTTTATTGCGAACTGATCACGCAGCCTTGAAGTGGTTACTACAATTCAAGAACCCAGAAGGCCAAGTAGCTCGATGGATTGAACAACTCCAGGAGTATGACTTCAAGACGGAACACCGCAGCGGAAAGGCGCATGGGAATGCCGACGCACTTTCACGAAGGCCGTGTTCAGAAGACTGCAAACATTGTGTTAAGCAGGAATCTAATGAAATTACATTAAAGTTAACGAAAACAAGTCCTTTGGGTCCATGGGAGAATGATGCTATGAGGGAGGCTCAAGAAGGAGATGACGACCTTCAGCACATCATCACTTGGAAGAAACGGGGTGACGTAAAACCAATCTGGAGTGAGGTTGCACCCACTGGCGCTGCCACTAAGGCGTACTGGGCGCAATGGGACAGTCTGATACTTCAAAATGGAATACTTTACCGGAAATGGGAGAAGACTAACGGCAGAGAGTTCCATCTTCAGATAGTGGTCCCAAGGACGAGAGTACCAGATGTTCTCCGTGAAATTCACGATGGCGTATCAGGAGGTCATCTAGGTGTCAAGAGGACGTTAACAAAAGTGCGAGAACGATTCTACTGGTTGCATTGTCGAGATGATGTGCAGGATTGGTGCCGCAAATGTACTACTTGCGCTGCAGTGAAGGGACCACAGACAAGGAGCCGTGGGAACCTGCGCTTGTATAACGTTGGCGCACCGTGGGAACGAATTGCAGTTGACGTAGCTGGGCCATTTCCTGTAACGGAATCGGGAAACAAGTATTTTATGGTGGTCATGGATTACTTCACAAAATGGCCCGAAGTGTTCGCCATACCAAATCAGGAAGCTACAACAGTTGCTTCTAAGCTAGTCGAAGAAGTGATATCTCGCTTTGGTGTGCCTCTAGAAATCCATTCCGATCAGGGCAGGAATTTCGAATCGCAGGTCTTCCAGGAAGTATGCAGAATTTTGGGAATGCATAAGACGAGGACCACCGCGTACCATCCACAGTCTGATGGAATGGTTGAGAGATTTAACCAGACCCTTGAGAGGCATTTGGCGAAATTGGTAGATGACAAACAAAAGGATTGGGACAAGTATATACCGCTCTTCCTTCTGTCGTACCGTACCGCCGAGCATGAGGGCATAAAAGCTACCCCGGCGTATGTCAATTACGGTAGAGAACTACGAGTACCAGTAGACCTCTTGACAGGAGGGTCACCGGAGGAACCAAAGACCTTACCAGACTATGTCTGTGATTTAAGGGAAAAGATGCGCTATATACACGCCACGGTTCGGGAAAATGGGTTACAGTCAAGTGAGAAGATGAAGACCAGATACGACCGGAAAGCGAACACGAGCGGCTTCGAAGAAGGGTCACTGGTGTGGCTGCATAACCCAACTCGCCGAAAAGGGAAATCTCCAAAGTTACAGACCAGGTGGGACGGCCCATACAAAGTGGTTACCCGATTGAATGATGTGACTTATAGGATCCAAAAGCAACCAAGAGGGACATTCAAAGTGGTACACATAGACCGTCTGGCGCGTTACCATGGCAGTAACAACGATGCTCGGGACGAGCATCTCTAAGAGGGGAGTAGTGTTACGGATACGGACACGTGGTGCCATCTAGCGTCAGGCGAGCGAACCTACCAAGGGAACACAGGCAACGTAAATCCCCTACTCGCTACTAGATGACGCTAGGTGTATGTACCTACGAGTACTTTCTAGAAATATCTGATACTTGTTTACGCATATCGGGTTTATTCTGGGATGTTCCGGAATTTTCTGAGATTCGATCCGGCCCGTATAAATAGTCGCAGACAGTCGAGCCGGCAATTCAGTTTTATCTGAGCTATCTTCGAGGCGACTTCGGAGCGAAAACAAGTGATCAATAGTGAGTGATTGTGATTGTGATAGTGACTCGGCTACGACCTAGGACAGTGATAGTGCTCAGTGATTTGGAACTAGTGCTTAGTGTTTGGACTCAGTGATTAGTGTGAGCTAGTGTTTGTGAATAAAGTCTTCAAGAGAGTCACCAGGTCTTTCTCTCCGAATCATCGAACCCTAGCACGTAACAGTATATTGCGTGGAAACTATACATTTTTCAACAAGAAAAACTATCATATTGTGTCCTTTTCCGAGTATCAAAGTATTTTTATACCGATTTTCATTTTATTTATTTATTTATTTATACAGGTATAATTACAGACAACAGAATAGTGTGCATTTACATAAAATAAAAAATAACAACTACTTATCACATTCAAACTGAAGTCCTATTACAATTATACACATCATTACACTCATTAACATTATTACTGCAATATTAATATAAAATAATAATTGGTAAATAGTACATGCTCAACAATAACATAATATAAATTAAAAGATAAGTTAAAATTTAATAATAACAATAATATAACTTGGCACAATTCATTGACTTAAAAATAATTGTAAAAATAATATAAAATAGTACATGATAATATAATTTAACATAGAAACTCTGTAAAAAGATTGATAAAAAATCATTAAAATAAAAATCAATAAAATTCATAATTCTAAAATTAAACAGTTGATTAAATTCATAGTCATTGTATAAAAAAAAAAACACTATTAATTAATTATTATCTGTCGATTTCTTGAAAAGGGTTCTTTAAAATGTAGTTAGACTAGTGCTGAATAAATCAACGTCTCCACATATCACATTGAAAGATTTACAAATTCTGTGGAACGGATTATTCTTGGACACATTATTGTAAGATTGTGGAACGCTGAATAACTGTGGAATCCTCACTGATCGAGTAGGAATCTTAAAGGTCAATTGCTCTAACAGGGGAGTAGTGTCCATACTACCATTAGCGATTTTGTATAAATTACTTAGATATAATATTTGTGTACGTTTTTCAAGGCTTAAAAGACCAAATTTATTAAGACGATCATTGTAAGTCACCGCAAGCCACATCTACTGCTCAAAGACCTAACAAACCTACGCTGAATAGCTTCAATTCGGTCAGTGTGTACCGCGTACATTGGAGACCAAACGGATGAGCAATATTCGAGGACACTTCGAACCAAAGCCACGTACAATGTTATCCAGGTCTGGGGGTTTTTAAATAGATTAGCAGTACGAATGATAAATGATAACATTCTATGTGCTTTACTGCATATGTAGTCGTAGTGGGGCCTAAACGAGAGTGCAGCATCAAAAACAACTCCTAAATCACGTACCACTGAAACACGAGATAGTGAAACACCAGCTATATTGTAATTTATAGCGGTACAGCTACTTGAGCGTGATAAAGGCAACATATAGATGACTGTCAATTGCTAAGATACTGGTTTATGATCCTGGTTCTTAATAACTGACCAGATTTGAATTAATAACTGACCAGCCATAAATATTTTAAGTCCTACTTATTTAGTAAAGTTGTCTATAAAGGTATAGAGCACAGGTTATAAATAATAGAGTATAGACTATAGAGGAAAGTGTGTGGTGTAATCTGGCGTACACGTGCAAATAGCAGCTACGTCGGGAAAGTTACGATGAGAGAACTTGCTTTATTGGATATCGTAAAAGGATCGACTGTGGCTCACCTATTACTACCTCTATTACTAGCTATATAACTATCTACCTGCCGAAGTTTCAAAAGAGTAAAGAGGTTACATATTTCAAAATTTCTAGTAAATTTTATATGAGTAATACATTTTCTTATATTTACGTTTAAAATTACTTTAATAACATTTTCATTATTGTCATAGACAAATCATATTATTTACATTTTCTTTGCTAAGTTTTGTGGAATCACTTTCGCTATAATTATTTACTAGAAAATAAAGCTACAGCGGGCAGAAGCTCTTGTGATTCAAAGATAAGACATACATTGTGTTTTTAAACAAGACTCATGCAATGAAGGTGGCAAAGCAAAGGCCAACAAGTCGCAAATTGTTAAATATTATAAATATTAAATATATACTTCAAATTGTTACTTTGCATAATAAACACGTAAAAAAATATCTGAGGTGCATGTCAATTAAATACTCGTAAAGGAAGTTTATATCAAAATAAAATTATAGTTTAAACTTTAAATGTATCACACTGCATTTTATGTACAGCATAAATTGTGCTATTTTGACAGTGCGGATTTTGTTTTTCTCGTCGTAAATTATGTAAGTTGGCGTTCTGCGTTGTATTTCATGCAAAAGTTCGATATCCCGTATTATAAATGCAAGTTTAAATTTCTTTGTTTATGTATGAGTAAGTTATACGAATCGAATCACGCTTGGACAACACAACTCCATACTAATATGAAAAAGAAATAGTGTGTATGTCTGTCTGTTACCTCTTCACGCCTAAACCGCTGAACCTATTATAAAGATAAGAAGATATGAGTCCTGGGAAAGGACATAGAATACTTTTATCCTAGAGAATTGTACGGTTCCCGCTCGATGAACATGGCGCCACGGAGTTGCAAACGTTATTTATATTATTTTCGTCTACAACTAAGTAGTATAAAATGCATAAACAAGTGTATGTAGCTTTGCTTTGTTGCTCATTGCCTGTGGCAATTTTTAATAGAAATACTTATTAAGAAAAATAAGGCTACTGAAAATATTATTGGAGAAATTAAGATCTCGATATATATTTTAGGTACCAATGTTCATATATCTACATTACTTACCTCTGCTAAAATGTCATGGCCACGGTCCACGTTGGGCCATATACCAAGAGCGTGTACAATCGACGTCACTCATAGGCCGTCGACAAAATATATGCCTCTACTTTTTGTATTAGTCCACGGGCCAACAATAATAAGCCGCATAGCCTCCCATAAATACAGATAAAGCGTCTACTCACTAGTGAAACATATGGTGTATCTTCCTACACAGATGCTCCTTCTGCGGGTGGTGCGTCAACAGGCGGAGCTCGCCGAAGCCGTAACAGGTCCACCCTGGGACCTTGCTGTCGGCGTTACACTGCAGGAACACACCGAGGCCTTTCAGCGTCTGCTGCTCCCAATCCCTGCATTAAATACTTGTTTGAGTATCAAATTTTATCAAAAATGGTACACTGGTTTCGGAGCCTTTTCGATGATAACTAAGTCTCGTTTCTTTTATATAAGGGCTCCATTCCACCGCGGCCCACGGAGAGACTACGCACGTGCGTCAAACTTCGCTTTGTAAGAAAATATATTATGTGACTGTGTCCACTGCAACCCACGGACACGCTACGCACGAATTGACTCAAGTCAAAGAAATAAATACGTGCACGGCGGTGGAATGGAGCCTAGCTACTTTTGATTTCTAGGTTTCTCTGTTTCTATCAGAAATGACCCATCGTAATGAACCATACAATAAAGTCTCTACTCCTTTAGCGCTGCTACTTCCACAGTGTACACTTACCTACAGGCTACACACACTAAAGTATTATAACCTTGTTTGGCTGTTAGGTTTTAAAACTTGAAACTTTGCAATAGCCTAAATGTTGCGAAAATTCCTAATTATGGATATACGATCTTTTGCCCGCGACTTCGCTCGCGTTAAGAAGTATTATTATATATACAAATGTTCATCCCCTATTTTAATCCCTTGGGGTTGGAATTCATCAAAATCCTCTCTTAGCGGATGCCTACGTCATAACATCTACCTGCAT
Source organism: Polyommatus icarus (assembly GCA_937595015.1). Lineage (NCBI taxonomy): Eukaryota > Metazoa > Arthropoda > Insecta > Lepidoptera > Lycaenidae > Polyommatus > Polyommatus icarus. The sequence continues at coordinate 7,108,441 of OW569330.1, read as the reverse complement.
GCCAAATTTCAGCCCGATCCGTCCAGTAGTTTGGGCTGTGCGTTGATATAATATATAGATAGATAGAAGTATTCGTAACTAGCTGTCCCGGCAAACGTTGTTTTGCCATATAAAGTATTTCTACTTCATCAGTTGATACAAAATCTTGCCCTCTCTTTTGTCCCCTAAGAGGGGTGGGGGGAAAAATGTTATACACCAAATGTTAAGTTGAAAAACACAGTAAATAATATGAAGTAAGTCCATTAAAGAAAAAAGTTTGATACAAAATCGGACCCCCCTCAGAGGGGTGGGGGGGATTTTTTTTATATCAGATGTTGAGTTCGAAGAAGACAAATATATCTGCGAAAACCGTTTGCAAATCGGATCAGTAGTTTTCATGTTAAAGAAAAAAGTTTGATACAAAATCTGACCCCCTCTTTTGTACCCTTAGAGGGTTGTGGGGAAAAATATTTATACACCAGATGTTAAGTTGAAAGAAGACAAATATATCTGCGAAAACCGCATTCAAATCGGATCAGTGGTTTTCGTGTGATGCTGGAACAAACACACAGACAGACAGACAGACAAAAATCTAACCACATTTTTGGCTTCTATTAGCGATGTAGTGACACCCCCCACTTATTATTTTTTGAATATCTTTAATGTACAGAATTCTCATTTCTACAGTTTTATTATATGTATAGATAAGTGGAAACCAACTCAAATCTGACCTATATTTGACGAGGGCGAGGATCTTCCACGGCAGACACCGCACGTAGCAGGGCTCCGACAGAGCCTTCTCATCATCCTTCAGCTGGCTGATGGACCTCAGCGTGAAGCGGATAGTCCCCTCCGACCGACCGCCGTCCAGCTCCTCGCTTAAGACATCCTGACAGACAATCAGAACTGTTATTAGTAACTAGTCGACTCGATTGTCCATAATATGTACGTCACTGCTGTGCCTTATCTAACGGTATGGAGCAGAGGTGATGCACATGTGGTCAAAATATTATTATTTATTTGAACATAAAACATAATGTTACTAACATAATTCATAAGCCTTTATATACTAACAAAATATGAGTCTATGTAACTCGACTTAATAAAGTTTCATTTCATTTCATTAGATCGATATTTTAAGCTGTTGCAAAGTTTTATCACGGGCTTTGAGCGCGGCGACCGAATCAAGAAATTCCGTAACGAAAAACACCTAAAATTCGTCCAACGACGTTTCAGTTCGGCAGACTTCTACCGCACCGACCGGCACAGAGGTACGGCGTTGCCGTTTCGCTGTGCCTGTTGGTGTGACGTTGCCAGACTTCGACACGATGGATGTGTGACTAGAGTGTGCGAATTATAATTGCATAAGTTGAAAAAAATGCTATGCAATAGCTTTACCGCGGCAGTCCCCGAGTGCCACACGTATTTTTTCTGTTTCTTTCTCTGTAACGTCAGCACAATATAATATATATAATATTATATTGTGTTGACGTCATAGAGAAAGAAACAGGGTCCCTTAAGTAGATAACATTGTAAAAGTAGCAGCGCTTCATTATATTTGAGATCAGAAGATATAATATATCTTCTGATCTCAAATATAATGTAGCGCTGCTACTTTTACATTGTTATCTACTTAAGGGACCCATAAACACCCTAAAGTATTATATAATATATAAATTTGTTTTGTTAAACCTTTTGTAGACTTTAGTTACACCTGTTTATTTAAAAAATGACACCATTAGCTTATTGTCGTTGAAAAAAAAACCACTTTTGTAGTTAAAAAAATTGTCGGCTCGTGAGGGATTTGAATCCCCGACCTCCTTGGTTATTGAACTGAAATTAGGTGATCTAACCGCTGAGCTAACGAGCCATGAATTGTTTTAATATCAGCAATATTTTGGTCAGAGTGACTCATTCATAACATCATTAATCGTTATTGAAATGTGTTTAATGTTTATCTACACATAACATACTATTGTTACGATAATATTATAATATTCAAACGCAGTTTTAGTACAGTAAAATGTGTTTGTATACAGAAAATCATCTGCATCTCGTGTAAGGGCGCGTTCAGACGTGCGCTGTGCGCATTTTCTTCGTTTTTTCCCAAACGGGTCGTTCTATTTTTTCGGTCCCATTTGCTTTCAAGGTCAAAATTTGATATTTACGAAATAAATTTCTTCGATCAAATACTTTTAAAATGTTAAGTCTATAGTGTTCTACTTTACCACGTAGATAATTAAGTAAGATAATTGATCAAAAAGATACTTAACATCAAATAGCCAAAATTTCATTTCCCACCCCCGTACGTTCCCAGATTGCTTAGCTTAAACACAATTTTCTTAGATTCGATACTGCAGTGCATCCGGGATGTTTGCCGATGCAGGAGTATATGATTTCTACGCGATTATGCGGAAAAAGTTAGCGTCAGTAGTGCATAGAGTTCGGGAGAGCCGGAATGGGGTCCTGAAGATGATAGCGGAGCGAATTGACTCTGCACTCCTTCGCAGACTCACTGAGCTACATGTCAGGGTAGCAATATGAGCTGCATTTTGATTATTTGTAAGTATAATATAATTGTATTGTCACAAAATCATTTAAAATATGGACTTTTTTGTCTGAAAATAAATTATTTTAATTTTTTATTTATTTTATTTTTTAGAGTTTTCGTAATTAATCTTATCATGTTTTGTACTGGAACATTAATAGCTTAAATATACTCATATTAACCATTTTAAACATAAGAATGAACTCGTGCATGTGCAACATTGAGAGAACGCAGGTTTTAATTTTGTCACGCGAAATTTTTCATATCGTTCCGAGCAAATGGTTTTTATGTTTTTGACCAAATCTGCATCTGTAGATCTACGTGCAAACATGTTTCGGAACCCCCGGGCCCATGTCTGCCATATATTATAGGCGAG